>CM032067.1:2908-607768 GCA_018831715.1 Matsumurasca onukii | reverse complement strand
AAGCAATCCCATATGCCTTAAAAATGTTACAGGCAGACAGACAAACAGGATTTTTCCGTCAGTTATAGCCTCGCCAGTCGTGACTCACCATTGCAGCCATAGCTTCAGCCAATTTCCAGTTATAAGCAGTCCAATATGCCTTAAAAACATGTTAAGTGCCCATTTGGTCCCTTACCATTTATTTTGTGGACGTTTTATGGATACAAAATATAGCTAAAGGCACACTGCGTAGTGGGCAACCGATTCTGAGTTATAAGCAGTCCAAGATGCCTTAAAAGCGTTACAGACGGACAGTTTTGTTGACGCCAGTTTCGGTCTTTGCAAAGTATCTGTATAAAAACACCAAATAACTAAAACGATAGATTTGTTGCAATGTACAGTCAAAGTCTTATTTTATTATATCGATTTGTTAGGCTGAAGCAAAATGTATATTTTTAAAGCTAATTTGTTCCACAAAATTAAGGTTAGACCTCTTAAATATATTATGTCTTTGAAAATTTCTTAAAATTAAAACTAATCTTTAACTATTTGCTGTTGCCAATAAGCTGATCGCAAGGTAATACTCATATCTAGAAATAATCGTTCTAGACAATTTTATCTCAAGTTTTAGACTTTTAAATTTTGACACCAGCATTCTTTACCCATGCTTATACTTTTAATTCAGCATGTAGAAATCACCAATAATCATTCGATACATCTTTAGAATTCTTAATTTACGTATTGATGTACTGTACAGTACAGTTGCAGTATTGAAGAATTTCGAACCTATAACCATTCTAGAACAGTAATATAACTGTTTCATTACAGGTAAAGTATCTTAGTATGAATAAACATTAAATAAATAAAGTATTTACAAGAGCCTAAAATAGTAGATTAACAGGACATCGTTATCTGAAATTTTATCTACACAGAGGCAGCAATGGATAGAAGAGGGGTCAATATGGTGAGGTGGGCGGGGAAACTGGGCCAAGTGACCAGTTTTTACATTTGCTCAATAACTCGTAAACTAAGATACAAAAATGTTTGATGTAAAACTTGTAGATAATTTCATGCAACACTAACGATTTTCCATCAGATTGAAGATCGGATCACTTTCGTTTAGGGCTAGCGGTCAAATAGTAAAGAGGCATACATGACCCATTTTGCTTAATTTCACCCCTCAAAAACCACCCTTAAAATCAAATTTTACAAAACCGTTTCTTAGTGGGTGGTTTTGGGCTACCTAAACAGGTGTGCAAAGTTTCAACTCTTTAGGCCTTGTAGTTTTGGCTGCGTGATGATGAGTGAGTGAGTAGTGAGTCAGTCAGTCAGTAAGTCAGGACAAAGCCTTTTATAAATATAGATAGATAACAACTAAATTTGAGGATAACAGATTCCAGTGAGCAGTGCATGTGGAATCTAGTCATTTGTTCTCATGTATTTTAGCACTGCGCGGTCGGACGTCCGTGTTACGGCAGTCTCGGTTTCACGGTTTTACCACGATCAATGTTTTGCATCATGGACACTATTATATCTGTTTTGTGAGGGATGGCGGCATTGTATTTTTTCTTTATTCAGTGTTGCAGTTAATCCGATTACCGTTAAACGGGAGTTTACTGTAAATACCAAAGGTGTTTTTTGTTTATACAATTTGTTTTTATACTTATGTAAAATTCCTTATCATCTCAAGTTCCCAGTGTTGTTTTAGCTACACAATACATGGCCGGCTGCCAAAACTTAGGAAACCATTTTAGTTTTTTGCTATTTTCTTGCAAATTCTACTGGTGAGAGTAACTATGACTCTCGTAAGTTAGCCTTTTTATAGTTTTAGAGAGAAATTCACGGCTTACTCTCGGATGGCTAAATTCACAGCTTATTCACGGTTAGAGTGAACTAATTTGATTTAATCTGCTGGTGCCTTCCTCTAAGACACTTGGTACTGGAGAGCTAGTAAAGTAATGTGCGGACGTACTCACCTACTTGACATACTATGACACCGGACCATGGCTTCACTCCAGTCGCTACTGGAACTGCTGGAGTGGCTGGACAGGAGACTGTGTGATCTGGATCGGTAGGGAGGTGAACTCTCCCGCAAACCATGTTGGTTCGGTGGATTTCGCTCTTCTGCAACCACAAAATAACCTCACAATCATACATTATCTAGCTGATTCCTTCCGCTGATTTTGGTGTCACTCATGTGGTACAAAACATGCTGCAGCAAACAAAGACGACAAGCACAGCAATTGTAGACTAGCACAAAAGAGATCAAAATACTGTAAAATTGAGGTTACCATTTCACTTTTACTAGCAAGCAAGTAGCCAGTAGGCCTACATTTGTCTGGTTATTTTAGTTTAAGCGAGCTACTGTTTGAAATTATTTTATAATTCACAGCTTATTCACTTGTAAGATTTTAGGTAAAACTTTTAGTTGCTTTTTCATTTGACACATCATTCATAGCTGTACAAGGGGGTACCCAAAAGTATCGGGAATCGGTCAATGGCGAGGTGGCAGGAGCACATAGTTCACATTTTGGCCGATAGGGGATGAAAGCCCAACTCTTCCTGAGTTCAGTGCACCTTGTGGCCAGTCTGAGAGGCTGTGAAGAGGAGTTGTGTATGCTTTCTGTAGTTTTGTTCTGCCTCGTTTTGTTTTGATGGTTTAATTAAATGGACAAAGTTCAGCAGTGAGGTTTTTGCTTTTTTCTCGGTAAGAACGCGTCAGAAACGGTTGCGACTATTAAAAAAGCTTACAAAGACGATGTTTTGAGCAAAACCAGGATGAAACAAGTAATTTTCCCAAATTCAAGATGGCGCCCAGTCGATTGAAGCCAAGCCTTGTCCTGGACGACCTTCAAATTTTCGGACTGGTGAAATTGTTCAGAAAAAACTGTCAATATTGCGAAAAGACCGTAGGAGGACCATTGGGAACGCTTCTTTGCTGTCTGAAGTGTGTTAAAATTCATTTTAGCGAATTTCAACGCACTCCAGACCTACATTTTGGTGATATGGAGGCTGGTTCTTTCATCATGCCAATGTGCCTGCCCATGTAGCCATCTCAGTTTGCTAGTTTTTGGCCAATACCAGCATGACCACCCTTCCCCACGACCCATACTCGCCAAATCTTGTCCCACGCGACTTTTTTATGTTCCCCATAATGAAAAATTACATAAAAGATCACTGTTATGACAAAAATGAAGGAGTGAAAAGGCAAACGAGGATGGAGCGTGCACGCATTCAGACTAAGAGGTATGAGGGGTGCTTAAAACCATGGGAGCATCAAATGAACAATTGCATTACACTAAATGGGGAGTATACTGAAGGTATACATGTAAATTAGTACAAAAAAATAATAAAATATGGCTTTATATTGAAATTCCCGTTATTTTTGGGTACCCCATCGTAAGTTCAATGTAATAGATATTATGGAGCGTTAAAACACCGGTATTCATTTAGAAACACCCGATATTTATTACATTAAACTTACAGCTGTTATAAATGATGTTTCAAATAAAGAAGCAACTCAAACAGTTTTACCTAAAAGCTGAAAACCTAAAAAGTGTTCAACATGACAACCATTTGTCCCCCGACACACATCATGTCTACATTCGAGTTATTCCCAAACGTTGTAAAGTGTGTCTTGAGTATTTGTGGAAACAGCTGCTTCAAGGAGGTCAGCTGGTAGCTGAGGCACAAACACACAATATTGATAAAGACCCAAACGTAGAAATCGCTTGGCGTTAGATCTGGTGACCGTGGAGGTCTTGCTAAACAAACTTTGTCATTATGCCCGTTGAGGCCAATCCAGCGGTCGGGTAGAGTGTTGTTAAACCAATTGTGTACATCGTTATGCCAGTGAGGTGAGAATCTTGCTGGAAAATGAAGTTCTCTGCATTATATTCTTCCAACTGAGGGAAGAGCTATTATTCTAGTGTATCAGGTAAGAAAACCCAGTTACAGATGCTTCACCAAAAAAGGAAGGCCCATACACTTTCCGCCGGAATATGGCACAAAACACATTCATCCTAAGAAAGTCTCGTAAGTCTGCACTGGTCTTGTGAGGATTTTCTGAACTCCAGATCAGCACATTATGAGTGTTAACATGTCCACTAAGGTGAAAGGTCGATTCAACACGAAGACAACTGGTAAAATCTTCATCGACACGCAATAACATTTTATACATCTTAGTGTTGTTTTAGCTACGGAATACATAGTGTGTTCAAAATCAGAAAACCAAAAATTGGTTTAGTTTGTTTGCAAATCCTACTGGAGAGTAACTATGACTATTGTAAGTTAGCCTTTGCCTGTTTCAGAGAGAAACTCACGGCTCATTCTTGGATGGCTAAATTCATGGATGGTTCACTGTTGAGTGACACACCATGTTAGGGAAAACTAATTTCATCTAAGGATTTAATTTGCTGGTGCTTTCCTCAAAGACACTAGGTACTAGAGATCTAGTAAGTAATGTGCAGACGTACTCACCTATACTAGGCATACTATGACACCAGTCACTACTGGAACTGCTGGACAGGAGATTGTGTCAACTGGATCTGCAGGGAGGCGGACTCTCTCCATCAAACATTGTTTGGTTAGGTAGATTTTGCTCTCCTGCAACCACAAAATAAATTACAATCATACCATTATACAGCTGATTTTCTTCTGCTGATTTTGGTTCTGCAATAGTCAAAAAGAAACAAAGGTATCACTCATGTGATACAGAACATGCTGCGGCAAACACAGACGACAAGCACAGCAAGATTGTAGGCTAGCACAAAAGAGATCAAAACACTGTGAGATTGAGTTTACCATTTCACTTTTACTAGCAAGCAAGTAATCAGTACATTTTTCTGATTGTTTTAGACTAAGCGAGGTACTGTTTGAAATGATTTTACCTAACACTCAGTGCACAACAGTTTTCCCCCAACTAGAATCCAAGAGTCGTCCAGAAAGTAACAGATGCTTGTGCATCACGGCCTGATCTTGCATCACTTGTTTGTTAGCTGCATCCCTCAGCTCAAGTTTCACTATCTTATAAACTATCTCATACGTTTTTAGTTGGTGATGGCAAATTAAACAACCGCCAAAAGCAAAGTTACCAGTTTAATTTGGTTTCTCCATTCATACATTTTATTAATTGACCGCCTCGTAGCGCTGAACACACCTCGAATTAACCGTAGCCCAAACTCCCGTAACCCCAACCGTATATTCAAACCCCGTAACCCCAACCGTATATTCAAACCCCGTAACCCCAACCGTATATTCAAACTCCCAGAATTCCCAACCGTGATATTCAAACCCTGCAACTCCCAACTGTATATTCAAACTCCCCAGAATTCCCAACTTGTTCCGCTCGGAAGGTCACCTATAAACTGCAAATTTTTGTTTTTCTATACTAGGTGGTCTGATTAGCTCTGTATCCGGTTTTGCCTTGATCCGCCGAAGGGAGTTTACTGTACGCCTCATTTCACCCATGTAACGATAACCCTTCAACCTGTCTAATCTGCTGTCAAATTCAGCTAACTCTTAAGTTAAGAATAAGAATAAGAATGTCTTTATTTTCTTGAATTTTTTCGTTTACAATTTCACAATATATGTTTGTAATTAAAAATAATCAACAAATTTTCCACACTTTATCCTTAGGATGTAGAAGTAATAGCCACTAACTTAATAAGCCAATAAAACAAAACAAAATGTTAGTCCTCTAAGTAATAAAATAAACACAAATTAAACTGTCTTTGACCTGTCAAGCTGAATCTGATATATCTCAGCCCACTCCCCGGACCAAGGTACCAAGCTTCCTGGGCTGGACGCCAACCAGACACTGCCCTTGTATAAACAAAGATAGCCGGCTTTTCGCCAGCCCGTACTGATCATGAATAACCAAGGACCGGAGAAGTGAGCACAGGGAACAATAAAAAAATAAACATAATAGATAATTGATCCCTAATATAACCACAAATGATACATTCAGCCTACACAAAACCAATAACTAACAACAAAACATTACTTCTTATTTTTATTTAACTATTTTGCACATAGATATCCTAAAGATAAATTAAAACTAATCAAGAAAATTTAGGGCCTCTAAGGCTAGCCTGTTTAGAGGTTCCTACAAACAAATAATACCTTATACATTCAGCGTTCAGAAAACAAATAAAATTAACATATTCGCTTCATAATACTTGCCTTGCAGTAAATTTAATCTAATAACATGGTAACTAAAAGTACTTATTTAACAAAAAATACTAAAAAACAATAACAGGAACACTATATACACAAAGATCACATTATAGCTTACAACTAAGGTTGAATTTCGAGCAAAATATTTACATCTTCTAATGTAAACAGCCATTTTTTAGTCTTAACTGAAAAATATTTATTCTTGTTTGTTTTATGAATTCAGGTAAAAAATTATACATTCTAGGTGCTACAAAGTTATAAGTTTTGGTAAAGAATGTGTTGTTGGGTTTCGAACTGCTAAAATATCTCGGTTTCTTAATTTAGAGCGATAAGAATTATCGTTTGGGGAATGTTTCCACTTCGAGTAAAAATATTTAAGTACTTTGTAAACATACAAATATTTGAGAGGTAAAATTTTAGAAATTTGAATAAAGGCTGTATGTTCAAAACGACCTTTACCTGAAATTAATCTCACTACATGTTTTTGCTTTAGGAAAACTGGTTTGAAATGCACATTGAAAGCGTTTCCCCATAGTACTATTCCATATTCCAAACGACTCTGCACAAGAGCAAAGTACAAATGCGCATTACCTCATCGCTACTTAAAGGTTTTAAAAGTAAAAGTATCTTAAGATACTATTGAGCTTTTATTTTAGTTTGTTCAAATGAAACTTCCAAGTTACTTCCCGATCCAGAAAAACTCCCAAATATTTAATTTCGTTTGTCTGCCGATAAATGTACATGAGTTGTTTACACAAGCACCTTGTACATCAAGACAATCAGAACATGTACTTTACTTCGTCAAATGCATTAAAACAACCTTTAGACCAAACAAAATAAATTTAGTTTTTCCGCACTCAAAGCATATGATTTGTGGTAAACCACCACTGCAGGGCTCTAAGGTCATCAGTCATATCTGATTGTACTCCATTCCAACTAGACTTTACATAGCTTAGTGCGGTATCATCAGCAAAGGATGTTAAAACCCCCCTTAGCCTAGCATTACAAAGATCGTTGATGTAGATAATGAATAAAATTGCTCCCAAAACTGATCCTTGGGTACCCCACTTCAGGTCCCCCATTTCACTAAGAACTGAGCCTACTTTTACACACTGCCTTCTACCTATTAGATAACTATTAAACCACTTATATGCATTTCCCCTAACACCACACTTATATAATTTGCTCAATAAAATATCATGGTTCACGGTATCAAACGCTTTTTTGATGTCGAGAAACAAACCCGCTACACATTTTCTTTCATTTAATCCATTATAAACACTAGTCATGAAGTTGATTAAAGCATTCTCAGTATTGATTCCAGACCTGAAACCAAATTGCTTAGCACTAAAAAAATTGATACTGTGTAAAAATGTAAGAAGCCTATTTTTCATAATTTTTTCAAATATTTTTGAGAAGCAAGACAGTAAAGAAATAGGCCTATAATTATTGCAGGAGTTATTTGGTCCATTTTTATGTATTGGTATCACGACTGCATCCTTAAGTTTTGAGGGGAAAACACCATTTTCAAAACCTAAGTTAATTATGTACCAAAACATCAACTATTTTCAAAGAAACTGTTTTAACTAGAACGTGCTAATCCGTCAATTCCTGAGCAGTGTTATTTTTCAAACCACTAATTACAGTACTTAACTCTTGAGGTGAAACTGTTAAGAAACATTGAACTACGTTCAAAATGAATTGGAAATCTGTCCTTATACTGTGAATGCAAAACCTGGTCCATTTTACTATTTAAGTTTAGGCTATTCACAATTCCACGGAAAAAGCTATTGAATTCATTGGCTACCATGTTTTGATCAGAAATAGTAACACCATTTATATCTAATTTTATTTTATCACACTCTTTCTTAGCTTGACCAGTTAAATTATTTATCAAATTCCATACATTCTTTGAGTTCCCTTTGCACTGCTCAAACTGCCTCTTATAATAGTCACTTTTCAAAACTGCTATATCTTGTTGTAATTTATTTCTATATTTATTGTAATAGTTTTTTAAAGTTATATTTTCTGGGTGTTTTTTAACTATTTTAAATAAATTGTTTCTTTTTTTAATTTTAATGCAAATAAAATCATTGATCCAGGGTTTTATTTTTTTATACTTGCTATTCTTTTCTAAAACCTTGACCCTACTCATTTCCACTATGCTTACAAATATTTTAAAAAACTCATCAAAAGCAAGGGATGCGTTATTGCTACAATAAACAGCTGACCAGTCAGCCTTATCAATCAGCTGCTGGAACAGTGCACAGTCTGTGCGGTAGCGAGGGCCGGGGAGGAGGGCAACCAACGTCTCCCCCGGACCTCCCTCCCACAACACCAACTGAGACCTGACAAAGACTGGTCAGTTATACCTAAATGCCTTACATTCACGCTAACTGTCACACAACTCTTACCGCAACTCTAGCAAACACATGATCGATGCAGGTTTCAGAATGATCTGTAATTCTAGTCGGTTCATTTAAAATACATTCCAACCCATTGATAGCCATCAAAGCTTTATATTCATCAATCGTGGAATTAGAGCTATGCACATCAAGAATATTAATATTTAAATCCCCAATCCAGAAAAGGTTTTTGCATTTTAAAACTTTATTATTTAAAATTGTACTAAATTCAGTTATAAACAAATTACTAGAGTATGTGTAATCTGTATAATGCTAATATGTGGAACTTTGTTCATATACTCAAAGGATAAGAAAAGTGAATCTGCTGTTTCACTTAAGAGCTGAAAATCGTTTACTCGCTTATGGAAGACTCAATAAAAACTGCTATTCCACCACACCTTTGTCCTTATTGGCTTTATAAAACGAATTAAACCCGGTATTTTATATAGGTTGATTTCAGAGTCATCTATCCAAATCTCAGATAAAATAATTACATCCGGCTTAATTTTATTAGTTTCTAGTACTAATAGAAACAAATCAAAGTTTGCTCTGAGACTTCTAATATTTTGATGAATTATTTGGATTTCTTTATCCATAAAATATATTTAATAATTTAATAGAAAAGCATATTTAAAGTATTTGATGTACTTTTGTATCTTTATTTAGCCTATTTAATATACGGTAGCACAAATAAAATTGGTGGGTAATAGCACGCACACAAGACAGTGAAAGTGTATTTTGGTTGTATTAGGATTATTAGCTGTTAGCCTAATTGTTTCTTACAGTCTATAGTTTTAAGATCAGCTTGACAGGTCACCTGGATAACCGCATTCCTCTTCTCGTCGCAGGAAGATCTTCCCTCGGACCCAGGAAACGGTAGTTCTTCTCCTTCTTCAGTTGCCTCGCTCAGCATGGAGCCGCTTCTTGCAGGTGATAGGACTGTTGATGTAGATTGGTTGGTCCAGGCGAGGTTCATGTTCATTTGGAAGTTACTCTTGACCCGCCGCTTCTGGAGAAGTTGGTCCTTGTCTATACGCCTGACGAACTTCACTATGATTCCTGGTGGCGCATTGTTGGTGGCAGCTCTGCTTCTTCCTAGTCGATGACAGGCGTCGATCATGGTGTCAGTGATCTGCATATCTAAAGCTTTTCCCACCTCTCTGACTAGGCTTACAACATCTTCATTCTTCTCCTCAGGGATTCCATGTATTTCTACTGCATTGAGCCTAGAATATTGTTCCATTTCTTCTATTCTTTGTTCCAGTTCATTGACCTTTTTTTGAAGTTGTCTGTTATCGCAGGTCAGTTCATCAATAAGTTTCAAACATTTTTCTATAGAACTATTATTTTCAGTTACAGCCTTTGTATTTACATCTAATTTCTCTCCAAGTTCTTCATAGCTCTTGTTAAAATTAGCTTCTTGGATTTTCTGAGTCTCTGCTATCTCAGTTATCTTTTTCATTATATCATCTAACGTGTACTTGCCTTCATCCACATTAGCTTCAAATCTCATACTCCGTCTTCTAGACTCTCCACACGGCTTGCATCGCCACGGCAAGCCATCCGCCGTAACACAATCCACATCAGCTCTGCTCATTTTGCAACATGCCGCATGAAACTGAGGACTACAGTCACAACACACCAGCTTCAGTTTAGAAGATACGATTTAACACAAATACCACAGTTATCCATGATTGTATAATGAAATGCAGTTGATAAATAGAAGTAAATGCAAGCTGCGAATTAAGTTACCACAAATATCACTGAATAGTCGGCACGTGCACGCTGAACTAAAATACTAACATGACCGTGCACTCTTATCAGTACGAACCGCTCCTCAACGCCGCTGATCATCACTGTGAAGTGGGATGGGTCCAACTAGTTCTTCTAGTTGAAAGTTTAATCAGATCCACTTTCCAAAGTTGGGGATTTGCGTGTTCTAGATTGATTTTGACTCAACTTGTATTTTGTGAGAATATTATTTTACTCCAGCCAATGGTATGACTTTTATAGCTTGTAAATTTTTTAAGGTACAAGTTCCAAAATTTTAAAGCAAGGCTGTTTTAAAATTAATTTATGTTCAAATTCTAAAACGCACCATTTGTAGACCTGTTATAATGAGGTATATATCATTAAAGTTCATGGATTTGGCAATAAAATAATTTGTTGAAAAGCCAACATAAAATTACACTTTACCCTCTAGTCCCCTGAGCTCTTATTTATCTCTTGATTCAAACTTTCCAACCTTTGATGCTCTCAAGGAATTGATCTTTTGTTACCTCTGCTAGCCCTTCCGTTGTTTGTTTCTTCTTCTTCCAGACTCTAAAAATGGTGTACCTTCAACTTTTCTTTGATTTTAAGGAATAAAGAAATATCTGCATTCAAGTACTGTGGTGGACGTTTTGGCTAAAACCTGTTGGACAATGAGGCCGGTGTGAGAGGGTACATTATCGTGATGCAACATCCATGACTGATTTTGCCACAAATTGAGCCTCTTTCTGCAAACTCTCTCACGCAGACATTTCATTACACCCAGTAGTCAACAGTAATAGACAGGATTAACTCACTCTAGCAGCTAAACCGTAAGTAAAGAAAACATCATCATGGCCTTGATTTTGGATTTGACATTCTGGCTTTTATGTCCATGGTTCTCCACCTTTTTTTAATTCTATACTCTGCTACTGCTTCAGGATCGTACACCTAAACGCAAGATTCATCTCCAGTTATCACATTTGTAAAGATGTCTACTTTTACTAGCAAGTAGCAATTTCATAAGAATTTGTTCTTCTTCAAAATTAAAATTGGGTTTCCATGGTCGCAACCTATAAAATGCTATTAATACTTTGAAGCCTGGCCCAACTTTTTTTTTAACGACAGTTTTTCATTTTTATTTATTTTACTTAAGCCATGACTTTCTCAATAACCCTCTTTTGCAATCTCTTATAAAATAAAAAGCGTAAACAACCCCAAAAAAGCGTGTCCTCCTCTTTTCAAACAAATTTTTTGAACAATCCACAAACTCCTTTACGCTATCAACTTCCACCTGTGCCGGTCAACGTTAATTAAAGTGGGCCTTCCCCACCAATAAATTATATGAAAGTAAGCTCAGCATGGCAACCCCGACAACTGCTAAGCCTAAATCTTCAGCTGACACATTAGACCTTGCGACCATTCTCACACCTAGTAGAAGCTATTCTCTCAGTAACATGGTCAAGCTTACGTGGAACACTAGCGCTCTAGTAGCAATCATGGTAACTACTTCAACAGACATCCCGAGCAGGACTCAGGCTTCCGCATCAAAGTGTTAAACAAACTTTACTACAATCTCACCAAACATGTCTAGTGAGCTAAATAAATTGAATACACTTTAAATGTACAAGGTCTGTAAATAAACTAATGAGACTGATTTTGCTATAGCTATTATGGCAACACTGCAACTGTAAAAAGTGAACATATGTTTAGCTGAACAACTGATTGACATTGTGTATAAATATCTTTTGTTTAATGTTCCCCAGTGAGACGTAAACCAACCTTTTAGCAAAACAAGTTTTTGTTGTATCGTTCAAAAATGAGGGAAACAAGTTACAGCAACGTTGTGCTATACCATTTTGTGTTAAATGCTATGGACACGTTCTCAAATTTGAAGAAGGTATATGAAGGTGATGAGTCTTGGATATTTAAGTTAGACCCAGAAACAAAGCGCCAAAGTAAGGAATGGCACACTTCAAACTCACCAAGTTCCAAAAAGGCCAGAAAGAGCAATCCAAAGTTAAAACCATGCTGATTACGTTGTTTGGCTGCAATGGCATTATTCATAAGGAGGCTTTGTCAAATGGGTTGACTGTGAATCAAAAAGTTTACCAAGAGATTCGTGAAAGACTGCGAAAAAGAGTTGCACGCGTGAGACTAGCCCTCAAAGACAACTGGATGCTGCATCATGACAATGCCTTTGTCACACTGCACTGTCTGTTAATGAGTTCTTGACCAGGAAAATATTCCTGTTGTTCCTCAACCACCCTATTCTCCTGACTTGAGTCACTGCGCTCTCGCCTCTTCCCAAAATTGAAAAGCCACCTCAAAGAACACCATTTTGAAACGGTAGAAAACATCCAAAAAAAGTAACCGACCAGCTGAAGGCCGTTCTAGATTATGAGTTCCAGCACTCTTACGAAGAGTCGGAAACCTGTATCAAGTGTTGTCTGGCTTCCCAAGGAAACTATTTTGAAGGAGATGTTTGATTATATTGTCAATAAACAATTTTATTGAACCAGTATCATTACTTTATTTTCAGACCTCGTATACAAACATTGTACATTAGCTGATAACATAATAAGTGGAGCCAATACTGAGTAATAAAATAATTCTGCAAACTTAACTGTCACACCTCGTATTATATTCATTTTAAAGAGCATTCTTTCTCCTGTAATTTGGCATATTCACTGCAAAAATCTGAGCACTTATGAAACTAAGGCACACGGTTCTCTACGCCATTGCGATATTCCGACGCCAAAACTATACGAGGACGCAACTTTAAATCTGCTTAAGTTCGCAAAATGCTGAATTTTTGACACATACATTTTTAAAGTTTAAGACAGAATTTAAATGTGTCTAGCTAAACAACAGTTTTAGAAATCCCTTAAATAAAAAATTGGATGCCAAAATTTTTTAAGTAAATATGCTATTATTTTACTGGCGGGAATAATTACATGTAGAGATAATTTTGTTTCTGAACAGCCCTTGTAGTTCCTAGAATTTTGAAGGGTTGATGACCCTCAAAACTCATCTGTCGGTTACTTTAACTGATGTAACCCCACACCAGAGTTTATAGCCTGGTTATGACAAAGTTATTGAATTGATTTCCTAAAGGAATAAAACCAGCAAATGAATAATGCTTCCAGAGGGCGATCTGAGGTAAAACCTTAGTGTAAATGGCTAAACATAGTTTTTCTTACAGTATCACATTTTAATCAACATTTTAAAAGAATACAGTGCACTATATGAAGTGAAACATAAAACTATAGAACTATAAAATGGTACAATGAATTCACCTGCTGCAAGGAAGGTGCACACAGAGGTTAACTCCGGCTGCCCTGAACCGCAAGGAGGCGATCAATGAAGTTACCTCTGGCTCTAATATAAACAATTCAAAACTAACTACATCAAGTTGTAAGTGGCTAAATTTTATTTTATCGTGTTCTAAGAAAGAAGGACGGAAGGTTTCACAGGTTTTGGCTCTTGTTGGCGATTTGATAAACGAACAGAGATTCACCGAGGTAACGTTCAAGATGCCACCTCTGGAAGGTTAATTCAAGCACTCACCACAGTTTCTCTTGCAATACTTGTTGAGGTTAAATCTTCAAGGCTTCTGCTCATGCTTGCCGCATTGGTCTGAAACAAGCATCACCAATTGAACAAAATAATGGTTTCACCTCCCTTCAACTAGTCTTACTTATTCACTTATATGTTGATGCTGCTATAGGCCCATTCCTGGGTTTGCAGCCTGTCGTAGATCCTCTTGAAGTCCCTCCGCTCTCAAGGGGATGAGAGGGTTAAGGGATGGTTTCATCAGAAGGCCATATAGAGCTAGTTCTATTAGTAATGTTTTAGTTTTAATTTAAATGTATTGAAAATTAATGACCTTAATTGTGCCGGTAACGCAGATAAACTTGTCCAATATATTCTGGGTTACATTCTACTAGCTTGAGGCTATGGTATTGTGATGAATTGTTTTCATTTCTTGTATTGTAGCAGTAGATGGCTTCTTAAAAGATTTTGAGATTTCACAAACGGTGGTTTTACAATGAGGTACCAAAAAATAATAACTGGAATTGAACTATAAACCCATATTTTATTATTTTGTTACTAATTTATGTATACCTTAGTATACACCCCATTAAGTGTGTAATGCATTTTTTCATTTGATGCTCCAATGGTTTAAGCACCCTCATACCCCTTTAGTCTGAATGGCTGCACGCCTCCATCCCTCGATTGCTTATCTCACTCCTTAATTGGCTACATAACCAGTGACCTTTTCATGTAATTTTATTATGGGGAACATAAAAAAGGTCAGCAAGGGTACAAGATTTGGTAGTAAGGGTCTAAGGGTGGTCATGCTGGTATTGGCCAAAACTAGCGCAATGAGATACACGCAGGCACATTGTCACATGAAAGAAAACTAGACCTATATCGCTGGGGTTTTAGTCTGGAGTGTGCTGGAAATTTGCTAAACTGAATTTTAACACACTCCAAAGCATTCCCAATGGTCCTCTGATGAAGCCTGGTAATATTGACGGTTTTTCTGAATAATATCACTAGTCCGAATTTAAGGTCGCCTGGGATCTAGGCTTGTTCTTCAATCTATTATGGCACCATCTTTTGAATTTGAGAGAAAAATACTGCTTTCTTTCTCGCTTTGCTCAAAAGCACACTCTTTTATAAGCTTTTTAATAATTGTAACCGTTTCTGACGCTGCTTGAAAAGCAAAAAAAACCTCACTGCTGAACTTTGTCAATTTAATTAAAACCATCAAAAATAAAATGAGGCAGAACAAAAACTACTTTTAGTAAAATGCGACACAGCTACTTCATGGCCTCAGACTGGCTACACCAGTGCAATGAACTCAGGAAGAGTTGGGCTTTCATCCTATCGTCAAAATGTGAATATGGCCACTTAACTTGATTGAAATTCAATATTTTGGTACGCCCAATAAAACTAACATAACTGAACTGTCATGATGTTGAGTCTTATAAACAAATTATGGCAAGACATTCGAAAAAAAAAGTTGGCTGTACACCTTATGGCTCGCTTTTGATAATTAAATTAAATTTAGATTCCTTAGATGAGACACCCCATAGTAATGGAATACCTTGTATGTGACTTTATTAGACCAAGTATTAATTTAGAAAGATTTATATTACCTAGATAGCCGAATCCTCTCAGTGCATATAAACCTCCTCGCAGATATTGCTGGTCAGATTGCTTTTGAGTGTGTCCCACTTTAAGTGCGAGTAGACAGTTACACCCAGGAAATTTTCAAGCTGAGATTAAAGAATTTTGGACTCACCTAAAACAACATCAAAAAAATTATTAAGGTTTTTTTAGCTTCCATTGAGCTGTTTGAAAATGCACTCTTTTGTGTACAGATACACAGTACACTGAGCATAGAAATGGAAAATGAAACGCCCCTCAGAACACTCAGCAAAAGTCATAATAGCCTAAGCTATGTAGGCCTACTTGTTCACTTGACACAAGAGTGTTGGTCTACTTTTCCAAAATCTGAGTTAAAACTGACTAGCCTGGGCTAAGAATTGACTGTAAACATGGCTAATAGGTTCTATGCAAATATACCATACACTTACTGTTCAAGAGGTTGTTAAAAACAATGTTCATGGCAAATTTCATGGCAAAGTTAACACTCATGCTCAAGCTTATGCGAAACAAGACCATAACAATCTGATTAGTCTTGGGTTCTTCGATATTCGATCTGACTGTATAACAATATGTTTAATTTCAAATAATTACAATATAAATTTTTTTTACAATAAAATAAAATATTTTGGTAAAAATCCAGAAGAGTTACTTATGTATTTTTAGCACTTTTCTAAGTTCAAACCTTCCAAAAAGGCCAAAGAACGATGTTTTAAATTTGAGAAAGTTGCGGAAACCATTAAAAACGATGTTTTTAAGAAAAGAAATGAACTAACTTAACTTTTGCTAACCTAACTTCACGATAACACCTTATTCAGCCTCTAGGTTAATTTGAAGTGGGTGATAGATACTGTCAATATTTTGTAAAGCATAAGTAAGACTTTTAACCATAATTAAATAATTTCTAATTATAGTTTAGAATAGGCCTATTTATAAACTCATCAATACTGTAAAATGGATTTTGAGCAAATTAGTTTTTTAAGATTTGATTTGACCTTCAATAAAAACTTAAATAAATAAATTACCTTGATTCAAGTGAAATTAAGGGTACTTACGATGCAAGGCCTAAGAACCGGCCTAGGTCTAGACAACTTGGTTTTGGCCTTCGGCCATAATCTGCCTAGGCGTATCATCGCCTTGGTAACTAGTGTCTCCAAAAGGAGTCAATAATATATGTCTGAAAAGATTTTAGGTTGAACAGAATAAATTACAAACATTGTATTACGGAATGACCGACTGACAGAAATTTACTTCACTCTGCAAGCGATAACGAATTGTGCGCCAACGTGTTTTTTCGTCTGTTTTGCTGGTTCAAATTCGAAAACAGGCTACGCTCAAATGATCGAAAATTTTGGTGTTCCGCTCATCTGATCGAATGGGAATTTGTCCCTATTATCCCTGCATTACCCTGTGAACTATTTTCACTCTACACAGCCCTTAAAGTACCCGATCAAGCTCAAAGTAGGTTAAAAACTTGGATATTGGAGAATTAGTAGGTAAAGGTCACAGAATATTTATTTATTATTTATTGTAGGATAGTGGCTCATATATTTCATAATTTATATTTTCTTGTTATTGTTAATGTTCCACACAATTTTATATTGTTCGGAAATAAAGATATAGAAATAAAGATTTTACAGAAAGTCGGCGACTCGGTGGTCATCTATTACCTGTGGGGGACTATAGACTAAGTCGCTGAGGAAGATTGCTGTCCATTTTCTTCCTTATTTTAATTATTGTTTAGCCAATCTAGTCGAATACAACGAAACCCTACATTTTAAGGCTCAGGTTATGCATGTTTGTAATGGTTTACCTGCGGCTTCGCAAACTCTAAAAACGCCGATTATAATGGTTATATCATTGACTTTAAATGTACATTTAAAATCAATGGTTATATAAGCAGGGGCCTGATTCAGAGAAAACACTGAATGACAGCAACTATAGAGTGAGCGCGGGTCCAACTCTGAATACCACTTTTATAGCATTGAATAAAATCATTAGCTGCAGAATAATTATTAAGTCAAATCATTAAAGTCAATAATTATTAAGTATTTTAATCCTGTAGTATACTGCAGTTATAAATAGCGCAGAAGTAATGTACGCAGATATGACGGGCAGTATACAGTTGGATGGAGCAGTAGGGCCTGTAACAGTGTTTGTGTGCATGTCTGCGTCATTGAGAGCGCTGGTTCATTATTAAACATAAGACATAATTTGGAAAACTAATTTTATTTATTTTAACAACTCAAAAATTGTACAGCATTTTCCTTCCTAACAGTGTTTGGATTAGGCGGATTTTCGGATAAGCGGGGTTCGGATTAGCGGGACTTTAGTGTAATAGAGATTTTCAATCAGCCAATCATTTACCTTGGATTTAAATCTTTTGAAAGTTATTGACCAGGCAATAAACAAACCTAACCTGAAATGGTCAAACCTAAAGCTATATGGTTTCCTAGGAAAAGGTTTACCGCTATATTACGGCCGTGAACGTAACCGTGACGGTGGACGCAACACAATATTTAAACATATGTAGATAAAAACAACTTTTGACATGTTTATTTTAGTTATCATATCTGGTTTAGGTATAAAGTAATGGGTAAGCTAATTTTGTTTACAAAACAATATGTGTCACCTGGCGAGAAACCCCTTAAGTAGAGTTCACCGCTACTTTACGTCCACCATTTTCTAGGAAACCACTCTCATCTGATAACATTGAAAACAAAACTCACCGTCATATTATGGCTGTAATGTAGCGGTCACCGCTTTCTAGGAAACCATAGCTGAACCAGATTGATCAAAATATCATGTCATTGTGCACCTGAAAACAGTCCATACACCATTGACTTTGTTGACAAGATCACTGGTGCGCAGCAGTAAAATAAGTGATTGATTATTGGGATAAACTAGGCCTTTAGCGGCTCACTCTTCCTTCATAAACATGAACCTAACCATAAATAAAATAAGCCTAATCTAAATTGAAAATACATCACTTCAAACCTTTACTACTGAGGTGTAAAAAGCTAGGCTTAATAGGCTAGTCCTACTAGTCTACTACTCGATAAGTTATGCACGTACTAGGCTTGCCAGGTTAAAATATTGCGTTTACATTACTTGACTTTACACAATCATGACCATTCATTAAGCCTAGCTTAATAACAATATAAATTTGTTTTGACAATAAAAATATTGAGTCGCAAAACACAAATTACAATAAAATGAAATGAAACATTTGCACTCACTCACACTAAAAGTAATTGCAAATAATATTTACCAATCTAATTTTGTAACTGCTCTATTAAAATGTATATAATTATTACATTTCTTTAGTAACAAATTAGCTATTAAGCGTTTATACAAATTAAGATCGATAATTATATTTCATTATTCTATTTTTATTACAATATCTTATAGAAAAAACATTTTAGAAATATAAGCAATGCATAATTCCTTTTGTGGTACCGTTTATCAGCTTTACACCCTACTTTTACCCCAACCTCTACTCGCCATTTTCCCTAAAATCCCGCCTTCTGAGTTTGTCCACCCAATTCGCGTTATGTTCAACAGATCGAAGGTTAAATGGCCGAAGTTTAAATGATCGAAATTCGAACTGTTGAACTTCGATCTGTTGAGCCCTCACCGCAAACTTCAGCATAATGCAGAGAAACGTGTCTTTGTACCTTGATTTAAACTATCGTTGTGGATACCCATAAAAGTTAAAACAAGTAGGTACTATTTATATTTATTTTAGAACAGATTCACTCAGGCATACTGTAATTATAATTAGATATAAAGAAAAGTACATCGTCCCCTGGTAAAATTGTATTTTATCATAAACCGGTTTCAACATTTATGAATTTTCAAATTTTATTTGTTAAATTTAAAATATATACCTAATAACTAGTAAACTCTCTTTAGGGTTAAAAAAGAGAGTTTTCTATTATATGGGGGTGTTGAAATTACTTTAATACAGTATTGTAAATTCCCAACCTTTCTTTCGGTTACTAAAATGTTGGGTAGGTCATCTTTTTACATGTCAATTTTACATAATTTAAACTTTATGACATGCGTGAATATGACCTAAAGGTTGAAACCAGTCCATAATAAAATACAATGTTACCAGGGTTAAGGGAACTATTCTTTATATCTAATATATATTTATTTAGTTCCAACGGTTACCACCATTTTTACAATAATTTTACACAGTGTGATATATATGCGAAAGTTTATATTCTTCATGTTATCTCCATTTACTTTGAGCTAGTCATTATTAAATAATGATAGCACAGCGTTTTTCATTTTTACAATTCAATTGTATTTTTAATTAAACAAGTTTTGTTTAGAATTTAGAACTAAATTATTATAAATTAGTACAACGTTATGCTTTAATTTTTTAAGTATTATTTTAGTTTAATAATTAGTATACTCAACTCTTAAATTCGAGGGTTTTATTTTAGTAGTTCTTAATTACTATACAAACATAAACATAATTATGTATTTAATAGTCGTTTAAATATAAGTGTCATTACAACGATGGATTAATACTCCGCATGTTCACTTATATTTCCAAACTTTCTATGCAATTAGCCAACTCCAATTTTCATAGTAGTAGGAACAAATTCAACCAGCTGGTATTATCTCTGTCCTCATGACATTTGATTAAGTAAATAAACATAGCTGTTGTCAAAGTGAAGGTTATCTTGATGAAAAGGTTTTGTCTATCTGAGCCGAGACCAAACTTCAAGTTTGACACAGTAATGAGTGAAAGTTACGTCTCAACTTTCCATTAAAAAAAGTTGAATACTAGTAGCCTTCGCATTACAAGTGTAGACTATAATTTTCGTCATTGCAGTGGGTCAATCTAGTAACTTGTAAGGAGGTATGTAAATTATTTGAGGCAGATTTTAATTCTCGCCTTCTTAAGGCACTTAGAACATTGTTGGAACAAGTTTCAATAGATATCCCATAACTGTTTCGAAGTATGTTTACAATAAAAATAGTAAATGGAACTTTTCTAAAATATTAACTAGATAATCTATTGTTCTCAGAAATACCGTTTAGGTTTGCTATGTTTTAAATGTAGTTGCATAACAATAGTATTACACACTCTCGTTAACACAGCCCTAGCGAATACGACTTGATAATTGTTCATACAGAAATTGTATAGGTTATTTACCGTTGAAAAGACAACTTATGATTTCCATGCATGTATCACGATGCTGTCAACTCTTGCATTAGTTTGACAATTTAGGCCAGTCACTTACATACACTCATTTTGTTAGAGGTTTAAAAATGAGTCTATGTCAGCCTTTCTCATCAGCCGATTCTGGACATACTATTTCACGTTAAAACAGCGATGAGACATCATAAAACGAAAAAACAGGCCACCTTTTTCTTAAATGAGACAAGTACAGACCACACGTTTAGAATTGGCTTGGAGAGGCGCAATGTTCCAGATGTTGTTCTTTAAAAATTTTACAATTTTAAATATAAGCAAATGATTTAATATAAGCTAAACATAAATATGTACAGAAAACACACTGTTAAAAGCATTAATTCTTTAAATATTTCATCGCTAGAACCTAATTTTTGTGAAGACAGAATCCTTAAAATCTTTTAAAAACATGAACTATTTTGTAATTTTTCATGTTATAGGCAGAATGCAGTTTTTTATATTTCTTGGATTTCTGTTGTTTCTGGTCACTGAAACGAGAGTTTTAGCCAAAGAATATGGATCGATCAATGAAGTGAATTCAGATTCAGGAAACCAAATCATACAGACAACTTTGCGATCTCAACCAGAACCACCGCCAAAGAATGAGACTGCCAGGATGGCTCGCTACATTGTTCATTATTCGGGTAAGTTGCAAACTGTAGAATTGTAATTTCCTCGACAGGTTTAATTGATTTAATTGAAAAGTCAGTTTACAAAAAATATTGTGTTGACTTTAAATATGAAAATATAAATAAATGATACAATATTTTTTATTCATCCAGTCTCAAGGCCTTGATCAATTAATAGATTAAATACCTGTAGACCTTGTGAAGAGATTGAAAAGTCCTGATGTACATTTCGCGAGGTTACATAAGCACACTTTTACACACTATTTACACTTAAACTAGTCACTTTGTGGTCACGGCGCGGCTGGCACCCCCGGTGGGTGAGACTAGGTGCGCACGGTGCGTAGTCACATGTTGCACTAAGCCTGAGGCGCTGCCCGGGCTCTTTTGTCACTGGCGAGCTGGGATTCCCCGGTAGGTTTTGGACAAAGGAGCAAGTCCTGAAAGTGTGAACAATAAATAATGCACTTAAACTTACACAATAGTTCTATGGGGCGCCAAAGAGCAATATTTATCATCGTACAACTATGATGTCATTTTCTTTGCAGCGGTTTCAAACATGTAAAGATCGACTTGCTGTAGTCGTCAGAGCTGCATTAGTGAGCAAACTCTGACTTAGTCGCAATTGGTAAAAATTAACTTTTAGTCTTGAAGGGATCCAAAGTTCAATTATACATGCAATGGAAAATAATTGTGTTGTGAGTGAGTAAGTATTATTTCCTCTGTACAGACTGGTGTGCACTCGCACATATCTCGCGTCACGGCAACACGACGGGTTACCCGGCCGGCAGAGTCTACTCTACAGCTGACGGCCCTCTGGACAACAGCACGGGCATCCCTTACTTCTACGTCAGCGAGATGGACCCCCACATTCACGATTTGAGCGTAAGTTGGCGAGTATAAACAACAAATATGCTGTAGTATTCATTGTGTTTGGATAATCTTTTAATGTTCATTTTAATAAGTACAAGATTAATAATTATCTTGATTCTTTGAATTATTTTGCTTCAGTCAAGATTGCTTTTCAGTTACTTAATCAACAAAACTCCAGGGTTAACTACGGTGTTCTGGTTGACTTTTTTATCATCAAAAGTATTATTTTATTAGGCCTATAATTAAATTATTATTTTTACCCTAACAAGAGATAAAAACTTGAACCTCCTTCCTCACAAAAAAGCTTTCTTGGAAAATATAATCTTTGAAAATATATATTTGACAACAATCAATCTACTTAAAGAGATTCTACAAATTGTTAATTGAAGACCTCTGAAACTGTAATGAACACATTGGGCATTAGGAAGTTTCTAATTGCGATCTAACAGAGCAACTTTACTACTTCTAAGTCCACAGATTACGGGATATGTGAGTCTAAGAATATGAAATACTAAGTAGAATGTATGTGTTACAGACAGACGGGCGTTGTTCCGTAACAATGTCGCTAGCGGAGGGTGACTACTGCCGCAACCAGAGTCTTGACCCTGAAGACCCTCGCTGCGCTCAAGTCATCCTCACCGGCCATTTCATATTTGTAAGCATCATCATTTTTGAGTTAAAACTTAAATGAACTTGAAACATAATAATGAGTCACTGCAGAATTTGATACGTTGTTTATGTCCTTTATCCTTAGGTGTTCTAGGGGAAAAAGAACAACTCCAAGTACTAGAGGGGAGTCTGAAGCCCTCTGGAAAATTTATACTTAACACTCTCAATACATATCTGGTATCACATTTTAAGGACCCTTTGGAGTATTTCAATGTTATTTTTGAGACCTAAGAGTCTGCTATAGTGGCTACAATAATTGTCGAGTTTTGTCCCAGAAGAACAATAGTATAAACATGCATTTTCTTGGAACATTTCATTGCTACAGTTTTCTTTGAAATTTCATGAAAAAACTTTGTTTTAGAGTGCTTTAAATGTTTTAGTGAATCCGGTGGGCCGAATTTTTATGTTCTCATTTACAAGCCCGTGACATAAATAAAAAAATTGAAGAAATGTTGTATTTGAATGTCTTGTAATCACTATTGAACGAATAAGGTTTTTCAAAAAAGAGTTCAGCGGAGTCACTGCTGTATATTGACATCTTTCAAATAAAACCTATTTCAAAGAGATCTGGTGAAAATTGTAGGCTTGAGGTGTCTCAAGAAAATGCTTGTTTTTACATTATTCTTATAGGACAAAAAAACAAAATGGCCGACAGGTACTGTATACTCTTAAACTTTGTAATTTTTGCTTCTGCTATTTAATTTAGAAGATAACTATTATTGATTTAAAACAAAGTTTGTTAAGATCATCAAGAGAGTTCAACTATTACTAAAGATTAGAACTATTAGGCTCTAAATTCCAAGCCCCGTTGTATCAACTACTACAGGGTACAAAGAAAAGACCACAAAATAATAATTGATTATCATTGGTGTAAGCTAACAAAATAGTTAATATTGACTGAAAACATGTATAAAAGGATTATTAACGTTGCAGCTAAAACCAAAAAGTGAGGAATTCCAAAGGGCAAAGGCTTTTCTCTTTGAACGGCACACAGTGATGAAGTCTTGGCCTAAAGGTAAGGACGAAACTTTAACCTTCTGCAGTGTAAGATAACGAAATAAATAATAATGAATTAATCTCACAAAATATCAATCATTATAGTTGACAGATCTTTTAGAGACAACTATTTAATGACTTGGATACCGGTATAAACACTTATAAAAAGAAAAAGAGCTCATTCTGAAAGGACGAAGCAAGTCTGATCTCCATTCTACTCCTTTTGATAGTATATTGCGGCCTAGTGCCCAACTTCCTAAATCTAACTCACAATTGTTCTACTGACATGGACCCTTGCTGACCATCATAGAGTGGGGTCAACCTACATTTTTCGCACTGTTCAGTGTCCTCAACCAAGTAATTTTGTTGATAAAGCGATTGTGAAATGTTTAACTTGGAACCCTGGGTTTCAGATCACGACTGGCACGTGGGCAAGGTGAAAATCGGCCACGTCCAAGTGTTGGACAACTTCGAGGAAGTGCCTACCCAACTCTGGACGCTTACTTCAGCGCGAAACCATAAACAGAGTATGTCAGGGTGTCCACTTACACAATCAATCAAATGCAAAGTTTTTTCATTGATTTTCTAGGGTCTTTTTTGTTTTCTATAGAGAGAAAAGGTACGATACATTTGAAAAAAAAGAAGGCAAAGAGCTTTTACTTAAAAGTTTTAAAAATTTGAGGAACTATTTTAGAGCACCCCTTTTGTGCCCCACCCACCGACTCGTAAAGTTATTACAGCGTCATTGCTGTTTCCCATAGACATGGGCCCTGACGATAGCAACTAACTTTTCCTCACAGTGCTAACCCTAGAGAAGATAGGAATTAAAAGTAAAATGTTTACTTTTATAAAACTAGTTAAATAGTTATTGGCTTTCTCTGATTTTTATGACCAAATTCAAGGCTGGGTGGACACCCAGGATGTACAATATATTGCTCAATAAATCTTAGGAATTGGAACAAAGATATTTATTTAGTGTAATTAAACTTATCTGTAGATACTTTGTGAAGTAATACATATCTTTAAACTCCAGAATATACTGTGTATTAGCTGAGAACCTAGGGCTACCTAACTCGCGCTGTATCGTCAAGGGCAGAGAAGTCAACATATATTCTAAGTCATTAGTGACGACTTGAAGATACAAGGCAGGTAGTCCTACGGTCTCAGAGTTTAACCTGATTTATACAGGGTATAGTTTAGTTATAATGAATAAAATGTATTTTAACAATAAAGTGTAATTACAACCAGAATCCATTCTTTAATCGTCAACCTTGCTGTCTTGTTTTCAACAAAGCAGAACCAGTGTGGAACAACTCAATTGTAAACTTTATTGGTTAGTATGAATGACCAAGTGTTAAAAAAAGTTAATGAAGAGCCGTTTGGTATACATTTTTTATTTACATGATAAATGGAAAATCTTACAATACTCAAATAATTCAATAATTAAAGTAAATAATCAACAGATAAAAAACTTGTATAAATATATATAAACACAAAGGCTATTTTAAAGTTAAGCTCTGTTCGAAAAAACTAAAATGCATAACTTGTAGAAGTGTTATGTAATATTTATATTTTGAGCATTCTTTCAAAAATACTTTGACATGTTCAAAAAAAGCTTTCCTCTTTGAACAAAAAACAGTGACGAAGTAATGACTTAAAAGTTAAGAACATAGTTTTGTTCATAGTAGTTCTTGTCGAACCTTTATAGATAGGTAAAGTTCCATAACCCGATTGTTTAATTAGGCTAAAGTTTTACATGTGGTACTTAGTATATTGACAAAACCATATTTATTGTAAAATGTTATGCTATTGCTTGACATTCCGCTACCAGCGTCCTTAATGAGAAAGGTCGGGATTTATTCTTTAACCTGCTTCAGTTTGCAAAACACTCCATTATGCGCAACTTCTTATAGTTAAAGAGAAAATTCAAATATGTTAAGCAAAACCACCGTTCTAGATAACCTTTGGCATAAAAATTACAGGTAGACATTGTTTGTTTTCACGTTTAGAGACCATAAAGTTGGTAAAAGAAAATGTCAAGCTCACTGTTGGACTTCCAACGAGTCAGACCAACCGAAACTTACAATTAGCACTGAAGGTACTGGACTACGAGTTTCAGCAACAACACATAGATTCACTTAAACATAGCCCTTGTATAATCAGGTCAATTCTTTTAGTATGAATTTATCCCATTAGCAGATCATTTAGGTCATCTAAAGCTAAGTCTTACTCATAATAACTAATAAATTATGTTTTAAATAATTTTATCGATGAGTGTATTTAACTTAAATTTTATAAACCCTTTTACATAATATACAATTAAATGAGTCTAATTTTCAGTTCATTATCTGAATGAAAAAGAGTTTTTAATAATAACTTCATTTTATGCGTACAAGAATAATTTTTTAAATAGAAAGAATAAGTCTATTATTTAAATAATGTAAAAACATTCAAGCAGATGAAGAAATAAAAAAATAGGGTTTTAACAACTCTAATACAGCTGTTGTTTTACATGATTCCCAGAGAAAGCTTAATTATTAACACATTTTTTAACTTAAATTTACTTTTCAACATTAATTTTTAACTAACTAACATTTAAGTAAAGCAAAAATTGTTATTATATAAACACTGTAATAGCAGTATTTATGCAATAATATTTGCATTTTCAACTACAAAACCTTAAAAAATTATTTACTACATGAAATAATAAACAACTGTGCATGTCAAAAGATCATGCCTTATAAAAATCTAAAAAGAACTTTCTTGCGTAAACCACCAACTTTGACAAAATACCAGACTTTCCAATGATCACCATTCAAACATATCTACATTAACACATTCATTGCAGTTTGAGTTACTATACTAACAAGTAGAATTTAAGCTGGATTAGATTAATTAGGAAAATACCTTAAATATTTCACAGCAACAAGGAAAACTTATAGTGATTATTTTTTACTTGAAGCGAATTCAACCAAATTTGACTCAATCATTAAATATTTAACTACGTCACAAATAACATTACGTTGATGATTACAAATTTGATTGATTTCAAAGAACTTGTTTCGGTAAATTAACTGTAGAGGTGGAGGTAAATAATCGTAGATATTTAAAAGAGAGACAATCTAACCCAACCCAACTCTTTCCTTGTTATTCTTAAATAGCCAAACAGAGAATATAAATCTATCTTAGCCCCTACATTTACATTGTAGAGTTATATTCCAGGCTGACATTTTGCAACATCAATCCTGCCTTATCTTCTAGATTCCCTAAATCCTCGAATCGAGTGTCAGAGAATGTGTCAAAATATGTTCTGTTGAATCGGTTGAGGATTGGGACGGGGGATTCTAACTAATTTCTTTGCCCTTTTCCACCTTTTCGCATTTGATTTTGGTTGAACTGTTGGCTCTCCTTTAGGGGTTTTTTCTTTAAATGATGCCCCTTTTAAAGGTTCACGGTGAAGATGAAATTTCATGATGGAGTAGGCAAGTTTGTATAACCTTTTTCTCAAAGCCACCGCATCAAAGTGTCACCACGAGAATTCACCGAGTTCAGGAAAGCCAGCAACAAACGAGAGTCAGCTTGCCAACTTTTGAGTTTCTCATCCAAAGATCTGACGTAACGATCTTCCTGACAGCTAAACTCTGCCTGAATTTCTTTCAGAAGAAACACAACTTTGAACTTGGCATTTTCCATGGCCAAATCGAGCGGAGTCTTCCCACTCTTCTTCGCAGGGGTTGAGAAACCGGCTCCGTAACTTAGCAGATAGATACAGATCAAGAAGTCTCCTTTACGAGCCGCTGCATGTAAGGGAGTCTCTCCTTCCTCGTCGAAATCGTTAGGACTGACGCCTTGCTCCAGCATAAGGAGAACTACAGCACTGGACCCGTTCTCCACGGCGAAGTGCAGCGGGTTGCGCATTTCACAGCTTATGCCTCTGGCCACAGCACCTTTACTCAAAGCTTCTTTCACTAGTTGCACATCACCTTTTCTTATCCCAAAAATAAACAAGTTTTGATTGCTTAGAACGCTGATAACGTTGTTTGAGTAATTGTATTTGAGAGGTGTTGTTGCTGCTGTGGGCAAATCCAGAGGGCAGCGGTGCTTGAAAAACATTTGTAGTGCGTTTACATTGGGGTTCAGCTTAGCCCAGTGGTAAGAAGTCATCCCGTTCTTATCCTTGATGCTCCAGTCTGCACCACATTCCAGCATTGCTTCGACCACGTCGCTTCTCGCAAATTTGGCAACAAAGTGGAAATACGTCGCTTGATCCATTTCTTTATTGATATTCACTCCCTTCCTGACTAAAACTTCCACAACGTTGAAGTTTTGCTCTCTGAGAGCGAGTTGTAGAGGAGTTAACCCTTGCTTGTTCACAGGCTCCAAGTCTGACCCGTTATCAATCAAGATAGTGGTGATCTTGGCCAATTCCAGTCGAAAGGTTTCAACTTTCTTGCCGACCTGTGACAAGGCAACATCGTGGATCGGCAGATTTCCCGAGACGGGACATTCTACAAGCACTCCAGCACCATTAAGCACTAGATACTGAGTGATTTCTCTCCTTCCCAAGCTCACCGCAAAGTTCAAAGGATAGATCATCTTCACAGAAGACAAGTGGTGGAAGTCCGCTCCCAGAATGTCAAGTTTCTTCACCAACTTGATGTTATTGCTGAGAATAGCGTGGAACAGAGGCGTGTAGCCTTCCTTGCACTCTGCTTCCAGCGAAGCTCCTTTCTTCACCAAAAGATCGACCGTGTTGAAACATCCTTGATTTACAGCTACATGAAGAGGTCTGTACAAATTCAGAGTGTCGGTAGCATTTACGTCAGCTCCTCTCTCTATCAGAAGGTTGACAATGAACATTATCACAAGCCACTGCTCGATGCAGAGAAGTCATGCCGTTCGTACCCTCAATCAGTTCATTCACAGGAAACCCAGCTCTCAGTATCTCCTCAACAATGAACTCTGGCGTGTTCTTCTTAATCGCGTAGAACATCGGAGTGTTGCCCTTGAACCCGAGACTCACATTGGCTCCTGACTGTATCAGGAGTCGTGCTATCTGATACTTCTCCGACTGGAGGGCTAAGATCAAGGGCGGGGGGGTGTTGAACTCCGAGGATAACACACTGCAACCTTCTTGTATGAGTCGCTTGCACAGTTTGTAGTAGCCTTGTATCACTACCGCCTGGACTAGACTGATAAAGCAGCCTCGCTTTCTATAGTTTCCCTGGATGTGCAGAACCTCTGTCAACATCGTATAGTCGAAATTGTACGCCTTTGCCAACACACTCAACCCTGGCAAATCATTCGCCGTTAACGCGGTGGAGCAATTTCGGTTGCGGGTGCATTCTGCAACAAAAGAAAATCACTCATATTTCTGGCCAAAAGCAAGTTGAAGAAAATTCATTGTTTGATTTATATTAATCTACTTTTTTTTAAAATTGAAAACGTGTTATGTCCTTAAGAGAACATCATCCATAATCATAATTTTGTTAAACATAGGTTTAAAACTGCGTGGAATTTAGTCAAAAATCGAAAACCATAGCGCGCTACGCCCTGCGAAATTTGCATAGGTGATGTTTTGATTACTGATCCCAAGATTGTCGGCATGAGTTCAACGAGTACTTTCAACTGTAGCAAATAACGGCGCTCTACTGGGGCAAACCTTAAATACAAAGAGACACCTAGTTTTTTGTCATCTATGTTTTGAAGCCGGCTACCAATCAAGAAATAATAGATATTTTAAATGTTTACCCCTAAAAAATCCACCGATATTAATGGAATTTCACAGTGGCTGTTAAAACAATGTTACATGTTCATTGTCGAACCATTGACAAATATTATTAATAAGTCTTTTCAAGGAGTTTTCCCAGAAATGTGCAAAATGGCCAAAGTTGTTCTATTTATAAAAGGGTCTTCTACTAATATGGGAAACTACAGACCGATTGCACTACTCCCAGTTAAAAGTGTTTGAAAAGGTTTATTATAATAGGCTGAGTTCTTTTCTTGAATTTAATAACAGCATTACTAACACCCAATTTGGTTCAAAAGGTAAATGCTTCAGATGCCATAAATAAATTTATGGAATTTGTTGTTAAGGGCATGGATAGAAAAATGAAGACAATGAGTATATTTTAGACCTATCAAAGCATTTGATTGTGTCCATCACAAATTTTACTAACAACACTTAATGATATAGGTGAGAGGGACTCACTAAAATGGATTGAAAGCTATCTATCCAATAGGAGACAGGCGTATCAGTTTCAAATATAATCTCAGATCCTAAAGAACTCAAATTCGATTGTTCCTCAAGGATCTATTCTGGGACCTATATTGTTTAATATTTATATCAATAACTGTAAATACTCCCTTCAAAACACTGTAGATATAGTCCAATATGCTGGCGCACTACCTTGACATTTAGCTCTCAAACTATTGAAAGCTTGGAGATATTAGCTTATGAAAATTTAAACTCGTGTGTTCAGTATTTTGACGATCTAAATCTTAAAACCAATTTGGGCAAAACGTCGCACATAAACTTCAGTCTCAGTCATTTTACAACCGACTAAAAGCGTCAGTAATGTTAGGAGACCAACTTATCAATGAGATTGATTGCTCAAAGTTTTTAGGAATCTACATCGATAAATCTTTATGCTGGAATAATCATGTCGATCACGATGCAAAAGGTATCTTCAGGAATTTTATTAAGAAAGCTGGTTTATGTTCTACAAATTCTTCTAAAATAATCTATTTTGGATTAATACAGCCTCATCTCTCCTATATAATATTCTGGGGTAGCTGTTGAAACTAAATTACTTAGAGCATTTGTTCTCCAAAAACAGCCGTCAAATAATTTGCAAATTACTCTCTGGCGTGTCATGTAAAAACTATTTTAAGAGTTTGAAAATTTGACGCCCGGCATTATACATTTATGAGACAATTGTATTTTGTGTTTCAAAATGTAAGTTATTAAGGGTCAAGATGTACATTCATACAATACTCGATCTAGTGAAGTGTACAGGCAAATTAGTCACCGATTAAATATACATAACAAATTACCTATGCAAGCTGGTGAAATTATTGAACAAACTGCCTTAGAAGTTAAAGCTACACTGTCAGATTTGGCTCTTTTCAAAAATAAACTTAAAACCCACTTGCTGGCTATGGCTCCTTACTCTGTTAGTGAATTTACTGAAGGAGTTTAAATTTCATTTATATAAGCTATATACCTTTTTGTAACTTAAAAAAAAATATATATTAGAACCCTCACTTTTATCAGTGGTTAATAACCATAGCACATTAATCACAGTCCTGTAATTCATTCATTCATTTCACCACTTTTGTATCATCTTCACCTTGTCAACACAATAATTTATTGTTAATTGACAAATAAATTAAATTATATTTTTATGCACAAGTTTATTATTCTTATGCTTTTCATAAGTGGCCACTTTCATTTTTTTAGTAATCCAAAAATGCTTGTAACATAAAACCTCTCTTATTCAAAGTAAAGAGAGAGAGAGATCAGGGTGTGAAGACAAGAGGGTATCGTATCGAGTCATGAGCCAAAACAAAATAAAAATTATTTAAGTCTGAAAACTACCCTATGATATATAATTTATTCTGTAGGGTTTATTTTATGGAAGTTTCCTTCAACTGTACAGCAAATAACATAACTCCCAAAGCAAAAGAAACTTAACCATTAGTTTTGTAATAAGCAAAATTAATGATAAATAAAATAATTGTTGACACAGCGAGATTTAGTACAACTTTTGCAAAATAACCACAATATCTATTTTTTTTAATAGATTTTGAATGCCGTTGTCCTAGGGCTACAGTCATGAGAGGTCAGGTCCGAGGATTGCGCTGCTCATGAAACATTACCAAACCGGGAAATCGAACATCTCGGAACTGACGCAAAACTGTCATTGACTCTTCTGACATGTGACATGTCGCACCATCCAGTTGAAACCAAATAGAGCGTGGGTTGACTCCTAACTGGCGTAATTGTGGCATCAGAAAATCTCTTTAAGCATGGTCAAATAACGTGATAAGTTAACACTTACAGCCACTTCCCTATCATTCTCAAAAAAATATGGGTCAATAATTCCAAAACGCCATTCCACACCAAACTAGAACTTTTTGAGGATAAAGTGTTCGTTCATGGATTTTTCTTGGATATTCGGGGGACCAGGAACAAAAATTCTGTTTATTCACTTTACCAGACAGTTTGAAATGTGCTTTGTCTGACATAAACAAAACTTGAAGAAGGTCTGCTTTGTTCACAAGTTGCAATAGTCTTTGGTACATGTTAAAAGCGTGAATCCAAATCCCTTTCATAAAGCTTCTGTATTATAAGAGTTTAAAGATATAGAAATGTAAGTACAATTTTTTGCGGACAGACAAGTTTGACATTACCAAGGCTGTTGATTGTCTACGGACTGAGGACTTTGGCACATTTGCACGAACCATTTCAATGTATTTTGGGGTTCGAACTTTCTGAGGTATGTCACTGTGTTTGGTTTTTAGTGTACAGGTCGTGTTCCTAATATTGCCAACCCGCTTTAGAAAAGTTTTCCGATTTGGAATGGTACCATGACGGCCGATGTTGAAGTGAGCAGAAGTAAATGATTCATTATACTTTAAAATGGTTTCTATTGCTAATGTATGATGAAGCGATAACCACTGATGAGCCATGGTAACTAACCTCTAAATGGCAATAAATAAAAATCCATTTGCTACAACAATTAACTCTCCAGCTGATAAATAACAGATAAAATTAATGTTCCTGGTTTTTTTGGCTCACATCGTAAAATTGAGTACATTGTATATCATATCACTACTAATATGTTGTTACGAAATTAGTGTATCAAATATTTGGGGTTTAAAATAAAAGTTGTTTTCCAAAATTCATCAAATTTTCTGGGGGAGGACCCCTGAACACCTCTTTTGACTTGGGGGTACCGGTAGTTAGACAGAACGTAATGATTCTGGAAAAACCCCTGAGCCAAAATCCTGGCCACACTACTGAGAAATATATGGAATTTTGGAGTCTACCAAAAATAACAAGAAATATTTATTTGTGAAGGAGCCTAAGCACAAAACAAAACGACTGGTATTGTGTCACGTACTTATGCAACAAATTGGTTTTTACTTGTGATCCAGTGCCACAAATGTGAAGGTAGAAAATAATATTCATGATCATCAGACTGTTGTCAAGAGATTATCAATGACTATCGATAACGATTACCTAGACAGGGTGTTTCTAATTGCCTCCGGATACTTCAGGGAATATTCTAATGGTAGAATATGGACAGAATAGGCTTATCATACTCAAAATCCATGTTTTATCATGTGTTGCATTGCATAAGGGGCCATATCTTAGGCTGTTGGACTAAGCCCACATGCCTTTTCAATTACCCCAAGATATCATCATTAACCTTTAGACAAGAATACACAATATATCTTACCTAGGAGCCGCCATTGGTAGGTTGTTCATTAGTTAGATCTAGCCAAGCTTACTAATTTTTTTATCAGAGGCTGACTACCCTGTGAAGCTTCTCAGAGAGCCGGCAATAGAAGGCAGCAAAACCATTGGTTGTGAAGAATTTATTTTTGGTACTCAATCTACAAATATAAAGACGTAAATTACCATACGATTACTAACACTCTAGACAATAAACAATGGACATTAACACTTCTCTTTCTTCTAATTTCCGTTTCACTTCAATATACAAACCACATGGGATGGGAGTTTGGAGTTGAGACTTTTGACTGTTGGAGAAACTGTGGAAAAAGCGCACAAAGCAAGGAGAAAAGACAATTCGAGGTGCTCGATCTCTTTGGGACGAGCGCACTTTTTCCAAGGAGGTTAAAGCTACTTATGACTATTCCTATTTCATGTAAATGATCAATGGAAATAAAAATGATTTGATTTGATTTAAAGTAAAACCTTATTTTGTTTTTATTGTTCTTGATTTAACCTAGATATAATACATGCTTTAGTATAACGATGGCTTGACGTAATACTAATATAAAATCACATCATAGTCCATATCAGTTGAGATCTGATAACTCAATAATTGAAAAGTACTGCTGACACTTTGACATCTGCTTTGTTATATGTTAAAAGTATTATATCCAATATTTCACCAGATGTTTGGTTTCCTCAAGACCGATGTCAAAAGTGTAACAAAATAAAAACTGTCAAACCAAACCCTACTCCAAATAAAAACTGTAAGTCACTCTCTAAACGTTATAAAAGGAATATAATACAGTAATATTGGCCTACTGTAGGGATACTCTTGTTCTATAAAATTTACCTGCCTGCCAGTGAAATTGAAATTTCGTTGATTAAATTCACGATTTAGTGTACATACCATTAAAAGAAATCCAAGCTGTAAGTACTCAACTCTAACCCCTATTTCACTACAGCCTAGGTCCTCCTGCCTTTCTCATTGAAACTAATAGAACATATAAAATTTTTGTTTGTTTCATTAAACTTCAAATACCAAAAGTGTTATGAAAACGTGATCATTGGCTCATTTGAATCCTAACATATCATTTGCCTAATTCCAAAAACCGTTCAGTTATCAGCTTTATGAATCTAGTGGTAGGTTACGAAACGAACTGTTCAGGGGATTTAGATATTTTGCTGCTACTATGCAGAATGTTTACCACTCCTGCACAGACTGATATGTTGCCGCCTTTCTCAGGCAGGCATGTGGGTAGAATTGTTTGTCCCTTAATGTTTGATACCTCTACAAAGAGTAGAAGGGTTACCGATTTTAGTTTGGAAGGGTACATATGACGACTACTACTTTTGGGGGTATTGAATACCTTCCAAATTGCTCTTTTAAATGGGGAGTAATTTTGTAATTGTTTTCCTCAGCACTTTATATTTGATTAAGTATTGTTTCCTTCAATTTTTCAATGATGTTTTAAAGGATTTTACAAGTCATTTTATATTTTTTGTGATAGGCCTAACCACAGATGTCCATGTACCATACGAATTCAAGATTTTCAATATATCAGTCTGGTCAGTGGTTTCAAAAGCCCTAGTGGCAATCTGAAAGTCGGCAAATCTTGAGTAGTCATTTACAAATTGCTAGTTTAATGAGAATGTTGTAATTTTTACTAAAATTAACCGTGTTACAAATTTTTTGCCCCAGACACTCGCTTGTTTGTACGATGGGATTAAGGTACTGGTATTGGATGATAACACTATAATTGACTGGCGTATTAAGCATTTTTATTTTTTAGAAATCCACTATATTACTTCATGGCTGAAGAAAACTCAATGTCAACTAATCAACTGCCTTCAGATACAAATCCAGAAATAAGTAAATCTAGTGATGGAAGTGAATCTGTTAAGTATGTAAGTACGGTAACTTCTAGTAATTATTAATTAGTAATACGGTAACCTTATTGATATTTTTTATAACTATGCATATTGATTGGCTAGCAACCTGAAAAAATTGCAGGGTTTAGATTGATTCAATTTCAAACCGTAAAATCTCTCACAAAATGAGTCTTCTTTAAAAAAGCTAAAATGTACGATCTCAGTCAAATATTCTGGCGCAAAAGAGTTCAAGCTAGGTTTGTTAATGAGATGATGAATATAAGAAATTATTTTTTGTTCAGATAGGAGCAAGAAACGCCATCTTGTTCAGTGCAGCGGCAGGAGAACCATTACCTCCTCTAGAGTTGCCAGACGACTTCTTTGATCTAGACCGAGATGATGTCAAGGCCCTGATGAGAGAATTGAAAGAAAATAGGTGTGTAACGACAGTAATATACATTAACTTATGGCTTTATACAAATATGGCTATGTAAAAATAGTAGATGTAGGGCTAGTAGTGAACCAGTTGTATGTCAACCAAATGTTTGTTCTACTATCCCGGTTATCTTAGCATGGGAGACCCACCCTCTTGTGACCACAAAGCCTCAAGATGACTCTCCAAGCTCAGACAAGTGAACTTCATCATGCATCCCATTAAAAATCAAAATCAAAGCAAATTTTCCAAAATACAATAGAGACTGTATATATATATATTTTCGAATTCTCCCAAAGGAGAACCTCCATACCCTCCTCTTCCTCTGGTATGACGGGTAGGAATGCACTTCACGTAGAGGCTCCAAAATATAGGGTGTCCACTGTCCAGCCAGCCTTAAATTTTGATGTACCTTAAAAATGCCTTGAGTTAGTCCTTGGTCAACAGACCTGGAAAATCAAGAAGAAGTTTAATATATTTGAACAAATTAAATAAAAGAAAGTTGTTTGTATGAATAACAATTTTTTATGTGTCCTAAAAAATTCTTTATAGTTCACATCAGTTTGTAGGAAATGACACTCTACCAACCCTATGAGTCAGAGCACTGCAATTTGGGCGTGGTGAAAAGTGGTAGTTAATACCCTCTATTTAGCCTGTACGTTTTGTCCTTAAAAAGACAAAACCGAGCCTTAAAAATCTGTGGTAAAATTACAGAAGAGTGACTTTTGAATTTTTAGCACTTTTCTAAGTTCAAACCTTCTAAAAAGGCCAAAAAACAATGTTTTAACCCGGAAAAGTTCGCGAGAAACTATTAAAAACGATGTTTAAAGTTGGCCTAACCTAAAAAGCGAGGTAATTGTCCGCCGAAATTACGTGATTTTAGACAGAACAACGACGATGAAAAACGGCGATCCTGCTGCCTCGTGGCTCTTCCACTGAGGGGGCTTCTCCCCATTCTAACATAAAAAATAAAGTAACTTAACCTAACCTCACAATAATACCTTATTCGGCCTTTAAGTTAATTTGAATTATGGGGGGAGAATGAACCAGCTAACAGGTGAAAAGCTACTGACAGATGAGTGACAGTTGTCTCTCGGTGCTCCCCGAGCATCTCGCGATCGTAAAATAGTCCCAACTTTAAACCACTTTTAAATAAGTTCTGCACCCCAAAACCAATTTTTATATACTTAGGAGCCTCCTCCACATCGTGTTAAATCAGTTTTAGCTCTTGAGATTAAAAGTCACTCTTCTGAACAAATACCAAATCTGTTAATTAGTCTTGAACTTGATTTAAATGTTTGATTGATTGAACACTTAAAAAATATTCTTCCCAGAGCCTTAAAATTAATCTGGTTCTTTACTGTACCCGGTAAAAGTATCAACACATCTTGTTTCGTTTCAGACAAGACTATGAGAACCAGCCGCTGCGGACGAAGGCAGTGCGTGAGCTGGAGGAGAGTACGACAGTGCTGAACAGACTGAAGCAGTACACACAGACTGTCATACGTGTACAGTTCCCTGACCGACTGGTCATACAGGCAGTCTTCAACCACTCGGACACAGTGCAGACCGTCATGGACTTCATCCACGACTTCCTGGAACCCTCAGAAGTACATTTCCACCTTTGTAAATATTCCCAACTTTGTTTTCAGATAGAGTAGTCTTTATAGTAGACTTAACTCGTAGGGAGAGAATTTTATAGGAGTGATGGGTGGTGAAATGAAATGAAAATCGTCTTTATTGGTGGCGAAGTTAGGACTTTAAAGTGGTGGATTGTGTAAAAGTTAAGTTTGCTTTCTTCGATTTGATGTTTGGTCTCTATTTGTCAATGAGGGGTAGATGTGTGCTCATAGATTAACAACTAATATTTGGGCCGATCACATTTTAGAAAGAAAAAGAAACTTCTCAAGACTTTTTTGTAATAATTTCTTGGTTCATAAAAAAGTGCAGGGGATTTTGTGGGGGAAAAACTTCTAGATTAGTTATTTCTAAATTCTTCTGGCGCTTTTAACTAATTTTAACAGTAACAATTAGGCCCTCATTTGTTAACATTGGCTTTACTACAGTAGGTTAGTTTTTGTTAATAGTTTTGTCAACGCAAATAATTTTCTACTGTAACAATAAAATGTTTATGTTCTGTTATGAATACTTTCAACATTAATTTATAAACAATTCAATTTTAAACTTTGACAAAGGAATACCACACCTGGTGAAGTAGAAAAAATCATGCTGCTTGAAAATACCATTTTAATGGTGAAACATGTCGCATGACAACAAGTCTTTGAACCGTTGGAGGTAAGTCTAAAAACCAGTCAAGAGGTTTATAAACAAAATGTATAAACAATGGTAAGTCATCTAATTAGAGCTTTAGTATTGTACAGTCTAGCTTTTCATTTTACATTTGGCTGATAAATTTATATTCAGGCGCCTTTCAGGCAGTAAAATAAATTTGACAAAAGTGCTCATAACTGAACAACAAACTGAGCAAAACATACATGTAACTAATAAATATGGAATATGTTTTAAAATTGTTTTACAACCCCTAGCATTTTTACGGGTTCAATATTGAAAAGCTAGAACTGTTACTATTTGAAAAGCAGACAAAGTATGATTTAACCGTTACATTTATTGTACAGATACGGCACCGCCGAAGACGATACTACGTCCCGAGGTGACGCTAATAGAGTCGAAGCTGACACCGCGAGCGCTGGTATATTTCGGCCAAAACCCGTCGCCCAGTGAACCAACCCGCTGTCTCAGACCTGACCTACTCCACTCTCTCACCTCCGTCAGACTCGCGTCTGAAGCTGCCCAGCGATATCGGTACGTACTGACATGCAAAATACACTCAGTGCGCAGGATATTGGGGAAATCTTGTTTTAAGTAAATACTTTCCTAGCTTTCCTTGCCCCATAACTGTATCATCTTGATTTTAAGCCCACAAAAACACTGCTCATACAGGGTGATGCACGGAATCCTTGATAAACGTGTCAGTGCTCAGTTGTAAGGTCAGGAATTCAACTGGTCTCGGGAGTTACAACCAGACATGGAGGGCTAAGACGTCTTTACGCTATTAGCTTACTTAAAAACGAAAAGATTTATTTTTTACTGTGTGTTTTTTGACGTTGGATTTATAACAACGCTTACATATACACTCACTTCCCTGAACCTAAAGTTGTTAGTATGGTGGTACTCTACTCCCTCTTCCCACTTGTTTATTGCAGGCATCCATCTGACATGAATGTACTCAATTGTGAAAATCACTCCAGAAATGAATGTGAAGTGAAACGGCATAAAGAGCTTGTCACTGAGGTATCTGAAACTTTAGAAACGAGTGGGAGAGTAACAGCTGAAAATACTAAAATAAATGTTTTAACCTTGAAAGTGTTTTAGACCGCTAAAATACAATTTCATTTGTATCATTCTTCTTTTTTTCCAGACGAGAAGTTTCGCCAGAACCAAAAGCCCCTAAAGTGGATAATGAAGCTCCAAGCACATCTAGAAGAAAGTCATCATCTTCGTCAAGCAGTAAAAGTAGTAAAGGATCTACCGCTACCAAAGTGCCTAAATGGTTTAAGAAATAGCTTTTGTTCCTAGTTTGTTATTAAAGATATGCCAAAACATTTACTCGGCTGTGTTATATCATTTCCTAGTTATTTGATTCGACCCTCAATTGTTTGATTTAATATTAAGCTCTCGAAGGTTACAGTGTTAGGCACCTCTCGTAAGTTGTATTTGGTGGTACTAATCAGTACTAACAACAGATGTTTTAGTAACATTCTAGAACCTGTATCTATAATTTGGACAGGTATAAATAATTAATTTGAACATCTGTAACAATGTGAGATATTTAAAAATAATTAATTTTTTAACCCTTTTGCACTCGGAAGGCCACTATGTGTGGACTTCACTACTTTGACTATAAGTTGGGATGATTTAAAGTTTAAACAAGAACCTGTCCTTCAGCTCAGGGGTGGATATGGCTCGGCGGTATACTACTGTCTTCACTACTACTGTCTACTGGGTATACTACCCAGATAAAAATGCTGCAATAACAGGAATACCTAGTTCAAAATAGCATATCTGTTGGAAGAATAAATTAATCATACCATCCATCACATATTCACCTTAAAATACTCCTGTAGAGTAATCGGTGCCTTAAGTCAAGTATCATGATGGCTCTTACTGATGGCAACACCTGGCTCAATTTACAGGCAGCAAGTAATAATCCCAGGTCTATAGGACCAATAGTATACTTTGAGACACCGTCCACTACTAGAGGGTGTTATAAGGTGAATATGGGATGAAGGGTGAATGATTTTGATGGAAGATGAGGTGTGGTTTGGTTACAAGCTAGGGCCGACTGTTCCCCAGACAGGGTCATTATTTAATAGCCCAACGACCAATGGAATGGACCAACGCCTTAACGTGGCTTCCAAACCATGGGGAGTGGCTGTTGTGAAAAGTTATCACTGCGCCCAAGTACAAATACAAGCTAATGGGAGAGACGTCCGAGCGGTGGGGCTAAGAAGGTAGATAAATGATGAACTCAATTCATGACCTAGTGGAGGCCACACAAGATGGTGAAAACGAGCTGGATGAGGTAATTAATTGTAGATGTGTAATCAATTAACAGGCATTAAAGACAAAAGAGGAGAACTCATATCCCAAACGTCAAATGCAGACAGACATATGACAGGTCTTCACCAGTCTCGTGGTCTCAAAAAGCGCATGTTCACTGTATTGGCTTCTAAAAATGGTGGATCGTCAAAAGTGGTGGAAACAAATTCGGCTGCTTTTTGTCTTACATTTTGGAAGGTGAATTCTAATTCTGAGCGGGTAGGGTAGGAGTAAGTTCTTGGGGTGGCTCTTACCATGAAGCCACCGGAGAAATTCGTATCTGGGGCAGGCAAACTATCTGAGAACTGGTCTTCAAGTTACATAATTGTAATGTGCGTTTGGTTCTACGCACCGAGCACATTGCGACACCAGCTTGATTATATGTTATGCTTTTATGTTAGGGCTCTGTTACCGCACTAGTTTATATGTGAACATTACTTGATTAATGATTGGGTTTAGGATAAAGCCCTTGCCCCTTGTTAGGGACAAACGAATGTACACAAGAGTGAAGAAAAATATACACATTTAATATAATTCCATCAAGGCAGCTAAATTACACTGTCTCAGTTGTATCATTGGTAACATCTTTCAACATATAACAACTTCTTTTAGGTTACATGCATAACAAATAGTTTACAAAATATAATAAATATTTATAAGTAATAAAACAAACTAAAAAATAATTTTCTGTTTTGTAAATCTTAATTTTATTTGGGGATTTTTTAATAACTTATGATAATTCTCACAATTTATCATTGGTTTAGAAAAAAAACACGCTAAAATAAACTTATAAATCTTACTTTTGAAAGATATTTATATAACAAATTAAATGCAATTTTGATTTTAGGACCATCAGAAAGTTATTATTTGATATAAAGATTCTTACAAAAGCTAATTTTACTATATATTTTATTATTAAACACTGTCTTCTTTTAACAGCTTTGACATTTAGTTTACTATGATTCGGCTGTACAGCAGTGGCACCTCGTCTATAGGAGCACATGAACCCCTTACAAAATAGGTGGATTACATTAAAATTCACATTGTAGAGAAATGTAAATTTATTTGTTAGTTTCAAAGTAAAGCGCCACAAGAATGAGGCACCACGCGACCCTAGAGCCTGCGCCTTTTTTGCTGGCAAGAAGTCAAAACTCCTGAGCAGGAGCTGCCCGGTACACAGCTCCTGTTCTGTTGCGAGATCGCCGATCGGACCGGTCCATTTGCCCTCCAGAGGGGAGGCCGCTTCACAACGCACAGAGCTTGCGAGGAGCTGCTTTCTTGACAGCTGTGTGCGCTTTCATTGGTTGGTTCTTCGGGTGGATTCCCAAACACTCGGCCAAGTTCGTGCCCGCGCCCTGACCTCCTTCACTGTTTGACTGTTGTCAAGACGTGTTTCTGTTGTATGTGTTGTATTTAGTACGCTGTGTGTGTTTTAATATTGAAGCGATGAAAGTGTACAGAAACACAAAATAAGACGTGATTAAAAGAAATTTTGTTTGGAAGTTTTAAACTGGCTATAACTATTTTCCTGCTGTTCCTCGTGCATATTTTTTACATATTACACTTATTCTCTCTAGCCCTTCAGTTCTTGCAAAAAATTATTTTAACTTTAAGTTTCATTCAAGGTATAAATTATATATTATCGTATAATGTGTTATACCAAAATGGTAATATCAGAAAATTTGGAAAAAATTGTTATATAAAAGAATAAACTTTACTTAATATTTAGCTTAAAAACCCATGTTTTAAGCCTTAAAATGTTAACAGCTTGTCCCCCAGACCCCACTGGGGAGTGTGAACCCCCTCGCTAAACAGTCACGAGCCGCCACTGCTGTACAGTCCAAAATTTACAAGAATACTTACTAAATAATGCTATTTACAAGCACCTAATTGCACCGTGAACCACGTATAAAACCGTAGTTATAGTAAACCTCAATAGTTTTGTCAGTAACATTCGGTAAGTTCACATGGCAAAAACACTTAAACAGCAAAAAGTTTGCAGAACACATAATCCTTGATAGTCCATTTACTAAATAGATGATTAAGTACTAAGTAAATTTTCAGCTGAAAATGTTACAGTATTTCAATAACAACTAAGCTCATTTCTCGTAGAACTAAGTACTCGTAGAACTCAATATACAACACATCAGTTCAAAACAATACAAAGTAAGTCACAATCTATCGTTGACTGATCATTGATTTTAATTTTTTGGAGACATAATACAAAAATGAATAAACCAAAGTTAATTAAACTATCACTCATAAAAAGATTTTATAACTTTCAACCGATAAATTTGTAAATTTTACACTGCAGTCTTTCTCAGTTAGTAGACAAGTACTTCAGTTGATTAGTCAGGGAATTTGAGGAAGTCTCGTAACGAAGGTCCATGGCGTCCAAGAGGGTCCTGGGGGAACATGAGCATGTCGTCCGCCCACGTAAACATCAGCAGGCTGCAAAACATAGCAGTGTTAGTGAGTAGTAACAATTAAGCAAACAATAAAACCAAATTCAAATTTGTGCAGACAGGCTTAATCTTGATGCCAACATACAAAAAAACAAAGTTCTTGAATTTTCCTGGATAAGTTTTGCAAATTTTTTGGTTTTGGGGTGTAATACTGTTAGGTTTCAATTCATATTTTGAAAAATCCTTGAAATGCTATCCAAAGAGATTCTTTGTTACTCCCACCAGAGTTTGGTGCGTAAAAAGTTATTTGAGGAGGACAACAAGGATCACTGATATCCTGTGAGCATCAGTGATGAAGTCACGATTTTCCTTAGTATGCACAGCGTCGTCATGATTTCTCGGTTCCCGTTAGCGGTGAAGACAAAATAACGATTTTCATTACTGTTCAATGGGATAACTTAATTACTGTTAGTGTGACTAGATCGTGATTTTCTTTGCTGTTCAGGCTGTTCTACTCTCGTTATCGTCTAGGAAGAATCGATTTGCTTTATTGTTTGAATCGTCTCCAGCTGCAACCACTCGTTGCCATTCCCGATGATCTCAGACTTCCGCTATTGTCTCTTCCAGAATTGCTGTACCCTGAACACCCTGTCAATGCTTAAGTAGAGATTATATATTACATATACCGGTTTTTTATAGTGTCTGTCCAACTGGGGTCTTCGTCCATCAGATCTCTGTAGTTGTCTGTAGATATGATGACTCCGCCACATGCTGCTGCGTACTGGACAATATATCTGTCACAACAATTCAACACTATTTTGGCCCCGTGTTTAGATTAACAACAAAATAATAGCAGAAATGTAACGATGGGAGTAACTGTGACTCTTGAAAGGAAGTCAAGAAAAGCCGCCAGTGATGCGGTATGGTACGTGTAAAATTAAAAACTGCTGCAGACGATAAAGAGAATTGAGAAATTCTTGCCTACGGATTTAGCCATCCACTACCAATAAAGGAAGACCAGAAATAAACAATTATTACTCAAAGATGGGGTAATTGTTACAGTTGGGAGAAAATGTAAGATTGTTGCAAGCTACAGGAGCCAATCTATCTGTCTCAGAAGGCCACAGATGGATAAAAGGCTTTCCAGAGAAAACCAATTGGTTTGGTCTTTTTATAACACAATCTTTGCCAACCCGTAGAGGGTAGACATAACTTCAATAAGATCCACCCATAAGTATCAGAACCTGAAATGAATCCCTAAAACCCTTAGATTCAGCGTTACTTAACCAAAGCTAACCTCAGTTTGGGTTGGGGGAGAGAAATAGTTAGACAGGGCAAGAGAAGAGCAGCACTCAAGTAAATCATGCACTCAAGTGTGTAAACATGTACATCTTGCCTATGTAGACACGCTAGATGGACACTCGCGCCACAATAATTTTGTAGACTCCTGCGTGGCATTGTTACCTATCATCGTAAGACGCAATGACTTTGCCGTCGACTCGTCTGCTGGGTGTGACTACCAGAGTTCCCTGTCGCTCCATCTTGAGTATCAGGTCGTGAGTGTCCCTGTTCTTCCGATACTGAGGCAGAAACACCTTGATCTGTCGATGTCCCTTCATCTCAAAGTAGTTGACGCAGATCTGGATACCTTTCATGGAAAATGTACCTTTCCCATGGCTGAAAGCAGGATTTGTTGAATAAAAGCCAGGTGCAATGAAGAACTGTGTGAAGGACACTAAATACATTAGTCTTCAAAAATGTTTTCTTGAATAGAGGTGTGTGCTAAATGGAACTGTGTTAAAACATTTAACTAATATATCTGGTTTTGGAAATAGGGCACCAGGCCAAGATATGCTATCAAAAGGAGTATAAAGTAGAAACACATAGGAGAACAAACTCTTAGCTCTACCAGGGTTTTTGTCAAGAGACAAAAAGAGACCACTTTACTCTTTTACATGATCTCTTTTTGTCTTGACAAAGGCCCTAGTAGGGTTGAAATTTTGACAGTCTGTATTCTCCTATGTCTTTCTAGCATCTACTTTATCCAGGTGAGCCTTTTCTCCTTTCTATTCTTTTTGATAGCATAACTAATATATTTGTTTACTTTGACCTTATAATAACTTTTATTTACTACTTATTTGAAAACAAGGCATTTAGAACTGTTCTCTTTGTGTAATAAAACACCTTTTTCTGGTTGACCCAAAAGTTTTCATTTGAAACAATCACAAACTAATTTCAATGTAAACAACACATTAGTTGACTTGGTCAAAAAAGGTATTTATAACTCTTTTAAACACCAAGTCTAAATCCCTTGGCATTCAACATGTTGAATTAACAGTCTTGCAGTTTGTAACAAACTTTGCACCAGACAACATTTCGTACTTTCTTATATCAAGGGTAAAGATTTCTTTCGCCTAAAACAGACATAGGTCAGCTAACTCTCAGCAAAAGTCTGCCATCTAAGAGTCCGCATCACTACGACTACTGACTACTTCGCAGTGCTGGGTCTACGCCAACCTCTAGAGGTGGCAAGCTTAGCCCTCAAAAGGGCTGTTTGGTTGGATTGAAAACCTCATATTCACTGAGGATCCTTATATTTTGATTTGGATTCTGAATGAACAGAAATTTCTAGTTAAATATCATCAAAATATATAAATACACTATGAAAGATTGCCGCAAACAATTAATGAATTACCAGAAAGTTATAAGCATTAAGATTGTCGATTCTTTACTTTTAGAGGTTTTTAATCCAACAAAAAAGATACTTGAGATACTAATTTAAAACAAGATAAGATACTGCGCTGAAACTCAACAATAAAATGTGGCTGGAAGGTAAAGGGACTTTAAGCTATGGTTTCCTAAGGAGTGGAAACCATAAGATTTTATCGTCCTGATAAGACAATAAACATTAATTCACAAAGTGCCCAGCATTTGGGAAAAAATTTCAACTGTTTTAGGAAAAGTAAAAAATCATACTTTGTTTACAAGACTCAGATTACTAGATTTAATTAAATTTATTTGTTCCCAAATAAAAAGAAATTTTTTGTGTGATTCCAATTTTCTCCACATTTTTATATGCTGGTCACTCACTCCATATGTATACATCTTGTACGTCATAAGTAATTATAAATAATACAAAAAATGAAGATGCAAATGAATCTAAGGGAGCTAAAAAAGTTAAAGGTGGACTATTTAGGGAATATCGTTGCTCGTAAAAGAAAGCCAAAAGCAAGAGTTAGTGAAGAAAGCAAAACTACCCGTAAACCGAGCGGATGTCTATTACCTTGGCTGTGGAAAAGTCACAACCTGACTCCTGGAGACTATACAGGATGATCTCACACCTGGCAGTGCCTTCAACGGAAAAGCTCACAGCCTTCACTTTGTGTTTAGACTTCAACAGCGTGTTGATGTTGGTCACCAGAATCTTGCTCTTGTCACTCTCCACAAAGAGTCCTGTGTGTAACTGAAACGCCACAGATCAGAGTTATAGTCAAGATAATAATTATGAAGCTGTGAACCCGAAGAACTAGATTACCGGTGACAATTTCCGCAAAAGCCTAAGGCCCAGCGCACACCGAGCGATTTTTTGTGGCTACAGTTTGAAACCAGTTGCGTCTAAAAACAGTTTGCAACTGAAACAAAACTTCTGTCCGCACACGGTAAACTAGCAAAAGGCTTATTGTAAATCAGTTGTAGGCGATGTCGAGGATGAAACCGGCAAAATCATTTGTGTTTTGTGCAACTAAAGACTGCAACCGCGGGCCCACGATGGCGTGTGACTGGTTTGAGATCGTCAAAAACAACCTCCCCACTCTCAATACATTGCCTAGGTCACAAAACCGTTGAACCGCACGCGCAACTAGTTTACAACGCAAGTTACAACACCGTGTGCACTGGGTTTAACACTTTCCTATGCTTTGAGACACCGACTACTCTTAGAGTATATTCTAACGTGAATAAGGAATGATGATGAGTGTGAGGCCGACTGTTCCTTAGATTGGGTCATTAATTAATAGCCCAACGATTGATGGAGTGGACCAACGGCTTAGCGTGACTTCCGAACCACGGGAAGTGACCATCGAAAAGTTATCACTGCAGTTGCAAAACAGTCACACAGTGTTGCTGGGCCTAAGAGTTGTGATTAGTGCGCTGAGTTGATAAACGGTTAAGGTTGGGCCTTTCGAGTGCTACATTATACTGTATTAAAACACCAAAGTTATTCAATGAGTTCATTTTCACTACAACAGTAATAATTGTGTTCAAATTAATTTGACACTATACTGTACTTCACATGAAATAAATTGTCTCCAGGGTGACAAAGTCCAGGACCGTCTTTGTATCTTCGAACTATGCAAGATGAAAGCACCAAACTTGCTACACGGCTATGTTTAGTATCTTTCTTACTTTAACCTTTTACGCTCCAATGGCGAACTGAGTCCGACATCGGGCGAACGACAAAATGTCTAGTCCGACACATCGTTTAATATAGCATAAAACGCGATAGGCAAGAACTACACCACTAACGCCTAGTAGAGAACACGAAAACTACCACTCCCTCCCCTGACGCCAACTCACGTCACGGTTTGACAGCCCACGACAAACAGCCCGGTGGTTTAGTGGTTATAGTGACGGACAGCTGGCCCCTGTCTGTCACAGTGTGGGTTCAATCCCACCGGGCGCTCTGGTACGGTGAAATGCTGAGCATTGGATCATTCCGGTGCGGGGCCACAATGACCAGCTGAGGATCACTGAAGAGAAAATGGCTCATCAAATCCAGTGAGCGGAGGTGGCACTTTTGAGCTTAGGGCTAAATCCCAGCAGAGAGTGATTCAATGATTGATAATGCATTACCAGAGGCGATTTTGCTGGGGCTAAGAGAAAACCATCGGGGTTTTTGAAAAAATTTAAAAATAAATGGAGGGCAAAGGGTTAACCATTGAACTTTTAGGCACCATGACTTGTTTTTGGTTTCTTCCAGTTGTGTAGGTGAGTACAAAATTTGATTTATTAGCTATTTTCTTTTAATTGAGGTACTGCAGTACATGGCCGAAGAATATATAGGCCATGAAATAACCTCAGACAGCTTGCCAACATACATTCATTGAAATTTTCTGTACTGTCGTGTTGTAATCAACAACAAGACTAATTATCAAGAAATTGTTGAAAAAATACTCACTTTGTGTAAACTTTGTTCCATCTTTGACTTCAATTTATTTTTCTGTCAGATTGGCTGCATCACAGTTAATCCTAAAAAAAAAAAAAATTTCTAAACAGTTAATAAACAGTTTATTTCTAAATTCAAGGCCCTTTGGATAAGAAGATTGAGTTCAAGTAAGTACATTTTATTTAACAAGTTACCTTTCGGTTTTGCCTGTAGATCCTAGATGTATTTCTGGCTAGATACGTATTAGTGTTTAAGTAACTGTATAATGATAGTGTAAATAGTGCAGAAGAGAGAGCGCTACTGATGATGTTGCACCAGCGCAACGAAATACGTAATCTAGCCAGAAATACATCTAGGATCTACAGGCAAAACCGGAAGGTAACTTGTTAAATAGATGACATAAGGTCCTACAGTTGGGAAATTATTATTTTACATTTATTTCCGTGATGCACAGTTATTGTTATTTTCTAACTGTAACACATAATAAGAGGTTTTTTTTAAATAGTCAGCGTAAAGAAATGTTAGGCATTTGACCATCCAGACGCACAACCCAGTAGAGCATAGCCTTAGTTCTATAGGTATACCCCAGTTTTCAAAGCTAGTTTACTTTATCTCCTAGGCCACTACGATTTATGTGATATTACTACTGTCATGTGCCTAAATGAAAAGACATAAAGATATAGCACTGAGGTGTACCTCCACCTACTTTGACACAAACAGTACTACAGTAATAAACCTTGCACCTTTTTTAAACCAACAGAGAACCTAAGCCTAAGCCTAGAGGGCCATGGTTCCGAAGTAAGGTTAAGTTGTTGGTCCATTTCAATTAATCATTAGGCAATTAATTAATAACCCCAATCTGGGGAATATTTGACCCTAGATTTTAACAAGACCACACCTCACCATTCACACCAGATTCACCTTAAGGGTAGTCCGTGTTGAGTCAAGTATCACGTAACGCCTGTTTGATTCAGCAAAATTTGTGCATATTTTACAGTAAAAACTTTTGTTGATCTGACAACTCAGTGAGCATGTCTTATTTGAAAAAGATAGCAAGCCAAGAACGTCGATTCAAGGAATTCGCCTTGATAAAAACTAAGCTAGTACAGATGAAATTTCCTTAGTTGGCACTTGGGGCATACATGCCGCAGCAAGAGATATAGAGCGAGGGGAGAGTGGAGGGACAAACAGGACACTTTCAAAAACATCGGTCCTTCTTGGACTTGCCGACTTATAGGGTTGATGACCACTGCTATGACCACGTTAGCTAATTTAAACTGTATAACACCGGTTTAAATTATCCGATTGTAATGGGACAATACAAAAATTATTGGTAAATCATTTTAAATTTATATGTGATTAACTTTTTCATATCACATTTAGAGCTAGGGTGTTCATGGAAGCGTGCTAATAGGATTGTCTCAATGGTGCGGACGGGTCAGCGACAATTTACAGCCCAGACGGTGGGGTGACAACGATTCCTGATGTTTTCTAGAGGACAAATACACATTTCTTACGTGAAATCAAAGTTCCAGCTAAGAAAATTTCATCTGTACCTAGGTCTTGAGGCTCCTCATGAACTCAGCAGGTGACAATTCTTGACATTTGCTGGTAGATTATTTATTTATTTACGGTTGACACCAATTTACAGGAGTTTGACATGCTTTGATATAAAGATATTTAAATGAGAATAAATACTAATTTAACCAAGAATTAGGTCATATGACTAAAGGTGACTATAACTACATAACAAAGATAAATATAAATAAATTATTAACAGCTATACAATTAGTGAACAAAAGAAAACTTAAAACCTAGATTGACATAGAGGACTGTAAAACTACTGACTGAGCATTCTGGAGCGATTTGCTGTACCAGATTGTCCTTATTATTGTACTATCGGAGAAAAAGATGTGGGAAACAATAGTTTTTTTACTGAGTCTACAGTAAAGTTGATTCAGGTAGTATTTTTCCCGGGTATTGTAGAAGTGGTGGCCATTCCTTGTAAGAAACTTGCTCAGGTTCACCTAGTTAAAAGTTGATAAGCTGGTAAGTTTGTAATGACTAATTAAAATACTGACAAATTGAATTAAAACACTACAGCCATAAATTGTTTGTGAAAAGTACATAAATAACATTTTAGGCCTACCTAAAGGCACAACTTACAAGTTAGCATTAGGACGGACGGAATTTACGAATGGCAGCCTAACTAACCAATGGGGAACACTGTTTTAATTTCCCTTAAACTGTCACAATTTCTAGGCTTAACACTGAACAGGTTTGGCTTAAGATTTTGACTAGTTTTGGAATTAAATTACCGAATAATTCGTAGCACACAACGAGGCTGAAGGCAAGGAACAAGACGTATATTTTTGGATGCTTATTGTTTTTTTCTTTGCAATTTACGAAATTACGAGGCCACAGAGTAACTAAAGATGTTACGAGACGGTGTCCTGGAAGGGCTGCCAACTAAAAAGAAAATTTATATCCACACCTTGGGAAAAGAAAGCACAATAAGAATTCTTCCGTGTAATTTATTTTTAATTATAAAATAAAACATAATATAAAATATATTAAATCTAAAACATTATAACATAAAATATAATTTATAAAATAAGATATAATCATGGAACACCAACATTTAGAATATCATTTTATGAGGTCCAACAAAACTGTCGGAAGAGGGAGTAGCCCATTGACTTTAAATATACATTTAAAATCAATGCTTGGGCCCGCGGTTGCAGTCTTCAGTTGCGCGAAAACACGAATGATTTTGCCGGCTTCCTCGTACATTGTCTACAACTGATTTACAACAAGCCCTTTGCTAGTTTCTTGTGCGGACAAAAGTGTTGTTTTATTCGCAAGCTGGTTTCAGCCGCAACTGGTTTCAAACTGTAGTCACAAAAAATCACTCCGTGTGCGCTGAGGCTTATAAGCGTTAAGCTAAGACACATTTTTATCTCTATGTGCTAGAGCATCAACATAGTTCGGAAATAAGCTCGGAGAAATATAAACAGCTGGGTAAAGTGAATAACAAGTGATTTTTGACATTAGCTGTCAACTGTCAGCAGTCATCACAACATCTCTACTGCAGCCAACAATTCAGGCAGCGCAGCCTCTGAACCTAAGACCCACCGCATAAAAGTGTTTAGGTAAGGATAATTTGCATAAGTAGACCTAAATACATTAATATAATAAAACAAATACATTTCTTTTAAGTAAAAAGCAGCCTCTCGATCACCATGATTCCCAAGAAGCTTACCGACCGACTTCATGACGTCTATAACCGGTTGGGATAATTGCAGGGAATCCTAGTAATTCGTAGCCGACGAACGAGGAAAACTGTTGAAGAATGAGCATAAGGTTTTATTTTCTCAGTACCAACACTAAAGTACTGTTGGTAACATCATTGTAAAGCTAAGACTAAACCATAATATTTGATATTTTTACTGTTATTGTTTCCAGAGTCAGTGTCCTAGGTTATGGCGTAATTTGCTTTGGGTTAGTTATACAGGTTGAAAAATCGACAGACTAAACAGACATTTACATATAAGGAAGGTATAGTGAGAAAATTTTGAATTCATTAGCAAATTTTCTAGGAAAAAATTAATTATTTATGTTGTCATCATGTATGAGACGCAGACTCACGGTTTAAAAACTTGGGGATCTTGGAATGAACACCGACCCTTGCCCCAGAACATGTTTTAAGCATTTTGTCTTAGGGTTTTGGTTACCTCCGTCAATATCCAAAAAGTTGTGCTGAGGGTTGTTACATCGGATGTTTCGATGTGAAGACATCATCGTCAGGCGTCCAGTCTTGAAAATCCGCCTGTTGGCTTCGTTATTAAAATGAAAATGCGATATAAAGAAAAAATATAGAAGCCAACAGGCGGATTTTCTACAAGACTGCATCTGACGATGTCTTCACATCTAAATGTCCGGTGATATACAACCAACTAAAATTGATATCCACACCTTGGGAAAAGAAAGTACAATAAGAATTCTTCCGTGTAATTTATTTTTATTATAAAATAAAACATAATATAAAATATATTAAATCTAAAACATAATTTATAAAATATATATAATCATGGAACACCAACATTTAGAATATCATTTTATGTTGAATCATTTTATGAGGTCCAACAAAACTGTCGGAAGAGGAATTAGCCCATTATTTTAAATATACATTTAAAATCAATGCTTGGGCCCACGGTTGCAGTCTTCAGTTGCGCGAAAACACGAATGATTTTGCCGGCTTCCTCGTACATTGTCTACAACTGATTTACAACAAGCCCTTTGCTAATTTCTTGTGTGCGGACAAAAGTGTTGTTTTATTCGCAAGCTGGTTTCAGCCGCAACTGGTTTCAAACTGTAGTCACAAAAAATCACTCCGTGTGCGCTGAGGCTTATAAGCGTTAAGCTGAGACACATTTTTATCTCTATGTGCTAGAGCATCAACATAGTTCGGAAATAAGCTCGGAGAAATATAAACAGCTGGGTAAAGTGAATAACAAGTGATTTTTGACATTAGCTGTCAACTGTCAGCAGTCATCACAACATCTCTACTGCAACAGCCAACAATTCAGGCAGCGCAGCCTCTGAACCTAAGACCCACCGCATAAAAGTGTTTAGGTAAGGATAATTTGCATAAGTAGACCTAAATACATTAATATAATAAAACAAATACATTTCTTTTAAGTAAAAGCAGCCTCTCGATCACCATGATTCCCAAGAAGCTTACCGACCGACTTCATGACGTCTATAACCGGTTGGGATAATTGCAGGAATCCTAGTAATTCGTAGCCGACGAACGAGGAAAACTGTTGAAGAATGAGCATAAGGTTTTATTTTCTCAGTACCAACACTAAAGTACTGTTGGTAACATCATCATTGTAAAGCTAAGACTAAACCATAATATTTGATATTTTTACTGTTATTGTTTCCAGAGTCAGTGTCCTAGGTTATGGCGTAATTTGCTTTGGGTTAGTTATACAGGTTGAAAAATCGACAGACTAAACAGACATTTACATATAAGGAAGGTATAGTGAGAAAATGTTGAATTCATTAGCAAATTTTCTAGGAAAAAATTAATTATTTATGTTGTCATCATGTATGAGACGCAGACTCACGGTTTAAAAACTTGGGGATCTTGGAATGAACACCGACCCTTGCCCCAGAACATGTTTTAAGCATTTTGACTCTAAGTAGGGTTTTGGTTACCTCCGTCAATATCCAAAAAAGTTGTGCTGGACATCCCGGGATTCGATGTGAAGACATCATTGTCAGACGTCCAGTCTTGTAGAAAATCCGCCTGTTGGCTTGGTTATTAAAAATGAAAATGCGATATAAAGAAAAAAATATAACGAAGCCAACAGGCGGATTTTCTAGACTGCAGATCTGGCGATGATGTCTTCACATCTAAATCCGGGATGTAACAACCCTCAACACAACTTTTTGGATATTGACGAAGGTAACCAAAAACCTATTTTGAACCAAATTGATATCCAAGGGGCAAACAATGAATTTTTATTAAGCATTTTCACAAAACTGTAAATATATAATTATGTAGGTTAGTAGGCCAGTATAGGCCAATCTGTGATCTCTGTACAAGTAACTTTTTTTGGTCAGATTTTGATGATATAGACTTACAAATTGTTGTATAATTTCATTCCACAGTTACAATTATCCACCAGATTTAAAATGTGTCCCAAAATTTACTATGTTTCCAATCTTGTGTTTTCTAGCTTTTTAAGAAGATGTCTTTGATTGAACAAGACAAGACACAAGAAGATGATCTTGAGTTGGGAAAAGGCGCCAATTCGGACGTTGTCTTTAAAAATTTGGATTTCACGGAAAAATCAATCCGCCGAGGATTTATTCGGTAAGTAAACATTAAAAAATTAACATTTTGTCTCAGTACTATATACGGCTCGGCTCGGACCCTGTATCAATTTCCAAGTGTTTGGCGCTTCATGATCCGGGACTGGCTTTCAAACTGCCCCTCAACCCTACCACCTCCTTGGGCACACATTCTTCACACTAGCAGTAGCTACGCAGACACCAGATTAATTGGTGTTCAGCAAGTTGTTTTGTTTTTGTCGTTTTGACCATGGCTGACGTTAAAGTAGTTATGAGCCACTAATTAATTAAGTAGTTAATTATTTTTTAATTAAGTTTATCGAGGAGTACCGGGGTGTTCCTTGTTTATGGAAAGTTGAAAGTGTGGACTATTCAAACCAAATAAAATGAAATAGTGAAGGACGAGGCTTGGGAGCGTCCGCTTTCCAAATTACAAAAGAGAAACCCACAGGTGCGGACATTGGTTTACCAAAGAAAAGGGTGGGTAGAATTCTGTGTAATTTCAGAAAAAATCATGAAAATGTAAAGTTGGTTTGTCTGCTGATGAGACATAGACATCAGCAGTTAACTTGATAAACACTGCTATGCAGCGGCGACCATTTAGTAAACATGCTTGAAAGCAGGAATGAATTTGGGCGGTGCAGGCTGGGCTGTGGTGGTGGCGGGCGGGGTTATTACTGAGTTCCCTCTACCACTCAAAGCCTTGACCTTTACCAGCTTCAGTTTAGTCACATTACAAATTGTAAGTGATGGCTGCGGGGGATCGAACACTTCGCCACGAATTGATCAGCTCGGTCAGCTGGCGATACCAATCCACCACGGATCCGCTTGCAAACTAGGTAGACTAGCTCAATTTTTAAAAAAATTAAAGGCTTTTTTATTATTTGTAATTAAAAAACCTATGTTGCAGTCTTGCAGTAAAGGACTTTCTTAAAGCGTAGCGAACAGCCCTATAACATAATTGTGTGGTAATAGAGTAGGAAAAGCTGAAGCCCACAACACCCGAGTTATAGAGTAATTACAGCAATAACAGAGTGTTCTGTGGTGTGTTACAGTAAAGTGTACAGCATACTGATGGTACAGCTGAGTGTCACACTGGGGTTCGTCTCTATCTTCATGTTTGTGGAGCCAGTGAGACAGTTCGTGTGGTCTCTAGGACCAATCATGTAAGTAAAATGTTTCTGTTAATGTAAAACAAGTAATTGGGTTTTGTTTAATGTTTTTTGTTATTTCAAAAGTAACGTTATAGTTAGGATTTAATGTACAATTGTACTATAGCTGGTAGATACTTGATACTTGTCCTCTTCATCGCTGACCGAAGATAGGATGTACTGCAGGAAACCTTGCAGATATTGTAAATACCTAAGTGTCTGGTACGCTAGCCATGTTGCCAAGCAAGAGTTAGGTTAGGTTGGGTTTGTTTGAGCTCGGCTACCTGGTTTTTGAGCGAGCCAAGCTTGATGAGTTGCTGGTAGGGTAAGTTTTGTTGAGTTTGATTTATTTGTATTTTAGTTTAAGTGCTAGGCTTTGTTATTGTATTAATTAAAGAATATTTGTAATAATAAATAGTATGAAATCTTACAGTAGTACCAGTTTAATTAACCGAGTTACATCTTACAAGACGACGCTTTTCTGTTGTAATGCATTACGCCCCCAAAATTGTATGTAATGATGCTTTCCCGTACACTAAATTACTACAACTCCTACTTTCAGTATATATGACTGAATTATGCTTTTCAACATAATTAGTTGTTGGAAGAGCACAAGCGATGGGGTGATTATTGGGAATAAATATTTCTTTTTAAGTGCATGAGTTGGTAATTTTGTTCTCTAACTTGAGAATTACTGGACAAGTTGTATTCAAAATTTGCACGTTTCTAAGATCTAAGGCTTCCAGTTTACACCGCGTCACAGTTGAAATATAAATACTGCTAAGCATTTCGACCTCGCTGTGGAGAGTCATCCTCAGTAGCTGGTTGACTGGCTGAGACTTCCACATTTGTTTGTTTCCCTGGTCCAGATTTTAATTTTGTCATTTTACTTAAACAGGCGTTCAGTTTTTAAATAACGATTTAATTGGTTGATGGTTGGTTGCAGAGCAACTCTACGACGTGCGCCTAATGCAGCTGGGTCTGGCGGGCTGGAGCTTTCATCTTCTCGATCCTGCTCGTCTACCACACTCAGCTGATCATCGGAGGCAACCACAAGCTCACCATATCCCCTGAGGAGTACGTGTTCGCAGCGCTGACACTCTACATGGACATGATCAGCATGTTCCTGAGAATCCTGAGGATCATTCGTATGGCTTAGGTCATGTTGGCTAGAGTTAGGTCTAGTTGGTTAGAATTATCTACAAGTCTTTTGTTGTTGTGCTTTTTACTTTGAAATCTAGCTGGTGACCTTTGAAATTGTCCGTAAAATGCGTCCAAGTAGGTTTCTTCTGTTAATAATTATTTATTATTTAACATACCATGCCATATGTTTTGTTATTTTAGTTGCTCACTTAAAACAAAAGGTCACCAAATTTTGTTGTTAATGTCAAAGATGAAGCTGTGACGTTATTTTTATATAACTCTATAAATTTGATAAGTTTGCATTTATTTTAGTGTATGGCGCAAGTTGAATAAGGGAAGAAATTTTACCAAAAATTGGTTTAAACACGGCAGTTAAAAATCAAAATAATGTTACGTAAACATAAGTGTTACAACTTTTATTAGGGATATAACCCATCTTTTTTCAAGCAAAATAGCATTTTGGTTTGATTGTTACAACTTTGCATTTGAAATAAGAAAGTAACATGTAGTTGTACAGCATAATTTGTCATTGATTGATTTAAGTTCCTAAGATTTGATTTGATTTTGGTAGACATTTATTTCAAAGGATAATTTTTAAACTTATAGATATGTTTTATACTATAACTATAGTATTAAGTTTATTTGTAAGAAAATATTGTAGTTTCAAACAAGTGATAAAAATGTGATAAATGGAATGATCAAAAATGCAACTGAAAAAAAGTCAAAGCTCTCTTTCTCCCTCCAAATATTAGTTTTAGCTGGAAGTTATTGTTGTAAGTGTATATCTTTTTTATTTCTTATCATACATAGCCATTTCTATATGGATTTATACCGTGTAGGCTTTTTAAAAATATATTTTCTTTTTACTCAAAATGTAATTACTTTCATCCTTAATCTCTATGTGCTATTATGTACCCAGTACGTCTGAAAAGTAACGGAACTTTTTATATATGCACAAAAACAATAATTCTATCTAACTAAAACAGCATAGTTATAGTTTAACAGCTGGGCATTTCCTCTAACAAATAAGTCTAAAGCTGTTAAAATCAGCTGACAAATGATATAGTTATTGCAGTCCAATTGTTTGCGGTTTATGCTTACTCGTCACAAAAACAAAATTGAGGAAAGAGCTAATGCTAGGTTTTTCAAACTTGGCAGATCTTTCACGAAAATATGTTGATGAAAAAGGTCTATGGTGTGGATTTTGTCTAGAGCACGTTTTTTTAGTGATATAAGCGTTTCAAAGATGGCCGTACAAATTTAGAACACGACCCAGAGCAAGGTCCGCCAAAAATACATTATAAAAGGTAAAAGGTAAAGTTAGTCTTGTTTAACGAGGCGAAGTTAGGACTACAAAGTCCTCTCTACCACTCAACCTCAATCTTTACCTAGTGTCACCATGTAGTCACATTACAAATTGTAAGTGGTGACTGCGGGGATCGAACCCGTGCCAGCAGAGTGATGAGCTCCAGAGTCGCGTGCGATACCAATCCGACACGGATCCGCTCTATTATACCAAATGTTTGCATTTTTTGGTAGACCTTGCTTTGACCATAGACCTTTTTCATCAACTCAAAGGTTTACATGAAAGTTCTGCCAAGTTTGAAAACCCTAACATTAGCTCTTTCCTCAATTTTGTTTTTGAGACAAGTAAAAAAAACAGCAGTTGATTAGACTGCTATAACAATATCATTTGTCAGCTGATTTTAACAAATTTAATCTTATTTGTTAGAAGAAAATACACAGCTGTTCAACTATATTTTGTTTTATTAGATAGCATTATTATTTGTGTGTATGTATATATAAAGTTTTGTTACTTCAGACCTACCGTGTATGTAGCTGGTGTTGTGACCAGGTGTAACACTTTGAAGTACAGATCACAGATAAATACAAGCTACTACTCTGAGAAGTGTGACCTCTGGTTATCTGTATTTCACTTTCAGCAAGGAGTTTGAATTATTTTGACAAAATGTTTTCAACTAACTCACAGTTGAAGACAGCACCGTGAAACAAAATGTTGAGAAATACAAAATAAAGTCAAAGTAAAATTAAACACTTGTAATTTCCCAACTTTGACAAATACGGAGACAATAAAAAGAAACGTAGGCAACTTTCCCCGAACTTATCAAAACCAGTGTATTTTTGCTACACAATTATTTTCATGTGCCTGAAAATGCATCATTTCGCCTGAGATTTCATATTAACCCAGTTTTTTAGTTTAGATGCACAACTGTATTTTCAGTAGTTTCTTGTGGTGTTTTGCCATATTTTATATTGGCGGGTCTGTTCTTTTTATACAGCTCTTTATTCAGTGGTTTTTCTCATGAGAATGTGACTGTAGTGTGACTTCCTGATTAATTGACTCATTCTGTGCGTTAACCATTGCAGAGAAGCTTTTGGTAGTAGTCTGTAAGGCTTACTTCCAACTATTTTACTTAAATCATTTTAATTTTTGTCAAGTGAATTTTGACAGTTGGTATGACTGTGGTTACAAGTGAAATTGGTTGTCTTGAGTCACATTTGTATTCTATGCTTTGAGTAGACTTTTGGCATTTCAAGAAGGATCTTATAATAGCTACACGAGGAAACAGATTAAGCAATTTGTATTTGAGGTTTGTTTTTGATAGTTTTCTTTGGTAACATGTAGTTAAAAATATAGAGAACTAAATAAAATAATAAAATTAATGAAGTTTTACAGTTTTCTAGAAAGTTTAAAATTGTTAATTTTTAGCTTGATTGTTTTGGGTGATTGTCTAGCATGAATCAAATTGTCTAAATTGTTATCAGTGGCTTGTTAAACAATTTTTATAGTTTATTTTGATTGTTAATTTGTATTTTGTAGTCTACACAATTTAACAACTGTACATATGTAGATAAAAAAAGAAAAGAAATGATTAAATAAATAAATAATTCCGATTCCTTCCCTAATTTTGAAAACTGAAATAGTGACAAAAACTTAAGCCCCCATGTAATACAAAACATTCCATGGCGGGATAGCCCAAACTTGAGTCAAAGGACAACTAAAGTCCCTGAGTAAGACTTTGTCCCTGAGCTAACAGTGTAAGTTCGAGGATATCATTTTACTCTAATAAAAAATCTGCTCTAAAATTAGCTAAACTTGTTGTGAGTACACTTTTTGTTTTGTTTTAGTAGTTTTAGCTCGCTACTTATTCTTAAAATCAGTTTTAGTTGTAGCAAGCTACTTTTTGAAACTATGGTGATTTACCCATTGCTAAACCCTGCTGACTTAAAAGAAAATAATTTGCCCCCCCCATAGCAAAAATTTGAGAATTAATAAACTGAGCAAATCCTTCTGGTTAGTGAACATGTGTAATCATTTGGAGTGTTTTTTTCTTACTTCTTAAAGTCTGAATAATGTGAATAGTGTTTGTTCGCTGCACAAAAGACCTAAAACTGTAATCAGTGTCTTGTTATCTTAGTTGTTATTTATAATGTCTAATCTTAGTGTTGGGATCCCACTTGTGTACTGAATGAGATCTACGAAGTTAACAGTTTGTCTTGAATGAAAACGTAAGGTGAGTTGTTGCTTGTCATGGTTTTAAATTTTATTTGAATTGAAAATCCTAAATATGATTTTATTTGTAGCATGTAATTTTAATTTGATAATAGTTTTAAATGCAAGGGCATTATAATAACTTATTTAATAAAAAATAACCAGCTTTTGTCGAGGGCAATGAACGAATGATTCATGATGGTGATTAGGTTTTAACAGTTTATTTATTTTTCAATAAATATTACATATTTTTAGTGTTTTTTCATGGTTGAGCGTAGCCTGTGTCAATAGATAACGGCCGAATGCAAAAGCAAAGTTGTTAACAGAGTGAATAAGAGTAACAAATTGCAAAGGAAATTCGATTCACTCATGCAAGCAGCACTTTAGCGCTTAGCTGCGAGTCGGTCTGGTTTGAATTTCACTTGTTAACAATTGGAGCTGAATTCTTTGACTTACTTTATGGGCTGGACCATTTGGGCAAAACCTTTAACTTGACCTAAATTATTGAAGACGATTTTTAGACTATATCGGCTACTAGAATACATAAACTGTGATTATTTTTCTGAAATTCTTCACACAGGTATCTTTTTTTCCTTTTTAAGTGTGCCCGTTTATGGTAAGAGCTGATCCCCAACAAGACATTATGGTGAATAGCGCCATAAACAATACATTACTATACAAGCTGAAAAAAAACCTCAACCCTAGCCCATTTTCTGATCCTCTACGACTAGTCAAGAACACACATTTAAGTCTATGCAGCTCATACTCTAGACACATACAGAGTCAATTCAATTAACCCCTGCATGTGCCCAAATGTATGGCTTGCTGTCTGTCAAGTAACAAATGTCGACACACCGTCACTATGTCAGTCCGTGTACACCTGTATGATGCTCGTGGCGGTTAAAGTGCTAATAGTTAACATTTATTGTGTCTATATACAATTGTTAAACACTTACTGACCGGATAAGCATCATATGGTCAAACATGGACATGCACGGGCATACCCTATCTTCATATTTGCAGAGTAAAATATTTTGTATTAAAATATTTAATTTTCCCAGTTGTAGGACCTTGTGTTATTACAAGTTCTTTTATGCCTGTAGATTCTGTAGATTCTTCTTACATATGTATTATTTTGGGTGTCCCATCATCAGTATTATTATATTACTTTCATTATGTTAAAAAATATATACACACAGTCACTTAGCCTGCGCGAAGTTCCGCGCGGTGACATCTCACGATACAAACTAAGTGACTGTGTGTGTGTGACTGTGTGTATAGAGTGTATATATTTTTTAACATAATGAAAGTAGTACTGTATAGTGAAAGTACACTGATGATGGGACACCCCAGTTCCGAAATGTACATCTGTAAGAAGAATCTACAGTAGGATCTACAGGCACCAAAAGGTAACTTGTAAAATATTCGTTGTCAATATTTTCAATGTGTTAGTTGATAAAAAATAACTTTATTCAATATTTTACAGGTTTATACAAATGGGTTTTGTTATTGAAAGCTTTGTGGTAGAAGGGATATTATTCCTTGTACTCTTAGTCTGGTTGATATACTGGTACTTCACAAAAAACTACAATTACTGGAAGAAACGGAATATTGCATACAAAACACCAGAATTTCCTTTTGGATCTCTCAAAGATATGGTTCTGGGAAGAACTTTTCCCGGAAAAGCCCATGAAAATATCTACAAAGAATTCCCGAACGAGAGGTTCTATGGGATCATCGAATTCAGAGAGGCGGTTTTAGTGATAAGAGATCCAGAAATAATAAAACAGGTGATGGTAAAAGATTTCAACCATTTTGTAGACAGACCAGTGGTTGTAGGAAATCCAAAAGAATACATTATGAAACACCTACTGGGTCTTGTCGGTCAAGAGTGGAAAGACATGAGAGCAAAACTTACACCAACATTTTCCTCAGGAAAATTGAAATTGATGTTTGCGTTGATGGAAGTCTGCGGAGAAAAGCTGAAAGAGCAGTTGGAGATCGACTCAAAAGATGGGAAAACTGTTGACGCAAAAAATATGCTCGCTAGATTCACCATGGAAATGATCGCTTCTTGCGCTTTTGGAATAGATGCCAACACAATCAGTGATGAAAATTCTGAGTTCTACAAGAAACTCGGAGGAACGTTGAGTTCGTCCAAACTACGCTTTATCAGAAGATTAATATTCATATTTTTCCCTTCTTTGCTGAAGACTTTAAGGATAAATGTGGTGAGGCCAGAGTTGAACGAGTTTGTGACGAATGTTGTTCGTGATACAGTTGAATACAGGAAGAAAAATAACATAAAGCGAAACGACTTTGTGGATCTTCTCATTAATATAAAAAAGAACAAAAGCGAATGGATGGAAAATGGACATTCAACTGAGGGTTCAGCTAATGAAGGTAAATAGAAGTATGCTACACACTTTTTTAAACTAAAAATTTAAAATTTGTTTTAAGTATTATGATTTTGATAATTTTGTTCTTGTCTAGCTTTTTATAGCTTTGCTGCCTTATTGTTTTTGTCTATGTTCACAGTTAGAAAGTTGTTTGTAATTATATGTTCAGTATTTCAGTTACTTTAAATAGTATTCTCAAAATATCAAAATTCTAAGATCTAGTGGTATTTTTAGGATAGTCCTCACATTTTTGCATACATTAAGTAATTTTAGAATCTATTTACTGTTTTGCAGGTTTAACGATAGAGCAGATGGCAGCTCAAACGTTTGTGTTCTTCATCGCTGGATTTGAGACAGCTTCTTCTCTGATGTCGTTTTGTTTGTTTGAGCTGTCTTGCAACAAGGATATTCAGGAGAAGCTTTATCAAGAGATTAAAGAAGCGGTGGACCAAAACGATGGGAAAATCTCTTATCAAGTTCTGTGTGAGATACCTTATCTAGATCAAGTCATGAATGGTAAGAAAATAAAAAAAATACTTGAATAATGAAGACATAGGAAACAAGACGTGGTTGCAAAATAGGTTAAAGTTTAAATTAAATTATGAATTATTTTAGTAGTGAAAATACTGAACCCTCCTTCTGTTTCAAATTGAACAAATTTAATTTCTTAACAACCCAAATGTTCTTTTTAGAGACCCTGCGATTGTACGGAACGGCCAACACATTAAATCGCAAGTGTACTCAGCCATACAAGATTCCAGGTTCTGACCTAGTAGTGGAGAAGGGAATGAAGGTGACAATTCCTCTGTTCGCTCTCCATCATGATCCCAAGTACTTCCCGGAACCTTACACCTTCAAACCCGAGAGATTCAGTCCTGAGGAGAGTAGGAACAGACATCCGTACGTGTTCATGCCCTTTGGCGAAGGACCCCGGAACTGCATCGGTAAGTTCTGATTAAATGTGTTTGTGAACTCTCCTTAAAAAAACGTTGATTATACTCGTATCCCTGGGCCCTGGGGTCAAAAGAAGTGTAAAAGGTCATACAACCATGGGAGCTAAATGTACTAGTCTGTCTAAATGTGTTTTTTTACTAAATAGTTTTTAAATCCTGAACAACTCAACTGGTTAAGTTTAAAATTAAATCACTATTTGAGATGCTGATCACTCTCATGAGGGTATTTTAAGGCAAATATGTGGTGAAGGATGAGTGTGATGAGTGGTAGTAATGAGTTATGAGGTGTAGTCTTGTTACAAACTAAGGCCGACTCTTCCTTAGAATGGGTCATTAATTAATAGCCCAATGACCAATGGAAATACTAGGACCAACCGCTTAACGTGACTTCCAAACCACGCAGGTGATGGTCTGATATGTCTAAACGATGGTGGGAGTTGATGCGGGTATCATCAGATGATCACTTATCATACTTATCAGTAATGCTAATTTGCAATTGAGAAGAATTATTCAGTTTTGTAATATTATTGTTTTTAAAATGACAACAATTAAAAGTTAAAATGCTATTAACAAAAGCTGTTTGCTCAAGACAAACTAATTGGCAGTTCAATTATGCAAAAAATTTGAAACCGGTTGAAAAAGAACTGAGATATTCTCAAAAACTTAGGCCCTACCCAGTAAAAACTATTTTGGAGGGCTTGGGTGCCTGGCTACGTTTTCGAGCATATATCGGTTGTTTTTTTTGCTATTGGACTACCGTTAAGTTTTGCTAGCAAAATAACCTACATTTATTTTCAAAGTGAACCAATTTTTGTAATGACATTTTTAAATTAAATAGACCAGTCTCTTTAAAAACAAGAATGGTACATAACAATATTTTGTATTATTGTAAATTATCATTGCTGATAAATATACCAATTTTGAACTTAACCGGTTGAGTTGTTTGATATTTAAAACTATTTAGTAAAACACAGATAAACAGAAATTTACATTTTAAGCACTTATGGTTGTACGTATATGTTCTACACTACTTTTGAGCCAAGGAATAAATTGTTAAGGTTTTTAAGAGAGCTCACAAACACCCTGTATAGCTAAAAAGGATGGATTGGTCCTTAAAAAGTGCTTTAAGTCATGCATTTTAAGTTTCTCTTCCTGTGTTCATCATTTCCATAAAAAGGTGAAGAGTCAAAGGTCGAGTCCCATTCTCTCTTATAAATTCCAAAAACCACTTTTCCTACAGAATAACAAAGAAAGGGCACCTGATGTTTTTTCATTTAAAATGCTTCAAAATTTACGGTACTTTGCTAAAATTATTCATATAAAAATTCCACCAAGAAATTTTACAATCTGAAAATTGTGATTGATTTCAGGAATGCGTTTTGGACAAATGCAGGCCAAAGTTGGACTTGCGACGGTGCTTCTGAACTTCCAGGTAGAACTTGCCCCGGAGCAGGAGGTGCCTATCGAGATTCACAAGAGAACCATCGTCATACTTCCCGCAAACCCGGTCAGACTTAAGTTCCACAAGAGGAGTTAGGCAGAAAATCAACCCATTGTTTGTATTCAGTAGTAATTTGTAAATAAACTTACATTTTTACTTTTCTAAATTTACAGTTATTTATATTGTTATTGTTTTTCAAATTACTTTGTTTTTAGCAAACCCGATTAGGGTAAGTTGTTATTCTTTTGAATAAAGTTATATATTACATACTTTTATTTTTTCCTTCCTTCACTGTGTCTATAGACTGCAAACAAAAATAATCGCTTAGTTGTCTTATTTGTGAAATAATTTTCTTTCATCTAATACATTGAAATTAAACATTGTATTGCCTGACAATCATAAACATTGTGTGAGAAAGTTTTATATGATTCCTATGTTGATTTCTACATTCCGTTTTGTATTTTTATGGCAGTATCATCAATTATGATTTAAAATGTTGTTTTGATTTGCACCGGAATCGCTTTCATCATCTACAGTTGCTTTAGAGCTAAACACGAACATGAGTCCACTTGTCATTTAAAACTGGTTAACTTGCAATTATAATGACACCTACAAAAAAATGTTAAATTTAGTGTAAAATAATAGTCCTAGCTGAAGAATAATTTGGGGAGCCAAGTGGAGGCTATTTAATTATCAACAATAAAAAAGGAAAATGACATTTCTAGTGTTAGTAGTTAATCCTCCTAAAATCTTGTACTAGGGCAGTAACTACAAAACATACCGTAATTAAGACCCCCTACCCAACCCATACTAAAAATTCCAATGGGGTCCTCTCCCGGTATAATATGTGGAAAATAAATAACTTTATTTGTCACTTAAAAAAAACTTTGCATGACAAAATAAATAAAAATTTCTAATAAATAAAAGTTTACTTAATCCAATATTGCATTACTTACTTGAACCAGAGTCAGACTCTTTTATTTTGCAGAACACATCATGCGAGAAAGAAATAAGAAGTAAACTGTTTTAAATTAGTCTATTTCTTATTAAATTAAATACTAAGGCTCTATTCTAGAATCTATTTATGATGTGATTACAGAATATGGGCAGTAAAGAAAGTACCTGGTTTACTGGATGGATCATTTTGCAAATTCAGGTACAAACCAGTTAAACAAGAACTTTCCGAATTTCACTGTGAACAAACAACTTTTAAGCCAGATATTACATAATATTCTTGTTAAAGCAGAAGTGTGCGTTCAAAGTTTACTCGCCTAATTACCGCAGTTGAAACTCTTTTGTCACAATTTGTTAAGCCTTACCAGAGCAGTGTTTTGTTATCAGAGCCATAAGTTGATTAACCTGTTCTGCTTCGTCTGTTTGAGACAACTGTAAGTGTAACTCTCCTCAGAACATTCTGTCGGTAAGTGCCAGTAGTTAGTGAAATCATCCATGGGCACCCATAACCGTGCACAGGGGGAGAATCATTTAAATATTTCACAGTCAGCAAGCAAAGGTTTATAGCAATTATATTTTAGAACAAAATGTTAACTTTAATTTTAGGTAGCCTTGACACTACTTTTATTGTAGATGATTATTACTAGGACTGGTATTACCTTGGGGAGTAAACTTTCCATCATCAGCTGTCTGTTTTTTCATAATTATTACAACTGCATCTTGCAATGGTAGTCTGTATTTAAAATTGTTACACATTAAAAAAATCCTATAATTGTCGTCACATGTTAAAGTTGAATAAATAACACAGTCTCACACAATAAAGGTTTTTATTTATTTATTCGTTTGGTATTATTATTTATTATTGTTACTTGTTATTTAGTCATTGGTCATTTATTTTGTCATATACATCAGTTTACATTGATTGTGATTTTGTCTAGTTACAATACTTAAATTAAATATTTTGCATAAAACATTAAAAGATAAAACATACAATTTTGTAGGATCTTAACAAAACAACTAAAGTTAAATATAAGTCAAAATACACATTGTGTAAGCAAGCAAGAATTAAAAAAAAAAGAGTTTCGTAAACCCTGAGCTCTTTATGTGGACTGTTCCGATGACCAAGTAAGGTACTCCGAACACTATAAAACAGTGATCAAGAAGAAAATTGAAGATACTTTGTTTAAAGATTTAGAAAGGTCTCATTTTTCAGGTGGTTTGGTAGTTTATTAAAAAGATTTGTGCAAGGATTTATTTGTTCTATTTATTCATACTTTATTCTACTTTAATATATGACGTCCATAATGGGACTTTTTAATGTAAAACAATATTAAATTCAGACGACCATTGCAAAATGTAATTATAATAATTATGAAGAAATAGGCAACAGCTGATGATGGATTGTAATTTAACTCAAAATAGTTGATTAAGTAAGTGATGTTTTAAAGTAGGACCCTAGATGTTACAATGCATATGTTCATTGTTGCAGGTTTACAATAATGCTCTCACTTCTACAAAGCTATTGGGTAGAATGTGTAAGCATTCTACTCTTGTTACTATGGGCAATGTACTGGTACATCACCAAACATTACAATTACTGGGAGAAAAGAAATATTGTTTATAAAAAACCTAAATTCCCTTACGGCTCCCTTAAAGATTTGGTGTTGGGCAGAACCTTTTTTGGTAAAGTACACGAACAGATTTATAAAGAATTTCCAAATGAAAGATTCTACGGTGTTATTGAATTTAGACAACCAGTGTTAGTGATCAAAGATCCGGAAATAATAAAACAAATCCTAGTGAAGGATTTTAACAGTTTTGTGGACAGGCCGGTATTGCCCGGGGGCCCAAACGAATACATCACCAAACACCTGCTGAGACTCACTGGTCAGGAATGGAAGGATATGAGATCAAAGCTAACTCCAACGTTTTCCTCAGGAAAATTAAAATTGATGTTCTGTCTAATGGAAGTATGTGGAAAAAAGTTGAAAGAACAGTTGGAAATCGAATCAAAAGGTGGAAAAACCGTTGATGTCAAAAATATTCTCGCTAGATTCACTCTTGAAGTGATTGCTTCCTGTGCTTTCGGATTGGAAACCAACACCATCAATGAAGAAAACTCTGAGTTCTACAAAAGATTCGGCGGATCTATGAACATTTCCAAGTTCAGTTTCATCAAGAGAATCGTGTTTCAATTTTTCCCTTTCTTACTTCAAACTGTTGGATCAAACACGGTTGATCCGGAGTTGACAGAGTTTTTGACAAAAGTCGTCCGTGACACAGTAGAACACAGAAAAACAAACAATGACCAAAGAAATGATTTTGTAAATCTTCTCATCAATATAAAACATAATGAACCAGCAGAAAATGGAATTTCTACAGAGGATTCTCAAGGTTAGTATACTTTTTCATATTTTGTCTAACAGAACTATAATCCTTTATTAACAGAATAATAATTGTAAATTTGTAATTGTTTACTGGTTGAACTCAAAAGACTTTTACACAATGAAGTGACTTGAAACTACAAACAGCCCATTTATATTCATAAATATTAATTTGGGTGGCCATATAATCGTCACTCAGCCGATAAAATATCTTAAATTAGCTAGGACATATCAATTTTTTTATTAATTTAAAAACATTCTCAATTCTTTTGCTCATTTTACAACAAAGAACAACAGGAACGACTTCGACGATATTATGTATTCCAAAATTTCATAAACCCTTTCTTCCTACACCATCTTAACTAAAGTAACTGAATTTAAAACACAAAATACCTTTGCAGGTTTAACGATAGAGCAGATGACAGCTCAAACGTTTGTGTTCTTCATTGCTGGATTTGAGACGGCTTCTTCTCTGATGTCCTTTTGTTTGTTTGAGCTGTCTTGCAACAAGGATATTCAGGAGAAGCTTTATCAAGAGATTAAAGAAGCGGTGGACCAAAACGATGGGAAAATCTCTTACCAAGTTCTGTCCGAGATACCTTATCTGGATCAAGTCATGAATGGTAAGAACGGATTTTTATTCTTTTCTATCTACACATGTAGTTTTATATTGATACAGGGTAAATCATTTTAATTATTTGTGGCTGTGTCTAAAAGAAAGATAACTACAGAACAGTAAACCTTAAAACTAAAGGTGATTGAAAATACTCTATTGTAGAGGTTCTCTTTATTTGAAACAATTAATTCACAATGGGAAGCTGTTGTCAAATTTCAAGCAAGAACCAAGTAATTTACAAATTTGAAATTACCTATCGACTCTAAGTACCTTACTTTAGTTAGAAGTGACATTCACTCTTATGAAACAAGAGGCAGGGAGAACTGGGAGACACAGAACGGTCTTTTTATAAACTTTAAAGTATTAAGTAATCGGCCTAGGCTACCTCTCTTTGTGTCAACAGGAGGTTGGTAATCGTGATTTCAAATCAATATTTTCTTTCAGAGACGCTGCGACTCTACGGCGTGGTGCACACATTGATACGAAGATGCACGCAGACGTACAAGATTCCAGGTTCTGACCTAGTAGTGGAGAAGGGAGTGAAGGTGACAATTCCTCTGTTCGCTATCCATCATGATCCCAAGTACTACCCGGAACCTTACACCTTCAAACCCGAGAGATTCAGTCCTGAGGAGAGTAGGAACAGACATCCGTACGTGTTCATGCCCTTCGGCGAAGGACCCCGGAATTGCATCGGTAAGTTGACATCATAAAATATTTTCTTTTTTAATTATAGTTGGATTATATTTTACTGATATGGATGGTGTTTGTTATATTGCTCGTGTGGGTTCTATCCCCGCAACAATTTGTTCAGTTACTATACAGTAACGCTAGGTTAAGGTCAAAGTTGAGTGGTAGAGAGGACTTTGAAGTCCTAACTCCTGTTAAACAAGAAAAATTTAACCTTTAACATGACAGGCATTTTTTAACTACTCATATTTTCAGGAATGCGTTTTGGACAGATGCAGGCCAAAGTTGGACTTGCGACGGTGCTTCTGAACTTCCAGGTAGAACTTGCCCCGGAGCAGAGGTGCCTATCGAGATTCACAAGAGAACCATCGTCATACTTCCCGCAAAAGGAGTTAAACTTAAGCTCCATAAGAGAAACTAGACAAAGTCCCTGATTATGTTGATAAAGTCTCTGACATTTTAACAAGCAGTATAATTATAGGAGCCCTCATTTTTTCCCAGTAACTTACACAATTATCTCCCAGTGCCTGCTTGACTAAGCTTACGAGTAATAATAGTTAGAACAAAAACCAGTGAATACCAAGCCAGTTTCAGACTTATAAGTCCTGTCCAGAACAAATCATAAATTGGAACCTTCTTAAATAACAAAACAAGAATTACAATTCAATTGCCATGCAGTCAAGTTTCTCATTCTAAAAGAACTGGCCAGATATTATAAACAAAGTGCTTAGAATTTTAGAACAAATCCTAAATTTACAATCCTTAGAATAAAAACATGAATTAGCCGGGTTCGTGTCCCTGTAAGCAAATTTTCAGCAAAACTGCTCATCTGGTACTGTGCATTACTGGTCATAGAACCTCTCCTCTAAGCGCAGGGATTCAGCCTCCCTAAGCTCAAAAAGTGCCACTCGCCTCACTGGATTTGATGAGCCATTTTCTCTTCAGTGATCCTCAGTGGGTCATTGTGGCCCCCGCGCCCGGAGTGATTCAATGACTTGCATTGCACTGTACCAGAGCGCACCCGGGTGGGATTCGAACCAACGCTGTGATAGACGGAGCCAACTGTCCGTCACTACAACCACTAGACCCCCGGGCTGTTTGTTGTGGGCTGTCAAACTCACACTTCAGTTGGCGTCGGGAGTGGTAGTTTCGGTGTTCTCTGCTAGGTGCCGTTATTTTAGATGTCAAAGATTATTTACGTATACAGTAGTGGACAAGCTAAACTTTTGTTTACAAAACAAAATGTGTCACTTGGTGAGAAAAACCTCAACTAGTTTTCACCGCTAACTTTACGTCCACCGTTCCCTATGGGAAGCCACTCTCATCTGACAACAAAACTCACCGTCATATTACGGCCGTAATGTAGCGGTCACCGCTTCCTAGGAAACCATAGCTTTACTTTTAAGTGTTTTGTGTGATTTTCTTCATTTTCTTTCCGTAAGAATATTCTACAAAAAGTTACGAAACTTAAAAAAACTAAATCCTGTAAAGCTGTTCTTGAGTCTATTAAGATAATTTAAAATCGTTTCCTTCCCAAACTACATTTATAATTCATTTGATCGTTTTTACACCTGCTCTAACGCTAATTAACTTAAAATACCACACACATTGGAAATTGGGACGTTTTCAGTGAAAGGAAAGCAAATAAAACTGAACGTAAACAACAAGTTATGTATTTATCAATAAAATGGATAGTACACATAACACAGGCATAACAAAGCCGCAACTTAAGAAGGTAGAAATGTAACACTTAACGTAATCTAATGTCTTACTTAAATTATATCACAAAATATAGTGTTGTAGTACAAATAAGTTGTAACAAAACATCTGTGCCGTTCGAGACACACCAATTTTCATATGTAAACCATTTACTAAATTTAGGATGTTTGGGTATGTAACCAAGGCATACTATTTTTAATAAACAATTAAAGGAGTATTTAATATCAAAGTTGATTAAAATATGAACTACTACAGTTATTGTCATGAGAAAATATAATTATATGTACCTATACACGTTCAAAAATTGTGTACTTGGATTTTTCTCTTGAGAGTGATATATTTAAAATTTAATTTCAATCTTTGGTTGAAAATCTACAATTAGATAAGACAACTGGCAGAAAACAATTTTAATTTAATGAGATGTTAAAAAGATTGATATATTGAAACTTGATAATTTAAGTTGAAATCATAAGTTGTACTTTATGCCACACTAAATCTCAAAGAAGGCCTTGACAAAGCATTCTCCAGGATAGCATTATTATATATTTTGTTACAGTACGATAAAAGTTTATTAAAACGTTCGACACTGACTGAGCTACTAGGTAAAGGTATAACAAATAATCGTGATTTAAATACAAAGTTATTTTTTTCGTGATTTATCGTTTCATTTATAATTTTCAAAATACAACCAACTAAAGTTTTTATACAACTCATGATTAAAACGAGAAATAATATTAAAACTTATTAACAAGAGACTAGAAAATCAACATGTTCAAATAATCAAAACAAATAGCACTTTTTACTTAGATTGACAAAAAAATTAAAAGCTAGTCAAATAAACCCAAATTGAATATGAACGGAATAACTATCAAACAGTTAGTTGAAGTAATGCAATTATAAAATAATAAATACACTCAGACAACAACAAAAACCAACTAAGAACTACATGTAATAATAACAAATTTACAAAATGTGAATTGGACATTTCTTTTTTATTATAGTCGAAATTAAAACTAAATTTGATTACATATGACTCTAGTCTCAAACAAATTTAAAAATCTCATACAACAAATAAAGTACTATGGTTATTAACATATTCTTCATTAGAGTATATTCTTTACATTAACTTCAGCAAATTAACAGCAATTGCTGATAAAATACAGTACAATTTAACATTACACGCTAACAAAAAGCTTGCTTACATTTTCAAGGCAATGTGCTTTTTAGAATTAAATATGTTACAAATGAGTAGTTATTGTTATATTAAATTGTGATAATTTCCAGCTGGCTTTAAAGATTTGGCTTCTTGTACTGTGAAAATGTATTTTAGGCAGGCCTTAAAAACCAAAAATAAGTGTTTTAGGGGTGGACAGGATTGAATTTTTCCCTTCGGACAAGAATTGGGCAAGAAACGTTTTTTCTTGTTTAATTTCAGGAAAATTTTCAGGCAGGATTAAAAGCTTGTTTTAGTAATTACAAATGAAAAAGAAAAGCTGAGTTTAAAAGAAATATGTTTGGTACAGCTTGATTTGATATTATTATTGATCGTATTAGTGATAGTGCCATATAATCAAACTTTGTAATCACTACAGGAAATTGTCAACATTACAATGTCAAAAAGAGTTTTTTACTCATTAAAAAATGTAAACATTTGAAGATAATTTTAAAATTTTCATTTGTATTGTTTTGTAGTCAGGTGAATTTTTAATAGGAATTAACCTAGAAAACTGATTGATTAGAGTAAAATGATCAAAAACTGAGATTGTTTAGAAATTCTCTCAAATAATAAAATCTGCCAAAAATTCCCTTTAAACTTCCATCTTTGCCAAAAAATCCCACCCGCTCGGAAAATCCCCCAAAAACCCCTCAAGCCCCAAAATATATATATATATATTTTTTTGTCAGGAGTTTCTCGATTTTTGGGTCTCTCCACCCCTAGATTCTAGCTCAAACCAGCTTTCTGGAATTTAGGGACGGATTGATTTCAATTTTAAGCTTGATTCTTGATCTTGGATATTGACTTTTACTCACAAATACTCAAACACCAACGTTTTCTATTTTCTGCTAGATTATATCACTTCATACAACTAGATTTCATTCGTAATTAATTTTGCTACTAGTTCTGAATTTTACAACATTCTCTTAGACTTGACCAGCTGGAAAGTCGTATTTGATGCATACACTAGATAATGAATCAACATTAAAAGCTTTTATAAGGTAACCTAATTATGGCAGAATACTTAAATACACTATATTAGTAATTGATTATACATTTCCATACAAACAATTATAGTAACCTTGAAAAATTGACAACTTTAAGTTATCTAATACAATGTCTGGTTTGGGTTTTTGAAAGAGTAACTTACACTTGAACCAACTTAATTAAAATCTTAAAACATTTAGATAACTGCCCTAGTTCTGTAGGTAGCTAAGTTGTTTACCTAATTTTCAATTTCTTTTTCTTGAGGAATCATGGTTAAAACTTTTTTATGATTTGTACAAATCAGATTATGCTTTGAAAGCAGGGTTTTATATCCTTCCTATTTGAATAGTGAAACTTCATTACCACATTGTCTAAATCTTTAATTATATGAGAGTTCCAGCTGAGTGATTTCGGTTGATTAAATCAATTTTATTCTGATGTTGGTTTGTATATCATCTGTACTTCATAAGGTGTTCGTACAATTACCTAGGGTCGTCCTAAGACTATATTTCCATTTAAAAATATAATTACTTGTATACAATGTTTCATTTATCTAAAGTCATGGATATATTCGAAACTTTGGTCTGGATCACTGGCTTTAACGGTAGAACTTTACAGGTGTGCAGTTCTTCTGAAATTTATTCTCCGTCTCCTGCACATAAAGAAATAAATTTAAATGTTTTTCTTGGTAAAAAAATACATGAAAATTGAATAATCCTTTGGAAAGTAGTATGAGAATCAACAAATAAATCGTTTCTTTTGATAGTTTGAAGTTGTTGAATTTGTTGGCCAACTTGCTGCAGTGAACCCGGAACCAGGTTAGGTTTCTGAGGGGTTAAACTTGTTGCATTATACAAGCATTACTAAGAGAAAATGTTAAGAGACCAACACTAAAAAACACATTGAAATTGTCTTCAGAGATGGAAATGCCCTGAGGTGCTTTTGAGTACGGTCGAAGATTTTAAGGAACATTTTATTGGTGATAGTTCAATTTTTACGGTACTGGGCTTGACTTGATTTTGTTGATTCCTTGATGAAATATAAAGCCTTGGAGAAGTTATGTTGGTTGAGTTTACTGTTGCGTAATTCACTGACGGAAAAGACTATCTTAAAATTTATCTTTGTTGGTTTTGTTAGGCTTTTATCAGGGAGAAGAAGGCAATTCATTTGTGACATTTGTGAAAATGTAAACAAACTTTACAGCTAAATTAAAATGTAAATAATCACTAACAATGATCTTTCTGCATCAAAAGTTTAAATTTCTTTAACAAAAAAGTATTGAAAAAACTGTTATTAGTATAAATATAAATAAATATAACACAAATAAAGTAAAACTATACAATTGTATACACACAGTTTTCCAAAAATTTACAAGTAATATTTGATCGAATAAATTGTACACTAGACATTTAAAACTTGAACATTATTCAACAAAAATGAGTTAGAAGTATTTCCGCCAGAAGTTGAACGGTGTGGTGGTTTCATCGTCACTGTCTACGGTTTCCTGCAAGGGATCGTCTACTTTTCTCCGCTTAGAAAGAAACTTTATGTCTTGCGGAGGCGGTATGGCAACATTGCTTTTCCGTTTTCTTTTTGAACCTGAAATAGTAATTATGAAAGAGGAACTAATATAGGTCTTAGATAACATTTGAATGTACACTGAGAAAGAAAAACACCAGTGGAAAAGTGTGTTAGTAAAAACAGAACAGATTAAGAAATCCAAACAACACTTCAAAAGTGGTTAGCACCTAAACTATTCAATGAAAGAAGAGTAAAGCAGGCACTAATTAGGGCTGCAGTCAGCGGGGGACGAATGCCCCGGGCCTGGAACCCTGCCGGGGGCCCGGAAAATAGTGGTGAAATAAAAAGAGTAGGTCTGAGCACAAAACGAGGGAGTGTTCCGGGAACCCCACCCCGATATCTGAAATAACATTAACACCGAAAAAGCCTTAAACCATGTTATTTTGCATCTATATATCCAAGTTTTGCTGGAGGACAAGCTCTGGCTTTCGCTAGGGGCTCTGTCGGGAACCCCAACCCATTACTCCCAATGTTAAAATTCTCTGTAAGGGTATATTCTATACTTCTCAGGCCCTTGTAGAACCTACTACTGAACCTACCCTAGTACTGTCAAAGTCAAAATATTTATTTCACATGGAGTTTACAAATCCCAGCCAGGCTGGATAAACAGGTGAAACACACAATATTTATTATACAACTAAATATTGTGGCTTATATATACAATCAAAGTCTGCATAGAAGCCTGATAATCCTTGTTACTGATCTGACTAAATCTAGGAGCATGAAGGTGATAGTTATACATGTGTCAAAACTATGTAGTCTTTATATTAAAGCTTTTATTTTATTGTCATTGAGATCCAAGAAAAAGAGTGGGCTTTCAAAAATTACATTTTTATTTCACCTTCTAGCATTTAAGACAATGTCAAAACCAGACTCACTTACAATCGGTTTTCCTTTTAGTTTTAACAGAATAAAAATCATTCTCTTGCATGATTGAAGAAAATGAGAAAACTATTCTTTGGTTTTAAAATTATATTTTCTACTTTGTACTTGGAGAAAACAACCAGTATTTTAAAATTAAGCATATTTTTTTGATGAATAGAAGACATTTCAATAAAAGCCACACACAAGTCACTCAGAACTTACCGAAATCTGAAAAATTGTAGTAATACAACAAGTCTAGAACAGTTATTGTAAAAGTCATAATCCATCTCAAAACTTGCCAAACAGCTGCAACCATCAAACGAGTGAATCAAATCCAACCCAGTACAGTACATTGTTTAGTTACATTTTTAAACTAATTTTTAGAAAAAATGATAACTATTATTTACAAAAGAAATTTTAAAAGATTAACCGCTGTAGAATCGTCTTGTCTTCTAAAGTTTTTATTTCATTTTATAAAACTGCAAGAAGTTCTATCTGTTTGATTATAGCTTAAGTTTATGTAAAGCTATGGCTTTAACCATTAAACAATTCCTAGCTTTGATTGAAATTGTGCAAAGGCGTTTGTTTGATTTATTTAAATTTTAGTGGAAGGAGGAGAAGTAAACCCATTAATTGTAACTGTTTTGCAAAGTCAAAACAATAAAACTAGAAGTGTAAAGTACTTATAATTTCCTTGTGTAATCAACAGTAGTAATAACAGAGAAGGCTCTCTTAATCCAAAAGAATATTGCAACGAAATACCCTCTTTCATTCTAGGGTCATTTTGAATGCAAAGAACTATTGTGTAAAACATGCCATCACTTCACATTTGCAAATTTGTAGTTTTTGTGTCATGTTTGATGAAAAACATTTTGAGGTAAACGTATAGAGGTTTTTGCCTCTTTGGTATAGTTGTCCTTGCCCTTGATAATATATTAAATACTGATCATAATAATATTGGGTCAGTTTTCTATGCCTAGAGATGTGTGCAAGATCTCACGATCCTGAAGATGATTTTTCGCAATTATTTATAACTCTAAGATGAGAAAAAGTGGCTACTTTGAGGGAGTTATAGTTTCTGTGCCATTTGGTATTTTACGATTGTTATTTAGCGGCTACAGTACGTGATTGACGCAAACATGATCTATGTAGCGCTTGCAACAGGTAATTGATGCGTCTCTGATTGTCTTTTGACAAATAATATTGATAGAGGTATACATTGGTGTATCACAGAAAAAAAATAAAGAAATAAATAATAAATAGAAAAAGAAATTATATACATTCGAACTCCAGGATTTACATGGCATTTCATTATCACAACTTCCACAGCTCCTGCAAAGGTCAGTTAACAGATTCTACGGTGTTCTAACTTAGGTGAGAAAGTTTCAGTCGACTGTACCTTGACTTAAAGCGTCTTCGCAGCAGAGTAGACTGGCCAGCCTGACGATGGCTTGGTCGTTGGAGTAAATGTAGGCCTTCGTCTCCCACAACATGTTCACCAGCTTCTCGTCGTTCTTCTCATCCATCCCGATGTCTTCCGACAGCTGCGGTGAGAACCTGCAACCACAACAAAGACCGGTATAAGATGAAGGAATGAGTATTGTGAAAAGTAAGATATTATCAGGAGTATTGTTGGAATTTCAAACCTAGGAATCCAAATTGAGATCCCCATCTTTGTGGTGTGGCCAGAAATAATGATTCTTTCTCAGGCCAAAAACTGAAAACTAAAAATATCAGGCGTTATAAGCAGTACATCGACTACCGTCAGCCATTATCAATTGGCGTAAAGGTATTTGGACTTCCATCAACCACTTTAGTGATGGCTCAACTTTTGTAGGCTGTTGTAAGAACGTTTCAGTTCCTGACCACCTCCAATGTCTGGTGCAAAATCTCAACTCCCGTGACTTGCGAAACGACAAACTCCAGGCTACATTTCACACACTACTCCATGGTAGAGTTGTGACGAAGTTACGATAGCTCACCTGAAGTAAGGTACATTGATCATGCTACACCAGGCACTACAGCGGTCTATCACTCTCCCGGCTGCCTGCGTGGCTTGGTCTACTAGCAGAGCCGAGATGGCAGAGATGCCCATCGCCAAGCGAGCTGTCTCCCACACTGACTCCGGGCGGACGATGTCCACGTTGCTCAACTGTAATCACAAGTGCCTTTACTTAGTTGACAATCAAACCACTGCCTTAAGGAATAGACCTTAGAAGTAGCTTAAAACCAAATTGTGTACAGATTTTAAAAAGGTAAAGTTTATCTTTTTTTAACGAGGCCAAGTTGAGACAAAGTCCTCTGTACTACTCGGCCTTTACCTAGTGCTACCACAAAGTAACTTTACAAATGAAAGTGGGGACTGCGGGGATCGAACCTGCACCAGTGGAGTGATGAGCTCCGGTGTCGCACACAATACCAACTTACAACGAGTCCGTTAAGATGTAGATAAATTTATAATTACTTTTCTGTGAATGTTATACTGCAACTATAATCAAGTAAAAAATAATAATATAATCAAGTAGTATAAAAGAAACTAAACAGATGTAATGGCAAAAGCCAACATTCTAAATCATCAAATTACAGGCATCATGCTTCCAATTCCATATGGAGTAGGGATGATTTACAACTGCACATACTTCCCCCGGAACAATCCAACTTTTGGAATATTGGTGAAAATATTCCAAAGAAATAATGTTTGTAATTTATAGACCTTTATAGAATTTAACTACCCTCTCAGGCTGATTAAATTGTTCCAAGCACTTACAGTTGAAATCAAACTACTTTGTCAATTACTAGCGACTCACATCAAAAGTTTCGGCCAATCAGTAACTAAAGATGGTACTTTACAGCGGGTCCAAAATATTTCAAGTTAATAATTATGATGTTTTGAAACGGTGTAAGCAGGAAGAACTAGATTACAGATTGTCTCAAACTAAACTGATTTAACCCCGCTCACCTGTTTGACGGGGACGCAGCCGGTGCCGACAGACACAACGACGGTGGGAGGGGTAACCTCCCCTCCTCTCCCCACCTCTCTCAGCGCAGTGTTGTACTCATGGATCTCGGTCAGTGCGTCCATCGTGGGGTTGTTAGCAATCAGTCCGCCGTCTATGAACCTTCCGAACGCCCTGGGAACAATCACAGTGCCCATTGAGATCAGCTGTTTGTTCTGGTAAATACACACAGATTACAATGTGTTTTATATGCAAAATGTATAGAGCCAAACTTGTGGCCATGTGGGCCTGACTCGACAGTCATTGACATCATATTTGTCTGCTTGCTCCTATCATTATCATCGTCTTGTTAACGCTTTGAAGCCGAAGCTCGAGTCCTGCTCTGGTCGTCAATTGAAGTAGTTACCCTGATTGCTACTAGAGCGCTAGTGTTCCGCGCATGCTTAAACACTTACTGCAAGGACAGCTTCTACTAGGTGTGAGAATGGCTGTGTAGTTTAAAGCGTCAGCTGACAAGTTGGCAATTTAGGTCATGTGTCAGTCGGGGTTCAAAACCTGCAGCAGGAGCAATCCATTATATGGTCGCTGATGCGTGGTTTGTGGATGGGAAGGGCCAACCACTGGCATAGGTGGAAGTTGATGGCGTCAGGGAGTTTAATATGAATCGCTCAAAAGAGCTGTTTTGCTACTTTTTGTTTTGTACAGAGGAGGAGGAGGAGGACAGACATTTTTTATTGTTTTCGGTCTATTATACTTCTTAAGATATTGCAAGTACAGTAACGACATCCCATTAAGTCACGGCATAAGTAAAATAAACCAGAAAAATGGAAACCTGTCATCTTTAATAAATTGGCCCAGGCTTCAAAATGTTGAGATTGAGAACCGGTTTACGAACAGTGAAACAACAGACCTGAAGTATGAGGGTGCAGCCCCGCTGGCCCGAGCAGCCTTCCACAACAGCTGTTCCTCCATCGTCGGCGGAGCAGCATACGATCCACTGTAACATCAGTCACAAGGCAATCAGAAATAACCTAATTTTAAACTTTTAAAAAAAAATTGCAAACTCCTTTTGGAAAATGGCTGAAAATCCACTTGCACAAAGCATTAAGAAACAATGCTTAACTAAGTAATTTGTGTCAAAAACAAGCTGACACGTAGCCACAAGCTACAGTGAATCCTAGCGAATTTCCTAAAAGCGGGTTAATTTACACCGCAAGTGTTTTAAGGGATGGTTCCTCCAAATAATGGACTTTTAGGCAACAAAACTACATTTATGATAACGATTCCACATAAACATTTATGTCATTGTACCAAGAACCAGCAAAACCCAATCAACCAGATCAAGATGACAATAAAATACCCTTCTTTCGATGACAATAAAATACCCTTCTTTCATCACCCTTCTTGGTCTGGCTGAACGGATCTTGCTGATTTTTGGTAAACGTGTTGACTTCTATAACATACATTTCTATACCAAGTTTAATCAAAATCAGAACGTAACCACCCTTTTTATAGCATAAAACCCATTTTGGGAAAGCACAGTAAACTGATTTTGCTAGTTGACAAACGTAACCAAGAGATTTGCAAAAGAAACCTTTGTACCAAATTTTGCGAAAATCTGACAAAAGTGCAACCTGTAGAGGATATATAAATAAATAACGCTTATACAACTAAGTTTTCACATGTATATAGATATTGGGGACGCTCAAAACTGCTCACCATTTTGTTCTACAATGTTTCGTTCTGTATGAAATGAATAACTTTACTTCCTACGGAAATTCGCTTATTAATAGATTTCTGACTGACTACATCCGTAACTATGTTAACTACTCGTGGTTGTATGTCTTGTCTGCTCACCTGGGTTGCAGCGGATCCACAATCTCACTCGGTGACAAATAGTTCCTGAACAGATGCAAGTCCACTGGCTTCCTGTCCGCCAGAACCCCCGTAATCATCAGCCTAAACAACACCAACACATCTGGCTCATTTGCAGGTCATCAACTAGTCACTTAAATTGCTCTTGTCAAAATTTAGCTTATCAAAACCTAATAGCTGACACTTGAAAAAGAAACTTCAGTCCCAGTAATCACATAGTCAATATAAACTTTTAATTAGCATAGAAATCGATAGACTTTTTACCAGTTGTTGTGTTTAAAACTACAAAACATTTCGAGAGGTATGAAAACTCCTCTCGTTCTCAAGTGAAACTTAGCGTAAATCATATTCTAATCCTTAATACTAGTACACTTTACTACAGAAACCAATAACATAAACAACCTACACCTGTAACCGACACAGAAAGATGAAACATAACACAATAATAATATTTACAACAGCTGGTAACAACTCACCAGTTAGACATTCATTGACTTCAAGACTGCATACATACCGTACAATAATTCCAGCTGTATATTTAACCTTGTTGATAGTTAACTACCACCCTTCCCTCCCATGATTTTCTAACAAAGGTAGGCTTCGAGGTAGGCTAGTTTCACTTGATAAAAAAGGTAAAGTTTGTCTTGTTTAAGAGGAAAAGTTAGGGACTACAAAGTCCTCTCTACCACTCAACCACGACCTTTACCCGCCGTGTAAGTGGTATCGCGGGATCGAACTTTCCGGAGGATGAGCTCCTCGAGTCGCCGCGGCGATACCACAGCAGAAGGATCGTGCCACGAGGATAGCGCAGAAAGTTTTCATACTTCTTAAACGTGTAGTTTTAAACAGAATAATTCGTAGAAAAGCCATTGATTTCTATGTTAATGTAATGACACCAGGATGATCAGTTTTTAATAAAAGTTTTAAGTTCCAAATATGAATTGATCAACGACAGTTTTCATAAACTATTTATTACCTACTCCCCAACAAAATAAATACAACCTATTTTCAGGATATCCATACTGCTACCATAACCTACTTAGGGTGTGTGATGTCAGCCATTACGGTCTCTGTGCCTAAAGCCTGCTGCAGCATCGTCTCTAGAGGTTCACTGGCGTAGGGTTTCGAACCCACAAACGCGTACTCCTTCATGCGGAAATACAGGCACAAGCAGTCTTTCAGCGACTTTCCTGCAAACAAACCAAATATTTGAGACAATTCATGTAAGTTTTTGATTTTAGTGACCTCGCTTTATCTGGCACGCCCTTCTCGAATGGTGGCTTAAAACGTGTGCGACTATTTGTTAAGATAAATGGCTGTCAACAGTTTTGATTGCCAGATATAGAAAACCCAATGAAGTTTTTATTTTTATGGGGCCAACAACATTATAACAAAACAGCAAGGTATTAATGTTATCAAATACCGTTCAGCAATTGGTATCTGTAAAAACCAGATAAATCTTAAATAAATAAATAAATAAAAATGCCTTTTATTGAGAGCTTCCAGTTACAACTGGTTTTCAGAACAACTCGTGTCAACTTAATTTAACATTACTACATTTAAAACTATAATTACAGTGTCATAATTTAATTTAAAAGTTAGAAGTAATAAATAACACAAATATTACATGAATAAATAGAAACAAGAAGTACAAAAAACAGACTAGCAAAAATTAAGTTAGACTACATATTTTAAAATGATGTTTTAATTTATTTTAAACGTTTTTTGACTAGAAACTTTTAGGCACTCGAAGGTCGTTGTACAAACTGGGGCCAAAGTAAGAGAAACTTCCTACCTAGCTCCAGTCTTACTCTGCGAAAATGCAGCAGACTGTCGCGGGCGCTGCTGCTGGGAGATCATGTCCCAGACATAAGTCGCTCGACAAGTATTGCGCTCCCCGAGTGTAAGGGTTGTGCGTCATGCAGATAGTCAACACCCTGCATATAGTTTCCATTGAAGCAATCTGGCGTCACTGATAAGAGGACACATGATCGAAACGACCTAGCGAGAACACAAACGAACTGCCGCATTTTGAACTCTTTGTATTCTCATAGCGTCCTCCTTCGAAATACTATTGCCAAAGGCAGGGTAACAGTAATAAAATACTGAAAGAACTAGTGACTGCATGATGAGTTGCAACTTAACTTGTTCTGAAGCAAACTCCTGAATCTGTACAGACCCCTCAGCCTACCAATTGCACGCTGGATTGTGTGAGTAACATGCTCAGAAATGTAAGCCCGCTGTCCAGCACAACACCGAGGGTTTTCACGTCGCACACAGTCAGGCATTCACCGAGCATGACATCACTGAGAGTCTGTTCTTGTTGTGTGGAAATTAGAGGTTTGCGAGAGCAGGTTTTTATTCTCGTTGACCAGATCGAAGCGAAATCAGCCAAAAACTGAGAACGAGATCTATCAAGAAATTTAATTTTGATAATTTGTCCACTAGTTTGTTTTAAGCATATTAAGTAGTTTGCTTAGTTGTTAAGAATATGTTATATGGTATTATTGTAATATTAAAAGTGTAATTGCTTATTTTTCCTGAGTGCTCTACTAGTTTAAGCATTTTACACATAAATAAAATGTTAGTCCAGTTTTTATTACCTATAATAATTATTTTTATCATTACTTACATTGAAATGAGTGAAAATATAATGTCAAGCTGTAGCTAGCTAGGGCCTAAGCTAGACCACACAAACAGCAATAAAACCTAAAACATTACAAGTAAAATTAAAAATTTAACTAACCTATGCCTATCAGAAAACATTAAACTAAAATATTATGGTTAGGACATAAAAGGTTATTGATATTCAGGTAATTGTTAATTATGTTCCCTTTTATTCCATCCTTATCACATCAAGTTTCAGTTAAGCCGGCCTACTATCACCCTTAACTTGTACTGAAATCACAGAGTTCAATTTGAGTTTGACACTTGGCGACTATTGTAACTATCGATGGCGACTAGTTGTGTGTATGCTAGCTGTTATTTCTCCGGCTGGAGGCCATTTTGTAAGTAGCCATCATGACAAGCTTTGTTTTCTACTTGCATTATAAATATTGCATCATCCTCTTAAATCGATCCATTTCAGTCGCTAATGACATCGGATATTAATCCTAGTAAGTTGTTCAAAACTGCTGGAACTTAATATTTGGAACTAATCTTCTAGTTTACAGCGAAATCGCGGTTTTCAAATAACTTCTAGCAATTTTATGGTATTACAAATTTGGCCGGTTTCATTTTTTAGAGATAGGTCGGTTCCAAAATTTTACCGTTCCTGGTTCTCGGTTCTGAGAAAAAATATTCCCAGTTCAGGTTCCGCTTCAAGCATCTTCTTTGATTCCCCACTAACGCCATGTGAAATAACGACTTCATTCCGCTCGGGCGCATCTTCTTGACTCCAGCTTACGCCAAGCGTGAAATCACAATTGATAATCGCTTCAAGAAGCGATTCCTCCGACTTCAGAACGCCCGTGTCAATTACACAACTTCAACATCGCTTATGGGCATCTTAACTACAGCTAAAAACTGTGAAATCACAACTTAATATTTTTACAAGTATTACAGTCGCTATGCCATGTAAATTCACGACTAAAGAATAAATTGCAAATTATCTCTTGACTCCACCAAATGGTGAATTCACAACTTCGATATAACTTTAAGGCGATCTCCTGACTCCCAAGGAAATCACGACTGATACCCTTCATGGGCGACCTCGACTCGCTAACTTCGCGGTGACTCATGACTTCGAGACAGCCAAGGGCGATCTTTGACTTCCCGCTTAACGCTGTGAAACCACACGACCATACACTGCTGCTATCTTTGACTCCGTAAGGCTCGCGGTGAAATCACGACTGATATCGCTCACGGCTAATTACTCGACCAAATTTCGACTTGATCGAGCCGAAGTTCGAGAAGCGGAATACTCAAACTCGACTCAATACACAAAGTACTCGCGACACCCCTAACCCTACCGTTATTTGCTAAGGGCCGGTTCGAACTGACTTTTGTGTTATTTTGAGTTCTCTTCGCTCTTCTGAGAACCCTGAATCTGAACAGAACCGAGAACCAACTCATCCCTAATTTTTCTGCTCGAACTGCTCGAAAATAAAATTCTCGTCGCACAAAGCAGGTTTTCGCTCTCGAGCTCGGAACTCCTAGATCTGGAGACCTTTGTGTGGAAATAAATGAAGGACAGAGCATTTGCCTGCATTCAATTTTAGTCCATTCTCAGTTGACCACCTTAAGAGGTTACCAAGTCTGAATTGATGAGGTAAATAGCCTCATCAGCCATCTTGAGGTGGTAGGCGATAGTGGGATTCTGAAATGGATTGACTGGTTCTGAAACACCTCCAGCAGCTGGAAGAAGTCAGATTGTAGGTGGAGTTCCACTCTTAACAATGAGAGCTTGAGATCAATATTACCTTTAGATTTATAAAGGCTATAACTCATCATTTGACTAGCTTTTAATCACAGTTGAGTCATGCTGATAGTGGAGTCTACATCTTCTGTATTGCAAATAATGTGAAATGTTTAACCAGTAGCCCAACCAGGAGATATTTAGGGCTGAACAAGAAGCTCAAACTAATTCATAGAGACCATGCTTAGCTTGAACTCACCTGCGCAGAAGGAGGTACAGGGGGTGGAATGCCGTTCCTATCGCCCAACACGCAACCGTCGGTACAGAACGGTGTTTCCAGAGCGCAGCGTGGCGCTCCCACACTGTGCAGCAGGTAGAGGATCCTGTCGCTTAGTTCATCGCTGCCTTGCGCCACCAGGTGTCTAGCCGTGTGCCCCTCACCGTTCCTGTCACACCAGTGGAGAGTTGTGTTACCCACAAATACTTGTAGTAATTACCAATGAAATTTACTGAAAGCTTGAAACAAATGTGGGGAGCACTTCACACCCTGAAATATTTTCCAATAGATTGTGATAGCAGTGATGGAAGCCATGTGCTAAAATTCATAAATGTTTTTTAATCCTGGTATTGGAAGGGAGCGTCAAATATAATAAATAGTGGGTACCTCTGGTTATGTCTTTTTGTGAGTATTTTAAATCACAATTTTTAAATGTACCTCATCTTGAAAAGTTGTTTGTGACAAAACTCACAACTCCCCGACTGAATCACCTCCGTCTACTCACATGTAGGTCAGGTCAGCGCTAAACACCAGCAGCGCCTGTATGATGGGAATGTGCTTCTCCTTGACCGCCAGGTGTAGCGCCGTGTTGCCATCCTTGTCCGGCACGTTGACATCTGCGTGCCGACTCAACAGAGAGATCACACACTCCAGTCTGTTACGCAGAACCTGTTCAACACAATACATGTATGATTTTCTGGACAAAAACTTGCTTTGGGTAGATGGAAAATGAAGGAACTTTTGCAATTAATGTCAAAGGAAGCTCCTAAAACTGTGGCATATCTTCTTTGGGTCAGAAGGAAAGAGGAAATTGGTGAGGGAGCGTTGGACCGCATCTAAAACCCAGTCATTGGCCAGCCAAGACCGTCAACAGTCAATAATACCATATTTTTCTGCTTGCTCTTCATCACTTCCCTGTTTGATCTGTAGGTGGAATAATTCCTAGGGTTTAAATACTCTATAGGACATTTTACTAAGAAAAGTTAACAAACTAAATATGTTAACAAGGTATTTTTTTCTCAAAATGAACCATTTCTGTAGTCAAAAAAGTCTCTCAAACCATTTTTGAAAAGGTAACAAACAAGAAATCTAGAGGTCAATTAATTTTGGCTTATTAATTTTTTTAAGAGGAAAGTGACTGTAAGTAAGGTCAACTAAAGAATAGGAAGAATTGAAGTAGATCATCAAAGCACCTACAAGCTACTTCAGATTTATATCCACCTTGGTGCGAGTAGTTAATTTTTTATTCCAACTTACCCTAATCGAAAAAGCAATTTCTGGGCATCAGTCCTCTATTCTAAATTTTGAAGGCATCCTGTACTCACCATGATGAGGAGAGCTGTGCGCTTATCGAAGTTCAGAACGTTGATGTCACAGTTACGATCCACCAGCTGCTCTATCACTTCTCTGGAGCAAGACCAATGAAGTGGTGTGCCTCCAAACTTCATATCCTGCACAGACGAATAACGAGGAAGTTATTTAGTTGTACATTAATCAACTATTATTGTGTTTTAATGAATTTTGTGTACCAAACCGAATGAGCAATGATCAAGTAATCAAACTAATGGTTAGCTTTGGATTTTGCTTTTGGTGTACAATTTTCAGAGTTTGGAACAAGGACAGAATATTCTGGGCCAATGTTGAATAATTTCACTTCTGTAGGCATCTCACATCAGTGACTAAGGTCAGATTTAAAACACAAAAACCATGTAGGAAAGCTCATATGTACAGAAATAGTGGCCGAGAAGCAAGTCTCTCCCATCTAGTACCCTCCCGAAACCCCCTTCTTGCCCTTACCAAGGGAAAAGCAATCAGATTTGGGCTGAGTGCGTAATAGAGTGTGCACATGGAAGTCACGATGAAGGGAAAAGATCTTCAGGTCTATTGAGTTTCCTACAAATAAATGGTAAACGATCTTGCGATTTCTTTAGCTAGAAAATATTTCAACTTGTCTATCACAGTTGCTTTAGCCAAAGAAATGCCTCACACATATTATGATTAGTTGATGGCACCAAACAGCCTAAAGTTAACTAAATGAATGGCATAAATAGAGAGTTTAAAACTATTACTGTAAACAGCTTTTGGCTGTAATTTTAGGGTTTTAGCCTGATTGGGGAGTAAAACAATGTCTATGTCTAGCCACTGTGGTAGGATTAGTTCCAATCGCTTTATTTGGAGCAATCAGTCACTTCCTTGGGATACTATAAACTATGAAAAGTGTTCATTATCCTCCTCGTTTCAACCTGCCTGTAAACACAGCTCTGAACAAAGAGACCGCTACTATAATCAAAACATGTAAGCACTGGATGAGAACAAAGGCTTAGCGGTGAGTCCGCGAATATCATATAAAGCTTCCGATATGGCATGGTCTGTTCCAGCGCTTTATTTGTAGACTGACCTGGACGTAAAGCTTCTTAGTAGCGGGTGTAGCCATGAAGTCACCGACGTAGCCGGGCGGCATGTTACTGCCGGACGACACAGGGTAGGCGGATATGTTGACGTCTGCCTTGCGACAACAGAGTCTGTACACAGTCAGGCTTGTCTTCTCGGCAAGCAATGTGCAGCGGCGTGTAGCCCGAGGTGTTGCGTGCGTTCAGACAACTCGGCTGCCCGTTCACTAGCAGAGCCTGCGACAACACCTGGTGTCCATACATTACTAAGATACTATACATACATACTAGTGTTTTGAAACGCACATTTCATAACTACTTAATTTATATGACTAGTTTGTAAGAACACATAACAGGTCACCAAAGTGTACCAGCCATTGCCCTGTGATAATGAGTGTATGGCCTCAGCAAAAGGTTTACAGCTATTGACCTGATAGCATGGAGCTCTTTATAAGATAATTATAAGCTACTCACTTGCTGATTACCTGCATTTGAAACATTAAAAATATTCTACAAAACAAATATGAAGAATCTATTGTTTTCAATAATATGGTTTGCACACAATTTAGGCTGGAGCTTGAAAGTGTTTTGCAAACACTACTGCAAAACATTCAAAATTTGTGAAACACCGTTTTCAAAGATATTCTTTTAAAATTAATTTTGTTTAGCCCTATTTTCAAAAGTATTAACTAGACCGAGCCCAGATAATTACCTGTAAGCTTGTTCACAATAAGCTCTTAAAATGACAATCTCATACTTCTTGTCCTTGATTGCAGGTCCATAGAAAACTATGCAATCTTCACGACAAATGATCAGTCTATCGCTGTATTTGTTCGAACTGACTTCAATGACTTTGTTAGGAGCATCTACAAGACTACCTAAAAATCTATTAGTCAGATTTCCTAGCCAAGACATTTTATAGAAATCCCTCAGTAAAGCCTCTACGAAAGACTAGACTGCTAAACAACCATAAAGAATAATAATAAATTTGAAGCTGGTTAACGAACTTCTAAAAATTTAATTTTTAGGACATTCTTATTGAAGTAAATCTTAACCTGACACTATTACTGAGACTGGCTAGTGAGTAGTGAGTAGTGACTAGTGACAGACCACAGACTACAAAAACAGGATAATTTCTTTTGTTTCTTTCGTTCTTTTAAACAGCTGATGTTAAATTTTATCCAAAGAAAACCATTAATTAGCACTGGCGTGAATCTAGCGTCAGCGTCACCTCAGCTCACTTGAGCCTCACTCACACTCATCATTGCACACTCAGTACACCGTTGCACATGGGACCAAAAATAAAATCCCATTAGACGCCCGTTAACACGGGTTTAGAAGTGGTCGCCCACAACAACTTGCTCTCCTTACCAGAGTATATCAGTGACGCTTTTGAAAAATAAAGAGTCTGTAGCAAGCTTAGCCTTTGACGTCAAATCGCATAACATCCTTCTATCTAAACTTAGACATGGTCTTGATGGTGTAGTGTGGAATAGCTCCTCGATTTTATTTGAGAAATAGAAGACAGGAAGTCTTAATTGATGGTGCCACCCTAAAAGGCGTGATGTCGAGTATGGTGTTCCCAGGGTCTGTGCTGTGGCCTATTATTTTTCTATAATGATCAATGATCATTGACTTGTCACTGAATGGAAGCACGCTGTTATTTGTAGATGACACAACGCTCTTTGTCCAGGTGTGCTTGATTTGCACCAACTTCAACTTTACTCCCTACAAAGTTGTTCGAACAGCCAAACAGTGGTTTGCCATCAACCGCTTAAAAGTGAATGAGGGATAAGACCTAAACTCTGCTCTTGCACTCTGAAACCTGTAGAAGAGAGTGACAGTGCCGTGAAGTTGTTGGGCAATTGGCTCGACCCAAAGTTAAGTTGGAAACATCACACAGATCAGGTATGTGCTAGACTCTCCAGGGTCATCCATTTATTGAGGAAGTTAAGTCAACCGTTTCTGATGACGATCTACCATGCTCTTTTCCAAAGCTGTCATCTCGTATGGAATAGTTGGTTCAGCTCTAGTGGCGTGCAGGATATCTACTGCTGCAAAAGACTGCTCTACGGGTTATTACCAACTCCGGATTACAGAGATCACTGTAGGCCTTGCTTTGGTAGCCTAGGAGTGTTGACGGTCATCAACCAGGGTACATCTTCGCTCCTGGTTCAAGCCTTCAAGAGCACCCTAGAGACTTTGAGAGAGGAGTGATCTCCACAGCCACCGGACCCGGGGAGCTGTAAACAACCAGATTCGCCACGATGTCGGCTCGCACAGACCTTAAATGCTATCCGCGTTCCGCGATTAAACTATTGGTTGCCAACCAGAGTGCGCGAGCTTGATGTAATAAGAGCTTTGGAAGGTGCTTGAGGGACTGTTTGAGGGTGGATCCCCATACTCCTTACCGAGTTGAGGGAGGAGCCATTGTTTAGGCAGTAATCGCCATCCGCCATCTTTCTTTGTATTTTGTAATGTACATAAAATTATTTTATTTAAATTATTTATCTAACCATTGACGCAGTCTATCCAATTAATTGGTCAACGACGACTTCAAGTATTCAATTAAGTATTCATGGGACCGGCCATGGCTGGATAACAGGTGCCTTGCTGTGTACAAGGCCACGTTTTTAACTTCTTTGTTGGTTTTCGGATTTTTCACTGTATACCTGATACTTACTATCAAGTACAGTATACCGCCTGCAGCTAGGAAACGGACCCTTTACCTAGACAATGAGCTATGTACTATGCATTGTTTTAAGGCACTGAACTCTGAAAGATGTTGTTAGCACATGATGCTGTACCCCTGACGTTGAGGATACTGTGGCGTCTGTTTGTTTTGAATTAAATAAACTTTCTAATGACTACACAGCTGATGAGCTGAACCCACTACTGTGTGGAATACACAGCTTAGTGAATCAAATTGACACCATGCGAGTGGAACAAGAGAAGAGAGAGAGTGAGCTGGACGAGTCACACCACGAGATCAGCACCCTGGCACTCAAGCTGGAGCAGGAGAAGGCGCTACGGAAGGAGGAGCTGGACCAGTCCCTCGACATCCAGGACTCAGCGGCGGAGGAGAGCAACACACTGAGGAACTGTATAAGTGAACTTCAGAATAAGTTAAGTGATAGTGTAAATAGCTATAAGAATCTGCTGTCTAGCCACAATAGTTTGCTAAGTGATTTGTACATAGAAAAAGAGTCTAAAGAATTGCTTGGTGTTAAAAATAAAACCCTTGAAAATAGTTTGAAAGAAGCTAAGCAAATAAATTATACTCTAATGGATGACTTAGTTAAATCAAAAAATAGCTGGAGTAAATCTAAGTGACTTGATGACATTACTATGGACTCATACTTTGAATCCTTATCTCAAAACACAACTGATCAAAGTATTGTCTTTTTGGGGCCATCTGTAACTCAAAAACTGCTTTTTAGTAAAGATAGTGCTAAAGATATCTCAAACTCTGACTACTTTTTAAAAAGTAAGTTTGTATTCATGTGTGTAAGTGATAGTAAAGATCAAACAAAGGAAGATAAAGGTTCACATTGGAGCTTATTATTTTATGACAAAAGTTCTGAATCTATGTACCACTTTGACTCTCTGATAGGAGTTAATCTCAGCTCTGCAAAAAAAATAGCTCTAAATTTAAATGTTACATCTGACAAAGTTTTTGAGGAATGTTGTTTTCAGCAAAAAAACTCCTTTGAATGTGGGATTAACACTCTTGTGAATGCTAAACATATTTTCAACTACTACTGTCAAGATTCTCTACATATACCTTTTCGAATGTGGTTGGAGGCGCCAAAATGTGCAGATTATTCTAGGATTCGTACTCCAGCTTCGTCAAGGGATAGTAAAAAAGGGGGAAGTGCGCCCTTAAAACCTGTCACCTTGAGGAAGGTGGAGGGCGATAAGTGGCAAATTGTGCCGGGTAAGTCTGGTAAAGTGCACAGTCCAAAGCATTTTTCAGCAATGCCTTCCATACCTTGTTCGAATAGGTATCAGTTGTTAAGGGAAGTAAAGTGTTCAACCAATCTATGTCTAAATGAATTTTTGTACCAAACCGAATGAGCAATGATCAAGTAATCAAACTAATGGTTAGCTTTGGATTTTGCTTTTGGTGTACAACACAAGGTAAAAACTAAGAAGAGAAATCAATTTATTGTGACACCTAAACTAACTCATGTTAGTTCAAAAACAGATTCAGCTAAGGGTCAATCTCCCTGCAATGTACAAAAGTCAGATGGAGGGACTGTGAACAGTGGTCTGGGCAAAGGTAAAATAGTCCTTCTATCTGATAGTCATGGCCGGTTTCTTCCTTCAAAACTTCTTGAACACTGTTCAAGCTCATTTGAAGTAACAGGGATGGTAAAGCCAGGCGGGCATTTCAAACATGTTATTGAGGGTTTTGAGAGGTCGTCAGGGAAATTGACCAAAAAAGATACACTAATGGTTCTTGCTGGAACAAATGACATTTACAAGCGTTGTGACAGTGAACAACTTATGAACTCTGTTAAGGCTTTAATTGAGGGTACTGTAAATACAAACTTGTTGCTATTTGGAATTCCCTTCCGGAAAGATAAACAGTATCTAAATGGTATTATTTCACAAGTAAACGAGGAAATCTCAAAAATGTCAACTGCTTTTCAGCATGTACAGTTTGTTTCTTTGGCATCTCTGTTTGGACCTAGGTACTACACAAAGCATGGGCTACATTTTAACAACTTTGGTAAAAAGCTTATTGTAGACTTAATGTACAATGCTATTGTTGCTCCATCTCATCCACCACCAACCAAACTCACACCTCTTACTGAATCCAAACCTGTTAACATTTCTGTACGAATTACATGCCGCTCTAATCCTGCTCCCTTCCGCAAACTCCCGACCTCAGTTACCAGTCAAGCATCGGTGAGTACGCCAATCGTCTCTCGAGTCTTCACAAACAAACGTTTTTTAGGACGTGTGCAGACACCGGGACGAGGCCCATAGAAATGGTCCCTTCTCAGGACAAACACCATGGATTATCTGGTACAACAAAGCTTAGAATAATTCATCAGAATGTTCAAGGAGTGTTTGCCAAGTTTGAGCAATTAGAAGTGCTACTTGAACTATATTCTCCAGATATTGTATGTCTATCTGAGCACTTCCTTGGGCAGTCTGAGCTGGATGCCTTCCATCTACCAGGATATTCCATGTCTTCAGGTTACTGTCGCCCGAAGCTCCGCAAGGGTGGCATTTGTATAATCTCCAAAGAATTATTGACCACACAGCCTATCGATGTCAAGGACTATTGTCATGAAGGAATCTGTGAGTTAACTGCTGTCAAGGTTAATATTGAAGGGCCGGATAAACTATCTTATGTGATCGTGGCGGTATATAGACCTCCAAAGCAAAGGATTGAAGATGTGAAGAGGTTTATGGATTGTTTGAATGGTTGCTTGGAGTTTCTTCTAAACTTCAAATCCACGATAACTGTCGCTGGGGACTTCAACATTGACCTTGCTACCAAAGAGGAAACGCCATTACCTTGAAGAATCTAATGCGTATCCGACCAACAATTTGTTCATACACAAGGGAATTTAATGGATGTCAAAGCCTTATTGACAATATATTTACAAATATTGACCAATCTGTTGTCCAGTCACACGTTCTCGTTGCAGGCATTTCAGACCATCACGCACAAGTTATGGACATTACGATCAAGGAAGCAGGTATTACAGCTCCTGAATTTGTGTGGAAAAGATCGTTCTCTGCAGAAAATATCAGTGTCTTTCGATGTCTTCTCAGTAGAGAAAACTGGACAGAGATTTATACATCCAACTGTGTGTCAGAAATGTACCAGAGTTTCCTGAATATCGTATCATATTATTTTGACATTTTGGTATAAAAAATTCCACAAAACCTTCAATTGTAAAATACTTAAAATATAGTTTTCCTAAAACCCAGGGGGCCACGTCCCCCACCCTATCTGCCTTCGGATATGGGCGGCCATGACAACATACATGTAATATGAATTATTCAAAGCAGACGGCTATGATTGAACCTTGACATGAGTCATTGGATCCTGTCATGCTAATTACACTTGATTGCTTACAGAACACCTGCCCGACCTACATGGTAATTCAAATATCTTAGTAAGCTATTCCAAAATATCAATAAAAGTTATACAACTTTTTACATTTTTTAATAAAGTAATTTTTTTTAAAGCTACAACGTAGAGGTGTACTAGAATTTAATAACAAGCTTTCTAGATCAGAGTTCTGGCCTAAATACTTCTATAATAAACTTTCCATTTGGCATATCTTAGAAGTAACTTGTTTTTTTCAGTATTCATTCATTTTATAATTTATAACCAAAACCCTACCTCCCTTATATTCAACTTACTTCATGACCTCTTCATGCTGCAAGCAGTCAGTCAGGTTCAAATGGACGGCGAGGTGCATTATTGTCCATGACGGGAATTCACTAACTGCATCGCAAACTTTCTGGATCCCACCGAGTGAATTCACCTGTCAACAAAACAATGAAGAACACTTTTTAAAAGAGAAAATAGCAGGTCTTACTTAACCTCTGCTGATCTTTAAAACACCCAAAACATTAAGTAAAAATAATAGTAGAAAAAGTTAGATATGGAAAATTTATTTTTGTTAGTTCTTAGTCAAATTGCTTTTCTTGTTTCATCTCGACTTCTCTTGCTTTTAAGTTGCCGACTTTTAAGTTGTTTCTACCTCTTAAGTATTTTGTAAAATAGACTGTGTGAACTGTTGGGAACAAATAAATAAATAAAAGCATGGTTGATGACTTGCAAATAGCAAAGGGTTAATAGTAAAATATGAGGATAAAAGGTACTTACGGTTAATGAAGTGGTGATAAGAACAGGCAACTTGTCTTTCAGTTGAATGAATTTTAACTCTGCGTCTTCCTTGCTTTCGCAGCGGAACAGGCTGAAACAAGTAAATTCATAGTTGATGCAATATTTCAGTTGATAATCGGCAATATGGGAGAAATTTGTGCATCTTTAACGTTGTATCGGATATATCAAGATAAAAAATGCATGCATGTCTGGTAGCATCACTACTTTATCGGGGTTAAGTAATTAATTAGTAATACTAAATTATATTCACTTCACATCCCACTGCTTTCCTCAGTGCTCAAACAGTTTAAAATAAGTTAATTTATATGACTAGTTTGTAAGAACACATAACAGGCCGCCCAAAGTGTACCAGCCATTGCCCTGTGATAATGAGTGTGGCGTGGCCTCAGCAAAAAGGTTTACAGCTATTGACCTGATAGCATGGAGCTCTTTATAAGATAATTTATAAGCTACTCACTTGTTGATTACCGTACTTGAAACATTAAAAATATTCTACAAAACAAATATGAAGAATCTATTGTTTTCAATAATATGGTTTGCACACAATTTAGGCTGGAGCTTGAAAGTGTTTTGCAAACACTACTGCAAAACATTCAAAATTTGTGAAACACCGTTTTCAAAGATATTCTTTAAAATTAATTTTGTTTAGCCCTATTTTCAAAAGTATTAACTAGACCGAGCCCAGATAATTACCTGTAAGCTTGTTCACAATAAGCTCTTAAAATGACAATCTCATATTTCTTGTCCTTGATTGCAGGTCCATAGAAAACTATGCAATCTTCACGACAAATGATCAGTCTATCGCTGTATTTGTTCGAACTGACTTCAATGACTTTGTTAGGAGCATCTACAAGACTACCTAAAAATCTATTAGTCAGATTTCCTAGCCAAGACATTTTATAGAAACCCTCAGTAAAGCCTCTACGAAGGACTAGACTGCTAAACAACGATAAAGAATAATAATAAATTTGAAGCTGGTTAACGAACTTCTAAAAATTTAATTTTTAGGACATTCTTATTGAAGTAAATCTTAACCTGACACTATTACTGAGACTGGCTAGTGAGTAGTACTAGTGACAGACCACAGACTACAAAACAGGATAATTTCTTTTGTTTCTTTTCGTTCTTTAAACAGCTGATGTTAAATTTTATCTAAAGAAAAACCTTTAATTAGCACTGGCGTGAATTCTAGCGTCAGCGTCACCTCAGCTGACTTGAGCCTCACTCACACTCATCATTGCACACTCAGTACACCGTTGCACATGGGACCCGCCATGACTGGATAACAGGTGCTCTGTTGTGTACAAGGCCACGTTTTAACCTTGTTGGTTTTCGATTCTTCACTGTATACCGCCTGCAGCTAGGAAAACACTGAGTGTGCTATGATGATAGTGAGTGAGGCTCAAGTGACGGTGTGACGCTAGAATCAAGATGGTTAATAAGCTCCATAGATATACCATTGACGTTAAAATAGAATATCAGCATTTATCAGTGAAAATTATTGAATTAAATTTATAAAATTGACTTTAATTATATGCAGCACACACATGACACAGTTTTCAATCATCAAACAAGAAGGCATATTAGGTATAACATTTTATATACCTACAATATTGACATATTGATAATCGGGGACAGAGGAAATGTTCCTCTATGGGGAAGTTCCAAAGGAAAAAAAATAATGCTTCGAAAATCTAAGATGTCGTTGGAACAAACAGCCTGTGAAGGTTAGTGTTTATCAATAAATTAATAATTTACGAATCTTGTGTGATCAGTCATGGTATTTTATAGTACAACTTATGCCCGACTATAATAATTTACTATATGTACCTTAAAATCTTAGTTTTAATCTATTTGTATACCTCTACACTTTCAACCCTCCAACTAGGCTAGGCCTTAATGGGATCTAGTTAAGCTAAATTTTACATGGTTTGGACCTTCTTATATGGGTTTGTTTAAGCCTGGCATGTTTTGCAATGTAATCAGGATGTTGCATTCTCTCTGTGAAAAAAGGTGTGTTTTAAAATTGATTCCCTATACACCTCCATGATGTTTGTAACTTTACAGCATTGTGTATTTTCGCAATTTAGTCTAAAACTAACAGTGTACGTCATCAAAACCTCAGTTAAACCATTTTAAACACTGTGATTTGCATCACCGGTGACTTGTCAAGAGATTGGTGTAATCCAAAATGGCAATAGACTTGGGGTTTACAGTTGACTATGAGTCGATTTTCCTCAAGGTTTGTATGAGCCTCATAATACATTTCTAGGTTGTCTTTGTACTGTTAAAGCGCTCAGTGAATTTGCATATCACTGGTCACGTACAGTCGTACACCGTAATCAAGCAACAAAATTTATCAATTTGTTATATGTATCTCTGTTTTTCTATTTAGTGTGCATGTATCCGGTTGTCCTTAATTTATTCTATATCTTATGGTACCTGTTTATTTCTTATCATTGTCAAGTACATTATCTACCATAGTGAGGCTTTCAAATAAAATTGTAAAATTGGTGTAAAATCTGTTGGCAATTTAAATTAGTATCTAGAGTAAGTTGGTAACTGGTGACATACAATACAAGACTATAAAGAATAAGTCCTAAAAGTTGGATTTACTTACCATTTCGTAAAAAAGCCCTTCTTGACAGTAATAAAACAGCATTCACATCCTATGTATATTGTACGGGTTGGGAATACACTCTGGCTTTAATCAGATGACTTTCAGCTCCTGTTTAAATGTCTCCATTTATTTTCTAATAGACTGGATGAGGGACAGGATAGTCAACAGGAAAATGAAGGTACAACACTGAAAAATTTCATATTTGTGGACACATGAAGCATAATAAAAAAGCCTAAGATATAACATAAAAGCAATTTATTACAAACAGAATTTTAATATGTGTGGGTTTTATATATAACGGGTTGTTGTTTTCTGTTGCAGATTTGAAAGCGTTTGAAAGACGACTCACAGAAGTCGTTGCCTGTTTGCAGCCAGCAACAAACCGTTGGAGAGGTCAGTTATTTTTCTATCAATTTCATTTGTTTATCCCAATCCTTTCATTTGTAAATATTGTATTGGACCCGTCATCTTCAACCAACTATGACCGTATCTTAAAAAACAACCTTGTGGACAATTCTTGATCTGAACAATAAAAATTAAATGCCATTGGCGTAAAAAAAAACCCTTCTATAAAAGTTTGTTTTTGACGATTGGAGAGTTATGAGTTTGAAATATTATTGCAAATGATCGGACCACCATTATCTTAACATGAAAAACAACTTAAAAAGACTTAAATTTGCTAATTTTGAAAAACAAAGAAATATTGATGACAGGCTAGACTAATTGGTTTCTTACATGTTTAGAAATAAAGTGGATATTGGATGTTGACAGTGATTCTTGTGATTGTGTCGGCGTGCACTGCTATCGGAGCGTTCAGATGGCTGTCAGACCCGGAGACACAAGCTGTGTCGTTCATGCAAAGTCTCTGGAACCATCTGTTCTTCACCATCTCCGCTATCATACTCGGTGAGTAGCCTTGTCCATCCAGCACAGTCTTAGTTGCAACTTGAAAATCGGTAAAACTGTTCTTGACCGAAATATCGTCTGATTAAAACAATCAGGGATCTTAATTATGTAAATGCTAAGTAGCTAATTTATTACTAAAGAAATTTGAAGACAAAATGTGTGGACCGAGCCAAAACTTGAACCCAGGTCTCTCTCTTGCCAGGTGATTATGCTGACCACTACACCATCCGGCCAACGTATTTATGTTTTCAAATTTAAAGAAATACTTAAATCTGAATGTTGATTTGATTTAAGTACTTCGGATGGTGTAGTCCTCAGGATAATCACCGGGCAAGCGAAAAACCCAGATTTGAGTTCTGATTCGGTCCACAAGCTTTGTCTTCAAATTTTTTTTACTATCAGGGTTCATTCTCAAAGTTACTTTTCATTATTTTTTTAAGACAAAAGAAGTAGGAAGTGACATAATTATAGGGAGGTGGAAAGGTTCTTGACCAGTCAAGTCGAAATCTCTTTATCCAACAGAAAAGAAAACACAATTAGCTTATATACCCTACTAGAAAATGTTCTGTACGGCATTTTTCCATTGGAAATGTTCTGTTAAGTTGTATAAAGGATTGTCTTGCAGCCACTTCTTCAGTTGTCCAAACTGCTCTCTGTCAGTTGTTTGAGGGTATCTGGTAGAGCATTCCGCAACTTTGCATCTGCCCTGTCCACAGATTGGATTGTACAATTTTCTAAATAATTGATGCTAAATGACAATTTTAAGAGAATTCGCACAAAATATCATGTATTGTCTGGCTTGAAATCATTAATGATTCGTCAGTTATAAAATATTTTTGTCCAATTAGGATGAGAAAATTCAAGACATTAGACATTTTTAATATAATTAACGCAGGTTATTTTAGTCAAATATAGGTTACAAAAGTAAACACTTCAATGTACATTGATAAGTGAGTTAGCAAGAAAAGTACAAGTCAATATTATGTACTTATGAATAAAATAAATATGTGGCTATAAAGTTCACGTTCACTTCAACAATTCTTGTTGATTGGGTGGTTTCCGTCCAAGCTTCTCCGTTATGTAGTGGTTGACTTTTCTTAGTATGTCGTGTTCTATACTAAGCTAGGCCGAAAAGTGTAGCCTGTCTTCTGGCATAGAAATACACACTCTGTTCTTGATAAACTTCAGCTTAGAGAATGATCTTCCTGCAGAGCAATTAGTCACCAATCTTTTACTTTGTTTTCAAACATAAGTTGATACATCCACCTTTTTTTACTAATGTGCTTTTCATTTATCAAGTTTTAAACTTGAATTCCCTACCACTACTACTGGATAGGTTAGTTTCCCAGCATGTATTTATGTTTATATTGATGTAGAAAATTGTTGAAATTTTCTTTCTGTGGTGCGGGCCACTAGGCGGCCGCCTGTATCGTCTATGTTAAAATCCAGCCTGAACTACCCTCTGACTTTCCAATCAGACACTTACTACAATTAGTTCTTCTGTTGGTTGCAATGTAGTGTTGCTGTGCTTCATGGGAGTTCACAAGCGTGTCATTGCACCGTCGATCATCACATCGCGCACAAGACTCGTCCTCAGTGACTTCAACATGAGTTGTGACGACACGGGCAAACTCATCCTCAGACCTCGGCCCAACATGACTTGACCACACGCACACTCCGCCTAACTTATCTTGTACATTTGTATTTATTTGTATGCATTTCATTCTAGCGATTAAATTTTGTATATAGTCTGTCACCGTGTTTGCTTTCGCACCTGGTTTGTGTTGTTGACCGAAATTCAGTAGAAACTTGATAGTTCGATATCTTCTGCGGTAACAATGAAAGATCTTAAAATATTTGGTACTGTAGTTATGATGTATGCTGCAAGCTATTATTCACAGTTAAATTGGTTTGTATTGCTTTGTAACAATATACTCATCGGATAAACAGAATTTAGTGGTACTTCCTCGGTGGAAAAATCCCAAATATACTGGATAATTCACCATTGGTTCACAAAAGAGTCAAACTATCAAGTTTCTACTGTAGTTTGACACATTAGATCCTCTCACTAAATGGAGCTCACTCCCGTCCTCTTCTGGTACGTCATGGTGTCCCCCAGGGTTCGGTCATGGGACCTGTACTCTTCCTAGTGGCTATTAACGGTCTTCAGCTCGATGGACACACACTCTTATTTGCAGACGATACAACCATCTTCGTCAAGGGATCAAATCTTGCTACAGTACAGCTGGAGGCTTCTCAACTGTTGGAAAGTGCTAAGAAATGGTTAAGCCTGAACGAAAATAAGACTCAGAGTTTGATTTGTTCCCTAGGAACATCCGCTGCCACTCTGGAGAAAGTAAAACTCCTGGGTTTCCAACTGGACAGTAAGCTGAAATGGACTGCACACATTGAGGATATTTGCTCTAAACTTGCCAGAGTGACATTTTTGCTTCGCAAACTTACCAACCTAGTCTCTGATTCTTTTCTGGTTAACGTGTACTATGCAGTCTTCCACAGTCATCTTAGTTATGGCCTCCTGCTGTGGGGACATTCCTGTAAAACTGTGCAAGTCTTGATCCAACAAAAAGTGGCGGTGAGGGTTATCACATCTAGCGGTTGGCTGGACCACTGTAGGCCTCTTTTCAAGAAGCTCGGCATACTGACCGTCCACCGTCAGTACATTAAGACCAACATATATCTATATTAAGACCTGTCTATATTAAGACCAACATTTTGAATTTTGAAAGAAGGGAGGAGGTGCACAGCTATGGTACCAGGAGACGTGGAGAGATCAACACCCCATTCTGTCGCCTCAGCAAGACCAGAGACAGTTTCCCTGTCTTCGCCATAAAAATCTTTAATAACCTACCAGCTGCAATCAAAAGTTTGGACGACAAGTAGTTCCATATGGTCCTCAAGAAATGGCTGAAGGATAGGGCGTATTACTCTGTCACTGAGTTTTTTATGATAATGTTTCGGGACTTGTCTAAATCTTCCGCCAGTTCCAAAAAAATTTAATATTGACAATCTTTTTTACAAAGAGTCTAGTATAGTTTTTTGACACAACCTATCCCAAAAGGGTCTCAGCGAAGAAGAAAGGTATAAGGTATTGTATTTATTGCATGGAACAATTTTTAGATTCTTCATTTATTTCCTGTGCCAGTTAAAAACCCTTTTCTAGAATTGTTCAGACACAAGGAACAGTAAAACTCCATGTTTAAAAATGCTATTTCATTTTAATAATATAGCGACATACATGTATGAAACATAAATACTTAACAAAAATTACATACAAAATCAAAACACTGCACATTTTTGGTTGATATTTGGTCATGGGTGACAAAAGTGGCAAGCTTTCGAATATTTGTTGATAGTAGTGATTAAATTATTGTACGAGTGATTGATAAATTGCATTATAGGTCCTTACATATATTTTGTCTTTACATATATTTACATCAGGTACAAAAATTATAAACACTGGGCTTTCACCAAAAATATTTTAAAAGGTTAACACATTGCTTAACTAGACATTTCCGATAAGTATGAGTAAAATACAATCCACGTTAAATTAGCTATCAAAAGTCAATTAATTGATAAAAAGTCCTAAGTTAGATCCATGAATAAAATATTGAAGAAAATAGGAACAAGCAGATACAAGACTTCAGCACCGAGAACGTAAACACAGAATCAGTAAATTGTTAGAAAAATGTAGAAACTTTTAAATGCAATTACTATGTATAATGTAATAGTTTCCTGCGGTTTTCAAAGGAAAACTTCCTAAAATAAAGTTATGAATATTCAATATATTTTCTATTACACAAAATATGCATCAAAAAGTATTATATACATTTATAATTAATATATATTTAAGGTGATTATGAACACTATGTCAAATTTAACTTTTTTAAGAATAAAATCGACTGAATTTGCTTAGCAAATATGTTTGAGCTGGGATTGAACGTGCTTTTTAAAGCTAGAGGGCAGTTGTACTTACAAATACTGTATAGACAGATGATATGACAGCTGAGTCAGAGGAAAGCTTGATGAATGACATTTATATGAAACACATAATGAGTATTATCAAAGAGTACTTTCCTGTATATTTGCCCAATTTTACATTAATTTAAAAACTAGTATTTTGGACAAAGACACATTTTACACATAATTACAGCTTAAATAAAGAAATATTTTGGAGAAAACCACTAGAAGTATTTTAATGATTTAAAACACAATAATAATTATAGCTTAAATATTTACTGAATATCATTTTGAACACAAACCTAAATACAAAACTGAGGCATTCGGTGATGTTTTATTACACACTATTTACTAATTTAAAAACGTTGAACTATGTAATTTGTACTAAAATAAAATTTACTAAAATAGTGGCACATGCCCTAGCAACATAGTGAACATTATTTCAAAGGTCAACTAATCTTTGTATCACAGAGAATATTCAATTACAACGTGCTCTGATAAAATGTGCAATTTAATTTGTAAGCCTAAAATTTAAACTATACAATTTACTAATAAATAGTGGGTGGTACTGTAAAGTAGGTCTAATTTGTTTTTGTTTCAACCGGAAACAAATGTATAACTCTATATTCTGAATGTATCTTGCATATTTTAGTTGAGTTGATCAAAATGGGTCATAATTTCTCACGATAAAGAAAATCAAGATAGCTCTTTGTTAAGAGGATTGATCACCACGGAAAAAGTTATTCAATACATGCTTTCATAGTCCCCTTGTTTACTACACTATTTTTGCGTGAAAAGATTAGAAAAGTTGTTTTCCATGTTCTCAAAGGTAGTCTCTGGGTTTGTACTACCTGTTTAAAAAAAAAGTCTTACACCAAAGTTAGCACAAAAATGTTAAAGTTGGCAAAAATTAGGCGATTTAAAGTGTATTATAATTTTTCACAAGCAGTTTTTGCTTTTTTTGTCAATAAGAAACATAGAATCACTCCTACCCTATCATATAAACCCGCATTTGTACGTCTCTGTTGATAAATGGCCTCTGAAACAGGGGACTACGAAACCATGTTTTGCCACTTTTTGAGTGAGCGGAGCAAAGTTAGAATATCGCTACTACCATTTCTGTTGACTTGCAAGGTCGGCGCACGCGACTCTTCAGAGAACTGAGCCAGACAAGACAACCCTACTAGAGCCGATGTTTATGAAACAAAAGATAAACTTAGATTTCCACCTTCCCTCGTCCACCGGAGAGAAATAATCAATACTCCGCTATTTCAGTGGTAAACATGGGTTCTTGCTAGGTTGACTAATCCTCTTAAGAAATAAGATAATATAGTCCAATATTACTTTTTGGAGATAGGACAAATGAAAGGTACTAAGGGTTTTTACTACTAAAGCTTACCATTTTAAATAAGCCTACTTCTTGAAACAAAAAACACAAAATTGTGTTTTCATTTTTGTATCAATATTTAATTAGTTTCAATTAATTTTAAAATGATAACTAGTTCTTTAAATGACTCAGAAGTAAGATGCACATTAGTAAAGCTTGGAAACAATTCAAAACTGGCAATGTCAGTTAAATAACTTATTAAACAAATTATTTACCTACAGTATTTACAAAGCGTCAATGGTAGGTGGGTGTGAGACAAGAATAGAAGCGACGAAACATGTTTCAGTCAAACAGTCAAGTGCAGATTTGTTGTCAAGAGAGTTTAAACTTTGTGAAATCTTGTGGTACGAATTGCGCTTTGGCGGGGAGCCTTGAGCCATTTAACGCCTGTTGCTCGTTGTCGAACTGGATTGGCTGGCTTCAATAGGACTTCTGAAGAACTGGCTGCCAAGTTTTTGATAATTTTATGCTGTCTTCTTTGTTAAAGTTGTCTTCATGCTTGATTATTTCTATGGTTTCTCTAATTTTCCTTGGATAATAGTGTGAAATTTTTGCCAAGACTTTGGTTTTTTCAAAATAAATTCCATGCTTTGTCTTGTAGCTGTGTCCTGCTATTGCCGACTTTTCTATGTCTCGTGTGCCGTATGTGCTCTTGAAGTCAGTATGATTATCAAAAACTTGGCAGCCAGTTCTTCAGAAATCCTATTGAAGCCAGCCAATCCAGTCTCAGCCAGTCAACAAGCTACTGAGGATGACTCTTCACAGCGAGGTCGAAACGTTTAGCAGTAATTATATTTCAACTGTGACGCGGTGTAAACCGGAAGCCTTAGATCTTAGTGATGACACCGGCTGCGAAAGCCTAAGAGTTAAGGGAAAGAGCACTTTTCAAAGTTTATCTTCCTTGGTACACTTCTAAAAATGCTCACCATGTCCTCCCCTGACTGCTCGGCAAAAATCTAGCCGATAATTAAACTATTTTCCCGTAGATCACGAAGTTTTTAGATTTTTGGAATTAGCTGCAGCTCTGATACAGTTCCGCAAGTCATCTAGCCTATTTGTCAGAATGGGTACATAAACATTCACCCTTATAGCCTCACAAAAGAAATTCACGAGGAAATCAGAAATTTACGACAAAACTCTCGCTGAACTGAACTGACTGGTTGGAAATTCAAGAACGCAAAATATCTTGTGTTGGTAGTTAAAAGCGGAAATTACTTCTCAGTATATGTAAACAAAACTTTGAAACCTCTTCTTTTCAATTATTTTTAAATTATTCATACTGTAAAAGTTACAGAAGAATAAAAGTAGGACATTCTTTTTGAATAACCCTGTAGTTCTATAGCCTTTGCAAGTGTACACAACTCCTAAATTCTTTCACCACCCAAACAAATCCCGGAAGCGTACTTAACAACAACAAAGTTCAGAACTCGACTGTCAGACTGAATCTATCTACCTACACCGTGGCAGTTGTCCGGCGGATGTGAGATTTACAAATGTACAAAGGTATCACACAGGTTGAGCTGACTAGCTGCAGCAACGTTTGATGCCACTCTTCTGACGACATCATGCGGCGAGGAGGTTCTTGATGTGCTGAGTCGCCTCTTCGTTCAGGTGCTTGGTCGTGTACCTGGAACACAGAGGGAAGGTTGAGACTTGAGAATAAACTAAAAATCCTGATAAAAGACTAAAGAATACAAAACAAATTGTTTGCTAACTGAAGACTGCTGAAAATCTTGAGCCTATAGCATTTTCCGAGATCCCTATTAAGCGCGTAAAATTTTGGACAGTCTGTTTTCAAATATACAATATATGTGTATAGTTTTGAAAAATGCTCAAAAGTGTTCTGGCGGTCAGGATCACTGCTTATTTCATTCTTTCAAGTCATTCATTCCAAGTCCCGGGTCTGGGTCTTCCCATGCTGAAATGCAGAAATTTTCTAAAAATAAAACTAATGAGTACCATGAAGCATTTTTTGAAATTTAAACCATACAAACTGTATTGTTTTGGCATAACAAAATACGTTAAAAAAGACTGTTTATAAATCAAAAAAAATTTTGTTTGGAACTCATTTTTGAAAATTAGTAGCAAATCAGCCATTAGTAACAACAAACAATAGAATACCTAATAATTCATCTAATTACGAGTAAAAAATCTTCAACACTGTAAAATGTTTGTAAAATTAGAATATGTTTTAAATTAGTTTAAAACGCTTTAAAATGTTCATAACTTTTCAGACTACTAATACAAAAAGCGATGTTTTTCCACAGTAAATTAAAAACGTGAAACATTTCTGTTATTCTTGGAAAAGATGCTTAGTTTACATTAGAAAAGCTACAGACGGAAGGCAGTGAGTCAGAATCTGTGACTTCTTGCTGTTTCTGTTATCTAAACCAGTGTACAGTCATGACTGCATTCCTTCCTAGGCGTGTCAGTGTTCCACTAATCTTGCTCCAAGTTGTATCCATCTGAGACTTCTCGTGGATAGGCGAATGAAGTTTTCTGATGATGAATAAATATTTTGGCTTGTATTATGTACCATGTTTGAATGTGCAATTAACGCCACCACTTACATTACTTCAGGTATGTGTGATTTTATATTTATCTTTTTTGTAGCTTTAATTGATTGTGGTTTTTTTGGCACGTGTTATCCTAAAGTACAATTACAAGTGGAACAGTTTATGTTTAAAAAAAGAAGCCTAATAGGGCACTAGGCAAGGATATGCTGTCAAAAAGAAATAGAAAGGAGAGCAGGCCCACCCGGATAAAGTAGAAACACATAGAAGAACACAGACTGTCAAATTTTCAGCCTTATTAGGGCCTTCGTTAAGACAAACACAAAAAAACCTTCGACATTGAAAATTTTCACTGTATCACTATTTGAGATGCCGGCCACTCTCATGAGGGTATTCTAAGGCAAATATGTGGTGAAGGATGAGTGTGATGAGTGGTAGTAATGAGTTATGAGGTGTAGTCTTGTTACAAACTAAGGCCGACTCTTCCTTAGAATGGGTCATTAATTAATAGCCCAATGACCAATGGAAATACAAGGACCAACGGCTTAACGTGACTTCCGAACCACACAGGTGATGGTCTGATATGTCTAAACGATGGTGGGAGTTGATGCGGGTATCATCAGATGATCACTGAGACTATCTGAGCCGCTTTAGACCTATGTCATCCTCAAAAATAAATGGTTTAACCTCAAGAATAAACTGCAAACTTGCCTATACATAATACAGTAAAACCCAAAGCCTTGTTAGCTTACCTAAGAGCGTTGAGAAGACCTTCCGACCTGACCGCGGGCTGGTCCTTGAGCAGCTTGACACAACCCTTGACATCTACATTGCTCGCCTTGACGAATGCTCCGTGCGGGTGCACGTGGTCGTACAGTATCACCAGGCCCACCATCACCCTCAGCACAAACAGCTGTGTCTCCTCACGCTGGAACTGCGATATTAAACTCCTGCAACAGACGACGTAAAGCTGAAACCGGTTTGTCAGGACGCTAAGTTCTCTCAACGCCCAACAACCAACCTAGCATTACTGTAGATTCACTTTAGATACATTACCAGTGGTGACTGCAAGTTGGTATTGGAATGGTTAACCTGTATTAAACTCTCAGAGTTCTTCTGAACTGCATTTGTGAATGAGGGGTTAAATAATGGAAAAAAGAGTAGTCAGCTGGCTTACCTGAGAAAACAATGACCAAGTGCTAATAAATCTCGTAATAAATAGACACACAGAAAGTGTGTATTTTGCCTCGAAAATTGTTTTCTTTTAATGTAAGTTAACAGACTAGGGCCTATCCTTTTGTCTAACCACCTATTTTAAGCCAAAAGTCTTCGTTACCCACCTGAATTTGCTAATGATTATTTTGACAATTCGACTAACCATTAACAAAACATGGTAATAATCACGAACAAATCTATGAAGTGTATTTTATGAAATACCCTACTTGATAAAATCACTTGTTGAGAAAGTATTTTAGATGATAACAATTGTGAATACTTTTTAAAACTGCTTTTTATGTTGTGTTAGCGCTAATTAATAACTAAATGAAGAAACTCACGGGCTTTCCAGCATCCGAAGACATACTTTTGCCATTGTGCTCAAGGTTTCCGTCGTATTTTCTATAGGGATGTCAGAGTTCTGAAAACCAGAAGACAAATCAGTTAGGTGGTAACCGAAAAGAGGTGCCAGAGAGAAAAACATTTTTGATAACAGATCTTTTTTTCTTCCTATGTTTACTAGGCTAACTTTATTACTCTTTTTTCATAGTAACAAAGGTTTTAAACTACATCCAAAGTACAACTCAGACAACCTACATGTATAAATCAGAAAAAATGTTGGTGAAACCTCTGCTCTTACCTCTTGAACGAACCTAGACGTGGCCTCACTGAGCACTCTAAGCATGGGAGTGGCATGAGCGTAGAACAGACTCATCCTGTTCGCCATCTCGCTGGACACATTCGGCACCCGCTGTATCCCTTCGTCCCCGTCCGTGATCTTCCGCTGACGACTCACTGTGCGTCGGTAGTAGCTGAAGTCGTTCTGTATAGCCGGCGTTTTCATCTACAACAACAACAATTCAAGCGTTGGCAATAAATCATTTAAACTATGGTAGAAACTTTAGAACCTACTACAGTAGATTCCTCACGTTCAGCCACCTAGGGACCGTAGCCTCGAGCCAAACTAAAAAATGGCCGGACTAAGCAGAAATACAAGAAAAAGCATTTAAGGGCCCTTTAGAGCTTTAAAACTGACGTAGTTTAGCTTTGGGATTTTGTTAAGTGAATCGATATAGTCAAAAACGCAAATAACTTAAAAACTTTAAGGAACTAGTGTCAAAAAAACTGCTTAAATTAATACACAAAAATTGGTACCAATAAGGTATAAAACCATACGACGGCTGAACAAGAGAGAGTCTACTGTAATTGTGAACCAAAGGGGTGTCATATTAGCGAGTACACTGTATGTAGGATTTTGTAACCTTCAGAGAGGTATTGAAATACCATTAAGTAATATTTAATTAAAGAGTAAAGTGTTACAAAACAAGAAAACCGGATTTTACTGTATAAATAAGCTTACATTCTTACACCAGCACAAAACATTTTCAAATCTTTCTTCCTCTAACATGATGTTATTATTAAGTGACCAGGGAAATTGTCGAGCTATAGGGAGTGTCAAACTATTGCGTTTCTATTTTCTACTATGTTTCCTAGATTATAATTTTACTTCTTTGGGGAGTTTTGAAGCAAAGACAACAAAAAATGTAAAGAGTTTCTATCTGATAGTTCTCACTTTATGTTCGACAAACTTGAGCACAAACTCGAGTATCTCGGCGAACTGCTTCACGATGGCTTGCTGAGTCTCCAGGTGCTGCGTCGGCGACATCGCTCCGGAACACAACTCCCCCAGGATTTTCGGCACTACACTTTCTGAAACACGAAGAAACCATGATCCATCTCATGTCAACTGTTAGCTTAGGAATTATAAATAATAAAGCATAAATTTTGCCTAAATTAATGCGTAAAAGAAACACTGTGCACATAACAAATGGCAACACAATGAGCCTTAACTAAAGCTGCCTAACTCTAAAAATCCAACGCTTTCAAAAATATGTTTTAATTTAACAATATTGATGGGGTTTGAAACTTGAAAAGATGCCCTAATATAGTATAAAGAATGATTTTTATACATATTTTACTACCTATTTTTCCAGAGCTCATCTCTTGGGTAGCACGGTTTTGATCTCTGCTGCTATCACTAGTAATTTGTTATATAACTATACAATAACGCTAGGTAAAGGTTGAGGTTTAGTGGTGGTAGAGAAGACTTGGTAGCCCTAACTTCGCCACGTTAACCAAGAAAAAACTTTACAATTATAATAAGGCTACTGGCTCATATATTTCATATATTTTCTTGTTATTGTTAATGTTCCAACACAATTTTATATTGTTCGGAAATAAAGATTATCTATTCTAGAATATTTAGAAATCTTTGATTGAAGTTTGTTGTTGATGATAATACAATGTCTGAGGTTGATATATTACTACAGACATTTTCCATCTTTAGGTTACTTTTCACCTGTAGACGGGATCAGTTTCCAGCAGGTTTTGTGTTCTTTTTGTTCACTCAAAAATGATGGAAAACATCCGTAATAATATTTCAACCTCGGAGTACTTAGAAAACAAAAAACATTATGTGATTTAACTCCTGTTTATTGTCTTGATAGGTAAAACATCTAGAAAACCCCACTTTGGTGCGTTATTGGCTTTAAAACTGGTGTAAATACTCAATTTCAACTTTTATAGTGTCAGTGTACATAGCACCGGCCCATGACTCACCCAACTCTAGAGAGAAGTCGTAGAACCTCTTGAGGTTAGTTACGAGCGGCACCACCGTGGACCACGCTTTCCGCTGGTACTCGTCGCTGGGCGAGGTGATCGCCTCACGTATCTCTCTCCCTGCTCCCTTGTACGTGGCCAAGTCTTGCAGTATACTCTCCGAGTTCAGCAACACCTGCTGCACCTCTTCGTAGACTGCCTTCTCTCCTTCCGTCGGCTGAGCGTCTGAAATGTCACAGCCCTCGGTTAGTTACCCACGCTGGACTCCAGTGTGCCTGATTTTACTTACAATCAGTTCTCCCAAACTTGAAAAACTAAAATACTTTTCCATTGCTTTCAACATTTGTACATTAGTTGTCAATCTAAGTAACTGCATTTCCGTTTGTATAGGCTCTCTACTATAATTTTGTTTGTTTGTTTATATCAATTAATTAGCTTGAGATGAAATATGCGCCTATTTATAGCCTTGAAACCTTGAAGAAGCAGCCTATAGCCAACACTTATTGGAATGGGCATTGTCATTTTTGATGTTATGATGGGCATTGTTTTAATGTTTTATTATCCACAAGATTTAAAACTATTTTACGTTTATAATCCAAAAATGAGTATTATAATTTGATCCTCAATGAAATTGAATATTTTCTACCAGAAGATGAGATGCTATCTAAGATTTTTGTTCTTGATGTTAGTTTAATCTCAAATCAATTCAGTTTCTATGTTAAAATCACTGGGTATACTTTGGTTTATTAAACATTTAATCATGGAATTGAAAAATTTGGTTTCTCGAAGAGAAACAACAACAATTTCCAAAACCCTAAAGGGCTGTCAATATTGTATTATCTCATGAGTCAAAGGGGGAACCGGGGATTCAGTCTAACTTTATGTAGTGGGGGAGGGGTTTTAGAACCATTATATAGCACGTTTGACGCTTTTAAACATACAAAAATTTAAAAATTAAACATCCCACAACCCATTTGGAATTATAATTAGCTAATTATTTAGAGGGTAGTGTCAAAACGAACAAAAATCGCATTGCCTAATAAATGGACGGCCCAAAATTAATTTCAAATAAAAAATGCAAAAACCAGCAGGTCAGAAAGATTAAATTGTGGGGAAACTGGGTGACCACACACAGATATGTGTTATCTCGCTGGGTGATAGCGTCCAAGGCTCTAACAAGATGATTGCCGCCGTGTGAATAGACTGCCGGGCCGGGCCACGAGCGATGCAGTGAGACAGTATAATTGGCAAGGTCATTCACGGGTCAACCACAAGCTCCTATCAGCTGAATTAATGCAACCCGAGATACTCATTGGCACAAAAGTTTCGATTTAGCAAATTCTACATTGTTTTGGTTTTAGTAGAAAATATTTTATCATGGACATAATCTTTATTGGTACAATTTTTCTCAATTTGTGTTTATTAGATTGATTGACAACTAAGTTAATTTATACAGATAATTAAAATAAATAAAATCACCTATACTGCGAACATAATAATAATCAATTAGTTTCTTCAAATAGGTTTATGAAGTTTAAAATGTTATATTGATGCTGATGGCTTAATTGTATTAACATTTGTCAGAGAGATGTTTAGTTAGAAAACCCTGGTTCTACCTACGCTAAAATTTCTGCTTTGGTTAAGTACTGCTACAAATTTAAACTCTTGTTTGTGTGCAATGCATATTCAAAAAAAGTCATCCACAAAATCGCAGCTAAAGAGCTTTTCTTTTAGACTATTTAAGGTACCTTCCACTGTGTTACTACTTTTTTTAACAGACTATTTTTCTGACTTTGCAGCAAATAAGAGGTTATACGATTAAACCTGAGGAAATGTTTTTCCTGTTTACATTTTGCCTGAAACAGTCTTTAACCATTTTATAGTACAGTAACTAGTCTGAAAGTAGCATGAAAGAAGGTTAAAAAACTTTTAATGTTAAGTAGCTAGTTACTTTTCCAAAAAGGTAGTTATCGTGTATTTTGACAAGTAGTTGAATTTAGCTACTTTTCCAAGTAACTGTAATTAACTTACGCCATTTTTGCAACTGACAAGTATCTACCATGATTCAGTATTGAAGAATACAAGTCTGATTTTAGCCTATAATATTTTGAATTATCAAGGTAAATGACATACTTACTTGAAACATAAACTTACTTTCAAAATCCAGAAATACATCATACTTTTGTGGGGAGCAGCAATTTGAATCATCCCTAGCGAGAAGACTTAGAAGTTTCCCCATTGTGTCTTAAGAAACGCCCTCCGCTGCAGATAACTTACTGATCAATTTGAGACTAAGACACAAAGAAAGCCATCTGAAAAAATAATTCAATAACTATTATGCTAAAATTGGTTGGCAAAATAATTATTTAAGGCTATAGGCTAAGCCCTACATATATATAATTATATTAAAAACATAAAACTGTCATTTGACTTTAAGATAAATTACAAAAACCTTTAAAATGCTTAAAAACGACCAGTATATTTCGGCTGTGCCTTTTTCAACTGAATAAATATACATTTATTTTTATGGGGAACGATGACCGGGCTTTAACTTGTATACATTGTACAAATAAGTATTACGATGACATCAGGGTATTTAGCAAAGTGCGTGGAGTGCAGGAACTGACACTAGTAACAGTTTAAGTTTTGTATTTGTCAAGGAGAAGGAAGTTGGCAGGTAACTACTAGGTGCTGAAGGCAAAGAAGAGATCGAAGGGTTCTTTGTAAGGCCAACCTTTGTTATCTCCAGTGAAAATTCCCTCTAACTGTTGAAAAAAACTTCTACTGTACAATTTTACACTGCGAGTATTAAATTTTTGTTGACCATTGCGAGTCCTTTGTTTCCAGCAGGATAACAACAGTATGTAAGTAAACCAACACATACAAAAGATTTAAAACACATCAGTAATCTACATTGAATAGTCTGCAGTCGATAAATGTCATATCAAGACTATTTTAGACTTTTAGTGACAATAAGTTAAACTTCTATTCCTCGCCCCAAACTAAAACCTTAGTTAGGCTATAGGTTCACATCCCATCTAAAGTCAGATCTCCTTTTCTCTTGTTGTACTTTGCTGTTCAACAGCAATCACTTCAACATTGCTGGGTTATTGAATCAGGATTTAAGCACCCAAAAATGCTTAATTTTATTCAGCATAGCCTAGCTTAGAAGATTAGATTTAAGATCTGGGCTTGCTACAACTTTGGGTACTTCTAACCTGACACTAATAACCATTTTGGGCTAGATCCAAGGTGCATATAATTAAGAGCCCATTCAGTCTAGGCCTACTTACAGTTTCAGATATGTCTAGTACAATACTGTGTAGGACCTACACATAGCATACTAACACACATGTAAGTATATTTACCTGAATATGACAGCCACTAAGATAGTAAGCCTAGTTTTGTTAGCAACACAGGTTTTATGAGTCAAACAAAAAGTGACATAACCTGATGGGACGTCATTGTCATACCTTAGGAATGACTCACCTGTAAATCTATTTAGCACACCATTAATATCACAGTATGGAACACTTAATGAAGTTAAGACAAATTTATGAATAACCAATCCGAATTTTCTAATACATATTTTAATTTTACTCCCAAGTCCCAACAAAATCTTATCGTATCGTCTTCCTCCCTTTTCTTCCTTTTCAGTTTGCTTCCTTCTTTTTGTGGACAAGTTCTTTGTCATCAAACGTCAAAACAAAACATAAAACACAGAGTGGTAAGTGAGATGGATGCAAAGAGGAGTCAGCCAGTCAGCTGTTGAGCTATGGACATAGAGGAGAGTAGTACAAAGAGTAGTAAACAGTGTATGTAAAAAAGATATACCTTTTCATTCTAGTACTAGCATCAATCAACTAAGTATTCTTGTTTGTACTAAATAATGACATACACTTCAAATGATATGTATGTACAGTATAAACACTTAATATTGAACCAATCGTTTCTTAATAGTTTTAGATTCGTAAAATGTAACTAAGTATCTTGTTATCAAAAATCAAAATTATTTTGTCGTTTATCAACAAAACGTTAGAAGAAAATTCATATTCAAATTATGAGCCAATACAAGATACTTTATTATTTATATTTTATACAATACTCTGAACTTGTCTAAACCAAAGCCATCATAACACTTACAGCTGTAATAAAGGAGGAATCGTTTTTTTTCTAATCATTACACGAATTTCTTTACCGGTTTACGAGTGTAGGCCTACAAGTAAAAATGTGCTTTTAAAATACTGTGTATGGCGTCATAGGTCAATTAACCTAAGCCAGCCAAACGGCAAACAGAACAAAAAAAAATACTGTGTATATGATTTTAAACTCTATTTTATCAACTGTGTCAAACTGTTTTCGTTTCATCAACTTGGTTTAGTCGAAATGTTTTTAGGTTATTGGTTATACAGTTTTGCTTTGTGGATCGATTTTCCTTTAACTTCTTTCTAGATCAGGATGTGTAGTTCCCAATATTGTGGTTATGAAAACTTTTCCATTGCAAGTGAAGTGCGTAGTGGTGTCTCGCGAGTGTTGTGGTTCGAGTTTTCCAGAGACTATTCCATTTCCCAATGGGCTGTACGAGAATAATGCAGTTTGGTGAGTCAGTTTTCCTGCTTGACTATCATCCTGCTTTCAGTATATTTGCAATGTACGCCGAGATCTTCAAGACACCATAAATCTGTTAGGGTTAGAATTTTAGGCCAGAGTACTTTGATAGAATATCCCAATCTTTGACATTGGTAACATTGGTTAGGCTTTAGTGTAGTCTGAACATACTTAAAGTAATAATCGTATCGTCCCTTCGACTAAAGTTAAAATTTTGCTGCTTCATTGGTTCTTGTGGCAGTTTCTAGCCACTAGGCATCGTGCCCTATACGTTGACTACATTTTACTGTAGTTAGCAACGGCGTAACGACGTGTTTGGATTAAAGATGTGTAATCGGGTCGTAGCCAGGGTGCTCGAGCCCACAGGTGTATTTCTCTCGGCATCGGCTCGTTGTGAAATACTTTTCCGCCGTTTTTATGCCTCGGCCTTCGGCCTCGGCTGCTTCACTTTACAAATAGTGGGCCTATCATTACTTTTCATTTAATTTGGCTTTTTAATACACCAAACGTTTTTATATTGATTTCTAAACATGGCCGTTTAGGCTTTTACAAAAAAAAATTAATACATTTTCAAACAAAATTTAAACTGTTATGTTGTTAAGTGTGTTTTTAGCTTATTAATGTATATTTCTGTAAACTAGATGCAGTTGAAGTGTAAAAAAAATGTTGCCACGGAAATAAATGAGAGCTGAAAGGTTAAATTCGTGATGCTTTTATGATTTATGACCCTATTTAAATTCGTGTTTAAAATAAAGGTTGATGCTACCGTCATTATTCAAATAAAACTTATTTCTCAAAGGTCCCTATTGTCGTTATCAGAAAATAATGATAATTTTTAATCGGCTTTCTACATAGCTTGGAAAATTTAAGTTGAATTTTATTAAATTTGAACGTATGTATTTTTCCAGTCTATGGTATCGGTTGTATATCAACTCCTGAGTCAAATAATTGTTGATGTTTTCATTTATATTTGACAAAGCCAGGTGCATAGTTAACGCGGCTGTAGTGTAGTATACAGTGTTTACTATCTGCATGACACTTGTATGAAGAAGGCAGTGGCTTACCGGAAGAGTAGATGACCGGAAGTACAGCTCGCTGGGAGAGGTGTATGAGATGAGATCAGCTGTGTAGCGTGTAGGTCTGTGTGTCACTGCGGAGCGCGGTTCTCAGGTTATTTTCATGACGCACCACCACACACACAGCACCGCACTCCGGTTGACGCTCCCCTCGGGTTCAATTAAATATAACTAAGCGTCTCCCGCACCGACACTGTCACAATCTGACTAATCCGTGCTCTCAAACATACCGTAGTCATAACCGCTACCGTGAATCATAGCGAATTTCCTGTAACGGCGGATAAGTTCTCATTTACATTGGAAGGGTATTTTTGTCAGGGGAGGGAAGGGGTCTTTACCCTCAATCTGCAGATAAAACACTGCAGATAACATTTTGTCCGATAATTACTTAATTCAGTAACTAGTGACAGTGCTCCCCTCCTTGCAAGGAGGGAGCACTGTCCGCCTTTAATGGACCGGAACCGGCAGTTGGCATAAGTCCGGCTCTGGTTTATAAGTCCTCTGGGGATAATACCTATGAGGCACATTGTCAAAAGTGGACAAGCCTCTCAGGAAGCTCAATCGCCAACCTGCTCCTAAAAGGGCCTAGCAGGGCGCTCTCCAGTAGCATCTAAAACGCTCTGACATCAGATTCTTAATATCATATTTAACTGGACATGGACACTTCAGGCATCATCTACAGAAATTGGGATTGCATAATGGTAATACTCTATGCAGACTCTGTGAGCAGGCAGTAGAAACTGCTAGGCACATCCTGTTAGAATGTCCCTCTCTGGAGATTAGGAGGTAGATACCTAGAGTAGATACTAGTAGTACTAGTAGTACTCTAGTAGATACTAGAGGGGCTTAATTTGGGATGAAGTTCACTTGTTTGAGCTTGGAGGAGTCATCTTGAGGCTTTGTGGTCCCACAGGGGTGGGTCTCCCAGACTAAGATAACGGGCAGTACAACAAACCTTTGGTTGACGTACAATTGGTTCACTACCAGCCCTACTTAATCTAATCTAATTCAGTAACTAGGTTCCTTTAGAAAATCTGTAGGTTAGGGTCGTTGACCAGCAAAATCAAGTCATCAGAAGTTACCTCTTTGGAGAGCATTCCAATGTATGCTTCTATAATCCGATTTTAATCAATCTTGGTATTACATTTATGGTATCGTCCGTAACATGTGTTGCAAAAAATCAACAAAATCTAATAGCCAGACCAAGATAAGGGTGAAAAACGATTTTCCACTGCTGTCTTGGTCTGGAATAATTGACTTTCTTGATTTTGGTGGACATTTGGGGTACGGTTTATTCCAAATTTAATTGAAATCAAACCATAAATGCAGTTTTTATCGCATACAGTTCCAGTTTAACGTTTCGCTAGTTCACGAACTTAACCTCAATATTAATGAAAGGAGCATTTTAACCAAATTAAGTTAAATTGGACAAAATAATGATCTGGTGAGTGATCTTTTTTTGTGAAAGGGGGCTGAAGCAACAAATTTTCCCATCTTGAAAAATTTTCCTCAAATATGCAATATTTCCCTTGCCGATTTCTTGAAAGTTTCTGTAACTACCAAAGGAGTTGGGGGTGTGGAATTCTCTCCAAAGACCCAGAGGAGGTCCCTCCAGAGGCCCTTTCTTTTGTGGAAAAGTAAAACGACATGTTTGGCTCTTTTAGATAATTTTACAGTAATAATTGCACACTGGTTTCGGATGGTTTAGTGAAAATTGATCTTTATTTCATAAAGTTATCAGTTGAAAACATATTCCCCCCCAAATGTGCCCATTTAACCTAAGTCATCGCATTGTAACAGGCTTTTGAGTCACATTACTCAAAGGCATGAAATTTGCTACTCCCCAAAACACATTTTGCTCTAAACTCTTCTCCCACTAGTTTTCCAACTGAAATCTACACTTGTTCAACGGCCCACTACCCAAACTATTTATTTCAGCTTGGCAAATCCAAAACTAAACTTCCTCTGTTGGGGAATTCTTTAAGATTGACTTATCCAAGTTACTTTTACTCGCGTATTTGATTTGATTTCAACTTTGACCTGGAAATATCTCAAAATGTTACTTCACTTGAGCTTTTCCAATCTTGCAAACCTTTCAACTTTTTAAATTCCCACATCGAAATTAAACTATATTTATTGTTTGAACCTATTAATGGAAGCTATTGCAGACAGTGGGATTCTTCCTTATATAAAGAGTTTATTTGACGTATAAATCGACAAACCTTTTATTTTTGAGTGGTTTTTATTTTTTCCCTTAGTATTTTATTAAGCACTTATTCACGTCACATGTGAATCGTGAAATGAACACGTTCGTGTGGTTAAAAATAATTTAAAGACCCAAAATATTCTAAAGTTAATAGACAACTGTCATGTTTCCAACGAAAATAATAGTTGTGTACTGCTTTAGAATACTGCAGCTTTATATTTATGTCTACAATATTGCCTATGTTTACAATCCGTATTATTTGGAATACAATTGACTAAAGTGTACGTAGATTTGCTAGTTTATATAAGTAGTCAGAAACGCCTGCAATTAGTTCGCTGCATTTGTGTACATGTCAGTAAATACGCTGCGTTTATAAATTGAAGGCGCTAAATAAAGTCTAAATCCTGTGTAGTTATCTACGTATTTCGGTCATTTACAGTTTTGTTCTTATTTATTTATATTTTTATAAATGACTCGTTGAGAATTCGGAATTTCACAGCTTTTGTGAAGTAGAATTAGCGGTTTGGTTTTTCATAGCTGAATTTGCAGGTTTTTCTAAATTACATTTTTATTTATTCTTCCAACGTAAACACTATTGTACATTATTTTTGCCGGCACCTAACTTCAAGCATTACGTGAATCTTGACGAATTTTCAATAAAATAAAGAAGATTTTTATGTTATACAAAACTCTTTTGTGTATTATTAGTATTTTTACAATTTATTTTTATGTTTTGACTTAAGTGCATTTGCGTGTTTTGACTATTCCATGCATGAATTCATCCACATCGTGGAAGTATTTATTCATTAGCTATAACTTAAATTTTCTTTAATACTCTAAATATTTCTTTCGGTTTTATGTTGTCAGGTAATTTATTATACAATTTAACTCCAGCTGGACAAGGAAGTCATATACACGAAGCTTATGACATGTCTCAATAGATTAGCAATTTAGCATGCCTTGAATTATGAACATGAAAGTTTGCCCCACTTTCAAAATTAAATTAAGCAAACAAAGAACAATTCTGTAAAAAATATAAATGCATATCAAGCTAGTGGTAAGACGTTAAGTATTTTAAACAAGTCCCTAAAAGGTTCGTGAAATGTAGATTTGGACACAGCTCTTACAGCTTCCGTTGTTAAAAAAGGTCATATACTGTATATTTGTTCCATAGTTTATACAGTATGAGAATAAATAAAACAAAAAATGTTGTACATTTTTTATCTCAAAATTCAGATAAACTTAAAAATTTAATGAACTTGAAGCTATAACTTTACTTTATAAGATTCCGATGAAAACTGTAGGTGCTCTGAGAAAATGAATGTTTTTACATTGTTCTTATGCGACGAAATCCAATGTCACAAGCCGTTAAACGGCGTTTTATGTAATGCATTTTTAGATATAACATAGTTGGTAAGGATGCGAATGAGTAAATTCGAAAGAGTAGGCCTACATCCGATATTTAGGCACAACGTTTGAAAAGTGGTTTTAACAGGGTTTTAATGGGAATTTTTACAAACCACTTTTTGTTCTATGGACTTTTATTTTAAATCTGTGTATAATATACAGACTAATAATTTATAACCAATCAGCTGTCGCCATGAATTTGAGTAACGTGTGAACTCCCGCTAGAGAGCGCCGCAAGTCACGCCAATCTGGCCGGTCACGCAGTCGCCAGTTTAAGCAACAAAACCCACACAAGTGAAATCAGCAATGATCACGTGCCGGTGATAAAAATTCACCCCCCGTGAATCCGGAGCGAGTAGAAACTGCACAACGGCACAACAGCTACTTGAAATGTGCCCAGAGAAATGCCTACATCGGGAGCCTACTAATTCCTCTATGTCTGAATGAGCCCGAGGTCCCTGAGTTTCCGGTGAGGCAGGTCCACGGCTGTGACTGGGTTTCGAAACCACGGAGCCACCAGGGTGGTCACTGGTCACTTTGCTGCTGGTCGCGTACAGTTATAGTGGATCTTGAAGTAAGGCGAAAGTAGAGGCTAGTATAATACAACGGGAAACGTACTTAAAAAAAATGAATAGTTGAGAAATTTTAAATAAAACTAGCAGATCTTCCAATCAGTCGAGCTTGAAATACGACCTCTCTGGCTCCATCTGATCAAAAATGAAGTTAAGCGAAGGGATAAACAAGTTAAACAGTTACGGTTAATGTTAAAAGTTGGTCAGTCTGATAAACGCCTGTGATTGGTCGTCCGTTGGCAGTTGCCACAATTTCGGACGTGTAAAATTCTCTCGTTGCTGGTTATTTCTTTACGTTGTTGTATGTTGTATGTTCTACGCGCTCAAATTCTACTTTTAGACAAGATAGTCATAGACTTCACATTTATGAGAGATTGCCGATGCAGGCTGACGTAAAACGTTTAAACAAGCTCCCCAACGAGATCATATGTTTACTGCCAGAACTGGCTTTGTTCAAAAGGAAACTAAAAGAATATTTGTTAATTAAGGCTCCTTACTATGTAGCAGAGTTTATTGTAGAACCTGCTAACTTCCCATAATATGGAATATTTAATATAGTAATTTCAAAATAAAGTTAACTACTCAAACTATATCTAAATGAGAATAAAAAAGACCAATTATAAGACGTATACAGACATTACTTCAGCGCATTTACCAGTAGCTTAAGCTCATTATGGCATTTTAAATTGTAGCCTAATTCACCTCTCATTTCACCAATATTGTATCATCTCCATTTTCCGTTTTCGTCAAAGTCAACACAAAACACATTTGTGCAATGACTGTAATAAGTTAAATTAAATGTTGTATTATTTTCTAAGCTAGTTTATTATTTTTATTTTTACAAAAGTCAACGTTTTAAATTCATTTTTTATTAATTTTGTAAAAGTATACCCTGTAGACTTGTGCTTATAAGTTTTCTAAAATACTCGTTGGATCTGTTCTAGAGTTGTCCAGACAACTTCAAATACCTTTAGCTCTATAATAATTTGAGGCAGCCCTCGGTAGAAAACTGTGAACAAAACTTTACGAACTGCTGTTCTGTGTCTCCCATTTCGGCAGCTGTCAAACTTATACAAAATTATACAATGTCCACTAATTAAACTTCCGCACGCCATTCTCAATTAACTCCCAACCTCATTACACTGCAATAATCATCCACTAAAATTAATAAAACTAATTTATACGAAATATTTAACTGCGGTGACTTGAGTTGGATTTACTACACAATTAAGCTCGTCTACAGGACACTGAATGCTGAATGTTGGTTGCTCAGGCGAGGAAGGGATGTGCGTAATGATCTATCAGGTGAAGGTCTATAAAGTAGCAAATTAGACCTGCTTTGTTTATTCGGCCAGGTGTTAACGCCATCAGCTGGTATAATTAATCAGCTACAATTTCAATTCTTCACAGTTTATTACTAATTGGGAGTAGAGACAAGTGGGGTTGAAATTATATATTAAGAGTGCGCAGGATACCTGTCGGCCATTTTGTTTTTGTCCCATGAAAATTTTGTAAAAACTAGCATTTTCTTGAGACACCTTACGCTTACAATTTTCATCAGATCGTTTTGAAATAAGTTTTATTTGAAAGATGACAATGTACTCCAGTGACTTCACTGACCACTTTTTCAACATTTTACTAGTTTACAAATAAAAACCAAAAATTGAAAAACGACGAAATTTCTTCAATTTTTAGATATATGTCTAGGTTTTATAAATGAGAATATAAAAATTCGGTTGAGCGGAGTCACTAAAACATTTATTGCGCTTTAAAACCAAGTTTATTTCATACAAATCCGATGAAAACTGTAGGTGTGAGGTGTCCCAAGAAAATGTATGTTTTTACATTGCTCTTATGGGACGAAATCCAAGGTCACAGCCACTACTGCACACTCTTAATGGTCTAGGACGTTCGAAAGCTCCCCTACTACTCAATAGCACTTAGAAGATACACTATATGTGAGCTTTCTTCTTTCCGTTTAACTTTGCGATAGTTTTAGTGACTATTTGTTTAAAGTTTGTAATGACGATATATATTTGAGATTTTAATATTATAGAACAATAAGAACAAGACGAACCGTCCCCATTGGTTGCACGTACATAGGAACTTTTGTGTTTCTCTGTTACAATTGCTCATTCTGATACACACCTGTGATTGGTCGTCTGCTGCTCCAGCCAGCTGGCCAGTCAGTTCTTCCTTGGTAGGTCTAGCTCTACTACCATTCTCTTTATACGCTGGTTCTTTCTTTTGGTAGCTCTAACATTTCGATCTGTTTCAGCAATAAACTATTTATTAATTTACGTTGATGACTAAAAACCTTAAATCTTGAATGTTCTAAAATTCCTTTCAGATTCTAGTTATTGAGGTTCTATTTTACGTACAATTTATTCGACTTTTACTATAACCTTCGATACAAAAGAATGGAAACCCATAAAGTATACGTCACTTGAAGTAAAGAAAACTCGATCGAATACTCGGAAAGCATAAAATTAACTAACATTTACAATTGCGCGTAATTCATGTAATTAAAAATGTGGTTTTGTTTTTAACATACGTATTTTCCTTTCAGCTCTGTATCTCTGTAACACTATAAATACATGCACCAGGTTTGAACGGCTTTTTCAAATGGGCTTAAGAGTGCGCAGTAGTGACTGTGACCTTGAATTACGTCAATGTAAAAACGTGCATTTTCTTGAGACACTTCATGCCTACAGTTTTCATCCGATTTTATGCAATAAACTTTATCTTTTATCTTTTATAAGACCGTGACGTGAGAAACTTTGTATTTGAATTTCTCGTTTTTACTCGTAAACTAATAAAGTTTAAAAAGTGGTCAGCGTAGCCACTGCAGTACATTGTTGTCTTTCAAATAAAACCTGATTTTAAAAAGATCTGATTAAAATTGTAGGCGTGAAGTGTCACAAGAAAATGCATGTTTTTACATTATTCTTATGGGACAAAAACAAAATGGCTGACAGGTACTGTTCACCCTTAAATTATCGTACCTTTTCCATTTTTGACCGTATGTGAAAGTTGTCTAGTTTGCGAGATCCCCATTGTGAGCATACAATTTGGAACACCCTGTATAGACATTACGTAGTTTTCACAATTCACCACCCATACGGAGACATTTTCACAAAAAATCGCCCCCGGCAGCCATTACATTTTCCGCACTACATTTCATTCCCCGCCCTTGCGCTAGGTAAGGGCCAACGCACCCAAACAACTATCGCACCCCTAATATAAATCGCAAGTAACAGTCCGAAGGATCCATGATAACGAATCCGATTCAAATCCTGACCCCCTTTTTCTATTGGGAACCGCCACCCCGACCCTACATTAACGGAAGTAGATGCCCTAGGTGACTATAGTCCGTTTCGAGATCATTTACGAACTAAAATTTAACTTTAAACCAGAAAAATGAACTTAATTGGGGGTTTATAATGGTTATTGGTGGTTTTAATATAAATTTCACGACCTTAAGAAAGTTTGAGAAAAAAAGTTGGAGGTTTAAAGCGAGTTTTTTATCGCTCAGCCTGGAACGCACTGTATTCACGCAGGTGCTGGCCTAGGAGGAAAGACCCCTCGCTGTTCTCCATAAGAAAAGACATTCTTCTTTTCTTTTCTTGGCACATCTGCTCGGTGGCGAGGGTCGGATCTTGAATTGGACGGATAATTTCGTGGAGCAGGTGGAGGTGTTGCGTAGCACGCGCGTCTTGGGGAGCTCCGCAGGGGTTGGTCGGCGGATTGGCGTTTGTCGCGCGTCGTAAATCGCGCCGCTGACGAGCACGCTTAGCTCGTAAAGTGTCGTAAGTGGGTCGGATGCTCGTAGATGTCGTCTAGAGACTCCAGGGGTGGGTTTACGATCATGGAGCTTTAAGTAGGTCTGACTTCGGACCGACCGCTCGTTAAAGTCTCTTCATTGTCGGGTGCTTTGTGCGGCTTTTGTGCAGTTTGTAGTTTGTGGGGGAATTTCCTTGTTGAATGAAGTGATTCTGTGAACAACGTGGAACAAAGTTGTTTAGTGATATTTCATGCGGGGCTGATAGTTCCTCTTACTTAAGGGTGCGCATTAGTGGACGTAATCTTGAATTTCGTCACTTAAAAACAATTTTAAAACATGCTTTCTCTAGGAGCACGTCACTCCTACAATTTTCATACGGAAATTTATGATTAAATTTATTTTGGTCGATCTTGCCTGATACAGTTTTTGGGACTTTTTAGCAAACTAGCACATTAAAGTATATAAATGTGAATAGGCTATAAATAGATTATCAATAATTTGTCAAGGAATTGTTAAAATTATTACTACACTCAAAGAACGAAATTGTTTTATTGTTAAAAATATTATGTATGACTTTGCCAATGCATGTCATTATGTAAGTTGTTGATCTGGCTCAATAAAGACTTTGCCTTTGATAAAGTGAATTAAATTTTTAACAACTCAGCTGAGTCGATTTTCCGTTTTTTATTTATAAAACCGTGACATAGTTCAAACTTGAAGATAGAGTCATCGTTTTATGATTAATCGGATTGGCAAGCAAGTGGTCAGTGGAGTCACTGCAGTACATTGTCATATACATATTAAATCAAAGTTATTTCAAAAAGGCTCTGATGGAAATGCGAGGCGTAATCGATCTCAAAAAGTGTTTGTTTTCACATGGTTCTTACGGGACAAAAACCAAATGGCCGACTAATACTAACCATTCTTAATTTTATTGAAATTAAGTAGTTTTCTACGACGTCTGTTGATTATATATGTTATCACTGATGATAACGGAATACCATTCCGAATGTTAATAAATCTGTCACTGAAAGAAATTTTAGTTTTCCATTAGCAACGGGTTTAACTCGTATTTCATGGCTCGTTAATCTATTTTCATGCAGATTTCGTCTATGATTTAATAGCATGAGAAATGACTTAGGTGAATTAAGGGTGGCGGGAGAAGGGAACAGAGGGTCGTTATACTTACTAGTACAGTAGCTCATACTAGTTGATGTACTCGTTCAACGCACGGATTTGATAAATGATTGACGTTGATTAATAATAAGTCAAATAAGTGTCACCCTTCGACATGACACTCCCCAATCCACCAAGAGTAATTGCTTTTGATCATGCGTGTTACATTAAATGGGCAAAGTCATTATATTGAATTCATAGTCACAAATATTCTCTACTTCTTGACGTGATGCCTCCACACAAATTTACCCCACCAGAAGCGGATCTACAAATAATTTTTTAACTAAAATTAAGATTCTGAAGTTTTTTATCTACCTTGCGTCACCCACCCCCAACCGAAATCCGGGGGTGAGGCCCCCCAAAATTTTTAAATACAAACCCCTCTTGTGGCAACTCAAAAGATAGGGAAATTTAAAACAAATGCAAAGACAAGTTTTGTATCTCGTCTCGTTTTTTGTTTTACCAATTTAAAGATGACACGAAATCAGGTGTATAATGCCAAATTTCACATACAATTATTTATTTTGAATGATAATATTTTCTTCAAAATACTCTATGGGATTATGTTATAGGGTTGTGATTTTCCCCTCAAAGTATTTAGAAGAAAATTTTGGCACTCAAAATAAATTGTATGTGAAATGTGGCATTTAAACCTAATTTTATGTCATATTTAAATTGGTATAACAAAAAACGAGTCGAGACAAAACATTTTCCTTGGCGTCGTTGAATTTGTTTTGAAATTCGTTTTCTTTTGAGGTGCCACAAGGGGAGGGTTTGTATTTTTTAAATTGGGCCCCCGGATTTAGGGTGGGGTGGGTGACGCAAAGTACGTCAAAAACCTTAGAATCCTATAAAAAATCCTCAAAGGATTTTAAAAATTTTTCCTTTTTCAAAAGTTGAGGTGGTGGGAGGACATTTAAATCTCACCCTATATACGATCTTCACATTGTCGCCCTATCGGTTGACTTGGACAATTCTATCTTCCTAATATTTAAACAACATAGATCTCTAGAGAGGGCACAAGTGGCAACACAACGTGGAACTGGTTCGTATCCAAAGCAATGGCACATTGAACTAGTGGCATTTAAAGGTCCTCGCTGCCGAATGTTATCAATTACCTTGAGAAAGTTTCGAGATTTATTTCTCAGCAGTTCCTCGGTCATTTGAGAAACTTACCGCTACTTTGTAATCAGAAGCGGAGAAAATACCCCCTGAAGCTAACTTAACTGTGCCGTTCGAGTGGAAATTAGTTTGTTATGATTAAGTAGATGAATGTGTATGACCTTGAAATCAGCTGTTTCGTTTGTAACAACCTTACTGTTGAATTTTGTTTACTAATGAAATACTTCATACGCAGAAAATAATGTTTTACATACACAGGTACTTAATTTAATTTAGTGTATTTAATTCTTTTGGATCTTTATAGCAAAATGTAAGAAAGGTTATTGCTAAATTAACTACGCTTTGGAAATGAGTTTCTGTATGGGAATGGATTTTTAGGACGCTAGGTAAAGGTCGAGGTTGAGTGATAGAGAGGACTTTGTTGTCCTCCTAACTTCACCCTTTAAACAAGACAAACTTTATCTTTTTACCTCTATCATACGTAAAATTTATAGTGGTATACTATAAATAAAGCTTTGGTCTTATGATGGAACCCTGAGGCACACAACTTACGAAATGTTTACGACCCAGCCTGTATGTAGAGTTATTATTCATCTAAAAATTCATATTATTGACGTTCCAACTTTTTTTTAAGTTATCATCAATTGTTTGAATGAAAACATGTTTTAAGTGGTTGCATGGACATTTTCTCAAACCTTTTGTTTTGGTTCGAGGGCAACTCCTGTTTTGCCCCTCCTCCTAAATCCTTTTGACGCCTCATGGGGCTAATGACGCAACAACCTCTCTGCTCTCCCCCCACTCAAAAACTTGACTAAAACACCTGGGTCGAGAGGTTAGGCAACACTATGGACTCGCGGGGGGCGATCATTGTTTCACGAGTGTTTTGATCTCGGTAGTCCTTGAAATTGATTGTTAAACATGCTTTTGACTTCCGCGTCCTCTTTTAGGTGTTGTTGCGCGTGATCGAAATCGGTGGTGGAAAGGTATTTTTATTTTTAAATCCATGTAGCCTACCAGGCACCATCCTGCTCGTAAATTTTAAACTAATCATCGACGAATTTTTTAGTCTGTGTTAACTCCTAAGAGTGCAAAGTATCGGGAGTTTATTTGGGTTTTCCCCATATGGACAATGTAAAGACAAACGCACTTTTAAGACACCTCCAATTTTCATCGATTCTTTTAGAAATAAGTTTTATTTAAAGGATGACAATGTACTGCAATGACTCCGCTGACTACTCTTTTTTGAAAATTCTCTCTTTTAGTTTAATAGTAAAACAAGAAATTCCAAATACATAATTTCTTCAAATTGTTGGATTTATGTTACGGTTTTATAAACGAGGAAATGGAGATACGGCTCAGTGAGTTACAAAAACATTTCATACAGTTTAAAAAAAGTGTATTTCATAAAAGTACGATGAAGATTGTAGGTGTGAGGTGTCTCAAGAAAACGCATGTTTTTGCACTGTTCTTATAGAACGAAATTCAAGGTCACAGCAAATATAATGTAGTAGGTAGATTGACAATAGATGCCACATGGCTGAGGTAGGAGAATCAACATAGTTGCGGCAGCCCAAGCACAGATAGTAGCGCTGCCATCTCTTGCCGTCTTTCTCCCCCCTCGGCTCCACATGCTCGAGTTTTTATGTTTATTTATTTTTTCACTAAGATGAAATAAAACACACTTCTTCTTCTTCTTCTTTCGATATCGATGACTTAAATTTCACCAAATCGTACGATTTTCGAGGACGAACAAACTTGCGCGTGCGTCAGTTGAAAATAATGCCCTCGCAGCGCTATCTATGCTTGGGCTGCTGAACTATGTCGATTTTCCTGCCTCAGCTATGTGGCATCTATGTGCAATCTACCTACCATAATATAGTCTTCGGTCACAGCCACTACTGCACACCCTTTTAAGTATTTTAACTTTTTTAACTATTGCAATCCACTTAATTGTTTTTATTTGTGCGACTTCAAGTTTATTAATGAGTATTACACTAAATAAAATCTCGTCCTTCTGTCTCTTTTATAAATAACTATATACGAGTTTACAAAATGGTTCAATTAAACCTGTTATATCAAACATAACACCATCAGTTCACACAGTCGGTAGCTGACCTCGTCATTATAGTTGGGTCCTTTGTCTGAAACCAGTGTTCAAAATCAGCCCTCGATAGTAATTAATGCTCTCACTATTCAACTGTGTGTGTGTGTGTGTTTTGTAATAGTTGTGCCATAGTTCAAGGTTTAGTGACACGTTGTATTTTACTACTACAAACTTGTCTTCTTTGTTTGGTGGCTCAAGGATGTGAGCGGAATAGATGAAGCGATTTATAAACATACAATCTTGATGAATTTCCTGTCTCGGACCGGTCCTTACGTTTCTTCACAGTCGAAAAAGTTAGTTTTGTGATGTCAAAAGTTGTCAATGGCCCGGGTCCGGTGTGACAGGCGGGATATCTGGTTTTGGAATTTGAATAGACCCGTATTTGGGTTTTAACTTCACATGTAGTCTTGCTGTAAGTATACGTTACTGCTGACAAAATAATTTTTAGCGAATTTAATTGAGAAGTAGAGAGCTACTTGCTTCTATTGCCAGAGAGAATGGCTTAGGGCTTGAGCTTCCCAACACCTCCTAAGTCAAAAAATGTATGTTTCCGTATCAAAAATTTACGTAATCCTTTCAGCCAGAACAGATTTTGCTACTCATACGTTGGTTTCAGTAAACTAAATGTGTATATATTAAGAGTGCGCCTATCGGCCATTTTGTTTTTTTGTCCCAGAAGAAAAATGTAAAAAACAGGCATTTTCTTGAGACACTTCATGCCTACAGTTTCCATCAGATCTTTTTGGAATAGGTGTTATTTGAAAAATTACAATGCAATGCAGTGACTCTGCTGACCTTATTTTTGAAAATTTTATCAGTTTACGAGTAAAAATAAGAAATTCAAATACAAAGTTTCTTTAATTTATGTATTTATGCCACGGTCTAATGAAAATCCAATGGAAATTCGGCTCAGCGGAAGCACTAAAACAGTTAATGCACTTTAAAACAAAGTTATTTCATAAAAATCAGATGAAAACTGTAGGCGTGAAATGTCCCAAGAAAATGCGTGTCTTTACATTTCTCTTATGGGACAAAATTCAAGGTCACAGCCACTACTGCGCGGAAATCGAGTCATAAATGCAGGCTTTCTAACGTAAACTCCAACTTAATTCAGGTGGACACGCCCCACGCCCTCTCCCAAAAAGAATTGTTCCAGTGTAAATATTCCCCCGTGACAGGAAATTCGCTCTGATTCACGGTAGCGCATTAACTATGCGTCGATTATGTTTTTAATTTTAATTCTCTAAAACACAACCAAACCAAATCTACATAGGCCTCACCACCCACAAAGATCAGGTCTTTTAGAAGCGATTCATAGCTTTTGAACTAGAACTAATGACTCCGAACTGTTATCTCTGCTCCCTAGTTCTCACATCTACCGCTAGATGGCTACACTGATAAGCACGTACTTAGGGGCTGTCACCTTCAAAGCCGTGGGGTCTTTAGGTCTCTAGCCGCCCTCATCTTTTTGAAAACCACTCACTTAGCCCCCTGGTGGGAACTGGGAAAGGGACGACAAGAAATGTGTTCACGGATAACATATGGGTATTTCACGTTTAGATTTTAGGGGTCTTTCACCTAAAGATTTAGTTTTTCTCCGTATTCGTTTATTTAAATCTGTGGGTTCAGCAATTTTTAGTTTTGACCGATTTTAGAAACATTGAGTGGGTTATAACTCTAGCAAGATTCCTGAGGTTAAAACATTATTTCAGACGTTTTCATCGTTTTGAGTGAACAAAAGGTATACGACGTTTCGGAATCTGAAATCTGACCCCGTCCTCAAGTGGAAAGTACCTAAACCATGACACAAAACATAAGTATAAGAGCTAGCCTAAAAGTAATCAATGCAAGCTGACCAGTCACTCTCCACCAAACCTTATTTCATCCTTTATCTTCTTTTCTTCTTCTATTAAACTTGTAAATTGTATAACAGATAGCCTATAAAACAATACAACATATACAAAAACTTAACAACTAAAAAAACCAAATAGAGAAATCAAGCACGTATATGCCCAGTGACAGCTGCACACTGACTGCCTGACCAGCAGTGGCTCGCTTGGAACAGTGAACGACCAATCACAGTCGTGAATCAGACCGACCTGCTGTAACAGAGAAAAACCATTTATTCCCAACTAATGGAAGGGAAGTTCTTTTAAGTGTTGATGAAGGAATCAGGTTTTCCTAAAAAGAGTTAAAATGATAAACAACTTTAGACAAATCAATACCAGGTGAGTCATGAAAACTGATCATGGCCTAAGCTGATCGTTAGGTTTATAAAATTCGGTAAATTGTTTAGTTTTGGTCAAAAGCTTATTTGGAATCTAGTTTAAATTTATTAACTTGCTGGTTTGTTCGTCCCTATATAGTATGTTGGTGCTGTTTATTTCTCTGCGTTGTACGCATCATGTTCTGCTTCTCTTACCATGTTCTGCTATCTCATTTCACCATTTATCCCTTTTCTTGTCAATAATCACGTCAATCGTTTCTTGTTAATGTTCTTTCCTCCGTTCGCCCTTCATTATATCTCTGAAGACACTCCCAAATGACTCATCTTGATCAGCCCAATTTAATCAAACGGGTTTGCTTCAGGACATTAAGAATTCAAGAACCGTCAAAAGTTATGCGTTCATAACTGCGCCAATTCCAGTCGTGTCCCCTTCAAGACGAGTCGTAAGGGATGAAAAATGACAGGAATGAAATATTTAAGCGATCGCCCTTTGCGTCATTTTGTGGAATTAAGGGGAGAAAATCCCTTTACTCGATCCTTCAGACCCTCCATCAAACTACTTATAGAGGGTGTGAAAAAGCGGGATGAATTGAGAACGTCGTGACCCCAACTGTGAATTAGTTTCAAAACTTCATTTACTCTTTAAATTGTCTTTGACTTGTTCAAATCGAGAGTTTTGTAGGTCTACACTCCAGCCGCTCTAACTTAGCGTCTGATTTGTTCGACATGGCAACATCGCTCTCCACCCACTTCAATATTTATAAACGTAGGCCTACATACAAGATAATTTTCCGCAAGCTTTAACTCTCATTTCTGCAATTATTATTTGACCGATAACCTATGTGAAGATGGAAAATCAGAGACATTCGTACAACTTGTTGTACATCAATTTTTAAAGATTCAACGCGTTTGCGAATTTTTTCTAAGTATATCCCTATTAAACAATAACTCTGATCGGCCTTCTAACAGCTTGGAAATTTGAAATTCACCAAATTTGAATATGTTCCCTTGTCTTTGGTAACTGCTCTGATTTATATATTTGACTAACTCCAGAGGTAAGATTGTTAAACAGTGTACCGATAAGCAAGACCAGATGCAAGTTATATTATAGTGTAATGTAGGCTTGATTCTGCAGTAGGCTATCGCGGCTATGTTCGGTTTAACTATTGGATATAGTACTTTCAGTCTCAAGGGTTCTATATACATTGTACTCTACTTTACTCAGTGAAGTGCGCGTTTTCCTACCCTTCCACACAGTAAATATATTCCAGAATAATCAGATCAAATTTATTACGCGTCCAATTATTTCGAACAACAGCAGCGAAGAATATAACGCCTAACGACGCCTCGGGAGATCTGCATATCGGCGTTATTACAAGGCACAGGGTTAATACATTAATTGCAGAAGGAGATGCGTTGCAGCCACAAACGCACTCTTAATTAGATTGTTGTAGTAATTAAACAATGCGCGGTACGTCGCCAGGCCTAATTATCAGTCTGTAGGCTATATAGGAGGTGAATCCGCTCGTGGGTTTTAATAGCCTCGTAAAACCAACTCGACCGTTTCCCCGAGACAGCCACCTGCTTACGGCGAGAGGAACAAATTCGATTATATATAGTGTTCAGTAATTGGCGGTTTTTTGTTGCGCAGGTTGGTATTAGCGGCGCGTCCCAGGTGGCACGCGCTTCCGGTGCGTACAACATGGAGGACGATTGATATCTGTTTGGCTGATTGTTTTGAGGTTATGTTTACTACTAATTACGTGATTGAACTGTTAGGTGGGCGGGTTTTAAATGAACTTTTATCATTAGGATTTCGGAAATAATTACGAACACTAATATATTACAGGATTATAAACGCAATTTTTAGTACAACTTTGCTCATTTCAAATCTTTGCAAACTAATGAATCAAAGTTAAAGATTTTGCACTGCTGGTGGAAAATTGATATAACAAGTTTTTCTTATTTTTATTGTTATTAAAACACTGTTAAACATAATAAATATTAATGAAACAAATACAAAATAAATCAATAACTTGTTAATAAGGTTAGGAGGGCACAGTACCTGTTGGCCATTTTATTTTTTGTTGTATAAGAACAATGTAAAACAAGCATTTTCTTGAGACACCTCACGCCTATTATTTGAATAAGATATTTTTGAAATAAGTTTTATTTGAAAGATGCCAATGTACTGCAGTGTCTGCGCTAACTAATTTTTTGATAATGTTATTTGTTTAAAAGTAAAACAAGACATTCTAATACAAATTTACTACAATTTTGGATGTATATCACGGTTGTATAAATGAACAAAAATGAAACTTCGGCTCAATAACATCAACAATTACTAAAACATTTAATACACTTAAAACAAATTTTATAAAAAAATCCGATGAAAACTGTAAATGAGGTGTTTGAAGAGTATGGCATGTTTTTACATTGTTTTTATGGGATGACTTTCAAGGTCACTGCTACTACTGCGTAAAAATTTCTTCAGAGATGACAAAGGAGAATTATTAATTTCTCCCAAAACATCAATGTAGGCCAGGTGCAAAATTAACCTAAAGTTTGTAAACTGTAGTATTCGCGTATTCATATCGCCATTCATACACAGACTGGTGTATATCAAATCAGCCGATCTACGCTAATGCTATGTTCGGTCCACCATGTAGGTTAGTAGCCAAACTGCTCACAAGGTGCGCTAGTAGTTGCGTAACATAAACTCATTTCAGTTTTGCATAATCGCGCACTTTACTACAACTAGGCTGCCCGCTCTCGATTTCAAATTCATTGAAAGTTTTCCGTCTACGCTACAATATTTGTATAACAATACTGCTACCAGTACAAATATTATCATATAGTACAGACTTAATGTGGCATAACTGTAATCTAGTTATTCCAGTTTGCGCTGCGTCAAAATGCATTTAAATTAGCTTGAAATATTTCGGTCTCGCTATGGAGCACCCTTTGCAGTCACTGATCGGCTGAAACTGAGATACTTGCCGTCGCTATCCTATTGGTCACAAGGCTTCCAACCATCCATTGGAGCAGGGATGCCAACTGTTGATGTTTTCGTTGGCTCTGACACTATCGAAAATACTTCTGCAGAACTGGTTGCCAGCTTCTTGAAAGTTAAATGCTGTATTATTTGTTGACGATACTGTCGTAATTAATTGTTTTCATTGTTTCTCGGGAAGTCATGTGAATTTGTTTTGCCAAATTGTTGGTAAATATTTTAAAAGTACCTCACTCTTCAGCGAGACTGTATTTCAAGCAAATTATAATAATGTTTTGACGCGGTGTGAACCGGAAGAACTAGGCCACGAAAGCCTAAGACTAAATGTATTCTGTAAAGGTAGGCCTTGTTAGTTTTTCGTAAACTATTATGTAGTTGAGGTGTACCATAGACTAAACCGAAGGTTATATTTTTCTGGTCTCAATATATCTCGTATATTAGAATTGTTCCGACATCAGAGATATTAGAACTCCTAAGAGGAAGACACCAGGGTACAACTTATAGTTGGAATAATGTCCTACTTTTTCTGTTAGCCTATACAATAATTGTATTCTCTCCTTCTAATATTTTCCTGACAGTTGTTTTTGCTTTCTTTGTCTGCTGTATTTACAAAGATCCATCCTTTCACCAGAACACGAAAACAACGCATTCTTCTCCTAAAAGAACTTTGTTGGGACATGTTCTTTCAAGCTTTTGTAGAAGGCTTAAGTCTTTCTTCCATTGTCGGTTGGGAAGAAAGATTAAACGTGACACAATGTCCACAAAGGTAACTGATCCGAATCAGGGCTTTCAAAGATTTCACGCGTATTTACAATGCTCAAAGCGTGTGGGTGTTTTTAAAAGTCCAAAAACATCGCAGTTCGGAAAACTGGTGAACCGGAAAGGCCCTGATGGACTGACACTAACTGAGCGTACACCATACGAAGCACAATCAAACTGTGCTCCATTATTGTTTCATAGATACTCATAGAGTGAATTACATCTTTATCTTTGGGACAACATCGACTATTGAGTTTCTCACACTAAAATAGTCGAATGAGCCGACAAAAATGTGGTAAGTAATCAAAAACACATTAAATACAGTTTGTAATATTATTGCTAACGTGTTCTATCTCTTTGAACAAGGAGAACACAACGTTTCGGGATCTGCGATCTGATCCCGTCTTCAGGTGAAAGAGATAGCCTATAGTAAAAAAACACAAACACACTTTTTGCTTGTGTTTGACAGGTCAGCTACTCTGATTACTTTAGGCTTGCTCATTTTTCTAATTTGTTGTGTTATTTTTAGTTTTAACCTTTTCCGTTCCTCTTCACCTGAAGACGGCATCAGGTTGCAGGTCGTGGTTTTCTGGTTCACTTAGTACCGAAGACGTCCGCAATTATATTTGCCCAGCAATAACCTCAGAATAATCGCAAAAAACTCAGAAAATCCCCCATCGTCAACAGCAAGCATTAAACAAAATTACAATAAATAGGCACAGTTTCAACAAGTAAACACCGCTGTACAAAGACAGACAACGCGCGCGGAAGGAAGTTCTGATTGGATTAATTATGTCTAATGGGGAGGCCCAAGGGTCGATTGGTTGTTAAAGGGCCAACAGAACAGCTGGCAAATACCTTCTTCTTCTTCTCCTCTTCAGTTAGATAAATAACCACAGAGAAGACTCGTCCGCTGTCATCCCGTCGTCATGCCATATTGTTTATTTGAGGTTAGGGGTTTTACTCTGTCTGTGTGGGTCGTTAGGACAGATGTTAAATTTATGTTAAGGACGATGTTTTTCTAAAACTGCTAAATAAAAATCTAATGTATGTCAATTTAATTTTAAACCCCTTGTGACAGACGGTATACAGCCTAATTATATTTGTGCATAAATTCACCAAAATATTGTCCCTATTCCACGTTAATGTTTCTAAAGTTGCTTGGCACGTTGTTGAGATCGGACAACATACTATTTTGGATATATTTTTCAATTATTAAAGGCTTTTCCCCATTTTAATTGAACCTTATACTGTATAACTATTGGTCTAACACCAAAATAGTACTTTAGAAATACAAAACAAAAGTTATATGCATCTTTCTTTCTCCCATTCCAAAGTCACGACTCAAAAGAGAACGACCAAATCTAAAACCCCCAGATCAGAAATATCCTACACTTCATCAAATCAACAGGAGATTAAAAGTAACGATAATTGTAGGTCAGGCCGGACCTAACCTAAGGCACTGGAATCAGCTGATATAGCATGATCGAGGAGGGGGTGGGCGGCTGGCCAAATTGGAAGGTTGTGTTGATTTAACAGCTGACTCTATCATATGTTGATGTAATCTCTGACGGTTCAATGCTCTCGCACGAATTCCTTGGGAGAGTTCCTTGTCGTCGGTTTCGAAGTTTCTTTTGATATTCTCAATTTGTTTTTTGGTGGTCATCGAAGATTATCTGATTTGAAGATTTTCGTCAAGATAAAAACTTGATGGGCTTAAGTATAATGGCTTTTTGTAAGTATATGTTTGAACCAGAAATCAGAACTTTGTTGTCGTTTATCAAGTTTGACAAAAATAGGCATTGTCACAATAACAATTGAAAATGTTATAGAGTTAATGTATACAGCACATTGTAATGTACAAAAAGTCAATGGATTGACGTCCTCAAACATCGTTCTGGAATTTCTTAAAACAAATCTTTGTAGTGTTTTACGGAGTTACACTCTTGTTGTTTTTATTATTGTACATTAATTATATTTTTAATATTTTTGCGGAAGTTTTCACTTTAATTAGCGTTTTCACTTGTTAGTGAACAAAAGGAAAACTAATAAAGATCTTTTCCCGTCGTTAGTGTGTTCTTCTTGTTCACTAGAGATGAAAAACTACCGAAATAATATTTTAAACTCGAAAATTATTTCCATCGTCAACAATAAACTTTAAACAAAGCGTAACGTGAGGTTAAAAATCGTTATGTTTATTGACAAAACTACCACCGTTCCAGTTTTGTTATACAGAGATTCAAGTTGAAAGAGTCAAAATTCGCTTACAATTCCTATAGCAGCATTGAAAAATGCTGTGAATATACACAATACCTTCTGAAAGGTTACGAAAACAGTTTTCAAGCTCACGTGAGAAAATGTTAGCTATAGCTAAAGTTGTTCTCAAAACTTTCTCATTAGAAAAACACTTCGCAAATTCTCCTGCTCCTCCTCACAGTATTATCACTTGATTAATACGTCTGTGATGAATACCGCCTTGTCTCAGACTCACAAAACAAGACGACTTCCTGGCGATGTGTTTTTTACCTCTATGAATCATATAAATCAACAGCGGCTAACCAGCTGGACGACATGTGGTTGGTGTTCCTCATGGCTCTGTTCTAGGTCCTACACTGTTCTCTTTGTGTATACGCTGATGACACCACCCAGATAAGAGGTGAATACGTGACTACTTTATCGTGGTCTAGGCTAACAATGTTGGGCTTAAGTATTAGTTTGAGTTTTTATGTATAATATAAGTTAACAAATGGTACTAGCTGCAAACAGCAAGTTTTCGTTTGAAGGCGTTTTGCATGTTCGATTGAAGAAACTACACGTTATGCTATGGTTTGTAAAGTGTTGAAAATAAACTAATGGTAGGGAATTTTTAAGTTTTTCATCCAAAAGCACACGATGTATTTTACTTCAAAATAGGCTACTTATTATGTGTTGAAACTGTTTGGCTTTGTAACCACAACTCAAAATGATTCACACCAATCGGACTCCATCCTACTTAAAATTCAGTTCAACGACCAATCCACCTTCTGCACCCCTACACCAAACCAATCAATCAACCTCCAACTCCAATTTAGAATCAGTCGAATTGAAATCAATAAAATAATCTATATTCTAACCTAATCGCTAAATCCGGTTTGACACATGATTAATGGCTGTCTTTGACTGGTCGGTCCCGGCAGGCTTGTTTACATGTATGATTTCATCACACCTACCCCGGACCGGACGCATCCCTCTGACGTGACGTGTCAGGTGGATGAGTGGGGAGACAGGTGGCGCGGCGCGGTGGCCAGATGCTGCACTATTAGTCTACAACCCTTCAGTCAATGACTTCTGTGGTGTTTGGCCTTGGGAACAGCTGTGGTGGGTGTAGAAGGAAACGTCAGGTGGCTGTGTTTTCTGTTTTGTTGTCCTTTTCCAACTGGATCTGATAAAGTTCGGTGTGTTGTACGGTAATCTTCTCGTTGGATAGGGCAAGCTGGCACGCCGGAGAGTGGATTGGTACAATATCGAAAACACCGGACGCGTACACTAGCGCTACTGTGAGTCCTAGTGGATTTCCAATAACTGAAAGGTAAAGGAGAATTTACCACACAAATTCTGTGCTATAAAACGGAATCTATAATGATTTTATTTCAATGATTTATCTCGCCGTAACCAAAAAACGTACCGAAAATAAAAAAATCAAATGTTCGCCGCCACCTTGGTATGGCAGAAGAGATTTTGTTGGTTTTTATTACAAATGTTGGTTACCGTACAAAAAATGTGCATGTCTGCCAAAGCTCTTCCATGCAGTGAACCGATTTTGCTCGAACATAAACTTAACCTAAAGAACTAGTAAAGGAACACCTGTACAATATTTCATAACCATCGAAAAAATTGTGACCTGTAGAGTGTTTAAAACATATATACAGCCATAGCTGGTTGTTCTATTAAAATAAGTCCCAGTCACATCCTTACCATCAACCACTAGAAATTCTTCTTCAGTCCATCACAAGGAAAGAAAAAGGAAGTTTCTCTTGACTTTCTTCAAAAACGAACAGTTTGAAAGTCCTCTGCTTTAAATTCTTTGCTCTCCCCGCAACAGAAGCCTCCTGATGTGACTATAAACACAATAATCACCAGCATGTAGTACAAAGAGTGATGGTGATTATGGTTTTGCCCGTGTGGGGCGCTGTGCTGGACATCAATTAATTAACTCAATTACTGAGGCTAATTGCAGCGCTCGCGCGTGTGCGTGTGTGCACGTCTGCAATTATTGTTATCAGAAGATCACTTTGTTGGAGGTCAGCTGGCTGGTGATAGCGTCTTTGTGCGGCGGTGCTTCAGTTCTCCCCGTCTACTGCAAGTGCAGAAGCCGACCCTTTTGTCGCAGATTGATTGTAATTGACTATTTAAACTGAACTTAGATTTTACTTCCATTTTTTATTAGTTATAAACCACGCCGACACGCAGCTAAGCGCTAAAGACCGCTGGCATGAGTGAAGCGAATTTTCATCCCCATTTGTTACTCTAATTCGCGAATTGTAACTCTAGTTTGGTATGCTCACAACCTCGCTTTGACCTTCGGCCTCAGTTTTCGGTGCTTTTTACCAAAAGTGTAACGAGGCTGTTCGCTACGCTCATACCCACTCTTCGGCCGGCTTCAGACTTACGTGGTCTTTTATTGCAAGTTTTACTACATAAAAGGTAAAGGTAGAGTTTGTCTTGTTTAACGAGGCGAAGTAAGGACTACAAAGTCCTCTCTACCACTAAACCTCAACCTTTACCTAGCGTCACCGTATAGTCACATTACAAATTGTAAGTGGTGACTGCGGGGTCGAACCCGCGCCACCGGAGTGATGAGCTCCGGAGTCACGCGCGATACCAGTCCGCCTCGGTTCCGCTAAATTGAAAAGCCTACCATGAAAGGAAAACGCATTTCGAATTGTATTACAGTCGTACTGTACTACTAATTTTGTTGTTATGGTGAACTATAACTTTTTGTTAAAAACGTAATTACCTTTTTAAGATTCCACGTATTTTTATAGTTTTTGTTTATTAAAACACTAAAATACAAACTTATTTAAAATTTCATCAAATTCGAATACAATTTAATGTTTTAGATCATTAAACCCATTTTGTGTGTGTGAAAACTCCCTCCCTAAAGGGTACTTCGAGTAGTCCTATTTTGATGACTAACTCTAGACCGAGATATTTACTAAAGTGTGTACCAAATTTTACTTAAATCGGACAACACAAGTGAAATACACACACACATGTATATAGTTTTGGACAAATGCTCAAAACGTGTTCTGGAGGTCAGGATTGGTGCTCATTTCATGGTCCCGGATCTGGGTCTTACCATGCGGACAGCTTGAATATTTCATTTTCCCAAGGAAATTTACCAATAATAAAGTAGAAAGTGCAGCTGTCTTGGACTGGAAGAGGGATAGCGCCATTTGAATTAAAGCCACCACGTAATAAATGAAAAGTATTGGGTAGTCTTCTTGTACAAACGTTTACTCTAAAAATATATACATGCCTGATAAATAAAATAACCCGGCATGTGATCATATGCTATAAACTGAAAGTCTATGTTTGCAAATTAGTGTCTTGTAGTCGCCGACTCCAAAATCAATCCAGTCAAACGTCAAACTTATCATTCAGATTAAAACCAACCATCGCTCCATTCCGATTATTACAGAAACCGCTAATAGCTTAATTCTACACTGTTCCGACGATGATTGCCTTGTTCGAAAAGCTCTAATCAAAGATTCTGATCACGGTTTGGGGCCGCTATAAAAATATTAAATGACCCGTATCCAACACAATTCTCCAAGGACTGGCGTGATACTCGATACTTAACATGGGGGTCGGCTGCACACTAATTTGTAAATTAGAAAGTGACGAAATCCAACACTGCCCTGTTTTCGCACTTCCTCCAGGTCTAATTAATATGGTTTTCGATCGTCTGGCAGATGTCTGGAGGCTTATGGACGTCTGTCACGTTAGTTTCGACACATTTCGCGGCTAATGTACCTCTAGAAAGTGCTGTTTTATGAAGAGGTTTTGGCAATTTCGGCATCACGTGAAGATTTAATTAGTTTTGTGTCCGTGTTGATTATGGTTAGTGCATTCGGTGATTATGGAACATGATGGAACGCTGAATTGATTTCAGTTATCAAGAGAAACCTCAGGGTGAGTAAATGTAGCTGCAGTGTTGTTTTTGTGGACTTGATTCAAGGCTCTGATTGGTAGGTGAGTGGACGTCTAAGTTAGCCTTAGATATTCTATTGTACGGAGAGCTTCATCCGCAAGTAATCGAAGCAAAGAATGAAGACAGATGGGGTTTTAGTGGGTCGTCATCAAGATGGGAAGAGGCACCAACAACATCAAGAAGCCAGCGACAAACCCACAAATCCATGGAGATGCGGACCTCAAGAATCTGAGAGCCAATTTTGTCCTCTTCTTAAAAAAATATTATATTGTGAAAACTTGTTGCCTTGGCTTATGCAATGGTTTTTTGTTCATTTCAGCTGACTAAAAGTTATTTCTGACGTCTGAAATTTTAGGTTGAAATATTATTATTCCATCATTTTTTAATGTAAACATAAAGAAACACAACGAGATGGGTCTGAAACGTAAGAGAAAGACTGATGAGCTTTAGCAAGGCTTACTTCAGATATATCTTCTTCTGGTATTAGGGTATGTAAGATTTCATAATTTAGTTTGTGATCACGTTTACACACAGATAAAAATGTACCTCAAGCTGACTTCCATGATGGATTTGGAAAAAGTCACTTTTCGCCAAGCAGCATTGAAGCGTCTCAAGTCCTAACCAATAAGACGATATAAGTAGAACCAATCTTTACATCCGCATAGTTATCTCTACCTAACTACTCTGCTCTATAATATCATAACTAGATCAGTGACTCATGCGACCTGGGCTGACCTCAGAGAAAGTAGGATCAGCGTGTGTGTGTGCGTGTGTTTGTTAGACAGCACTTGTGAGGACTTAGCGCCTATTGTGAAGCCGGACGCAACTTATGGGCTCTTTAGAGACCTCGTAAACCGAGCGGTTATAATTTGCTGCTGTAATTACTAGATAATGTCAATGTTGAAAGTGAAACTACTTATGATAAAGTACCTCAATGATCCTGTACTGGGCTGGGCTGCGTGGTCGTGTTTCATAAGACCTACAATGTAATTGTAAATAGTAAGGGCCTAGTTATTGGGATAATGTTTTGATGGAGTGTTTATTATAAGTAAAGCGATTAATTTACGATGTATATACGTTAATTAAATAACGATCCGCGGCAAATTGGTATCGCGCGCGACTCCGGAGCTCATTACTCCGGTGGCACGGGTTCGATCCTCGCAGTTACCACTAGCAATTTGTTGAGTGACTTTGCTAGGTAAAGGTCGAGGTTGAGTGGTAGAGAGGACTTTGTAGTCCTAACTCCGTTAACTTTACCTCTTACGTTTTTATATCAATAATTTAAACTTGGGAACTTAAAATCCAAATTTTCGTCTTGGTTTACCCAAAGTAAGATAAGTAAAAAGATAGGATCTAGTTTTTAGTTAGGTTCCCTGATTTTTGACACATTTGGATACTCTGACTTTTGATACATGTTCCCCTTTTTGTTTGAACTAGTTTTTCGAAGTGCTGTTTTTTCCTTCTAGTAACTGCAAATATTCCCAAATGAAAATAATCCCTAGCTTAGAGATCTGGTTGATATTTTCTCGGTTTTAGGTTGTGTGTAAAAATAAGATCCCTTTTACTTTGATACTTTGATTTGAGACACCAACCACTCTTAGGGGTATTTTAAGGTGAATATGGGATGAGGGGTGAGTTTGTTGAGTGTTTTGATTGATGATGAGGTGTAGTCTTGTTACAAAATAGGGCTGACTGTTCCCCAGATTGGGACATTAATTAATAGCACAACGACCAATGGAATGGACCTAGTTGGATTCTCTGATTTTAGATATATTTCCCTACTTTTTGGGTGAAGTTTTGTTTATAGATCTGGTAACTGAAAATTGACCCTAATTAAAAATATCCCTATAAGCCTACAAATCTGGGTAAAGAGCTTCATCACAAATACATACTATTTAAGTTTGACGTATTTGCTATGTTCGTAATTTAGTTAGGACTCGAGAGTAAAAATGACACATAGCTCAAAACATATTTTCGTACAAAATATATAATCAACGTATTCTGTCCAGTAGGCCGCCACTAAATTAGCAACAGGCTGTCCCTGCCGATTGAGTTGTCAAATATATTCAAAGCCCGAAAGGTGGAATCAGACGTCTTCCAGCACAAGGATATCAAGACATAAATTATAGCATTAGCACTCCCGACTAGAATCACACCTGTCTCTCTCTGCCTCCCACTGTTTTCGATAAAAGCCCTTCCAGCAAATCCGACAGCTGTTTTGGTTGACTAAGTGACAGCTGGCTCAATTTGACGTCGTGCCAAATGATTCAAGTCCGTCCTGCTCAGCAACATTTTGTAAATTACAGCTTCGAGTGGTCATTTCAGAAATTGACGCAGGTGCCAGATTCCTTGATGTTTCTTTCAAAGTGCAGGGTGCTTCTTCAGGTGAAAGATGTTGAATGAGTTTGTTTATAAACATGTTGTAGGCGTGGTTTGATGTCTTTATTGCTACGAGTTAACTTGGTTGGTGGTTTAATATTTTAGAAATGATGCTATGAATTGCAGAACTATTGTAGTACAGGACACCGAGGGTTTAAGTTGGAAATAATTGCAACGATAATAGGAATTGACCCTTTTGATTGTTTGAGGTTACTGGTGTAACATACTAAAAGTCTGTGACATACCAAAGACAAATTTTAATTTTAGAAATAAGTTTCCACGCGTCATAATAAAAGTATATTACAAATTTAAGAACACGTAATTTTTCTGAAATTTTCCTGTAAACTATATTAGTTTGAACATTATTACTTGTAGTAAGTTGTAGGAAACTACAATTTCTACAGCATCCCTGTTGATATCCATGACATATTCCGATTTTGGAGAAGATCAAAGTCTAAACCATCATGAAAAAGATCAACACATCTTCTTACTTAATTTGTGTCTAATCATTTTGAATTAAGAGTGCACAGTATATGTCGGCCATTTTGTTTTTGTCCCATAAGAGCATGTAAAAACAAAATTTTCTTGAGACCACTCACGCCAAAAATTTTTATCAGATCTTTTTGAAATAGGCTTTATTTGAAATACGACAACGTACTGCAATGACTCCGCTGACCACTTTAAAAAAATGTTATTATTTATTAGTACTGTAAAATCAAGAAATTTAAATACAAAGATTCTTTATCTTTTGAATGTATGTCACAATTTTATAAATGAGAAAATAGAAATTTGGCTCAGTGGAGCCACCAAAACATTTAATACACTTTAAAATAAAGTTTATTTCCTAAAAATCAAATGAAAACTGTTGCCTCTTATGGGACGAAATTCAAGGTCATAGTCACTCCTGCTTACTCTTAACATCCTCAACGGATTCTATTCCCAAGAATTCTTCTAGAACTCCTTTCAGACAGCAAGAGCGACGCGTGGCGGTGACTCTCTGACAGCTGCTGCTTGTCTGTAGGAGGTCTTGGATCTACCTCAAGCAGCAGACACGAGTCAAGGCTAGAGGCTACACCTGCAGACGCCCGCATCTTCTCAATGGTCGGTTACTGGTCAGACAAGACGCAGCACGCTTGTAAGATTTACGTGTTTCTCCCCGCAGCAGCTGCTCAGGCTGAGTGGAGGGATCCATCACTTTCTAGTCTTCCGTGGATAATGGTCTCGGACAAGGTGACAAGTCTTCTGGATCTGAAACGTGACAAAAAAGGGTGACGAATTGTCGCCGAAGCAAGCGCCCTTTGATTGTAACTGGGCTGATTGTAGGTGAGTGTTTTTATGACAGAATATTCCTCGAACTTTTAAGAGTGCGCAGTAGTGACTGTGACCTTGTATTTCGTCCCATAAGAGCCAATGTAAAAACAAGCATTTTCTTGGGACACCTCACGCCTACAACTTACATCGGATCTCTTTGAAATAGGTTTTATTTGAAAGATGACAATGGACTGCAGTGTCTCCGCTGAACACTTTTATGAAAACTTTATTAGTTTACTAGTACAATCAAGAATCTCAAATACAACGTTTCTGCAACTTTTGGATTGATGTCACGGTTTCACAAATGAGAAAATGGAAGTTCGGCTCAGCGGAGTCAATAAAGTATCTAACGCACTTTGAAACAAAGTTTATTTCATACAAATCCGATAAAAACTGTAGGCGTTAAGGGTCCCAAGAAAATGCGAATTTTTACATCGCTTGTATGGCACGAAATTCAAGGCCACAGCCACTACTGCGCACCCTTAATCTGGAATGGAAACGTATACTTTTAGAAAATAAAGATTCCGTATTAATTCTTCAATTTTGGAAAAGACGGTTCGTGCTACTACAGACTATGATGGAGTTTAAAACGGAAATTGTGCTGTTAATTAGGACGAATAGAAAAGTTCTATTTAGTTTTTGTTTACCCTGCTGTATAAACTCTCCTAACAATAACGTATTCTGAAGATATTGTTCCCAATAATATGTCTTATAGCTCTGAAACATCAATAAACTAACCAAATTCATGGACGTGTTAAAAAATACCCGGGTTTTAAGCTAATTAGGAAATCAGCATGGTAAGACCGTACCAGAGACATGATCCTGACCCCAGAACTCTCCTTTTGAACATTTTCAGAACTTCATAAACTTTTGTACAAATGTTTCTCACAAAAGTAAGTAGTTGTGACTTCGTAAAAGTGCTTTTGATTAACTCAAAATGTAAATTTAAAATGGTTTTTATTTTAGGGTTACTTATCAAAATACCAAAAACTGTGAATTCCACAGCGTCGTTTCAAAATGGCAGCTAATTATTTCGCTATAACAGCGACGTGAGAGGTCCGATTGAAATGAATTTCGTAATTTTTCCCTTCATGGTATAAGTATGCAGATAAAAGGACATGTAAATCTGAGAGACTGAGGCCCAAGGCCGAAGCAAGGCTGTAAGAGTAGACGCGAAGTTACCGCCTAGCTGCGTGTTGGCCTGGTTTAATAGAATATTTATTTTTTGTTTTCTCTTTTCAAAGTAAACCTTGTGGACAAAACTAGACCGGTATAATTACATTCTGTGCTCCAGAATTAGGTAAGATTTCACCAATTCACTCGCGACACCTGGCTCTACACTATCACCTGCTCAGATACAACGAGTTGATAATGAGACCTTGCTCGTGCTCACCTGCGTTGTAGGCACGCGTCTCTCGCTGACCAGCTGCTGATGACGTTTCATTATTGAAACAAACACTTGTGACCTTTCTCTCAAACTGGTATCAGTGCCTTTTCACGCTAGGTGCTTTAGCGTACTTGTCAGGGTGGCTTATATAGCTCATCCGATGAAGTTATAGTTAATTTTAGCTTCTAAAGGACAAGCTTAACCAATTTTGAACTTTTAAATAACTATTTCTGGTATCGGTGACCGATGTATATTTGATTTGCAAAGTTGATCATCGAAAATTCTGCAAAACATAATTTTAGCGTATGTAGACAAATTGAGAAATTTGATCGAAATCGAAAGCAATCACTGTAAGATTTATTAGCCTATAACTTTTGCATTTAAAATGTTGTCCTTTTTAAAAAATTTTTATGGACAGCGGTGAGAAAGAAAGAAAACACGAAACTCATTTTGAGACTTTAACTCTTTCTTGTTAGATGACTCAAATTGTCTTCGTCAACCCTTGAGGTAGTTGATAATGTAGATGAAATTAGGTGAACGGGATTCTTATTCAGCTGTGAAGTTGACTGTTTGCAAATGTTTAGCGAATTTTCTTTGAAAATATGGCTATTTATTTCTCTCACCAAGTAGAACGAAACGTGGTAGACAGGTGCGGTTTGCAGTTTTTTGCTTCCATTTTTTTTCTTTTGAGTCAAATGGCTAAACTTTATATAACCACTCTACAGCTCGCATTTTTGGTCCAATTTTCACGAAATTTGGTACAAATGTTCCTTTTGCAAATCTCTAGGTTAAGTTCATTAACCAGCTATATCGGACAGTCCGTTTCAAAATGGTGGCCATTCAAAGATTCAAAGTTTACCTATAAAGTTGTAGCAATACCATAATTGAATACAAAGTTCACCCTGTATAATAGAGTTTTACTTTCTCAACCGATCAAAACAACTCCCGTTGTTCTAGAACCTACCGGTTTAAATTAATTTCTGTTTAATTACTTAATCCGAATTTCTGCACTTTGACATTCAGAGCACTGGACATAAATTAAGCTGTTATGTAATTTACTAGCCTATGTTTCCTTGGATACAGAAAGGAAAAAGCTAAAGTTTGTCTTGTTTAACCAGGCAAAGTTAGGACTACAAAGTCCTCTCTACCACTCAACCTCGACCTTTACCTAGCGTTACCGTATAGTCACAATACAAATGTACGAGTAAGTGGTGAATTCGGGGATAGAGTATAAAGACATTTCTTCTAATTTAAAACAGATAAATGAAAACTTGTTCGGTTTTATCGGAAATTCGCTTAGATTGACCGTAGCGCTTGTGGCTGCGTGTCGGCTATGTTTGTTTATTTACGTTTAAACCCTAGAGGAAGCGTGGGAGTAAAGCGTGGAAGGATGAACCTCTTGTCTCCAAGTGTGCATCATCAATATTAGTCACGTGATTGATAGTGTCTCTTGTCCTTTTACTTGTTAACAGTTTAAATGAAGTGCTCAGATGTTCCAGATTTTGTAAACATTTCATTTTCCCATTAGATTAATTTTTCGCTTATTAATAAGTACATGTCAAGTCTATTTTTATCTTAAACTGTTGACAAAATACTTCTTTCGACAAAATAAAGAGAAAATACTCTTTAGACAAGAGCTCACATTTCAACTAAAAACTCTTCTTCGGATAAAAAATTTAAAATTGAGACTTGAGCAAAACAGAATTGTTTATATATTTAATAAACTTTAACCTTTCGGATTTCCCGGCCGGCGTCATTATAATCGAGTTCTTTCGGTTCACACCGCGTCAAAACAACATTATAATTTGCTTGAAATATTTCGGTCTTGCTGTGGATTACCGATCTTAGTGTGGTCTTGCTGTCTGCTATCCTATCGGTCACAGGGCTGCCAACCGTCCATTGGAGCAAGGATGCCAAAATATGTCGATGTTTTCATAGGCTTTGACACTATCGAAAGACTGTTTCAAGACTTGCTTCTTGAAAGCTTAATGCTGTCTTCTTTGATGAGGTTATTGCCATTTTTAGTTATTTCAAAAATATGTTTGCCAATACTTTAGCTTTGTCGAATTCTATTGCATGTTTCATGTTGTAGCTGTGTTCTGCTCTGACCGAAAAATTGGCGGAAATATTTCTAGGTCGCGTAAGCTGATTCTAAAAATATACACTTGAATCTTTCTTTTCGATTATTAAAAGTATGAACTCCTTTGTAATTTATTTGTGGCTTTCGGACATTTTATGTCGAACCTATTTACTTTCATTTAACTTAAGATTCTTTTAATGTCTTTGGAGTTAGTTACGACATGTGTTTAGGATTGTTAACTTGATTGCAATCATTACAGGGAATGTGTTAAATAAAGTTTTAATCATATTCATTGTTGAAATTCACTAATTTATTTTATGTTTTGAGGAAAAGGTGATTTTATTAGTGAAATTGAACAGAATCTGCTTCATTTATAGCGTCCCTCAGGGGTCCATTCTCGGACCGTTTATAGTTCTTACATTTATGCCAACTATACTGGACATTTCGAGACGCAATATTAGCTGTATTAATATTGCACCTTAAGATTTGCATTTAAGATTGTTCATACTATGTATTTATCGTACAGAATATCATCATCAATTCGCTAAACACAAGACCGCGGTGACGACAGCACACTAAATATTCAGTAGCCGTCACACAGCTGGTGCTGCGAGGAAACGGCGACCCAGTTTAGTCGCATAGAGGAATAGAACAGGTGATACTGTAGTTAATTCAGTAATGTTGTTGGTAAACAAAGGGGGAGAATATTGTTCTCCTTGAACTCTTCCGGCACACTTGCTTGACTTGACAGCAGGGCACGTGGGCCGCACACGCCCGCGCCCGCACACACTCGCAGTGCGGGGTGCGACAGATGTGAGAGGGTGATGTGGAGGAGGATGGTGCGGAATATTATGTGTAAAGTTGTCTATATGAACGTTAATACAGTACAGTTTAAAAAAAAGTGTTTTATCAATTTAGTTATCCTAAACCCAACACTTGACAAATTTGCAAACGAAATAAGTAGCAAGCCAGGCCGACACGCAGTTAAGCGCTAAAGCGCCGCTGGCATGAGTGAATTGAATTTTCTTTGCGATTTGTTACTCTAATCCACTCCACTTACAGCTTCGCTTCGACCTTCGGCCTCAGTTCTATGTTCTGTGACGATGAATGTTACGAGTCTGTTCGCTCCTCGGCCTTCAGCCTCCTGTACGATAACGGGCTCGATAACGGGCGATTAAAAAATAACCACAACAAAAATTAATAATAACGTCGTTAGTACAGCTAGTATTGCGTCTCGAAATGTCCAGCGTAGTTGACATAAATGTAAGAATTATTACTGGTCCGAGAATGGACCCCTGAGGGACGTTATTTCTACACGTCATTGACTTCGTCCTCAGACCTTTTTACTGGAAGTCATACTGCAAAATCATGAAAGGAAAATATATTTTTAATTTCAACAAAATGGGACTACTCTTTCCACTGTTATAACAAAAAATAGTCTCGTATATAAAGTTTTGAAAAACTGCTCAAAACGTGTTCTGGGGATTAAGATTGGTGCTCATTTCATGATCCGGGCCTGGATCTTATACCGTGTCTACGGCTTGGATATATCTCATTTGTTCAAAGGAAATTCGATAAAAATGACAACTGCCTTTAGAGTAACTCAGAACGATTCCTTGTATTTTCATTGGTCATTGGGCTATTAATTAATGACCCATTCTAAGGAAGAGCCGGCTTTAGTTTGTAACAAGACTAAACCTCATAACTCATTACTACCACTCATCACACTCATCCTTCACCACATATTTGCCTTAAAATACCCTCATGAGAGTGGTCGGTATCTCAAATAGTGATTATTTAGTGATTGCAATGCGAAATCTATCTCTAAGTCCGCAAACATCAGACAATAATCAGACTAATGAGAATGCCTTTATGAAGCAGAAACTCAAGTTCGTAATAGAAATATTGATTTAAGTCAAATCCAAAAACAAATAATTATTGTTAAAACATCAAACATTGAACCACAACATACAGATATTCATGGTAATAAGGAAATAGGAACACACTTAAAACATGCAAACAAATATTAAGACACTCCATAAAAATTGTATAGCCATATAAAACAAATGCAAAATTTTAGAATAACAAAGCAAATTTTGGAATTTTAAGGAACAAGGTAAAAATAATAAGATTAAAAGCAGCAGGGTACCTTATCACACAAACGGACACCTATGATGAAGGAGAGGAATAGCCTGGACTGATGAAGGAAAAATAGCTCAATCCGAAAGAATAAAGCAAATCTGGGAAATAAATAACTTTTCAGGATGTAGCTAAGTACTTCGCGTGGTCCGATTTTTTGTACAGTATTAAAATTATTTTAAAACGTCGACTCAATGTATATTGAAAAGACAAATAAAAAAATAACCACAACAAAAATTAATAATAACGTGGTTAATACAGCTAGTATTGCGTCTCGAAATGTCCAGCGTCGTTGACACTGTGAGTTGACTTGAATGTAAGAATTATTACTGGTCCGAGAATGGATCCCTGAGGGACGTTATTTCTACACTTCATTGGCTCCAAATACATGTCTGAATCGGCATAGTTTTCAATAAATTCCAATGACACCAGTCCTTACAGTTTAGTTTCATGTTTAATTTACTTCAATTAGTAGCATAATTAAGAGTATTTAGTGACGTATTTATTAATTGCGGGGAATCCGTGGATCGTTTCGATTAACCGTTTTACATGATCTGACTGAATCCCTATTTTAAATCTATGTCTTCGCAATGTCTATGTTATTTTAGTTATTGCTTTTAATCTGATTTGGTTTTATTTTCCTAAACTTACTCTACGGACTTATAATAATTTAAGCTAGAAACAAGATTTGTGCATCTCTTATGATTTTAATAAGACAAACAATACAGTTGATGGACGAAAACCGACAGTTTGTCTAAAATAGGTTGACGTTTTGTCACTTTCTCTCTACTTTTTGGCGACGGTTTTTTTAACCTGTTTAAATTAAACCACATCCAAATTGAGCAGCATAAACAAACAAACACAGACCGCTATGTAGCCCGGAGATACAGAGCACAGATTGGATAGGGCAGCTGCAAGATCAGCACCTGTCTTATTCTTGCTTTTTATTACTGACTGACTCACCTGCCCGGCCTGGCACCTGCTGCCGCCTCCATGTCCAGTGTCCGCGGCATCTGCCCCCGTGGTCAGTGGGATCATGTCCGGCGTCACCTGTCCGCTCTGATTCGGTCATGATATGTCCAGGTGGACATCTGCTTGGACTTGATGAATTGGGGTCCAGGGTAGGAATGCAATTAGTGAAACGTTGAGGGCATTTTCTCCTTTGTTTGGACCTTCAGTGTAACGGCTCGTATTTATTTGAATGTCGAAGGAGGCACGTCAGGGTTGGGACTGCACGTGACTGGACGGTGTTTGAATCGACACGAGTGAAATGAAACTTGTCTTTATTCAGGCGAAGTTAGATCCGTGCAAGTCCTCTCTTACACTTAACCCGACACCATGAGAACATGGAAATCCTGGTTAGTTAAATCACTAAAACATTTAAAGGATATTTAACAAGGTTTATTCACTAAATCACTATTTGAGATGCCGACCACTCTCATGAGGGTATTTTAAGGCAAATATGTGTTGAGGAATGAGTGTGATGAGTGGTAGTAATGAGTTATGAGGTGTAGTCTTGTTACAAACTAAGGCCGACTCTTCCTTAGAATGGGTCATTAATTAATAGCCCAATGACCAATGGAAATACAAGGACCAATGGCTTAACGTGACTTCCGAACCACGCAGGTGATGGTCTGATATGTCTAAACGATGGAGGGAGTTGATGCGGGTATCATCAGATGATCACTGAGACTATCTGAGCCGCTTTAGACCTATATCATCCTCAAAACCTGACCTCCATGAAGCTGGATTACAGGACCACGCCACGAGTCCCAGTCAACAAGTCCAATTTATTTCATACAAGTCCAATGAAAACTGTAGGCATGAGGTCTCCCATGAGTTCTTATCGGACGAAATTCAAGGTCACAACCACTCTTAAGCAGACAAACTCAAGAAAGTTCGTAAAACAAAAATATGTCAGTTTTAGACCACTATTGAACTTTGTGACGAAAGAGGCAAACGTGATTAAACTATTAGCAGTTTTTTACGTTTGGCTGAAAACGGGGAAAAATAAACAGCACGTTTTATTAAAATGTCTTAACACGAACTATACTTTTCCAAGAAAAGTACACGGCCTAATGTACAGAAAGTTTCCAAACTTAGTTTTGATGATGGCTCTACAACCCTCAAAGTTAAAACCATGATAAACAGTTACATAGAAAAATAGTGACATATCAACCATAAACTGCTTGACCCCTACTTATATTTTAGAAACTTTTTGACATAAATCTGTTGCCAGATCCTACCCAAGAGTGGAAGTGTTTATTCAAAATAGTAACTCAGACAGGGTACCCGGTGATGCGGGCAGCTGGTCTATTAACCGGGTGAAAGCCCTTCATTATGTCATATCGACAAGATTTTCAGCTACCGAAATCTGCCAACGTTTTCTGCTGGAGATTCTGGTATAACTTTAACTGATCTACTGCTTTATAACATTAAAAATAATTTCCATACGTAGAATTAAGTAGAGAAAATTTTGGTTGCATATAAATTATTATAACCGGTCAAACTAGAGTATATTACTTTTTGAATCCGATAGTATAGGCCTTAATATGTTTATATCATATATGTGTGTATTCTCTACAGGTCGCATCTTTTGTCCTATTTTCATGAAATTTTGTACAAATTGGCACAAATTAATGTTTTTTTGTAAATACGAGTATGTAGGTCAAGTTCGTTGGCTAGCAAAATCAAAGACAATACATACACTATACATACATACTACTATATGTATTGTCTTTGGCAAAAGTCACTACCGGAAGTATCTTTTAGGGAGTTTGTATTTGTTTAAAAGTGGTTTTAATGATCTATTTTAGTGATTTTTATGAAATTTGAAATAAACATATATTTTTTTAATAATATCGATCAGTATACCAAAAGTTTTTAAAATCCGTCAAGTTGTTTCAAAATGGCGGCCAAAAATAAACGTTATAAATGGTCCAATTTTAATGAAATTTCAAACAAATTTTCCATTCATGATACGTAGTAAAATCGTACAGTAGAAGGCCACGTAAGTCTGAGGCCACAGGCCGGAGCGAGGCTGTGAGCGTAGCGAATAGCCTCGTAGTGCTCGTGATCATAAAGCAAGGCCGTGGGCAAAGCTGAGGTTGAAGGAATTGGAGTAACTAATTGTAAAAGAAATTCGATTCAGTCATTCCATCGGCGCTTTAGCGCTTAGCTGCGTGTCGGCCTGGTTTTGATTTAGCCATGGAGACGTGTTTTGAAATTAATGTTCACCTAAAATGTTTCAGTCGGAGCTCTGAAAGTTGGTAGTTCACAAGCACCGGCTGCTAGGAAACCAGGATACAACAAAGGTGTATCATCCTAATTATATTTTAAAACACACTGAGAGTATTTTGGGCCCTTAAGGGCCGGCAAAAAGCCGACCTCCACCCGGATCAGGCCTTCAACGCCCAGGACCTCAACCCGGGGCTCAGGCGAGGCCGCCGAAGGATCGGACCTATCCCCAGTGACGGCCTCGGTCCTGGAGTTTGCTGACGTTGTCCTTGTCCAAGCAGCAGAGCACGACAAAGCCTACAAGAGTAGCTTTAATGAGTACTTGCGATGTGTTCAGTACAAGCACAAGCACAAAAATGATACATACTCAAAATCCATAGCAACGAAATTATTATGCGAGTCAGTGGCTCTACTTGTGGCCTGAGCCGTTCGTATCTACCAATCATATCACAATCTTTGGTTGAATAGCGCTGGTTATGTACGCGCTGATGCTTCTGACAGTGTTTATTGAATACTCCTCGTACAGCGGAGAAATCATCACCTTGTTGCGACAAGACAGGTGTGGAGCGGGCGAGGAATCCTCTACAAAAACTGGGAGAACTCACGAGCCAAATGACTTTAATGAGGGAGAAGTGTAAAAGACAAGGAACATGTGCTCGACAATGGTGATTATACCAGTGGCAACAACATGCAACAGTAGACACTCGGTCCGGCACCTGTCTAATGTACCCTTGGCACGAGGCATACACTCTCTCTCTCTCTCTCTGTTATATGTAAGGAGTGATGGGGTAAAGGTAAAGTTTGTCTTGTTTAACCACTCAACCACGACATATACCTAGTTTGTGCGACCTATACTTTGTTACAGTAAAGTCACTGAACAAACGGTGGTGACTGCGGAAATCGGACCCGCGCCAGTGGATAGCGCGCGATACCAATCCGCCACGGATCCGCCAAGGGGTATTGTTGTACTAGGTTAGGTGTCATCATTGGATATTGATTATAAATACAAATAAATATTTTTATTGCTTTGGACAAAAACTGTTGAGAAAGAAGGCTTAAGAAACAAAGAACAAAATCAGAGGAATAAAACTACAACCAAAAGAAACAGCAGGAAAACATAATTCTCTTGGAGATGATCGTTTTTCAATGGGGTAATATAACTTTTAACCATAATTTTCCGATTTTAAATTCAAATTCTTCTTCAGATGCTATTGGCAATAACCTAATGGCTTTAGTAGAATTTTTATGAGCCGTTGCCATAACATTTCCTTTTAATTTTAGTTCACTACGCTCACTGTCTCGCTTCGGCCTTCGGCCTCACACTTACGTAGCCTTTTACTGCACGTGCTTTTACATAATTATTATCACGAAAGAAAACTTATTTCATATCACTCTACTTGGATAAGCTGTTGAAGCGAAAATCACTTTTTTGGCCGCCTTTCTGAAACGACTCAATGGATGTTCGTGATTTTTGTGAATTGATACAACCAAAATACATTTTTAGTCCAATTTTCATGAAAATCGGATGAAATTTATTGTTTTTAATTAATAAATAATTAAATAATTTTTGGTAACAAGCTTCCCCTTCCCCAGGTGACTTAAGGGTTGGCAGCCTTGTGACCAATAGGATAAAAGACAGCAAGTATCTCAGTTTTAGCCAATCAGTGTCTGACGATGGTACTCCACAGTGAGACCGAAGTATTTCAAGAAATTATATTAAAATTTTGACAATGGCCGCGAAAGCCTGAGAGTTAAAGGGGTCATTAGTTTGGAACAGTGTGTACCAAATTTTATGAAAATCGGACCAAAAATGCGAAGGTATGATACATATATACGTACATACTTAGCCTATATAAAGTATTGAAAAGTGCTCAACGTGCTCTGGGGGTCAGGATCGGTGCTCATTCCATGGTCCTGTTTCTGGGTCTTACCATGCTAACAGCATGGATATCTCATTTTCCAAACCAAATTCTCTAAAAAGGTCCGTTGAAAACTGTAGGCTATCCTAAATTTCGTGAGGTGACTCAAGGAATCTCATGTTTCACACTGTTCTCTTTGGATGAAAAGAAACACTTTAACTGAAAACACTGATTGATTTCTTCAAATTAGGGTCAATAATAAGCACGGGTCGGGAAAGAAAGGGGAAGGTGTCTGTCTGTCTGCACGCCAGGATTTCTAATTCGACACCCTTCGCATCCCTTGTCAACCACCTGGTGAATCAGCTGTTGTAGCCGCAGGAGTCTGATTGTTTACCAACATATGGTCGACACAGCAAGTGGCTCTGTTATTGTTTTGCTTTTTGTACGATTAGGCGGAATACATTTGAATAATTGTAGAAGATTCGTGAGTGGTTTTATGTAGATGAAAGGACTGTTGTTGAAATGATGACTTTCTAAATTTTGGTTGGTTTAATTTTTTAGGACTTTTGGTCCACTGCAATTTTGAAACGCGCTCATACCATTAGGGCATTATTTTGGAATTTCCTGTTTGCGCGAGAGCATTTGGTGTGCTTGTTACATACTAGGGAATATAATACTCGTATAATTTTTAACAATCAATGTGAACAAAATATGCCTTGGTTAGTGAATTTCCAAAGGAAATCCAGTTAACCGCGTAGAATAAAACGAAAAGCAGTTTTGGGTTTGCCAACACCTAATCAGTCAAATGGTAAAACCTTAACCCAACATGTGTACCAAAATACAACAAAATCCGTTGAGCCAAACCAAGATGGAGATTTTAATATATCATGTTTTTAGCTATGTTTTTTAGGTTAGACATAATTCTTTTACCAAAGATAACAATTTAGAAGACTCCTCATACTCCGTTTGGATTTTTACCCACGGAGCTCCTCAACTGCCATATCGTTTGGAGCAATGAAAAAAGTATGCACATTTTTTGAAGATCATACTAGATCTTCCCACCCAAGTTTATATGTATCTTTTCTAAAGAATTATTATATACAGTGCTTTTAAAATCATCATATAATTTTTCCAGGTTGATCATAGCATGATGATTTGCGAAGCAAAGTGTCATTCCCCTTCGGCAGCAGGATGCTACTATCTCTCATCTACGTGACCATATGTCATTGATAAATATCATGTCATCAACATAAGCGTTCAATTGATGACTTTAGTGACCATTTCTGCAACTCAGACCTCTCATGACTCACTGGAATCTGGTTTCTGATTTCTTCCCAAATCGGGACTTGGTTTGTTGTGATATTCACCGGGTGAAATCGGCGGTTCCTTTCTGAATCGGCGACGATTCGAACGTTCTGTTGATTTAGGGAGAAGAATTCTGAAAGGTCTTGAGAGGAATTTGTCCTGGAGAGTTTTTGTTGTCGTGGGTTTGATTTGTCATGATGTTTGTAGAGTCAATGTTTCGTTATTTAGTTTCTTGATCGATAAATCTACTTTGTTAAATTCATGCACCTGCGAACCTAAACCCTTCTTGTGAAAGAGACTTCGGCGTCAGAATGAATGAAAAGTTTTGGTTTCTAAATATTTACGATTGCCGTACAAAGTTATGATGTTATGTAATAAAAAAAGGTAAAGTTTATCTTTTTTAACGAGGCGAAGTTAGGACTACAAAGTCTTCTCTACCAATCAACCTCGACCTTACCTAGCGTAACTGCTTAGTCATCAACTCATCTTACAAATGTAAGTGGTGACTGCCGGGATCGAACCCGCGCAAACGGAGTGATGAGCTCATGTGGAGCGCGCGATACCAACCAGCCACGGGTCCGCTTAATACACCTCAGATTTATTAAATAAATTGGCACAATTTGAGATATGGGTGGTTATTTGGCCAGGTAAAATGTCATAGCAGAATAGAATCTACCGTTTCTAGCCAACAGGCTGTGTTGGATTTCTTTTGTAACTCTTGAGTTATTCCTTTTGTCAATTTGTCTACACAATTTTGTTGATAGCCATAATCTAGGGCTCCAAAACTGGAACTGAACACTTAAATAAAAAACAACGGTGTTCTTTAGTAGCCTAAAGAAAAGGAAAAGCATAGCATACCATGTTTTATGATATTTTGATTTGAGACACCGATCACTCCCAGAGGGTATTTTAAGGTGGATAGGATGAAGAGTGGGTGTTTTTGATGGATGATGAGGTGTAGTCTTGCTACAAACTAGGGCCGACCATTCCCCAGATTGGGTCATTAGTTAATAGCCCAACGACCAATGGAATAAACCAACGTGACCTCCAAAACACGGGGAGTGGCCATCGAGAAAAGTTATCACCGCGCCCGAGAATCGAACCCGGGCTGATTTGGTGTGAAGCACGCACTATACCACTGAGCTATGGCCACCTTCAAGAACCTTGGTGTACGAGGAGAGGCAAAGTGAAACAACAATGCAAATTAATACCAGTATCTTTATTAGCGGTTATAAACTTGCTGGTGTAATGTGTCTGGTTTAAAGTATGCGAGAAGTGTTGTCATTTCTGTGTCGTGGGATAATTTTACGAGCCATTGTTTTCTGTCTTAAGGTAAACTGTTAAATTTTAAATTCACGCCAGGATTAAGCTGTCGTTGCTTTTTATGTAATTAGTATGATGATGGTATTGTTTAGTGTCGTTTAGGAAAAATGAGTTAATTTAGGATTAACACATTGTCCAAAGCAATTCTGATGAATTGCCTTGCGGAATTTTATTCTCTGCTTTGCTTTTAAGACCGCTTACCGTCATTAAAATTAAATTAAAACGTATCAGCTTCTGAGTACGCAGTAGTGACTGTGACCTTGAATTTCGTCCATAAGAACAGTGTAAAAACTTAAATTTTCTTGGGACACCTCACGCCTACAGTTTTCTTTCGACTGTTATGAAATAAACTTTGTTTTAAATTGCATCAAATGTTTTAGTCACTCCGCTGAGCCGGATTGGTGACAGTTGGTAATTTTGTCATATGTATCAGACATGAACCAGCCAAACTCGTCTCCTTTTTGACAAAGTTAGATATAAGAATATTTTCGAGTTCGGAACGGACGTTAGCCGTTGTTTCATTTCTATTGGCCGTTGGGATATAGTTTAATGACCCAATCTGAGGAACAGTCTGCCCTAGTTTGTAACAAGACTACAAACGCTAACGTGATTCCAATAGAATTTTCTATAACGGGGTATAGTTTACACCAAGAGTTCCCTTTTAAAGGGGCGTTTATGTACAGTATTAAGTATCATGCTATATAAAAACTTGGTATATACATTAATGACACCTCACTTAAAATGTGTACTCAAAATCAACAAAATGGAAACAGCTCAGTAAGGAGATGTTGGGAAGCTCAATTTAGCAAACAGTTTTGTTCTACGTCGCTCAGTTCTATATAAAATAGCTCCATTTCCTTTATAAATTCGCTACTTAAATTCACAATTTAAGACAGCACATAACCTGTCCTGCCGGACATACCCGAGACAGCACAATATTGGCAATGCGAACATTCCGCAAGTCACGGTCTCAGGTTATTTCGCAAATTATATTTCTGATGTCATAAAAGTTACGATGTAGACCCTGGAAAGAATGGGTGATAAACATTAACGCCAAAACTGAGCCTCGAGGCCACACAAACTTTCACATCACGAGGATATGTTCTGCACTCTGTATGGGCAAACTTTATATTTCCTGGCTTTGCTGACCTTTTAACGATCTATGGATCATAAAGAGAAGAACTAATGTGCTTCATCTCATCATATAACCTGATAGTACCAAGAAACTGTTGTCACAAATTTGCTTTATTTTTGCCACTTTTATAGTGGAGTACGACACTATCAAGTTGAGGACCGGAACTATTTTTTTCTTCTTAAGGCGTTAAGCAGTATTAGGGATAAGTTAAATAGTTTAAGATAGTTGTTGAATTTGGTGGAGAGAATTGTCAATCTGTCATTGGAAAACAGCAATAACAATTAATACTAACCTCACTAAATCACTATTTGAGATGCCGACCACTCTCATGAGGGTATTTTAAGGCAAATATGTGTTGAGGAATGAGTGTGATGAGTGGTAGTAATGAGTTATGAGGTGTAGTCTTGTTACAAACAAAGGCCGACTCTTCCTTAGAATGGGTCATTAATTAATAGCCCAATGACCAATGGAAATACAAGGACCAACGGCTTAACGTGACTTCTGAACCACGCAGGTGATGGTCTGATATGTCTAAACGATGGTGGGAGTTGATGCGGGTATCATCAGATGATCACTGAAACTATCTGAGCCGCTTTAGACCTATATCATCCTCAAAACCTGACCTCCATGAAGCTGGATTACAAGACCACGCCACGAGTCCCAGTCCTTCGAATCTTATAGGCATCAAAATCTACATACGAAATTCCAAATGTATAGTACAAGTGCAATACAAATTTTGGATTTGGTGTTTACCTGTTCAGCTTACACTGACTACTTTAGGCCAGCTCATTTTCTAATATTTAGGTTACTTTTCACCTAAAGACGGGATCAGATTCCAGATTGCGAAATGTTTGTTCTTCTCGTTCGATAGAGAATGTCCGCAATAATATTTCAAAATCAGGCAATATCAGTTTCTAACTTCTAAGGAGTGCCTGGGATATCATTTTTTTACTACCAAAAAGAAGCCTCATAAGATGGTGAAGAGCCAGTAAAGTCACAAATTGTATGCAAATTTGAGATCAGCTCCGATTTAAAGAAAAATTGGATCCTTTCATCTCTGTAGTAAGTAGCGTAAAGTATTTGCCGGGCAGCGCAAACCGGATGTTTTCATTGGTGCAACGCAGTCACGATCCGGAGAACGCATCGGCCGACACGAACACAAAACAAAAACTCTAGTTTAAAAGCCGCTGGGTGAAGAGTGTGGGGCGACGTAAACAAAACAAAAACAAAAACTCACTCTCTCCACAACTGCATTCAAGCAGGTCGGTACACACGGAGTAGAAAAACTACAAACAAAAACACAGAGTGTGTACAGGCTGGAGAGCCTTGACCAATGAGAGCAGCGCGTTCTGGCGGGAACAAAGACGCCAGCGCGGGAGATCAGTTTTGGCGGGAAGAGTCGCCCTTGGCCTGGAGTGACGTCACGGTTACATCAAACCCAGCCAAGGATCATTCTGGCGGGAACCGTCTCGCGGTGGCAGACTTACAGGCCTACAGTTACTTTCTACGTTGGTTGTCACACTCAAATCTCTAATCGATAGTGATTTTTCGCTGCATTTTCGCATTTAAAATCTCAAAGGCTCGTTTGAAAGGCAATTTTGAACCACAGCGCGAAAAAACATCGAGTCTAACTCCTTTAAATTTTAGTCTATAAAAATCATTTGCAGGCAAATGATCTTGAAACAGCACATATCTCCTAACCTCAATTCTAATCTCTTTGTCCGCCGCTGTAGCCCAAACTCATACAGACTTCCTTTCTTTCTTTCATATCCCCACTCGTCCTCTGTTCTTTCTCTCCCTACTCAGTCGGCTTGTGTAGTTGATTGAGTAATTGATGCTGAATTTCGACAATGCCTGACCGAGGTCACTGTTTGTGGTCCATGTCTTGTCTGGTTAGCTTCCTCCAAATTTCGTGGCCGTGGGCGACGGAGGCCTCTCTTAGCGCTAATTGAATTTGTGGCAATAATTATGTGGTCAAATTATGTACAGTAACTAAATGTTGATTTAAATCATTACAAATTTTATGGATTTGTGGATCGCTGTTTAAACGGTTAACACTCAAAATTACTGTAGATTGATTTTGGAAGCTGTATAGTATAATTTTGACAATCGTTATCAATAGAAAGACACAAATGTATATAAAAAGTCATGCTGAGTTTTGCACGCTGAACGGAAGGTGTACAAATAAAGTTTTTGTCGAGTAAAATTGTGTACTCACTCTTTGAACTCTATAATTCGTGTCTTTCAAATACGGGTTTTCAATTGTGTTTAGGTTTATTTCATATTTAGTCATCTATTGGAAAATAATTTGACAAAGTTTAGCAATCCCTCAAATTTAATAATAATTTCTTTGCTGATGATACGTTAATTTTTCTTCGTGGAATCAACGTCAACATCATATGATATAACGTACACAATATGAATTGGTGTTTAATTCAGACAAAATCTTGCACCCAACTGCACGTTCTAGCCAACTCATACATCTTGGTTAAAAGCTCGGTATTTCTCAACAGCACCAAGACTTGTACAACCTATTCATACCAAATCAAATAATAACTAGCGTTTTCCACTCGACGAAATCCATTGAATGACATTTTCAGCTCTAGATACTTCCAATACAAACACACCCTCAAGGACGTGATATGAATTGAATCCTGTCCTCTTCAGAACTGAATGACAAAGCCGAGCACGACTCGTAGATCCTAGATCAGCCAAGGACATCTGAGCTAGTAGGATCAAGGATCAGGTTTTAAAGGTCCTGTACCGTTCTGTCCTTGAGCTCGCTTCGCTCTACTGCCCCACAGACACTCGCTTTGCTGGACAAGACGCAGATTGATGGTTTAATAATTACACCAGTCCGCTCTGCTCTCGTCTGCAGATGATGATGTTTAAAACGCTGTTAAGCTTGATGGACGTCCCTCGGGCCCTTTCATTCGAGTGCTTCTTCAAACAGAATAATGTTGGCTACTCTCAACAACAAAGTTGTGTGAAAAGTTACGCAGGTTCCGCGGAGAATATATTGAACTTCTTGTAGTTAAAATCTTGTTTGCATTTGTTGTATACAAAATAAACAAAGTAGGACGTAGAACGAATCCCTGAGGGACACCGTGGTTCAAGTCATTTTCAATTTTCTCAGAGGGGGTTTATGTGGCAAGTTTGGTTTGACGGGGAAGTACACTTTGGAAAAGAAAATACCTTAGGCCTTGAAGTTCAAGAACGTATTCTTTGCTTTGGTTTACATACGAAATAAACAAAGTAGGACCAAGAACAGATCCCTGAGGGACACCACGGCTCAAGTTTACTTCATTAGATAGTTCATGATGTTTAATGTTGTCAGAGTGGGGGGTTTATGTGACAGTTTGACAGAGAAGTACACATTGGGAAAGAAAATACCGTAGGCCTGCAAAGCATGGCGAGAGCAAGACTTGTTGTCTTGACGATAAAGTTAGATTAAAGCCGTGGTTTGGATCAAGCAGTAACACTTTTTTAGTGTATGGCTGGCAAGAAAACAGCACTTATTGGCACTTATAAAACTGGGAAAGGTTTTTGCAGAATCAACCCGTTGGCAAGAGTCCCAGAATAATTTTGATCGGCCTTCTGATAGCTTGGCAAATTGAATTTGAAGTCTACAACATTTGAAATCTTCCCCGTCTTCGGCAATTGTCTTGTTTCTATACCGTTGAACAGTGTTGTATTGGGATGCAGCACTATAGCACCAAAGATAATTAGATTGCGCATAGATTCCGAACGGCTGAGGCAGGAAAATCAACATATTTCGGCAGCTCAAGCACTGCGAGGGAAATGGGAATTCTTTAAGAGTCTCAAGTAGAACCAATGACTCACGCGAGAGTTCGTTCGTTCTCGATAATCAGAAGGCTCAGTCATCGACACCAGAAAAACTCGAGCATTTGGAGCCGAGGGGAGAAAGAGAGAGAGATGGCTGCGCTATCTGTGTTTGGGCTGCCGAACTAAGTTGACTTTGCTACCTCAACCGTGTGGCATCAATGCGCAATCACCACAACATTATCTTTGCTAGCACGCAATGCAAGTGGTTGTGAGTAGGCGCCAGACGCAGACGCAGACGCCAGACAGACAGACATTTATTTGCACTTCCTCTGTGACTCACGAGCTGCATACTCACGGCGCTGCAGACAGATGTGGGCGGATGTGAGGCGGACACCGTGTAAACTCGGCTGAATACGGAGTAGATGTTGTAGTGTACACAACCCAGCAGGTCACTGTTGTAGCGTTTAGCACAACATTTAGTAAATTGTCGGAGGGTTAAAGTAAATATGTCAACCGCCATAGAAATTCTGAAGTTGAGGTTTTACGAACGTTTTTTAGTGTACAAGTACACGACGTTTCGGGATCTGGAATCTGATGCCGTCTTCAGGTGAGAGTAACCTAAACAGAACACAACACATGAGGAAATGAGCTATCCTAAGTAATTAGCGTAAGCTAACCAGTCACCCGCCACCAAACAACATGAGCTTTTTGTTTTGTTTGTTTTTCCTTAAACTTATTTAATTTTATAACAACTAACAATACAAAAAGCACAAACACATAAGACATTTAAAAATAAATAAAAAATCCAGCAAGTCCACGGCCAGTGACAACTGCCAACTGATTGATTGACTGGCTGGCTAGGAGCAGCGGACGACCAATCACACAGTGAATCAGAGTTACCAACGAAATGATGTATTAGAATTGTACCATCAATGGTAATTAGTTAACCCGCCACAGAATGTAAAGAGTGTTAACTTTAAGTGACTTTGTAAACAATGAACAGACATTCTTGCTAAAAATTCAAAATTGTTTATTATGTTTATTTTTGGTTTTGATCATTTTGATATAGTTTGTAACGGTTGTAAAATAAGTTTTTCTCTGTCAAAAGTTAAGAAATGTTCTTTAAGTTATGCTCTGCTAGAAAGCGGTTACCGCTATATTACGGCCATGATTGACGGTGAGAACTTTTGTGTTCAATGGAATCATACGGAAGTGTTTTCCTAGAAAGCGATGGCCGCTTCCATATGATTGCTGAAAACAAAAGCTCACCACCATATTGCGGCCGTAATGTTGCAAACATCGCTTCTTAGGAAACTATGGCGTTAATGTATTTTTATTGATTTTGGTTGTTTTTGACTGGTTAACTGATTACTTGTGGCTAGTTCTTTTCTAATGTGTTGTGTTATGTTTTAGGTTGCTTTTACCTGAAGACAGGATCTGACTGCAGATCCCGAAACGTCTTGTTCTTTCTGTTCACTAAAGATGGAAAAAGTCCGCAATAATAGTTAAAACTCAGGAATTCTCCCATCGTCAACAACAAACTTCAAGCGTAAAATCTGTTTCAAAAAATGATTTTCATAACTTCTCAAATAAATTAGAGTCAATTGTTCTGCTTTCGATATTTAATTCGTTACCAACAAATTTCAACACTGCAAAGAATTGTATAACTAACAACTTCTCAAACGAACCCCAGGTCCACAAAGGATTGCGTCCAGAGAGAAAATTACATTTGAACAATATGGGAGAAGGAACTCCTACAGTTCAACCAGTTAGTGAACAACCTGCCTCTCATACAAGGTTAAGGTATAATAGGGTTGCTTTCCACACTGAGTGGACTGTAGTGGGCTATTCTACACACAATAAAGCATGGAGAAGGAATCATTGTAGTGGTAATCAATGTGAAATTCATCACGCCAGAAATCAAGTCCTTGAGAAAGTCTGACAAAGACAGGCTCATGTCGTTGTCCACTCTCATTTCAAATTTTGTATGTATAATAAATAGCATACTATACTTATCTAGGGATTTCTGAGGTTGAAGTATTATTACGGACGTTTTCCATTGTCTTTTAGTGAACATGAACACTCTAAATAAGAGTGAAAACCATTCCAAAAGAGTAAAAATCGAGCCACTCTTTAATGAGAGTGACTGGGTTTCAACATCCAAAAGAGCGAAATTTCACTCTTTCTGTTTGGCCTCCACTCCTTCATTTTTAGAGTGAAGAACACGACGTTTCGGGATCTGGAATTTGATCCCGTCTTCAAGTGAAAAATAACCTAAAACATAACACAACACATTAGGTAATGATCTAGCCTAAAGTAATCAGCGCAATCTGACTAGTCACTCACCAGCAAACTTATCTGTGTCAGACTTTTATTTCTTGTTGCATTAAAGATAATTTATTACTTGTAATCGAGATTTTTCATGCTCATTGTGTTACCTTGTGATAGTTTTCAGCCACCTTGAAGCGACCAGACATGTAGTTGTCAGAACAATGAATGTAAAATGGTGTAAATAGTAAAGGTAAAGTTTAGTAAAGTTTGTCTTGTTTAACGAGGCAAAGTTAGGACTACAAAGTCCTCTCTACCACTCAACCTCGACCTTTACCTAGCGTACGTAAAGTCACATTCATTACAAATGTAAGTGGTGACTGCGGGGATCAAACCCGCGCCAGCGGAGTGATCAGCTCCGGAGTCGCGCACGATTCCAACCCGCCACGGGTCCGCTAAATAGTATATGTAGAATAAAAATTAACAAGTAAGAAAACACTTCTCTTTTTTTTTTATTTGTTAGTTTTAGGCTTTTATTTAAATTTATAACAACTAGTCTGAAAAACTATGCAACACGCACAAAACATTACAAAACCCTTAAAAATAATTAAAAGCCAAAGCACGACCGGGTGGCTGCGAACTGGCTGGTTGGCTACAGAGTAGCGGACGACCAATCACAACGTAAATCAGACTGACAAACTGTAACCGAGAACACAAAATACCTATTTATACACAGCTAATGGAAGAAGAAATTCTTTAGAGTTTTGATCAATGAGTCAGCTTTTCTTAACAAAGGAGTTGAAATGACTATCACGAATTTAGAACAACTAATTCATTTTCTAACCCATTAGCGCTTTTACTACGCCATTAGTGTGCGTTATGAGACTAAGTAAGCTGATTGGTTGTAAATTAATGTTGTGAATATTGTCCAGTTGTGAATGACGGTTGTGAAACGATGCCAAGTTGTGAATGAATGTTGTGCAGTTTGATAATGAGTGTTGAGAATTGATTACAGTTGTGACTGAATGTTGTGAAAGGTGGTACAGTTGTGAATGACGGTTGTGAAACGATGCCAAGTTGTGAATGAATGTTGTGCAGTTTGATAATGAGTGTTGAGAATTGATTACAGTTGTGACTGAATGTTGTGAAAGGTGGTACAGTTGTGACTGAATGTTGTGAAAGGTGGTACAGTTGTGAATGACGGTTGTGAAACGATGCCAAGTTGTGAATGAATGTTGTGCAGTTTGATAATGAGTGTTGAGAATTGATTACAGTTGTGACTGAATGTTGTGAAAGGTGGTACAGTTGTGAAACGATGCCAAGTTGTGAATGAATGTTGTGCAGTTTGATAATGAGTGTTGAGAATTGATTACAGTTGTGACTGAATGTTGTGAAAGGTGGTACAGTTGTGAAACGATGCCAAGTTGTGAATGAATGTTGTGAAAGGTGGTACAGTTGTGACTGAGTGTTGTGAAAGGTGGTACAGTTGTGACTGAATGTTGTGAAAGGTGGTACAGTTGTGACTGAGTGTTGTGAAAGGTGGTACAGTTGTGAATGAATGTTGTGCAGTTTGATAATGAGTGTTGAGAATTGATTACAGTTGTGACTGAATGTTGTGAAAGGTGGTACAGTTGTGACTGAATGTTGTGAAAGGTGGTACAGTTGTGAATGAATGTTGTGCAGTTTGATAATGAGTGTTGAGAATTGATTACAGTTGTGACTGAATGTTGTGAAAGGTGGTACAGTTGTGACTGAATGTTGTGAAAGGTGGTACAGTTGTGAATGAATGTTGTGCAGTTTGATAATGAGTGTTGAGAATTGATTACAGTTGTGACTGAGTGTTGTGAAAGGTGGTACAGTTGTGACTGAATGTTGTGAAAGGTGGTACAGTTGTGAATGAATGTTGTGCAGTTTGATAATGAGTGTTGAGAATTGATTACAGTTGTGACTGAATGTTGTGAAAGGTGGTACAGTTGTGACTGAATGTTGTGAAAGGTGGTACAGTTGTGAATGAATGTTGTGCAGTTTGATAATGAGTGTTGAGAATTGATTACAGTTGTGACTGAATGTTGTGAAAGGTGGTACAGTTGTGACTGAATGTTGTGAAAGGTGGTACAGTTGTGAATGAATGTTGTGCAGTTTGATAATGAGTGTTGAGAATTGATTACAGTTGTGACTGAGTGTTGTGAAAGATGGTACAGTTTATAGTAGCATATACGAAGGGGTACAACCGAAACTGAGAATACTCTATGATGAATAGATATATTATGTAGATATTCAAGAAAACTAGAAGAACTGACAGGAACCGGGCCTTTGAACTCTGCGACTAGTTTTGAAGGCCAACCTCTTCCATTCTCTCATGAAATATCGCCTATAAACCTCTGTCAAAATTGACTATAAAAACAAAACAACCATACTTAATACTTCCCAGAAACTTCCTTCATTTTGCGTTGAAATTTTCAATCTCCTAATGTGGTTTGTTAGAATGTTGCGGATAGTTAAAACTTTTGAAGAAGGACATAACTTATGAATTATTAGGCCTTTTCATGACCAAACCCTAATAAAAACTCAAACATGACGAAAAGAAGCGCCTTGATGTACATTAAAAACTTCCTGATGATTTTCAGACAAAGTCTTTTAAAAATGATAATAGCTCAACTAAGATGTAAGATGGGTAGAAAAAGGAAAACAACAAAATAAAAACAGCCGACGCGAAAAGAACATCAAGATGTCTTTTCAAATTTGTAATTAATGATGGCGGGTATGGGGGGAAGGGGTTATAGATAAGAAAGGAGGTTTGGCGTCGCCATTGGCTACTCTCTTGACTCATTTTCCATCACGAAATCGAGTTTATTAGGTTTCCAGAGTGGTAAATAAATAAATAATTTATTGCACAATTGCATTATACATGCATCGCAATCGTAGTGAAACTTTCCACTCGCACACATCAAGATCTCTTTCGGACATGCAAAATTTCCAATTACAAGAGTCATTCATTCGAATTTTCCCCACTGAAGTCATATGGTCGTTTTCTAATGTGTTCTCCCAATCGTGTACCATAAACTCGTCGTTGCTATAAAATATTTTTGCGATCAAATCCTTTTTGAGACAAGCTTTAAATGTCTTAGGCATTGGGGCTTTAACCGATTTGTCAGCACGCGAACTCCTGCCTGAAGAAGGACGTTCATGAACTACCGTTCTGTGCCTCCCGGGTTTAGGGGTTTGTCCTCGGATTACCTACAGAATGACCGTGTCAAAATTGGTTCGTGCCTCCCAATGGTAAAAGCCACGAGTAGGCTACCAACTAATCTATCCAAGCAAGCTGATAGTACCTGTGTGAAGTGAAGTGAGAAATGCACTCTCGGTTTCAGCAGCAAGGTTCACATTCGGGTTCATCGCCCTAGCGCTCGCAGTGGCGCATACTTGAACTACCGTTCTGTGCCTCCCAATGGTAAAAGCCACGAGTAGGCTACCAACTAATCTATCCAAGCAAGCTGATAGTACCTGTGTGAAGTGAAGTAAAATGCACTCTCGGTTTCAGCAGCAAGGTTCACATTCGGGTTCATCGCCCTGCAGCGCTCGCAGTGGCGCATACTTGAACTACCGTTCTGTGCCTCCCAATGGTAAAAGCCACGAGTAGGCTACCAACTAATCTATCCAAGCAAGCTGATTGTACCTGTGTGAAGTGAAGTGAGAAATGCACTCTCGGTTTCAGCAGCAGGTTCACATTCCCGGGTTCATCGTCCTGCAGCGCTCGCAGTGGCATACTTGAACTACCGTTCTGTGCCTCCCAATGGTAAAAGCCACGAGTAGGCTACCAACTAATCTATCCAAGCAAGCTGATGTACCTGTGTGAAGTGAAGTGAGAAATGCACTCTCGGTTTCAGCAGCAAGGTTCACATTCCCGGGTTCATCGCCCTGCAGCGCTCGCAGTGGCGCATACATGAACTACCGTTCTGTGCCTCCCAATGGTAAAAGCCACGAGTAGGCTACCAACTAATCTATCCAAGCAAGCTGATTGTACCTGTGTGAAGTGAAGTGAGAAATGCACTCTCGGTTTCAGCAGCAAGGTTCACATTCCCAGGTTCATCGGCCTGCAGCGCTCGCAGTGGCGCATACATGAACTACCGTTCTGTGCCTCCCAATGGTAAAAGCCACGAGTAGCTACCAACTAATCTATCCAAGCACTGATAACGGAATACACGTGATGTCGGCCCCGTATCGATTTTGAAAACAATGTTAAAATTATCTACTTGAACCTTTACCTCCATAGGCGGTATAAAACCGGTATTTGTGTGCAAATTATTAACTGTTAGTGAACTTAGAGTGGCTGACTCATTTTCAAAATATCCATCTCTATCAACAGCTCGTTCAGCATTTTCAGAAACTTCTTGAAGTGATCTAGATGTACCTTTAGTACGACACATGTTTGAGAAGTGTCGGTTTTTACATTTAAAACACGTTGCCTCTTTGGCACGGCACTCATTCCATTTATGTGGTTTTGCTGAACCACAACGAAAACAACAGCAAATCCTTGACACAGCAAGTGTAGAAAAATCATCACAAACACGTATCTTGCTGCATAAATGATTGTTGTGCTGACGGACTCTGCCTGTTTTACCTTGTTTATAACAGAGTCAAAGTTAACTTGCCGTCCATTTGCAAAGAAAGAGAATTTTGTTCTTTACCATTAAAGGTCCTTAAGCTCTTAGGAGAATCAATTGATATTTTTGAGATAAAGAGTTTACTTTAAAACACTTCAACATTAAGTTTCAACCAAAACATAAACTTTGCTTAATAATAATTTGGAACTCATGTTAATTTCAATAATATCACACTAACAATTGTTATAATTAATACAAATATTATAGTGTACAAATTCACTAATTTGTTCTAATTATTCTGTAATTAAGTCCAAAGATAGGTCAAGCTTGTGCTGGATCAGAGTATTTAAGTGTATCTTATTGAGTTCAATGTTTTCCAAATAAAGTGTATTAGTGATTGGTGGTGCATTGACAGGCCTCTTGGATTTCCAGGGTGGCTCATAGGGTCAGGTGGCTCATGCATTTCATTGAATGTCATGTCGGTGTTGACATGAGTCACCCTTCCTCAACCTATAGTATTATGAGTAGCAAATAAAGGTTCTTTGTCAACCTGTAAAATTGCTTATAAATAATTAAATTGTTAGCAACACACGGCTTGTTTCCATGAATGCTGGACAAAAAGCAAAAGTATGGCGTATTTTCAATAATTGAAAATTCTGCAAGGTTTTTCCATGTGCTCTAGCAGCGTAAATGACCGAGGAGAAAAAAGTGTCAACTGTTAAACTTGTGGTAAATGTTCTTTACCTTTAATTTAATATTGTATTTTCGATAAAATACTTGCGATTTGGGCCAAAAATAAAACAAGTACAAAATTGTTATTGTTTTGCCAAAAGACCTAAAACACCCCATTTTACGGCCTCGAATGTATTTTTCTTGCCTTGAGTTTGACTAGAAACGTGAAATAATACAAACTAGACAATTAATTTACCACGCTTCACGTGCGCATCTGCCCAATTATAAAAACCGCATAAATTTAAACAATCCACTGAATTTGTGTTTCGGTGAATTAATGCCAAGTCAAACAATTAAGTGCTTCCCACGGCGCTGGTGTAGGGCCTGGTGGTTTTATTTACGTCAAGGTGCTAAAAGTCGGGCCGGAAGTGGTGAAAGATAGCGGGTTTCCGGCACGGGTGTCACGTGATGTCAACAGCTGATTTTGGCAAGCAGGTGCACCAACTGGGGCCGCCGCGAAACGCGAAATTACCCCGTTCACCAGGGAAAGCTTCGTAACTGAAATAATCATTAGGACACCTGTACCTGCTACTGCTACTTACTAGTGGATGGGTGTGAATTAATTAGTTTTAAAGGTGCAGGTGTACTAATTAATTATTTAGGAGATGTAAATACGAGCATCGTTTGTGTAGCCTTCAGCAAGGGGGGGGGTGTTAGTTTGTTTAATTATTTTTTAAAAGTTTGGCGTTGACGATGGGGGAATTTCCGGTTTGGAATACTATTGCGGACATTTTCCATCGTGTGATTAAGAAGAACTTGATATTTCGGGATTTGGAATTTTATATCTTGTCTTCAAGTGATAAGTAACCTAAATCATAATACAAAACATTATAATATTGGCTATACAGTAGCCACAACAGACAATATGTTTTTAGTTTTTCTTAGAATAATAAAACTTTAAACCTGGTCTAGAAACCACCATTTACAAACACGTAAAAGTAACTATCACTGACCGTGTAAGTGTTTTCTTAGTTTTGTTGTTTTTATCTTTTTTGCATGTTGTGTGTTTTGTTTAATACCAAGTTTTGAGATTTTATACGTTCTGTGAAAAGAAAAAAAACCTGTTACTAGCCGGTCAGCTTACGCTGCTTTCTTTAGGCTAGCTCATTTTTTAGTATGTTTTATGTTTTTAGGTTACTTTTACCTGAAGACGGGATGTGATTGCAAATCCCGAAACCTCGTGTTCTTCTTGTTTACTAACGATGAAAAGTCCAGGTATTTCAAAATACATAATAATAGACTGACACATTAAACATATTTATAAAGTTTTCATTTATACCTGCTTTATATAACTTTATTGTATAATTGTACGCTGGAACAGTTTTGTATCATTAATCTTAAATAAGGTTGCGTTTACAAGAGTTGTTATGAAAACCAGAAAAATAAGAAAATTATTAATTTATTAGCTCGCATAGTAATAAGAAAAAGAGTAAAAGTAAAATGAGCAAAAAGAAAAAACTAAATTGACATTTGTGGAAACTATATAAACACAACACAAATTCATGTCTTTGGAGTAACTCAATCTAGTAAAAGACGTTAAAAAACGAAAAAATCCACATTGGCTAAACGAGCATCAATCTCGTAGCACACAAATTAAAACTTCTTTCGAAACGATTTAATAAACGCTTCCTAAAATTATAAAACGTATTCTTTCTATCACACCCTGTATTTATTACAAATAGTGCAAAAAACTACCCCCACCCCTCCGCCCCACCGGCCAATAAACCAGACAGTAATACAAAGTAGGGGACAACTAGCGCAAGTCATAGCAGAATGCAGACGAATGTTTTATTAGGGCGAAATTAAAACTGCGCTAGGTGGGTGGGGGTGGGGGTGGTGGAGGAGGTTGATAGGGGTATTGGGGGAGGTAATATTTAGGACAGCGTCTGTCTAGACGAAGAGAGCAATGCTCGAGAGATCCAGTTATACACTTTATATAGTATACACTAACCTAACCTAACCTGCGGTTAGATAGAGTTCACGGGGTGAGATTCTTGTATTGTGAATCGCAATGTTGTGGTTGGATTAAGGTTATGTTTGGTTTTCTTTAGTAATATTACAGTTCAGTTTGTTACATGGTTAAAATAAAAATCACAAGATTTTGCTCTACCGATATATGTAAAATTTTCAATACTGTGGACAACTTTCTCAACCAACTATTTTCCGAAAAAGGATAAATCGTATGTTCTTAAGTAGTGAGGTAAATGGTTAACCTTTTCTTTATATGAGATGGAGCTCAATCAAACAGGAGGGTTTGGTGGGCTGGCAGTTGAAACCCAAAGAGGATTTTATTTTGAAACACAATTTGATAGTAAAACAGTGAACTAAATCACAAAATCACTATTTGAGATGCCGACCACTCTCATGAGGGTAAAGGCAACTATGTGGTGAAGGATGAGTGGTAGTAATGAGTTATAGTCTTGTTATATTTACAAACTAAGGCCGACTCTTCCTTAGAATGGGTCATTAATTAATAAATGACCAATGGAAATACAAGGTCAACGTGCTTAACATTGACTTAGGTGATGGTCTGATATGTCTAAACGATGGTGGGGTTGATGCGGTATCATCAGATGATCACTGAGACTATCTGAGCCTTTAGACCTATATCATCCTCATAACCTGACCTCCATGAAGCTGGATTACAGGACCACGCCACGAGTCCCAGTCTAAAAAGGAGAAGCCCGAGCAATTATAACGTCTACGTATATATCTAGAAAACTAAGGACGAATTGACTTAAAAATAACAAAATAAACATTGTTTTCACCCAATTTATCCCTCTGTTCCTCTCCTCTCTTAAGCACTTAACAACGTATTATATACGAAATATTGTAACTTGTTTCCTTTTCTTTCCTTCTATCCTCTATATTCCTAAATAACAAAATAAAAATGTACTTAAACTAAAATTGCCCCAAACAGCAATAATTTGTTTTTACCGTAGTCCTACTGTCAATAATTAACGTTAATGGCATATTGACTGGTAAAGTGGTATCAGAACATCATAGATTAAAATAAAAAAGGTTATTGCGACAAATAGATCTGGTTATAGACTAGACATTTTTAATGTCTATTTAATACAAGGAACATATGGAAAGTTGGTCGGTGGAATATTGCAGAAGTTTTCCGTCGTTAGTGATCAAGAAGAACACGACGTTTCTGGATCTGAAATCTGATCCCGTCTTCAGGTGAAAAATAACCTATAACATAGCACAAAATATTAGAAATGAGCTAGAACAAAGTAATAAGCGTAAACTGACCAGTCAAACATAACCAAAACACTTGTTTGTTATTTTTCCAACAATGGAAAACGTTCATTCTGCAAACTCAGAAATTCTCGTCAACAACAAACTTCAAACAAAGAGTAGTTGAACATTTTAAAACCTTGAACGAACTTAAATTTGATCTTAACCTTTCTTCTCTATAGAGAAGAAAGCGTTATTATCCTTGATTAAACATTTTTCTAATTAGTTTACACTGTAATTGAAATTAATTGCCCAACTAATATAGTCATGACTTTCCTATTTATAAAACTCAATAGACAAATTAATATCGTGTCGAAGATTTTATAGGTGCCGGTTGCCTTTCAAGGATAACCGGTTTAAACTTTGGCCATCACGATCACCTCATTAAGTAGTTGAAATTCCATCGAGGACAGAATAAAAAGTTATTTTAATTAAACTGGCCTTAGCAGCAGATGTTTAGATATCTATCTATCTCCTGTCGAACTTTTCGATTGTGAGTGTTCCGAAAATGGCCACCGTTGTAGTTCTTCCTGGATGGATGTACGGTGACATCATTTCTGCTGTAGAAGTGAGAAAATGAGATATTCATGGATGGTACGACCTAGACCCGAAATCGTGAAATGAGCACCGATCCTCTCAAAATTTAGCATATTTATCCAAATCTCCAACAAAGTCACTGTTTTTGACAGATTTTCATAAAATTGTTAAAAACGTTGTTTTTGTAAATATTTGTACTCGCATCTCGATCAAGTTTGTTAGCCAACAACATCGGAATACCAGAAATCCTCTTTTGAGGGGAGATTTTCACTAAAAACTGGTTTTAATAATCCCAAAACCGTTAATTTTTTCCGAATTTGATTAAATTTGAAATATACATGTATTTTAATGTTATTGATCAATATACCGAAAACCAAGAAAATCTGTGTAGTCGATTTAAAATGGCGGCTAAAAAAGAAACTTTTTGTTATGACAGTGAAATAAGTAATTTGAATTATATGAAATGTGAAATGTTTTTATATTCATGGTTAAATTAACAGCCTCGTATAATCCATGGTAACACAGTTAGAAACAGCTGAGGCCGAAGAAAGGCTGTGAGCGTAGCGAAGTAGAGTAACAAATTGCAAAGGATATTCGTTTCACTCACTCCAGTGACACTTCACTAACAGTAAGACTCAGCTGATGTAAATTTGTCTACATATATCGTTCATCCTATGTAAAATTAGTTACTAGTGGATTTTTCCCTGATATCAGAAGCAAAATGACTTCCTAAACTGTGAAGATTAACCAGATGTACTGTTCCTACTTCCTAGACGAAGCTAGAACCAGTAGAACGCAGTGAAGGTTGTGCTGCTGGGTTGTTGACTTATCAAGACCTTGACTCTCTACGTCGCGAACCTCTCAACCTTGGAGTCCTTCCTCTGTACACAACGCTCCGTCCATAGAGATATCATAACACCTCTCTCTGTCCATAGAGATATAGACAAGTCTCTTGATATGTCTTGGGGTGGGCTGGTGAAGTTATGTCTTTGGTAGCTTCTAGATTTGGAATTTGGAGTAGGTTGGTTGTCTGCGTGGAGTTGATTGTTTAGGTTGAAGGTTTTTGCAGGAAGTCTTAGTTTTGTGCTTGTTGACAATCTAGCTCTGACCAAAACTACATTTGAATGCATGTTTTATCTAACTCCAGTTTTTTTACCCTACCAACTAAAATTTACAATAATTGGGTCTTTTTGCTTCTTTAAATTGTTTTGGAGTTTGGTTTTGCTTTTTGTAGTACGTGTGAAATATGCTTGTTGTGTTTACATAAAACAATAAAATAATTACATGTAAAAAAATAAACACTATTAAGACTATTAAGTATTTCATTGGAAATAATAAATAGTGGGAAACTGAACTAGTTGAACTAGATCATTTGATATAAACCACTTGAAAATCAATTTGAAAACATCCCGTGCAAAGAGAAATGCCGCATTAGGCGCAAAACCTGAAGTGAAATTGGATAAACACATAGAAGAGCAGCACATGGAACAAAAATAAATCTCAATTACACGAAATCGCCGCCAGGATCGCTAGTGTTTTTGCAAAACAGCTGACTATAAATCTTAACCACAGATAATACTGAGCCTGACCTCCCGCATGAGCCTATTTGCCCGTCATACTGTATGAAAACCTATATTTTTGCTCCATCGTGAAAAATGGACTGGCATAAAATTACCATTTTAATTCGAAATCACCGTTAGATGTAAGTGATGTTCTGTAAATGTCACGGAGGGACCTTTCGTTTCAGAAAGTGCTATCAAAACCTACAATGAGTATTGCTCATAATGTTATCTGTAACCTTCGCTCTTGACATCTTTTATGAGAGCTATACAACTTGAACCGTGCAGTATCGTTAAACGAATCCTTTGTGGGTTTTATAGAGTAAATATGTGTTTACTTTAATACTGCAGTAGAAGGACTTTATAGACATCGAATGATCAGGAATAATAACGTGTATTTAAACATGTGCGGGTAGTTCAACGGGTTCAAGAACCTTGATACGTTTTGATTGGGTAATTAGAAATTTCTTTTGGAAAATTGAGATATCCTTGTTGCCCTCATGGTAAAAGCCAGACCCGGGACCATGAAATGTGCACCAATCCTGACCCCCAGAACACGTTTTTAGATTTTTACAAAACTTTATACGCATAGCATGTATATTTGCATGAATAAGTATATATGTGTGTACTCTCAACAGGTCACATAACATTTGGTACAAATGTTCCTTTTGTAAATATCTCGGGCAAGTTCGGTGGCCAGCAAGATCGGTCTACTGGAAGTACTCTTTTTAGGGGGGGTAAAACAAGTTGGTTTAACGATCTAAAAACGGTAAATTTTATCCGATTTCGATAAAATTTGAAATAATATGTATTTTGATGGTCATAATTATACCAAAAATTATGAAAATCCATTGAGCCGTTTCAAAATGACGGCCAAAAGATGACTATTTCTTCTAACAGCGCTATAAGTACTCCAATTTTAATGAAATTTGAGTCAACCTTTCCACTCATAAGTGCCAAGTAAAACGTTAAAGGGCGCTTCAGCGCTTAGCTGCGTGTCGGCCTGGTAAGAATATTAAACAACCTGTTTGTGATCCTGAAATTTGAAATTAAATTATTTTAGCTATGGAGACCTGCGACAGAACATTTTCTTCAAGGTAAAGTTTCTAATAAAGAGAAAAGTTTCTAAGAAACTGGTTCAACATTCTGACCCTTTATCAACCTAGTCTCAACTCATATACAAGATCATCTACATGCATCCATGATTAATATTTTGTATACAAACTTTATTAATTTAATCATCCTTATTTCAAGAATCAGTGACTTGTCTCTTTGATAGGTAACATATTCTTGAGTTGACAATCTGATTTTCTGACTTCAAATTAGACTTAAAGTCCTAAGTTTCAACATACTTGAATCACATAAAAACATGTGATTTTTTACGCCAAAGCGTTGCCACAAGTGCTACTGTGAGTCCTGGCGAATTTCTTGTAGCGGGGGATGATTTAGTATTAGTTTGAGGGAAGGTTTCCCCAAAAAATGGGTGTATCTTCTATAAGAACTGTATTTATGATTTGATGTTGACTAAACATTTATGATGCCGTACCATTAAGATGGCGGTAAGACTTTCCGTCGCCATCTTGGTTTGTTAAACGGACATTGTTGATTATGACTCAGGGTTGAAGCTCAAAACTGCTTTACGTTTTGTTCTACGGCGTTTCATTTTATACAGTATGCCGATAGAAACTAATTGTTCCATTTTTCTATGGAATTCGCTATTAAGAGTGCGCAGTAGTGACCGTGACCTTGAACTTCGTAGAGTAATGTAAAAACATGCATTTTCTTCAGACACTTCACGCCTATAGTTTTCATTGGATTTATATGAAATAAACGTTGTTTTGAAGGTTTTAAATGCTTTAGTGACTCTGCTGAGCCAAATTTCCATGTTCTCATTTGTAAAACCATGACATAAATCCAAAAATTGAGGGAAATTTGTATCTGGATTTCTAATCGTTACTAGTAATCTAATAAAACTTTCAAAAAAAGTGGTCACTGCAGTACATTGTTATTTTCAAATAAAACGTATTTCAAAAAGATCCGAGGAAAATTGTAGGCGTGAGGTGTCTCAAGAGAATGCTTGTTTTTACATTGTTCTTATGGAACAAAAACAAAATGGCCGACAGGTACAGTGCACTCTTAAGTTCATAAGAATTTTTTGTCATAAATGCACACAAGTGACGTAAAATGATCAAAATCTACAGAAGAATCCTTTCATTTCTGGTCTGTATGTTTTCAACGAACAATGAATCTCTGGTTTCTCCAATGTGCTTCAGTGATTCTCATCATCGATGTATCTGTAGCAAATCCCTTCTCTCTTGGATCCGGTTGCATATTTTGAATGAAAGCTTTCTTGTGTACCAGGAGGCGGGTAGATCTTATCATCTGGGCTGAATCTTAGCCATATAGTATCGTTCTGGTTCAGTTGACAGGTGAAATAAATTATACGCGAAGAAAGCCTTTGGATGTGAAATATGGACCACAATGCGTTCTGTATTGGTAAGCAAATGCGTATGTGAGTGTGTTTTTGTTTTTTTTTTTACTAAACACATCTTGGTGATACTATACAGACTGGTGGTGGCATTAAGTTTCTACTTCCTGGATTTAAAAGTGTTGATCGTGCCTCGACGTGAAAATCTTAATAATGGAATTTCTCGGTTTTCTTGTGCACGAAAAAGAAATCCTTACTTAAAATAGTCATAAATAACATTGTATAACACTAGTCCTTGACAAGCTTGAAAAACCAATTTTATTATTCAACCGAAATTTGAATTCTCGCAGTTTAAAATAATATTAAGGCTGCGCAGTAGTGAATGTAAAAACCAAAAAGTTTCTTGGGACACTTCACGCCTACAGTTTTCATCCGAATTTTATGAAATCAATTTGGTTTTAAAGTGCATTATTTGTTTTAATGACTCCGCTGAGCCAAATTTCGATTTTATCTTTTATAAGACCATGACATAAATAAAAAATTGAAGACACTATGTATTTGGCTTTTGTTTTACTAGTAAAGTGATAGAATTTTCAAAAACGTGGTCAACGGAGTCACTGCAGTACATTGTTATCTTTAAAATAAAACCTATTTCAAAAAGATCCGAGGAATATTGTAGGCGTGAGGTTTCTCAAGAAAATGCTTGTTTTACATTGTTCTTATAGGACAAAAACAAAATGGCCGACAGGTACTGTGCACTCTTAAAACGAAATCTTAATTTAACATAGACTGGAATCCTAATCTTACAAAAACCTTCCAACCAAGCCCTTGAAAATGAAAATGAAGTCCGAAATACTTGAAACGTCTTCGTTAATACAAATACAGTATTTCAAAGAAACATTGATTTGTTTTACGTCATATGCTGCTACTTTTCAGTCATAAATTATTTCTGGGCAGCGACGATAACTTACAAAGCAGTTCCTTATGTTCTGAAAACTTAAATCATTCGACAGGAAACGCCTACGATCAGATACTTTCTCTAAACTGTGAGACTAGAAAGTGACTGAGGACAAAAAAGGGTCAAATAGCCAAAATTTGAGTCCGAGGAGCCCATAACGAGCCCATAACTGGGCCCCACTTGGGGTCGAATTGGCCATAAAGATAGAATCAAGCCAGGTTCCCACAGGGTGCTAGTACACTCATGAATTTTAATTTCTCAGCTCAACAAGTTCACTTTTTTCTACACAATCGAGCATGTACACTGCTGATAGTGTGATAAGGAAATAGGTAGTAGTGTGTCTTATTATAATGCTACACATGTTTTACGAATAGTTTTTTGACGGAGAAGCTAAAAGTGATCTAACGCTGGGTAAAGGTCGAATATTGAGCGACAAAGAGGACTTTTAATATAAACTTTACCTTCTTTAACAGGCAAACTGTATTTGTATTCGTCTACTTAAAATTAAATCTTGTAGACATCTACAATGTGTTCCGGAACGGATTGATGTATTTTAACTATAAATGTTAAACATTTATAATTTTTTTTTATAATTACAATAAAATTTAACTTTTTTTGGAAGTTTGTTGTTGACAATGGGCGAATTTCCAAGTTTGAAAATATTATTGCAGACGTTTTCCATTGTTAGTTGAACAACACGACGTTTCGTTATCTGCAGTCTGATCCCGTCTTCAGGTTACTTTTCACCTGAAGACGGGGCCAAATTGCAAATCCCGAAACGTTGAGTTCTTCTTGTGGATAATAAGAAGAAGGTAGTTTGTTACTAAGGGGAACAGTCCTCAAGGAGTTAGAGAAAGCCTTATATTATAGCCTAGATTAAGAGTGCTGCTTAGTACCAGTACCTGTTTTTGTCCCTTAAGAACGATATAAAAACAAGCATTTTCTTGAGACACTTCACTCCCACAATTTTCATCAGATCTGTTTGAAATACATTTGAAAGATGACAATGTACTGCAGTGTCTTCGCTGACCACTTGTTTGAAAATGTTATTACTTTAATAGTCAAGCCAACAAATTTAAATACAACGGTTCTTTGATTTTTGGATTTATGTCACGGTTTGATACATGAGAAGAAGTGTCCTAAGAAAACATTACTTTTATGGGACGAAATTCACAGTCACTGCTGCGCACTCTCAATTGTACCACATCGTCACTAAGCTGCAGAAAAAATCATTACACAATTTATAGATCTTCACTGGGGTTAATCTCATACAAATCATGCTTTAATCTATTTAAATAGTCTCATCATGTACTAAGAGCAAAACACGTATTAATTCTACAAGTGTGAAAAAGGTATTTATAACCAATCAACACCTTAGCTGAAATTATGTTTTATTATTTCCTGTATTGTTTGGACAGTCGGAATTTTCCTCCAACTGCGAAAAAAAGCATTTATAGCCGATAATCAAGCTCTGCCGGTGTTGCAATTCACAATTTTTTGCTTTCGAATAACCGAACCGAAATCACCGCTTAGTTGACTCCAATGTGTGAAAGAATGGCCGGTATTGCCGAGTGTCTGCTTGTCCTCAGTAACATTTTATTAACCCTGCGTCTGCAAATCGTCGTAACAATCGCCCATTAGTCTCAGTGCACGTACGTCAACCTGCGGCAACGGCCACCACGAAATATGCACTTCGGGGAACACTTCTTATTCCAAACTGGTCAACTCGGAGGAAGCGGGAGATGGAGTTGCGTCTGGTTGAAATCTTTCATTTCAGAGTTTTGTGAGCAAGAAATTCACGACGTTTCGAAACCTGAGATCTGATCCCGTCATCAGGTGAAAAGTAACCAGAGGAAAAGTAAACTATATAACGGTTAATGTAAAATAATAAGAAACCAATTGGAGAATCTGGTGATTTTGATATTTTGATTTGAGACACCGACCACTCCTGGAGGGTATTTTAAGGTGAATATGGGATGAAGGGAGAGTCGCGTTGAGGGTTTTGATGGATGATGAGGTGTAGTCTTGTTACATACTAGGGCCGACTGTTCCCCAGATCGGGTCATTAATTAGCCAAAGACCAATGAATGGGGTCTTACACGGTTAAGTTCTTGTAGTTCACTGTAGCCCGTGTTTAGTACAATTAAGTACTTACCATCATGTAGGTTTTTGTATGATTCCCTAGTTGCAGTTCAGTAGAAAACTACGATTGTCCCTACTTTTTATTTTTGTGAGTGAGCTTAATTTCAGCGAAATTTGGCTGTCTGATAGTTTGATGTACGCGTTATTTATAGTTTTCTTTTTGAGTTAGCCTTTAAAAGTTGATTTTATTTAGATTTTTAATTTTCTACGTAGATAAATGGAACCGTTTAAAACAGTTAATCTTATGTATCAAATATGTACCGGTACGAGTATTTATTAATGAGTACTCTTTGAAAAACCAGCCTACCAAAGTCTCTGACACTTGTGGTTTGTGTGTGTTTTTTCTTTATATAACATATTTTTTAATTCATTTCTGGTAATACAATGTTATAAGCCTACTTCTAATAATTATGATGTGGATTTCCAGCTGAATTGAATTTCCGTCTGACGCGGACCCGTGGTGGATTGGTATCGTGTAACTACGGAGCTCATTTTCAAGTGGCGCGGGTTCGCCCTGCAGTCACAATAGCAAGGGGTTGGCACTTGCAGTAACGCTAGGTAAAGGGCGAGATTGAGAGAACTTCGTAGTCCTAACTACGCTGAAACAAATTTTTACCTTTTCTCTGTCAACGCCCCGTGAGTCAGGACTTTTCCACCAGAAAACTCCACCAGGAGCGTCACTCACAGCAGACAATGATAATGTATTTGTGCGGATTTATGGTCCAGTTTGCGAAGTAGCGGGTCTGGATTCCTGCCCGGGTGGCGAGGTGGGAAACTGACCCGCGGTGGTTTCGGGTCTGTCACTGACCACACTGTCTGTGGTAGGTCATCAGTTTCGAACAAGGGTGGTCCCCGAAAAAGAAATCACAAAGTCTGGTAGTTAGCACTGCGTTTGTGTCGTACTTTCTAGATCCATTGAGTGTTGTGGGAGAACTTTTGCAACACGACATCAAGTTTCGTGTTGAACAAGGATTGTTCGTGTCCTAGTTTTATCCGCGCCCAAGGGTGCGCAGACTACTAGGACTTTCTGGGCTGGAACTTCGTCCTATAAAGCAATGTAAAACACACTTCTTGGGACCTCAATACCCAGCAGTTTTCTATATATCAAGTTTAGTTAAAACCGTGCAGTTTATACGCGAAACACCATATTTGGTGTAAATTCGCTAGGATTCCGTAGCGTTTTGGCTACGCGTCGGCTATGTTTTTAAACTTCCATAACAAGTAAGCTCCAGGCGCTGTGGCTCTTACAGCTTCTGGTGGATATTGGTTGAATATGTGAAGTCATTTAAGAACTTCACTACACTTATTTCGTAAATATTCTCTATTCAACTCCTTTTTATTACCCTAATTAAAGCTTAAAAGACCTCATTCGAAAATGCAGATAAGATTGTCACGAGTTGGTTTTACTTTTTTTTATTTGAGACACCGACCACTCTGAAGGGTATTTCGAATAAGAGATGATGAGGAGTAGCCTTGATACAAACTAGGATCGACTGTTTCCCAGATTAGGTCGTTAATAACGACCAATGAAAACGTGCCGCTGGCTTAACGTGACTTCCGAACCACGGGCAGTGACCATTGTGAAACTTTTACTGCAGCGCCGGGAATTGAACCCGAATAGTTCTGGTGCGAAGCACGCACTTTACTACTGAGCAATACCACCCTATGATACCATAGCTACCATAGCCAACCTATCACCGATGGAACGGACCAACGGCTTCCGAACGTGACTTCCGAACCACGGATCCGCACATACTGCCAGATATGACCTAGACTGTGACGTCCGCCTGGAGAGGAATGCCGAGGCGGGTGTGAGTGTGTGTGTGGGTGGGCTCGAGGCGCAGGTTTGGCGAACAAGGGCTCAGAGAATGTACCGCGGCCGTTGACCGTGCTGCGGCGCCTGCAGCAGGATCAGCAGACGATCAGGAGAACATAATCAACCAGGAGGTGTGACAAGGAAACCTCCGCTACAGAGTCAGGAGCAGAAGGGTAGAAGGGACGAGGAAGATTGGGCAGAGGCGTTGCGACGGGAGGTTTACGCCCCTCCCCCCACCAATAATGTAGGGATGACTAAAAGTAAAAAAAGGGTTCGACTATAATCTGGTTACCAGCTTCTTGAAAATTCATTGTTAAAGTTAATATCATTTTTAGGAAATTCCTTACAGTTGCGTTCAGTGTACATTGGAGAGACTAAAAGACTGATTGCAACGACAGTTCAGGAAGTTCAGGAGTTCAGACGCACGAAACACATAGCAGAACACGGCTACAACACAAAACATGGAGTAGAACATGGAGTGGAGTTGGCAAAGCCAAAGTATTGGCAAACATTTTACATTATTAAACACATGATTAACGAGAAACCATTGACATTATTAAAAATTCTAGTAACTTCAACAAAGAAGACAGCATTAAACTTTCAAAAAGCTGGTAAACAGTCCTGAAGAAGTCCTTTTGTTAGTGTCACAAGCAATGAGAACATCGATAGTTGGCATCCCTGCTCCAATGGACGGTTGGCAGTCCTGTGACCAATAGGACAAGTAGCTCAGTTTCAGCCAATCAGTGACTGAAGATGGTACTCCACAGCGAGACTGAAATATTTCAAGCTCATTATAATAATGATTTGACGCGGTGTAAACCGAAAGAACTATTATAATGTTTTGGCAACAGTTCTATGAAAATAAAAAGTGTACTCACAAAAAAAGTGCTTCCAAAAATTTTGAAATGGATGTACTATTTATTATTTTTTAGAAAAATTCGAAAGAACTAGATTATACAGCTGGGAAAGCTCAGAGGAACAGACCTCTCCCAAGGCCACTCGTCATGAACATAGGAGGTACAAGGGAGTACAAGAGGAGCGCAGGAGGTGCGAAGAGAGAGGGCAGAAAGCGGTTCAGGTTCAGGCAGATCCGGGACTGCGGCTGCGGGCTGCGGCTGAACTGAACACACATTGTTAATTGACAGAGAATGTGCGGCATGTATGCGGTATCTGGTCCAGAGGCGTGGGTGAGAGCAGACCCGCAGTCTACTGCGGCCGCGGAACCTCCCGACCGCAGAGGACTAGCGATCAATAGACTTAGGAGCTTTCAAAATAGTTTTCTAGAAAATTCTTTGGATTTTCATGCCGTCAGCATGGTAAGATCTGGACCGGGACCATAAAATGAGCATTAACCCTGACCCTTGAAACACGCTTTGAGCATCAAAACATTTTAATCATAAACGCGTGAGCTCTCTACAGGTCGTATTTTTGTCCGATTTTCACGAAATTTGATACAAATGTTCCTTTTGCAAATATCTCGGTCAAGTTCGTTAGCCAGCAAAATCGGAATTCCGGAAATCTCTTTTGGTGGGAATTTGAATTTTCATTCCGAGGCCGAGGCTGTAAGCGTAGCAAATTAAATAACACACTGCTATGGAAATTCGTTCAACGCACGCCAGCGGCGCTTTAGCGCTTAGCTGAGAGTCGGCCTGGTTTTTTCTTTGGATCAAAAAGCTTTTTAGATACAGAACTCCCGGTTACTCTCGACAAGGAAGAACAGTAAGCACCTCCGACTCCCCCGAGATGAAAGATGTACCAAGCTACACCGCACCGAGTATATTCGCGAGGTATGCTAATACAGTCTCGCCCTGGGATCTTTCATTCATCGACTGACCACTTAGCGGTCAAGAACCTTTAATGAACCAACCGAGGAACAAGGTCGCATTGTGAGAGATTAGAACTTTGGGCGGTGTCAGGTGATATTTTGGCTTAACTCCAGAGGACTTCGGCGTCCTTGAAGGTTGTTCAAGATGTAAGATCCAATTTAGATAGTTTATATTTCATGAACTATTATTTGGAATGATATTGATATACTGACCATGTAGGACAGGAATACTATATTTACTTACAGAAGCATCTAAGTGGTTCGTTTTAGAAAAATGCCCGTTGTTTAAACACCTTGAGGATATAATTTAGTTCTTCCGGTTCACACCGCGTCCAAACTTCATAATTAGGTTGCAATATTTCGGCCTCGCTGAGGAGTGCCATCTTCATTCAGTCACTGCTGGAACTTAGTCAGTTGTTTCAGCCAATCAGTAACTGAAGATGGTACTCCACAGCGAGGCCGAAATATCTCAACCTAATTATGAAGTTTGGACGCAGTGTGAACCGGAAGAACTTGTGACACCGGCCACGAAAGCCTAAGAGTTAACCTTGAGAATACCCTGTACACGTAAATACACAACTACCTAATATATGGTTCCAACATTTGTTTTTCAAATTGCATTTTCCAAGACACAGTGAACCCTGTGCGACACTCGCATACTAGGATGTAACCAGGTATGCTGTTAAAAGTCGAAAATATTATGTTTAATTCTTTCAAGAAAATATTGAACAAATTCTATTAAAAGTGCCCTGGCATTTTAAAGTCGCCTAAAAACATGTTGGTCGCTGAAGCATTCAACAGCAAGACGAGTTTGTGACAAATATTTAGGAGACCGTTCATTAATTGGCTAATTTATCCGGTGTAGATTGGGATAATTCGAATGAATGGAGTGATTAAATGTTGAAATTGTGTGTCTGAAAGATCCCGGTGAGAATGAATGGAACATTTCAGTTCTATAATTTATAACTTGACGATTGCTGTCTAATGTTCTCTCAATAAGCTATTTATTAACTTGCAAGACGTTAGCATCTTATAATGATTTTTTATCATGAACAGTTTATTACGAAAATTCTCTTTGGCCTTTCGCTCCTGAAGAACGGTAGTGCTCTATACAGCTGAAGTTGCTTGCAGATGAATGAAGGTCCTGTCCACTAAACATTCCATTTCAACTTTCTCCAGCTGATCTCTACATGCTCCAAGTTCATTACCAACACACTTCCTTCGACCTCACCTCACTCTCCCACCGAACGCAGAATATTCTCTGCCCCCTCCACCGGGGGAAATTGCTACACTTAGATTTTAGCGATATTAGTAGGAAGTCAAATCATCACTGTGGTATCGTCGACGAATCCAAAGATGAGCGACGAGAGCGTCCCAACCGGGATCCTCCTCAGGAACTGTAAAGCAAGCTAAGCATTTAAAGGTTGCTTATGACCTCTTTTCAGTTGAGAAGTGATCTTTGACTTCTTTAAGTTTGGCACGCGAGGTCAAAACATGACATCATACCCAAAGAATTTAGATGTCGTGTTTGTTGATCATTTTGTTCTTTAAATGAGCGGAGATTTACATTTGTCAAGTTGTAATGTCGTAATACTTCTATAAATAGCTCTGAATGATTCCACAGCTTTTAAGTAATAAGTTATTGTAAGCTAAACGTCTTATATCATAGATCTACTGCGTTTAAAGGTTCGGATTAAAAATATCTGGAACTTAATTTCTCTGTCATTTCTTCTATGGATTTCTAATTATTCACGTATAAGCCCAGTCGGATAACGCGAAGTATAATATATCGATGGTGTATCGATGCATAGTAGCAAAATACATATTTTCCATTAAATTTCATCAAAATCGGTCGACATTTACGAAAAGTGCCCTCCAAAAGGGGGTTTTGGTGGTCCAATTTTGCTGGTTAACGAACTCGACCAAGATATTTACAAAAGGAACATTTATACCAAATTTGGTAAAATCGAACCTGTAAAGAGTGCGACCTATAGAGATGTACAGATGTACATATATAATGTATATACATTTTTGAAAAATGCTAAAATAGTGCTCTGGGGGTCAGGGTCGGTGCTGATGGCATGAATCTCATTTTTCCAAAGGAAATTCGATAATAACCGTTTGTCAGCTGCCTTTATATTAAATACCCTTTTACAAAACGACTGTGCAATACAACTTTATTCAAGACCCACCGTCTTGATCTCGTGCAAAATTCTAATATTTGACCTTTTTAGTATTCGAGACCTCTGGTTTTCTGTCGCACATTTCCTCACGATGTATATATATATATGTCTTCCACCCACCTCTATGTAAACCAGAGATCGCATGATTGATCTGTGGTCAGCATGAGTCACCCAGACCATTGTTGACCATATGGTTGCCGTGACGTCACTGACATTTCACCCCGGTGCTATCTGCAGGAAAGTTGCGGAACTAACTGAGCTCGGGTTATCTTCAACTATAACTCCCTACCCACGCGCTCGTTATATGCGTTAGTTTAACTCGCTTCCAGGATAAGTGCCAGCCATGACAACAGCTGACTTGGGTTTTATTTTTTCAGATTTTGTTGGCGTAAAACTTTACTGGTGATAATAAGGGACTTTTTTATTTTGTTACGGTACAATCGGTGATACAACTATACCTAGAATTTACCAACTTTATAAAATTGTCCTTTTTCTGCGTCATTGTGATGGTATGATGGCAATTTGATTTCTAAAGTTTTAGTTGGCTATGGATGTAAGATCTACGAATATAAGCTCATGTAAGCTCATGGATGCACGAAAACTGATTTCAACGGCAGATGAGAAAGATTCTTTTGAAAGTACATAACTTACCAATAGCTCACTTATAAATCAGTACACTTAAAACTTCATTAGTCAATAGTTTGCTTAAAACCTCTCTTTGGTTAATATTTCTTGTAAAACCATAGAATTCTAAGGACACTTATTCAGTTCGGTGAATTTAAAGAACGATTCTTCCACCCAAGAGGTAGTTTTCGAGTGTTCAACCCAATAGGAACAATATTTAGGTACCAAAATCAATGTGTAAATAGCCAACTATTGATCTTCTTCTAGAGATATTCGCATTTGATCAATATAAATTTAACACAATAGGTCAATATAAAAGATTTTTGTTTGTCCAAAAATAAAATGTATTATATTGGCCTACTGTATTAAATTTATAGCCAACTATTATTCAAACCATCAGAAAAATCACAAATACAGAAGAGCAGTTGCAAAGTAGACGAAAGAGAAACATAAAAAGGAGAGAGAGTTAAACACATAAACAATAATGCTCAAGGTTTTTGAAAAGTGTCACTTCCAGGTCAATTATTTAAAAAAATCAATGGCAATATCATTTAGATTAGGCTATGCTCAAGCAAATAAACATATAAACTGTCATGCCTACCATACACGTGAACAACTAGCCTCTTCAGCCCTACCCTCCTTCCTACTGGAAGTGGAAGACCCTTCCTCAAAGTATTATCCTTTAGATTCAAAATGCCCGGTACAAATCCTTACACAGTACTTCTTTATTCATTCATTTGTGTGTCTGTTTGTCTCTCTGAGTGACAACCCCTGCTGTTCACACGCGACAATATTTACATACGTGACAACCCCGCCCCGCCCCTCGTGACAATCCCCCCGCACATAATTCGATCATCGCGGTTAATCCTCAGCGGTGAAAAAACCGGAAGTGGGCGTTACGAATCCGAAATTACACGTTGAGCGAGTCCTAAAGGATTAAACAGGAAGCGCTCACCTTTACGCGGGTCACAGGTGGTTTTCTGGTGTTCCCCAAGGTGTCGTCTTGGGTCCTTTTTTATTTTCGTATTCTCTTCTTCGCTGCAGGTGGTGCCGGGGCACTGTTGGGCCGTGAGGAAGGTCTGGGAAGAGCGTGCGAAAATCCGCCCCCCGTTGAGTGGAGAAATTCAATGCGTAAGCAGGTTACAGGGAGAAGTGTCTAATATTTTCTAGGATTAGACACCCACGTTGGAAGTGTTGTGAAAGAGTTAAGGGTTACCTCAGCTCCGCGGCGACGCTTTAATGCAAGGGTTTACGGCGGCTCGTTTTCACCTTTCAAAATAGTTTTTACATTATTATAAATAATATATTTAAATAAAAGAGTTTTCCGATACGCAGATAGCAACTGCAGGAAAAGTGCTTGGATAAAACTCCTTTTGAGATTATGATAAATTGATTCATTGAACCAAGCTTAATCCTCTATTATAGAAGTATCCGAATACAGTATTGACAAATGAGTTTTTAACAATATTAAAGCCCGCTTGGAATCACATAGACTAGCGCTAGGGTATTTCATGAATTGACGTGTGAATGAATAAGATTTGAATAATCGCTCATGATTTGAGTTGTCTGTATTATTGAGTTTATTATGTCTAATTAAGGCTCCACGGTCTCAATGCAAGATTTTGGTACGTGCATATAAAGTTTTTTTTCGAAATTACGCCATTTAATTTTTCAACACGGAGCACTAAAACTTTGACAATTTCAAAGTTTATTTGTGAAAATATTGAACAACTTATGAGTAATCGGGCTCTATACACGTGTCGGACAACTTCTCTAGTTTCAAAATATATAATGTTTATTAACGTAAAAATTCATGTGAAAGGTGAAAAACGGTCCGTTGTAAACTCTTGCAAGCGCTTGGTTTGACAGTTAGGCAGCATCAGTTGAAAGAATACCCGTCGTCCAGCCGTTACGTTCGCGGTGTCCTTGGACGGTTGGCGACCCTGTGACCAATAGGATAGCAGACAGCAAGCAGCTCATTTTCAGCCAATCAGTGACTGAAGATGGAACTCTACAACGAGACAGAAATATTTCAAAGTAATTATTATGATGTTTTGACGCGGTGTGAACCGGAAGAACTAGATTATAGTTGTGACATCGGTCACGAAAGCCAGTCAAGCAGTTAAATAAATTATCATTTAACGTAGGATCAATTTTAAATTTCACGACTTCCTTCTGCGGATTGTCCCCAAGAAAAAAGAAACATACCCCCAAAAAGCGTAACGGTGAGAAATATAAAATGTCCTGATAATTTTCTTAATGTTCCTGGAGATATTAAACACATTCCAGACGTTGCTCAACCCTGTATGCGTAAACATTGACGCTATAAAGCACCTTCACTCTCATCATGAGTAGAAGTGAATCTGATTTCCATTCTCCTCCCTTGTTCTCTCGACAGACAATCTACTCCTCATTGTTAGATGGTTTACGAGGCTGTTAAGTGTGGAAGAGTAATTTACGAAGTACTTGAACCTACTCGACAACAATACCGGTGTCTTCGTCTTAGTGGGCTTTATTCCAAGGATCCGAAATCAGGACTAACCTGACTAGAGGAAGGGTAGGACCGTGGGAGTAGTTGTGAAAACGTAGCCACAAGCGTTACCGTGAATTCTAGAGAAATTCCTATAATGATGGGAGGGGGTAGTTACCCCAAAATGTGGTTTTATGCCATAAAAACTGCATAAAAATGTCATATCACTGTCAAAAATATGCTATCCAAAATCAGCCGAATACAATTAGCCAAACCAAAATACCTGTGAAAAAGGATTTACCGCCGCCATCGTGGTCTGGCTAAACGGACTTTGCTGATTTTAAGACATATGTTGGTTATAGTACATAAAGCATTTTTACCGAGTTTCATTGAAATAGGATCATAAACAGTTCTTGTAGAATAACGGGATGACTTTTTAAGGTAAATGATAAGACTTATAAAACAAACTAAATTTAATTTTTTAGATACTAGCAAGCAAGTGAGGATATACGGAATCAATTTGGACTAATACAATTGTTATTATAAGTCACAAGATGAGAACCGATACTGAGGGATACCATTAACCACTTTATAAGGATGACTGATGATTAACAATTTTATTTCCAAATAGTTTCCCTGGTTGTTTTCAACATGTTACTCTACTTTCCTTTGAGACATGGGTAACAAAACACTATACACTGTTTATTTACAAACCCGTGGGTGTGCTACTTCTAAAGTTAATAGCAATAGTGTAGTTTTTAATCATTAAATGTTAATTTTACCATTAATCATCAGTCAATACCTACAAATCTCCTATAGAAGAGGACACTCCTATCCATATCGTTTATCAGTATCACAAACCTTGTAGACAATGCGTCATAAAAACCTCTACTCGCATGTCCACAGCCTTCTAGTTTAGTCTGGAAGTGACAGATTTATTATTGTTTATATAAATGCCACAGCCTCCACAAGCTAGATCTAGTCGACAAGGCTGTGGCATATCTTGACATTTCGCCACGGCCTTCTTGATCGAGTGAACGATCCAGCGAGGCCTGCCGGCCGTTACCATATAAAATACACTGATTATAGTATCAAATAGTTGTTCAGTATGGCTGACATTCAAAATTTATTTAGAGTACAAAAGGAATACAGTGATCTTAAGCCGTTATGATCTCTATTGTGATCATTAATATCTAAGGCTTCCGGTTTACACCGCGTCACAGTTGAAATACAAATACTGCTAAACGTTTCGACCTCGCTGTGGAGAGTCATCCTCAGTAGCTGGTTACATGGCTGAGACTCTCTATTGTGAATTGACACATAATATACAGTATTGGGTCCGGTATTGTTAGGAAGATGGGTGAACTAAAATTACCTTTTAAGGGTCCACCTCAGTGGTCACCTTTAAAAAACCATAAATAAGCTGCAATCTAAAAGTTCAACTGGTAAAGATGGAATATCAATGAAAATGTTAAAATACTGTTCTCAAGAAATAGCTCTGCCGATAACTAACCTAATAAATGCTTCATTTAAGGAAGGCATTTTTCCTGAAGAAGCAAAACTTGCTATAGTCAAACCTCTATTTAAGAAGGGTAACTCAAGTCAAATGGAGAACTATAGACCTATTTCCTTGCTACCGGTGGTATCAAAAATATTAGAGAAGGTGGCATGTGGATGCATAATTGACTTTTGGAAAAAATGATCTATTTTTTAAAAATCAGTTTGGTTTTAGAAGAAATAAATCTACTAAGTTGGCTCTTATAGACTTTGTGAAAAAAGTATAGAAGCAATGGAAAATGGAGAAACTGTTGTCGGATGCTTCGTAGATCTGTCAAAGGCTTTTGATTGTGTCGATAAATCAATTCTCATCGAGAAAATGGCGGCAACCGGTATAAGCGGAACCGTACTAAAATGGGTCAATTCCTATCTTCAGGATAGAAAACAAATCACTTCAATTAAACATAAAACTTCTGGGAAAGTAACACAAGTTCTATCGAATCAAGCAGTTTTAAGTAGTGGCGTACCCCAGGGATCCATTTTGGGACCAATATTCTTTTTGATCTATATAAATGATGTTTCACAGTACTTGGAAGAAGATAGTGTAATTATGTTTGCAGACGATACTACACTTCTCACAAGGAATAAGTCCAATCAACAGTTAGAATTAGACACCTTTGTTAAATTAAATTGCCTTGCTCAGTATTTTTCAGATAATAAATTGGCTATAAACTCAAGTAAAACAAATTATGTGCATTTTCAAACAGCTCAACGTAAGTTAAAAAACCCTAATAATTTTGTTGATGTTGTTTTAGGTGAGTCCAAAATTCTTGAATCTCAGCATGCAAATTTCCTGGGTGTAACTGTCGACTCCCACCTAAAGTGGGACACACACATAAGCAATCTGTCCAGCAAGATCTGCGGAGGTTTGTATGTACTGAGAGGATTCGGCTATCTAGGTAATATAAATCTTTCTAAATTAATTTACTTTAGCCTAATAGAGTCACATATAAGGTATTCCATAGTACTCTGGGGTGCCTCATCTAAACAGAATCTAAATTCAATTTTTATTATCCAAAAGCGAGCCATAAGGTGTATAGCCAACTTGCCATCGCGAACCTCTTGCCGTAATTTGTTTAAAAGACTCAACATCATGACAGTTCCAGCTTTGTTTGTTTATGAAGCAATCGTTTTCGTAAAATCCCAAAATCTCTTAAGAAGCCATCTGCACTGCTACAATACTAGAAATAGAGGAAACAATTCATCACAACACCATAGCCTCAAGCTAGTTGAATGCAACCCAGAATATATTGGACAGAAATTTTATCACGCGTTGCCGGCACAATTAAAGGTAATTAATAATTTCAACCAATTCAAATCTAAACTAAAATCATTTTTAACTGAATTAGCTTTATATGGCCTTCCTGATCACAACCGTCCCTTAACCCTCTCATCCTCTTGAGAACGGCGGGACTTCGGGAAGATCTTCGGACAGGCTGCAAGCCCAGGAGTGGGTCCATCGCAGCGCCAATATATAAGTGAAATAAGTAAGTAAGTGAAATAAGCCTGAATTTATCCACCCATGGAACACACGTAGGAATTTTTAACTTTTGAGTGTGGGTGAAATGGTGGTTGCTTTAAGCTTCAGAGTTTATTTATAAATAAAAACTTTTGGGTGAACACAAATAAGGCAAATATTTAGTGAGCCGAATTTCCATTTACTCCTTTATAAGACCGTAGCATAAATCCAAAAATTAAAGAAACATTGCATTTGAAACTCTTGTTTTTACTAATAGAATTTTCGAAAGTGGTCAGCGAAGTCACTGCAGCTTAAAATAAACCACGCAAGTTTAAAATCTAAAATAAACCATTTCAGAGTTTATATTTTTTAAGTCTGCTATTTCATAAACAAGCAAATGGCGTTTCCACAGACTGGCATCTCTCGTGAACAGTTGGCTACAAACATTGCATTCAATGATAAAACTGATATATTTTATCAATTCGGAAGAGTCTAGACTTTCTAAAATGCATTCTACACTCCAATTACGAAGTCACTCACACAGTACAGACCTTTAGCAAATCTCCCCACTAAGGTGCAAACACTCCAACACGAGAACAACCTCCAGTCTCTTCTCCAAGCTGGAGCAAGGTACATCCTCGTCTCACATCCACTATAGAGGTGCAGCCCAACAATCAGCTACAGATTAACATATCACTCCGGCCGGGCGAGTTTTTACACTCACTAAACAATGAAGACATTGTCCACGTCCGTTACGGGTTTTATATTACATTACCGTATTTTTCAATCTTGTTTCAAGCGAGGTTTTGAAACAGAGAACAGGTGAACTCTTTTGATGAGTGGAAGGGGAGAGTTGCCGCTGGTGAAATAACACTGGGGTCTGTCTTCTGTAATATATTTCGTCTGGTAAAACTACAAGACAAAATTAACCGTGTCAATCAATAAAATGGGAAATAAATGTTTATTTGGCGAGGTATTTCACAAGCAATGCTTGCATCTTCGAACCAAATCCATATATTTTGTTGATATCAGGTTCATCCGGATCTTCTAGAACTTTGTCAACGTTAAGAGTGCACAGTACCTGTCGGCCATTTTGTTTTCTGTCCCAAAAGAACAATACAAAAACAAGCATTTTCTTGAGACACCCCACGCCTACAATTTTTCAGATCTGTTTGAATTGGTTTTATTTGAAGGACGATCGAATTGGACGACGAATTGCAGTGACTTCGCAGACAACCTTTTTTTAAATTTTAAAGTAAAATACAAATTTCAAATACAAAGTGCCTTTAATTTTTGAATTTATGTCACGTTCGTATAAAAGATTAAAGATTAATTCGGCTCACCGGAGTTACTAAAACATCTACTGTAATACTTTTTAAAGTTTATTTCATAAAAATCTGATAAAAACTGTAGGTGAGAGGTGTCCCAAGAAAATCCATGTTTTACATTGTTCAAATCTTCTTGAGACACTTCACGCCTGCAGTTTTCTTTGGATTTTTATGAAATAAACTTTCTTTTAAAGTGCATTAAATGTTTTAGTGATTCCACTGAGCTGAATTCCCATTTTCTCATTTATGAAACATGACATACATCCAAAAATTGACAAAACGTTGTAGCCTATTTGAATTTCTTGATTTTACTATCAAGGTAATAAAATTGTCAAAAAAGTGGCCAGCGGAGACACTGCAGTACATTTTCATCTTTCAAACAAAACGTGTTTCAAAAAGATTCAATGAAAATTATGGGCGTAAAGTGTCTCAAGAAAATGCTTGTTTTTACATTGTTCTTATGGGACAGAAAACAAAATGGCCGACAGCACAGTGCACTCTTAAGGTTGTATAGAAAACTAATGAGACCTAACGATGATTTACTCTTTTAATAATATAATTACTTGCGGTAGAGAGGACTGAGGACTGAGGAGGATAAAGTAGCAAACATTCCTGACTCGTCAGCGACATGTCTCCTCACCGTTAGGAGAAAGGTTCCCTTCACTTACCATCTTCAGAGCTCAAGCCGTCCTCTTCCCATGGATCCAAGGAGATAAATAAATAAATCATTTATTACGGAAACATTTACATGTTATGCACTCGTCAACTATTTTTAATATCTAAGATTTTCCATACATTCTGACATCGAAGTCCCATTCAGACATACATTTTGTTCATTCACTCGCTCTCATTCATTCGAATTTTCCACTCTTGCTCTTTTGTCAATTAGTGTTTTCCACGTTCTCCCAGCTATGTGCCATAAACTCGTCTGTGTTATAAAATGCTTCTGCGGCCAAAATTGTTTTAGACGAGTTTTGAACGTCTTAGGCGTTGGAGCACTTTTGATGTAATTTGGTAGCCGGTTGACAAGTTAAACTCCTGCCTGAGAAAAAACGTTCATGAACTGCCGTTCTGTGCCTTACAGTTCGGTAGTTTTCCCTGCCTCTAGTTTCATAAGAGTGAATATCACTTCCTCTTATGGGGTCGCATTTTGATCTAAAATGAAGACAGGTGTCAAGAATATAGAGGCAAGGTAATGTCAACATTTTTAAACTTTTGAATGATGGCCACGACTCTCTTGCTTGAAGTTTCGCTTGAAGATGATGCTTTATGTTGACCTTATAGGCTCCAACATAATTTTGTTGGAGGCTCCTTCATGGAGCTCCTTGAAGGAGCTGTCAAGGCTCCTTTATGACAAAAATTCCTTTCTGTTGGTAGTGTTGAAAAATTAATAATCTTTTCAACTGCAGAAATTTACTATTGTGGTCTTTTATTACAAAGTGACCCTTGTATAATCTTGTATAAACCTTTGTATTCTATAATCTTCATAGAAGCACAATTTTTTATTATGATGCACGTATGGTCTCATTAAACCACGCGAAGTACATGAATGCCGTCTTGAAAACTTTGCACTTCTGTGTGCTTAAGCTTGATTCACTTGATCTTTCATCAATCCAAGCTATTTATCTACTTTTAGTAATTTCCCCCTGACCAACTTTCCAATCAAACAATTTTTGTCCAAATGGATTTCTATCATTAATGTACGAGTGTGTGAAACCTGCCACTTTAAAATATTCACAGTACCTGTCGGCCATTTTGTTTTTTCCATAAAAACACGCAATTTCTTGTAACACTTCAATGCTACAATTTCCGTCAGATCTTTCTGAAATAATTTTTATTTGAAAGATGACAATGTAATGCAATGACTCCGCTGACCACATTTTCCAAATTTTTATAGGGTTCTGAAGTTTGTTTTGACGTACTTTGCGTCACCTACCCCCGCCCAAAAACCGGGGGGAGGGCTCCCCAAAATTTTCAAATTGCAATTCCCCTTTTGTAGCATTTCAAAAGAAAGGGAATTTTGAAACAAATTCAACGACGCAAAACAAGTTTTTTTATATCTTCTCGTTTCTTTGTGGTACCTGTTTAAAGATTGCAAGAAAACAGCTTTGAAATGCCTCATTTCACATATATTTTTAAACATCACAACATATATTTTTAAAATAATTCTATAGGGTGTTCTGAAGAAAAATTTGTTATAGCACATTTTTTATGTGATATTTAGCATTTTAAACCTGATTTCTTGTCATTTTTGAGTGGGTATTACAAAAGAAGGAGTAGAGATAAAAAATTTTCTTTGCGTCGTTGAGTTTGTATTAAAATTCCCTTTCTTTGAGGTGCCACAAAGGGGAGGTTGCAATTTAAAAATTTTGGGGGCCCTCCCCCCCGGGTTTTGGGTGGTGGGTGGGTGACGCAAAGTACGTCAAAACTAATTTCAGAATCCTATAAAAGACTTCCCCAAAGGGGTTTAAACAATATTTCCTTTTTCAAAAGTTAAGGGGGGACATTTAAAACTCACCCTGTAGGCCTATGTATGTTTCAAACACTCTTAATACAATCTAATATTTATTTGCGATCTTACACCTATTTTATATCGAAAGAATATAACTTTATTATCTAGCAAACTGTTTCCTGTATTATATTTTTTCACAGACAACATCAGTGACATGATAAAACAGCAAAGTACCACTCCGGGACACATCAGACATTATTAAGACTTGACCCCACCCCTCCCCTCTCCCCACTGAGTAATTCCTCCCCTCTACAGCATGTCAGAGGGGCGGCGAGCGTGACCGGAATTATAATGCCCCGACACGGTCACATATGGTCCGGTCAACACTTTTTATCTGCGGCAAAAACGTAAACAAGCATTTTATCACCGGAGTAAAAAAATGGACTCTGGAAATAATTTGTAGCTCAAATTGGTGTTTGATGCTTTGAAGGTACTTTGTGTGTTAATTTGTGCTTTGGTGTAGTGTTTTTTTGGAGCATATTAAGTTTGTCGGTTATCAGTATAAGAATTCGCTCCAAAAGGGAGTTTTGAGCTTCAAAGTAACTTTTAATAACAGTGCGACCATGGGTCGGAGGCAGGGGAATGAGCACGACCTCCTGGATTTTAAGAAAAACTATTTTTAATGTTTCACAATAAAGCCAACAATTTTAAAATCAATTTGTGGACAAAATATTAGCAATTTTAGTATTTGTTACTTGAATTACAAGTAAATACATTTTCTGCACTCTCTTTGGGATGGGAGGAAGTTAAGTACAAGTGGTAGTGCCACTGTGTTATTCAGAGAGATAAAATTTTGTAATTTTGTATTAAGCCTTTTTGTATTTAAAATTTGTGGTTAGTGTTATAGTTTTAAAATCAATATGAGAGAGTATCATCGTAAGGAAAAGGCGCATATTGAATTATTATCCTTATTTTCAAGCTAGTTCTACAAAATTACGATCGAAAATTGATATTTTTTTGTATGGTAACTTCTCTTCCAGAACGCACTAAAACCTTTTCTGGAAATACTCCCCAGACCCCGGTATGTACCCCTCCCACTGAAAGATACCATGTGGGCGACATGAGAGCGACGTACACTAAACATTTGTAACAGTCTTGCAGGAAACTGGTTTTCGGTCGGTCATCTGCAGAAATTGGCCGGGGGAATTCGTTTTGACGTCCCACGCCTCCATCCAAAAATAGGGGGTAGGACTCCTTAAATTCTTTTTAAGCGCACATCCCTCTCTTGTGGCGCCTCAAAAGTACGTAATTTTTACACTCATTCAATTGTGCAAAAAACATTTTGATCTCAACTCATGGATATGTAATACATTTAAAATTATAAGTTGTCAGGTTTGAAATACAACATTTAGCATAAAATTGATTTTCGATGACAAATTTCTGCAAATCCTCTAGAAGGTTGTGACATTTCCTTCAGGGTTGGCGTACGTCAAAACAAACTTCATGCCCCTATAAAAATATTCTTCAAATGCATTTTCAAAGTTTTTCTTGTCAAAAGTTAAGAGGGACACTTTTTGAACTGTTTGTATATTTGTACAATTCACATCCACGTGGTATCGCTGTGGTGTGTTTTTATTGGCCAGGTTGACAGTGCGCTAGGTCAGTGACTGGTGATTCACTCTCAAGAACATTTAGCCAAGTAGGTCTCACTATATCCGTACTGCCCTCACACTCACACTCACACTCACACTCACACTCACACTCACACTCACACTCACACTCACACTCACACCTAACCACTTGCTTACTTCATTAACTGCTTCGAGTGTTGGAAAACATCTCCGCTTTGTGGTTTTTGTCATATGTGAGATTGTTTGTTGTGTGTGTTTTTGTTACTAGTTTTTTTACGCTCTTTAAATTTTTAAAACTAAATGAGTTAGCTTTAACGATCAACATAATACGATTTGAGCTCTATATATTTAAACTGCACTACAGTATTTGATTAATTCAGTTTGGTGACCATTGTGTTTATTTCATTTGTAGTTCATCCTTTTAGGAGGATAGGTCTAAACTATCAAGACTAAAAAATAACACAAATTTAAACAAATCAACAACAATATGTGTATAAGATTTCTGAGTTTGAAATATTATTGCGGAAGTTTTACATCGTTAGTGAACAAGAAGAACACGACGTTTCGGGATCTGGAATCCGATCCCGTCTTCAGGGGAAAAGTAACCTAAAACAAAAATACAAAACCTTAGAAAATTAGTCAAACACACCCAAACAGCAAGTGCGTTTTTTGCTTATTTTGTTCGTTTTTGTGAGGTATTAAAACATATGAGTTCTTATAAAACGAGTGTATCAGAAAATACAACAACAACATGCACGAGAACGTAATAGAACTAAACTCGTTTACGGCCAGTGAAATCTGTCAACCTAATGATTGGCTGGCTGAGAGCAGTGGAGAACCAATCACAGACGTGTATCAGGCTGACCAACAGTAACAGAGAAACACACATGTTTTATGCACAGCCAATGGAAGGTATGGGGGCGTCTTATATTAGCTAAGTTCTCTGTGGCTTGTTTCGAACGGTGTGAGTCTTGTGTGCTATTCCTTGCTAAAAGTCAGGATGAGTCATGATTGTGTCTACCCTTAAGTTTATTTTTGATCAGATGAAACCAAAGGTGTCTTATTTCAACTGAAGCTTTACTTATTGAACTGAAGCTAGTTTTATGCAAGAGGCCTCAATAATTTTACTTAAAAAGAATTCATTCTAGATTTTTATGCTAGCCTCATTCCAGTTTGGACCAGCAATATTAACAACAGTATTGTATGAAATAGCAGAGTATGAGGGTGAAAATAATAAACTCCTAATCAATCACAGTTTAGTTTTGAAACTAAGAATTTCAACCTTAAAGTCATATCATTACACCATCACTCTTCATGACTAAGTTTCTCATGAGCGTAATCAAGCTCTTCCCTAATGCATAACCAGCAAGTACCAGAGTGTCCACTTAGGCAAACACGATGCAACGGCGCGACATGTATCTTTGTCGCGGCCGGGGCAGTAAATTAGTTTCCAAAATGGTGATTAGGCAGTGTAAAATCTGCCCATTACTGGCGGCGGGTTTTTGCACCGTGGCCCAGATTCTTTTTTGGACCCGCTTCATTAGGGCTTCCTCCGGCACATTCCCACCGTACTGGTCCTCGTGTTGTACTGTGCTTAGCGGCCGGGGTGGTCGACGATTGAGTGGGCAAAGTTGGGGATTTGTCTGATGATGTAGCGAGGAGTCATCAACATGAAGGACTGGACTTATGATCAACATGGGTTCCTCAAGGATCCATTTGAGGTCCCATTATGTTTTTAATTTACATTGATGACGCTAGTGGTTTAATCATCACGCACGAGACTTTTCCTATGTGAGGATTATTTCACGAGTATAATCTTGTTGTGCATATTTATACAGGGTGTCACAAAATATGTATAGAGTGCTATGCAGAACCGGATTATACATACAAAATAAGTAAATAATGTCTAGTAGGCTTAACATTTTTTTATTTCGGCTTAGTTTAGCCGTTACATTTTTTATCTAAACCGTTTAGGTTTATACCAAGTTTTACAAAAATATCTCGAAGGGTTTTGAATTATTGGTTATTTTATAAAGTTTACAAAATGGTGGATTACGACAAATTAAGCCGAAGTAAAAAAATGTTACTTGACGTTTTCGATTTTCTTTTGTATATAAAATCCTCGTATGCATAGTGCTACACATTTTTGTGACACCCTGTATTTATTTTAAACTAGTGTAAACTAATGTAGCCTATTATATTACTGTATATATTTTTCTGAAATAAACATAATTTGAATTTAATAGAAATGTAATCAAGGACAACTAGGTCAATACGTAATTGACACAACCTACAATATTGTTTTTAACTCTACAGAACTTTTAGATATAAGAGTGTAAATATTTGTCTCAATATTTTGAAAAATTGAAATCAAACAAATTTACTTTGAGTCAAGTTATATTTACGTATTGTTTTCACAAATAATAAGGCGTCTTTGCTAGTTTAACATTTATGTACAATCCAAATCTAGTATATTAGCGTTTAACAAAATAAATTACTCACACAATGGCTAAAAACTATTACACTATGTACGATTTCATATTTCACTATTTACACTTCACAGTTTATTCACAATTCGACGGAAAGTCCCTTTCACTAGCTGGTCTTCTTGTAAAAACCCTCCAACTAGACCAAAATATAGCTTAGCAGATTATTTTCAAATCTGCCTAAAAAACTGTATTGAAATCTCATACATAATTTATACACCAACTTCTACTGTATTTATTTACTTGCATCTTTCTAGACTATTCCAGCGATTTCTCGATGACGAGTGAATTCAGCAATGACAGAAGCCTAGGTAGTAAAAGTGTCAAGCATTAACGACTATCGAAAAATCACACTAATCGTTTTACTCGTACAACAGCTGTCGCAATAAATTGGGAAGTTGGCTTTGTGTCATACTTACTGATACTGCCATGGTGTTTAATTATCCAGTATTTTCCCCGGATAATACTTACTGATACAGCCGGTATGTTCCCTATCTAACATGATGTCCAAGACCCAATCGTCAAGAGTCTTTTGTCGAGTTCTCTGGCCCCAAAGTTATGACGAAGCCCCTATTCTTCCTGAGCCGATCAGGTCCACCGTCAGTTTCTTGGCATTTGAACAGGTCTTCCTCTGTCAGGAGACCGATAAGTTTGAATCATTAACCATAATGTTACATCTATTTTCTTTACACTTTCGGACAGACATCAAAGGTCTACATTTTCAAATAAAGCATCCTAAGATTCTTCAGACCTGGATGCACTTTGCAAAGTACAGCACGAAGTTTCTGTTCTCAAGCCTGTCAGAATGTTGACTGAGGAGTATTGTGCCATGAATACCCTCTCCACACAAGAGGCAATGACTGGCTGATACCTGTCCACTCCACAAGTACTGTTCTGTACATTTCTTCATTATCTTGAGAACAAGTGTATCTTATCGGTCACTAACCTACAGGTGGTTTTCAAACATTTACTTCTACCTTTTAACATATGTTTTTTATGTAACTGTCCACTTTTATACAAGGTTGGGCAAAAGTGTGGAATATATTTAGTAGTTTTAAAATATTGAGACAATAATAACATAGGTTCGCAGTTGTGTATGTCTGTAATTTTTGGAATTGTTGCTTTTGTTTTATATATTTAGGGGGAATTATAAAATTTCAAGCCACAATTTTGAATATCTAACTGTAAATGGCTTAGTTCGTGAATACATCCCTGCAACCTTTTTTTGAAAAGTGGTTGTTTAAAGTTGAAGAGTTTCTAACTTTTTAAAGCTATAGCATTTTAGTTAGAATAAACATTTCAAGATCAGATTTGCGGCAATTTACTAAGCTATAAAACTTGATCTTTTACCGTCGGTATTTTGATTTTCGAAGTCCCTGAGTGGAGTCTAAAAAGGCTTTGGATAAGGTTTGGTTGTATTGTATTCAGAATTCGTAACCCGACCTCAACTGGTTCATGCTAACTGAAATGACAACCTTAGAATTAGAGATGCCGCCATTTTGCCCAAAGTAAATGTGTTATTTTTACACGTATTAGATTCTATTAATCGCTTTTAAATTAGGTATACCTCAACGTAAGCTTATAATTAAAAACTTATCTCCCTTCTTTTGCAGGACATGTTGACAAAAAGTAAGCTCAAGTAAGCATGAACAGTGCGAAATTCTTTTGAACTTCTCAATCTTTCTGGATGTGCTAATTTCCCCACTAAGACTGTACTCATTAAATATCTTATTTGTAAGCGAAAATGTCGGATTTTGTTTGATTTATAACATGGTCTTATATGGGGTGAGTTTTAAATGTCCCAAAGGGTTTTAAAAATATTTCCTTTTTCAAGAGTTAAGGTGGAGGGAGGGCATTTAAAACTCACCCTGTATAAGTCGTCTTTTACCGAAACCGAATTTGCTGATAACGCTATAAATGTATCGCTGTACCAGGACTTACAACATACTGTACCTAATTCTTTGTGCAAAACCCAGTTCGAGCATCGATATTCAAGTCGACTATTGGCATCTTATCGTCGATAAATCAAGCCAAGGTCCAGCAGTCGACTCGGGTCGCATTCCCGCATTCCCGACCGGTCGGTTTTTGGAGAAATCGATGAGTAATTAATTCATTCGACTCGTTATTCTGCGACCGGTGCCATAAAAACGCCGGCTCTCTTGTAAGCAACTGGTTCAGGATAGGAATCTGTGACATTATTTATGTGGAATCATTTGTAGTCCAACTTTATCTCCTAAGTTGCCATTTTTCTCACAGTCTGTTCGAATCATGTCATGATTAAACTAAAGGTTGCGAATTGTTAGAGCGATAAGACGGTTTGTGTAATTTTTTTAGGAGGTCCTCGTGTTTTATCTTTGTTCTCACATAGGCTTTGTTGGAGGGTATCTATTGTCTCCTGTTAGGCCTAAAGTAAACGGCAAAAGTATGAAGAACCCGTCAAGTTACATCAATATTAATCATTCAAAAGGTATATTGACTCACCTAGCATGCCCTTGCATTTTTACACAAACCTAGCCCGCCTGGCTGAAATAGTATTTTCTTATATTTCTAAACTAGATTAAATGACAAGGAATATTTTGCTTTGGGAAAATAAGTTATACATGGCGTCAGCATGGTAAGACCCAGATTCGGACCATGAGCTTAAGTCATTTGGGAGTTTTCACGAAAAAGTAATGAGTAAGCTAGACTGTAAGTTAGACCTGTCTATAGAATAGTAAGTTCTATTTTGGTTCCATTCAATTGTGACGGAATTCGAAAGAAACGTGTATTTTAGTTTTACCCACCAATATCCTAAAAATATGAAAATCCGTTGAGTCATCTCAAAATAGCGGCAAAAAAGTGGTTTTTGCTGTAACAGAGTCCTGAATGAGTAATCCGATTTTAATTATATTTTAGATGGGTTTTCAACGTAAATCTGAGGTTGAAGGCCGAAGCAAGGTTGTGAGAGTAGCGAATTAGCTGCGTGTTGGCGTGTTTTTTATAATACAACGAATCAAATAAATTTTTCAACTGGCAAGTTTTAATATTCCTATACTGTTTGGGAACAAAATTAAAGTAATTGTGGCGCAGGAGACTTGTTCATGATTAAACTATAAAAAGCCAACGAACCATTCTTGGTTTCAAAAAGAGCCCGCATTGTCCTCCAGAAAGTGGACACATATACCCCTCCATATAAAGTGAGGCTTGCTAGAAGTCGAAACCCGTTCACTTCCCGGTACGGACCTCCGACCATATATTGTCATTCCGAATCTGTCCATCGCTCCCACGCCCTTCAACGTATGATAATGTCAAGGTCAAATTCCTCTCTACGGGACCGCTGCCGAATTTCCAAACCGTTCTAATCCATTCAAATGTTTGAACTTTGGAAAGACGAAGGAAGAAAATCTTGACTTGGAAAAAGATCTTAGAAAATCTTAGACCTTAGAAAGTCTTGGAAGGATGGGGAATGTGTAAGTTGTTTTATGGATTCTGGTAAAAGTTTTGAAAAATTAATTATGGTCCTAAGGCTCGATTCGTAATGGATGCAGTTTTGTTCTGTTTCTTCGGCACTTATGTCTTAAGTTATCCTTTTGGAATGTTCAACAATATAAAGTTGGATTGTCCAAAGCTCGTAGTCCAGGTGAGTTTATGGCTCACGCCCGGGAAAACGTAAGCCCACCGGCCGTAGAGAATACGGCTGGAAAAGAATTATTCAAGTAAATGTTTTATGAATGAAAAAGTTTACGTTCGATGTGAGAGTGAAAGCTAAATTATAGTTTTAACTATGACGAGCTGTACATATGACGAGCTGTACATATGACGAGCTGTACATATGACGAGCTGTACATATGACGAGCTGTACATATGACGAGCTGTACATATGACGAGCTGTACATATGACGAGCTGCATATGACGAGCTGTACATATGACGAGCTGTACATATGACGAGCTGTACATATGACGCTGTACATATGACGAGCTGTACATATGACGAGCTGTACATATGACGAGCTGTACATATGAGCTGTACATATGACGAGCTGTACATATGACGAGCTGTACATATGACGAGCTGTACATATGACGAGCTGTACATATGACGAGCTGTACATATGACGAGCTGTACATATGACGAGCTGTACATATGACGAGCTGTACATATGACGAGCTGTACATATGACGAGCTGTACATATGACGAGTACATATGACGAGCTGTACATATGACGAGCTGTACATATGACGAGCTGTACATATGACGAGCTGTACATATGACGAGCTGTACATATGACGAGCTGTACATGCGACGAGCTGTACATATGACGAGCTGTACATATATGACGAGCTGTACATATGACGAGCTGTACATATGACGAGCTGTACATATGACGAGCTGTACATATGACGAGCTGTACATATGACGAGCTGTACATATGACGAGCTGTACATATGACGAGCTGTACATATGCTATGCAATAAATAGTTTATTTATTTCAGAGTGCACCAAAAGATCTACATCTTTCTAGGCCAACGTCGAAGTTTGTTCTTGGAGTTCCCAATCGTGTTTCCATACTCGGCTTCGCCTCTATCGAAGTTTACTTATAATTTATTATAACGCACCTAAACTAATTTTAGGTGGATTCCCAACGACTGCTCTACACATTTTCTCACAAATACATACAAATATAATATTGAAATATTTGAAAATTGAAAAGATGTTATGGTTCCAATAAAGAGATATTTCTTAGGCCATGATCATGAGTGTGTATGATCATGGCCTAGGAAACCGGCACATGTCACCAAAATTGCGTCATAAAAATTATTTTACCGAGGGTTTTTGTTCAATATTTATTTCTTGGGGCACGTTACCATTCAATTATTTCAATCGAGTTACGTAAATAAAGTTCATTCTATAAGAGTCTTGAAACGTGAAATAGCGACAAACATAACTTTACGTAAGAAAGCAGTCCAAGGTTTTGCATTATGATAAGGAACTTCTAATCATAATATCATCGGCCTTATATCTACGCTAGAATACGCTGCGGTTAATTTACACTGAATTGGCAAGAACATTCATTTCTTATCCAGTTTAACAACGACTTCCCGCTCAAAATGCTGTTTTGAAACTTGAGCTGAAGCCAAGCCTTCATGAATAGAAACTTGTCTACTCGGTCTAGATTGAATGGAAATTGCGGGAAATGGATTTGTATTTTAACATCAGTTCTGCCTACCTTGGAAAATAAATTGATAACAAGGTTGTATTATCTGAGACTTATCTACTTTAGACAAATAATTGGAAATTATAATCGGGTTCTTCTGGTTCACGCCCCGTCAAAACATTATTACAGTTAGCTTGAAATATTTCGATCTCGCTGAGGAGTACCATCTTCAGTCACTGATTGGCCGAAACTGAGATACTTGCCGTCTGCTATGGAGCAGGGATGCCAACTGTCGATGTTCTCATTGGCTTTGACACTATCGAAAAGACTTCTTCAGGACAGTGCTTCCAACCGTCCAATGGAGCAGGGATGCCAACTGTCGATGTTCTCATTGGCTGTGACACTATCGAAAAGACTTTTTCAGGACTATTGCCAGCTTCTTGAAAGTTCCATGCAGTAGGTCCTAAACCCCTCTCAAGTCACTTACATCGTTACAATCTAACCCATCAACACTTCAATGACCAAACTAATGACTGTCCCATGCCAAAACCTCATATCTACGTCAACCTGCAATGGTTGCCAAGAGAGTAACAACCCGTATTAAACACGGTGTGGGAACTTTGATCTGTCGTGAAAGGCGCCGTACTTTCTCCCTCAAGTACGAGATCACGGATGAGTCATCACCATATGGTCTCTCTTCAGCACCATGATCCTTGAACGTGACACGGGACATGGCTCACCCTCTAGAGTCTGATTAAAACACTAATTTAACCTCCGGGTGTCTAATTGTGGGTGAAATTTGAGCTGTCGCCCTTTTGATTGATTGAGCTTAGATGTTTATCTTGGAAATGGTCTAGTTTAATTTTCTCAAAGGACTGGTTCTAATATAAAAAATATAGGACCTCGTAATAAAATCAATTTTTTAAGCAATGCAATTTTTGTACTGGTAGTAATAAAATATTGAACTAAGATACAAGTAGATGAGAACGGAAGCTTAAGCGGCCGGGGTATCCATAGCCTCCGGTACAGACCGCGTCAATGAACTATTTACACTTGTAAACCTTGTTGCCTCAGGAGTAGAAAGTACGTTAAGCATTTCGATGATATATCTACTGTATTAGCTCCCTATGTTCTCCATTCAGTTCTTTGACTGCTTCCTGGTCCAAGAAGGTCCGGTAAAAACGTCTTAAATTTTTCTGAGACTCACTGTAAATAGTTTATTGACGCGGTCTGTAACGGAAGCCTTAAAGCTTTAAATTATAGTTAAGATACAAGTACAAGCAAGTAGGTCTTTAAATTACATCAAATATATCAGGATGTCAAACCTAAATTAGTAATACTTGTTGCTAACTTGTTATAGTCTGTACTCTATAGCCACCTAGGCACCCCGTTATCACACCCAATATTTATAAAGGGTTCATGCCATAGCTCAGTCAGTGGTATAGTGCATGCTTACCACCAAATCAGCCCGGGTTCGATTCCCGGGCTCAGTGATTTTTCACGATGGTCACTCCCTTTGGCTCAAAAGTCAAGTTAAGTCCATTCCTTTGGTCGTTGCCCAATCTGTCAGCCCTAGTTTGTAACAAGACTACACCACATCATCTATGAAACACGCTTAAAATACCCTCTAGAAGTGGTCGGTGACTCAAATCAAAATGATTCTCAATTCTTCGCTAGTTTTTCTGAATTGTCTATGTATCTGAACTGACTACCTCTAACTATTTTGGCCTTACAAACACTCAACGTAGGTCGTAACGTATCACATAAATATGAACATCTAGTTCAATAAATTGTTCTACAAAAACCTTCGACGCCCTTTCTGACCTGTTTGTCATGAAACGACCACACCATGTCTTCAGAATCTCCTCTCCCAACCACCCAACATGTACAGCGCCACACAGGTTAAACATCCCACACCAGTCAATGAAGAGATTTAATAACCCCCTCATCGGTGTACTTTTTTATCGAACACAATCTCAACATTCTGCACTCCAGAAGCAGGTCGTTAATCACGTTGCAAAAAGTAGTGGTCCCAGTCACTCCCACACCACTCAGGGTACAGTTATCTCTGTGTAGCTCTCTAACTCAGCTGGGGGAATGGACCCGCCATATTTATTAAGGGCGTGCAACTACTCTGCGATAATTATGTTGTAGTTGAACCCATAGATTTCGCTGCGATCGCTGGGCAATCTTCCAACAAGAGAGCGTTAGCTTGACTCGCAGCGTCGCAGGGTCACTGCTTCGAGATTGGCGCTAGTTCAGTCGGAAGAGTTGTCTCAATACTCCAGTAGATGGACAAGAAGGCCAATATCATGGGATATTTTATTCACTAGGCGTTCACCTGCTACTGGCATCTTCAGGCAAGTAACTGTTACATGAAAGTAATTACCGTACAAGAGTAAATACTGTATCTACGAACAGTCGCTGACAAAACGATATTTTTATTATTTCTCTCGTTGATTCTGTATCGACCAAAACTAACCCCAAAAGACACATCCTGAAATCACGTAAAACTACGGACCGTAATAATAATACAGAGTCCTTTGCAAAATTACATCGGTTGATGTTTCTTATACCTTACATTTCGTATCCATTAGTTCAGAAGTCACGTTAAGCCGTTGGTCCATTGCATTGGTTGTGGGGCTATTAATTAATGGCCCAACCTGGGGAACAGTCGGCCTTACTTTGTAGCAAGACTACATCTCATCATCCATCAAATCATTCATCACACTCACCATCATTTCATATCCGTCTTAAAATACCCTCCAAGAGTGGTCGGTGTCTTAAAACAAAAGTATCGAAGTATCATTTCCTTTAAATTCCATTAGTTTCAACTTTTTACTTTTCTCAGTCCAATAACCCTTTTATTTTTGGTTTTATCTTACTTTATTTCAAGTTCCTTTAGTATTTTGTTTTATTTTTAAACATCATTACATTGGCTTCGTAAAACTATTGAACATTTTTTGCCAGTAAGTTTTCGATTTATTTTGATTTTTGTGATTTTGCCAAATTGGTTTTATAAATCTTACAAAACCAAAAAATCGAACCTCCTAAGCTTTAAAAAAATACTACAAAACTTATAACTTCATTATTTTGAACTGAATCATTCTAATCCACCCAATAATCATTTTCGGTTTATCAATGAGGTTGTGGTTGATTCGTGACGACTTTTCAAAATCTTGTGTAAAGAATAATTCCAAGAAAAAGGTTAACAGGCTAATTTTGCAAGTTTTAAAACAGCGTCATTTGAAAAAGAAAAAATCCAAAAAGTAACAAGCCTCAATACTAAAAATTATTTTAAAACACACAAAGCTAAAAGCTTCACTTACATATTCTGTTAGGATTTAATCGTCTTTCAAAAAACGTTACGTCGTCAGCATATATTACCGTTCAAAAGTTCAAACATCATCACTAGGCAACAAAATTCCCGTAACGTCTTAGATAATGGAAGAACCCAGAAGGCCATTCTCTCTCACCACATGGAGCCTAGATGAAGAAGAAGCTACTGAGGATTGCGTGTCTGCGTGATCCAACCACAGAAGACGGGCAGTGGCACAGTGGTCTAGACCAGGTTGCGTACTCTGAAGGTTGAAGATGAGCAGACTATAGAAAGTGAAACTGTTCTCAGACAAGATTGGTGTTGGTGCGTAGGTCGGGCCATCTTCCTACTCGGCTGCTTTATTTGGTCTTGTGGTAAAGCGTCTTCCTTCTTCGTGACCGGTTGATAAATCGGTTCCTCATATAGAAGATCTGTATTCCCTTTCTCCTTCATGGTGTGGGTGGATTGGTTTCTTGATGGAGGATATTAGATGGATTGGAATAGACTTCCTTTCAGTGTAAGACTGTAAGTGATCGTAATCGCAATTTAACTGATCGATGTCTGGGGTTTCTACATGTTAACCCTTTATTTACAAACTTATCTTGGCCTTTTTGGGAACTTTAATAGATAGAATAATTCCAGCAATAATCCTTTGTTTCATTTCAGCCATTATCGATTCGTTCAGTATTTGTGGCTTCTGGAGCCTACCAAGTTTAATTACGTAACCTTAACCCTTCTGTATAAATTTAGAGGATAAATGTGCATCGCCCGAAAAGAAAGGTTTGTATTTTACACCTTTAAGCTACAAGTTTTCCCTCCTAAAAATGCTTAAAAACCTATCAAGTAACTTACTACTATTTGAAAATGTTTGATGACGAGAATTTCTTTGTACTTGAAAATGTTCAGGGAAAATTCATTCAACGCTACCAACACTTTCTTAACCCTACCAACTCGAGTGGGTCTCCGTATGTTCCAACTCGCCTCCCAGAGCTGGTCCAGTCGCTGCACTCGCCGAATGCCAAAGGTCTCACAGGGCCGAAATACCGAGAGCCAGACAGACGAATGGGAGCAATTCTAACGGGACTGTAGCACACTGATCAACAATGCCGCCGCCCGCGCCCGCTACTTCACAACCGGTCGTGCTTTTCGCGAGCTCCGGGTGTCCCGGCGGGGGGAGTTGCCAAAATGATAGCCATTTATCCACCTGCCTCTGCCCCGAGCGCGGCGCGTTCCCAAGTAATCGCCGAGGAAGTCTCGAGTGTATTCTAGTAATGACCGAACGCGCTGGAATTCGGAACCAGATTGGGCGGCCGACCCTTTGAATGGATGTAGACCGGCCAAATTAACCCGCATAAAGATTAGCCGATCGTTAATTTCGCTCAAGTTTCATTATTAAAAGTCTAGATTGGATGGATTTTATGGCCTTTTGGTTTCTTCGTTTCTGCACCGTGCCTCCAAAAGAAAAGTGAAATTTGGGTTTTGCAAATTTTTTCTTTCTTCAACAGTAAGTTTGGCTGTGGACGAAAAACTTTAGACTGCGCTCACATAAAGGTGAAGATTATTAACATTCCTGTTCTGAATAATCCTAAGAGAAAATTCAGATTTACGAAATCCGCATTTGTTTTGACCGGATCAGCAATTCATATCAAACTTTATGTACCAAGATAATCTAAACCAATCCCATAGAAGTAGTGAGCAGACCCATGTTACTTGTATATAAACATCAAGGAAATAAATAAAATGTGAAATACTGCTAACAGAATATGTCGAGGTTGATTCCGTAGTAAGTAACCGCATTTTACTATTCCACTTGACTGGTATTGGCAACTACTTTGAGCAAGTATGGTTTTACTACTTACCGTTGCATTCACTAACTTACTACTGGAAAGTTATGTAAGTTATCATTTACTTCTCTAGACCATCTAAGATATATTTCTTGGTGGTTTAGTTATTGTTATGTTGTTAGGTCTTTTCTTCAAAGTTGATTTTTATAAGACTTGGTGCAGTTTTCTTTAGAGAATCTTAGGACTAAAGTCTCAATATTTTTAATTTGTACACAACTGTTGTTGAAGTTAAAATGATCTGATGATAATTTATTATTAAGTCCCTTTAGCTAGTTGTGAATTAATTGTTTGTGTTGTTATCTCGATGGTCCCTGCTGTACTTTTAGTTTTCGCCTTGAATTTCAATGTTAGCACACCGGGAATGTTGGTCCTGATCGATGCAGTGTTACACATGACAAATTTTAAGTCCTTAGAAAAATTATGCTTTGCAAGTAATTATTTACTGATGACATTGATGATTTTATTTTTATATACTCCAATACCTGGAGCCAAAAGATTCTAAATATTGGAGAATTACAGAAAAAAATCAAACCACCATTATTGAAATCTTTAAAACAAATATTCTGAAGGTGAGGTAATTGAAAGCATTATCCATAATATAAGTTTGTCATGTGGTTTTTGTAATTTTGGCGCTGTTGTTTAAATTCAAATACTTTATATGAACAGCTTATCTGTTCAAATTTGTCGAAGTCTTTTCTAAACTACTAATGTGTGCAGTTCTTTAAAAGTGCGCAGTACCTGGCGGCCATTTTGTTTTTTGTTCCACAAGAACAATGTAAAACAAGCATTTTCTAGAGGCACTTCACGCCTACAATTCTTAACGTATCTTTTTAAAATAACTTTTATTTGACAGATGCCAATGTACTGCAGTAAATCCGCTGACCACTTTTTCAAAAATTGTACTAGTTGTATTGTTAATACAAGAAATTCAAATAAAATATTTCTTCAACTTTTGGATTTATGTCACAGTTTTATCAGTGAGAAAATGGAATTCGGCTCAGCGGAGTCACTAAAACATTTCATACACTTTAAAACCAAGTTTATTTCACAAATATCCGACGAAAACTGTATGCGTAAGGTGCCCCAAGAAAATGTACGTTTTTACATTGGCTCTTGTGGGACGAAATTCAAGGTAATAATCTACACTACTGCGCACTCTCAAGTTCACGAAGTACTTCTTTATACTCACGGAGATTTCCACACGGCTCCCGAACATAAATATTAAATGTTGGTTTTTATTATTTTTGCGACAATGAGTGGGTTTTTATGGTGACACGTGTAGCGGTTATCAATCGTTGACAATCGGTCCAGTTCTCTCCGGTTGAAACCGGATTTTGATAGACAGATGCCAAAGTTTAGGTTTCCCGCTGTTCATAACATTGTTTACGTTTGTGTTTACGTTCTGCTGGGAAATAAGTTGGTTAATTTTCTATGTTTCTTGTTATCGAATTTTCTTTGGAAAAATGAGAAATTCATGCCGTCCTCATTGTAAGACCCAGACCCTGAGCCAAGAAATTTGCACCGATGCTGACCCTCAGAACAAGTTTCGAGCATGTTTTGTTTTTGTTTTTTCAAAACTTTATATGCATATGTAGGCTGTACGTTTATGTGCGTACTCTCTACAAGTCGTATCTTTTGTCCGATTTTCATGAAATTTGATACAAATGTTCCTTTATAAATATCACAGTCAAGATCGCCAGCAAAACAACAGGAAGTACCCTTTTAAGGGAATTTTCACCAAAAAAGAGGTTTTAATGATCTAAAACCAGTAAATTTCGTCTGATTTTGATAAGTTTGAAACAAATATGCATTTTGTTTCTATACATCTGTATACTAAAAATTATGAAAATCCGTCAAGTCGCTTCAAAATGGCAGGCAAAAAAGTGAATTTTCACTGTAACAGTGGAATGAGTGGTCCAATTGCATTGCAATTTAAAATGTGATTTCCTTTCATGATATGTAGTATAACTTCCATTAAAAAACAGTAAATCTGAGGCCGAAGGCCGAAGCGAGGCTGTGAGAGCAGCGAAATAAATCACGTTTTATAATTTTGCGGCGTTCGATGCTTGTCGTAAGGATTTGTTGAGATATATCTCCTAAAGAAAAGGTGAACATGGATTCCAAATATTTTTAAACGTTCTTTTAAACCTGAGCGAAAAAGGTAACGTGAGGTTTAAACTTTTAAATGAAAGTTTACACCTCTCCTACGGAGTGGCTTTGTGGGGCGGTTGCGCAAAATCGCACCTTTCCAGACTCTTCATTCTAAAAAAAAACTGTTCGAACCATTGCAAAGTCAATGGAGAGAGTCGTGCAGACCAGCGGTCAAAAGTTTCAGTCTGTTGACATTTCCTCCCTTGTCTCTACATTCTTGAGACATGCGTTTTCTTCAAACCCAGAAGAAAGTGCACCATACACACTTTCTTCGGCGTTTTCTAGAAAAAAACCTGCAGCCTCATCAAAAACCAACATATCTATCAAGATATTGCAACCACCAAATCTTTGGGTAGGAAAGTCCAAAGAAACAAGGATTGTTACTCATCTTCCTTTCTCATTGCTTATCATCAACTACAGTTCGCTCGTTGACATTTGGCGCATGTGGTGGTCTAGTGTGACATATGCACTAACAGCTGTTTATCTACATTCCCCTATGACAAGTGAGCCCGATAGACTTGTAACTGGTGGAGAGGAATGTTCTCAAGAATGTGTCGGTTCTCAGTAGAGTCCGGCGGAAACCAGTTCAACAGGACAAGTTCCAAGCTCAACACTCATTGCCAAAGTTTCTTGCAGCGAATTCCTCTTTGGTCACAAGTTTAACACAGTTTTTGACTGTTGAGGGCGTTTTTGCAGGTGTTTTTGACGATGGGCTTTGAGGATTTTGGAATGTACTGTTCGAGTCCTTCTTCGGGTGGAAGAAATCGGTAACATGAAAAAGACGAGAAGGGGACAGGCTAATGTAAAATTTTCTTGTACAAGTTCCACGGAAGGTAAAACATAGCTGACTCGTAGCCAAAAGCGCTACCGTGAATCCTAGCGAATTTCCTATAACGGGGTAAGAATTACACCAGAATTGCTCTTTTGACCCTTTTGGACCCTTGTGACTCTGCAGGTCGCATTTGTGTCCCGAAATTCACGAAATTCGGTACAAATGTTCCTTTCGTAAATATCTAGATCAAGTTTGTTAACCGGCAAAGTTAGACCACCGGAAGTGCCCTTTTGGACAACCGTAAATGGTTTGTATGTTAGACAAACTGTATTAAATTTATGAACCGATGATTTCAATTAAAATTGTTATGAACACTCATGATACCCTACCAAATATGTGTAGCAAAATTAACATATCCCGTTTCAAGACCAAGATGGTGGCTGAAAATAGATTTTTATTGACAAAATTTATACATATAAAGTGTTTGCCATTTGACTCAGGAGGTGTTCAGTTTACGACGTTGCGTTCTGTTTGGCGAGAGAAATAAATTGCTCTATTTCCTAAATAAATTTGCTAAAGAGCTACATAACTTTACAACTTAGAATTCGTACGCTTATTTTACAATATTACAGAAAAGAAGGAGCTTTGGACCTCCGGTTTTTAGTCAACCCTAATTATTTTCTGGTTACGCCCTTGATTTTAGGCTCACCAGACATAAAAAAAGAAAAATGACGACAAGCAGAAGGCTATCACTGAATGACAGTAAATCTATAATACCACTAAATTTTCATACCACCCATGAGTTTAAAATGATAATACTGCACTATAAAAACTATATGTGGTCATACAGATAATTGTTCTCTATTTTTACTATAATCTAGTTCTTCCGGTTCACACAGCGTCAAAACGTCATATCTATGATTATTGCTACGATGTTTTGACGCGGTGTGAACTGGAAGAACTAACTTATAGTTGTGACACTATTTGCGGAAGCCTAAGAGTTAAGTTTCTTCTATTATCATCTATAATTTTCTTGTACGATCTGGTAATCTTTTAACTTCAATGATATTTTTGCCCCCAAAGATAATGAACTAAAGTATCCTCTCAAACTCTGAAATATCCCCATCGTCAGAGAACCATCAAAGAAGACATTATACAGTTCTAAAAGACTTCAACAAAACCCCCACTTTGAACGCCCTCCTTGAAGCAAAAGTGACAAAATTCCATTCTCACCAATAAATTCCCTCGACCCGGTGATCACCCTGAGAGAACCGTTCTAGACCCTCAATTCGGTCATCGACCCAATGCAATAATAGTCATTTAGTAATGCGATACGCAGGAATAGGACCAATTGTGGTAACAATAGGAGCGGGCCTTGATGAAGTAGCCAGACAGACGGCCGCTCAGACCTTGGTAGAAATTTATAGAGTGCTCGCATCAAGTTCTTGGAAGTGGCAAAAACTGGTGTAGGTCTCACAGACCCTATTGGGTCGCGCGGTCTGGGTCTGCAGAAGAAGTGGCCCGCCAGGAGGTCTGAACTCCCTTGGCTTGGAGTCGGTCCAAAGTGAAACAATGATGCAATTTCGATTTCTGCTGCGCTTTTGTAAATAGTTAATTAGTGAGTAATTGTATTGGTAGTAAATTGAGCTGGCAGGATCATGGGACAAGTATTCTACTCGACTCTGGTCCCGAGGTCGAAATATTATTACACACGTTTTCTATGGTTTTTGAGTGAACCTAATTACACGACGTTTCGGCATCTGGAATCTGATCCCGTCTTCAGGTGAAAAATGTAACACACACAAAACACTAGGAAAAGACCCAATGCTAGCCGACCCCAAGCAAACTTAACTTTTGTCCTTAAACTTTTAAATTTTATGACAGCTAGCCCAGAAAACAATACAACATGTACACAAATTTTACGAAATTAAAAATCAAACACGTCCACGGCCAGTGTCAGCTGCACTGTGACTGCAAACAGCCCCGTTGGCTGGCTCGGAGCAGTGGACGACCAATAACAGCCGGCATCAGACTAACCAACTGTAGCAGATAACACAAAAAATACCTATTTATGCACAGCCAATGGGAGGGAAATTCTTAAGAGTGTTTATGAATGACTCACGTTTAACTAAGGAGTTAAAATAATTCACGTTTTAGGAAAATCCGTACGCGATCAATAAAACTGATTACAGGCCTAAGCTTATCGTTAGGCTTATGAATTTTTGCAAACTCATACCAACTCAGGTCAGCTGTGTTTTTTTAATAATAAACTTGCACTTGCTTATAGATAATGACATTCTAATCTATACTATTAGTATTATGGTTAGGGTTGTCCGGAGTGTTGAGATCTCGGAATCTGGCTGGGGTAATTCAGATTTTGAATAGAAATGGTCCTTAGTGTGTGGAGGGTGGGGGAAACGAATAAAATTATATAGATTTTTTTTTATGGGGTTTTGAGGTCCCCAATTCCCATGTTATATTTCTTTTTTTTAGTAAATATTTATTAGTAAATATCAACGGATTTGTTTGAAACTCGACACATAGTTGTATACCATTAACCCAAAGACCCCTACTGATTTTGGGGTTCGGGGGGCACAATATATGGATTTGGGGTTAAGGGGGGGCAAGAAATAAAAAAAATCATAAAAATCGATGTGGGTATCAAAAAGGGAATATTATGCTGATTTCAAAAATATATTGGCTGTCTACCAAATTGTTTGGGGAGGAGGAAGTGTTGTTAAAAATGGGGTTAAACATTAAAAATCCATGAGATAGGCCGGCGGGATGGCCGAGTTTTACAGTAAGCACCGAGGTCGTAGGTCGAGCTGGCGCAGCTAGTTTCTGTTTATTTTGGTTACTTTCTATAGCTACAATGCATGTATTACAATGTGGTAAATTCCGTGCTTCATAGTACAAAAATATGCAATGAAAGTAATTTACAAAACCAACGTTCAAGATTCTCATCAACCAATTTACAAATTCTCTGATTGCCCTCGGTATATATTTCTTTTAAGAAAAGCCCGCGATTTTTTAAGCGTTATATAAATTTATTTCAACAAAGCAATGGCGCATCAATTATATAGCACTAGACGCAATATTCTGAAACTTCCTAAGCGCAACACAGTATACTGTACAATGAACTGTGTTTAATCATTTAATCTGACCTAAAGGAAGGGCCCAACGTTAGAATATTTTAAAAGTAAACAAATTGTTTTATTCCGTTCTTGAGTTTAAATCATATTTTGAGTAATTAATGTGTTTTATCGTGTTTGTAGGAGGTGCATTTTCGAAATTTCAGGACGTTTGAGTGGGAATTAGAATTTTACAATTTTGCCAGTTTGTTTGTAATCTCTTGACTTTCTTCCTCGAGAAAAGTTTGGCAAGCAACAGTTTTGAACTCATGTTTGGAATAACAATAAAGTCTTCACTTCCGAAACTAAACTTTCTCAACAGATTTCTTCCTTAATATTACCAAAAATGGTATCTCAATGTGTTTAATTTATTTTAATTAAAAGAATAGATGTATTCTTAAGAGTCCGCAGTAGTGACTGTGACCTTGAATTTCGTCCCATAAGAGCAATGTAAAAACATGCATTTTCTTAGAACACTTCAACCCTACAATTTCAATCGGATTTTTATGAAATAAACTTTGTTTTAAAGTGTATTAAACGTTTTAGTAACTCCGCTGAGCCGAATTCCCACCATCCCATTTATCAAATCGTGACATAAATCCAAAAATGAAAAACGTTGTATTTGAATTTCTTGTTTTACTATTAAAGTAAAGTTTATCTTAACTTTACTGTTAAACTAATAAAATTTTCAAAAACGTGGTCAGCGGAGTCACTGCAGTACATTGTCATCTTCCTAATGCAACTTACTTCAAAACGATCTGATGAAAATTGTGGGCGTTAAGTGTCTCAAGAAAATGCTTGTTTTTTACTCGTACATTGTTCTTGTGGGATAAAAAACAAAATGGCCGACAGACACTCTTAATCCTGAAGATCCTACATTTCAAGTTGAGGCTTTGGGTAGTTTATTTAATTTTGGCTTTATAACAGTATAAAAATATAAGCTAGTTTAGGTTATGGCCATAGACCTAGCCTAAAGTAATCATCGTCAGACAACCAAACAGTACGTGTTGTGTTTTTTCCTTTAGCGAAACAAATAAAATACTTTCACTTGAAGACGGCATTATATTGCAGATCCCGAAACGTCGTGTTCTTTTTAATGATGGGTCATAAATTAAGTAAATATAACATTGAAACTACGTTTGTTGAATTTTTAAAAACTAATACAGAGAACAAGTAGGGCGATCCAAAAAAATACTTGCACCTGAAGTTCCTTTAGGTCGAAAATGAAAGAAGCCTCCCCTTACCCCTCCACCCGCACTTGATGTGATAACTTCTTTGATCTCTCCCGCTCTCGGCTTTCTCCCGTTTCTTCCGGTTTTTTATCCCTATTTCTCGTGTTAACGACCTTTTTCCGCCCGTCCTTCGCCTTGTTATCTCCTTACGTTTACCTTTTTTTGCCGATTCCTCCCCCAACACTCGGCGCTTTATTGGTACAATACAAGTGTAATGTTCTCACGCTTGTAAAGGAGTAACTTGTGTGTCTCGTTTCAGCTGATTGTTGGAGATGGGTACGAGGGGTTCTTGGATTCTTTCCAGGTAAAATCGCGAGTAGGGAATATTTTATTTACTAACTACAAGTGAAAAAAGGTAAGTTTGTCTTGTTTAACGAGGCGAAGTTAGGACTACAAAGTCCTCTCTACCACTCAACCTCGACCTTTACTTAGCGTCACCGTATAGTCACATTACAAATTGTAAGTGGTGACTGCGGGGATCGAACCCGCGCCACCGGGTGATGAGCTCTGGAGTCGCGCACGATACCAATACGCCACGGATCCGCTAGCTGGGCAAAGGTTTACGGATAATTCCAAAACTGCTCAATATTTTTGGTTAGAAAGTTATGCCGTGAACTGGAATAAACCATCGGGAATCGAATTTTTTAATGAAAAGTTATTGAGGCATCGGACATACAGCTAGCAGACCGTGCCATAGGTAAAGCCTCAGTTGAAATATAGTCTCTCTGGATACCTTTCATCAGAAATGAACTTAAGAGTATCTGTCGGCAATTTTGTTTTTGGTCCCATAAAGACAATGTAAAAACAAGCATTTCTTGAAGCACTTTTAAAAATAATTTTCATTTGAAAGTTCACTATGTACTGCAGTGGCTTCACTGACCATTTGTTTGAAAATGTAATTAGTTTACTAATAAAAAAAGGAAATTCATATAAAAATTTTGTTCACATTTTGGATCAATGTCACGGTCTTGTAAATAATAAAATGGAAATTCGGCCCAGCGGAGGCAATAAAACATTTAATGCACTTTAAATCCTATGAAAACTTTGTGTGGCTTAGACTAAACCCCTTTCAACACAAGTTGTATTTCCAAGTATTTAACGACAGTTTTGGTTCCCAAGGCTAACTACCAACGACTACTGCACTTACCCCTTGTCTTGATAAGACGTAACCTGTTACCCCCTCCCCCTACACGACGGATCAGGAGATCAGGAGCGATGGGAGGTGACCTCGGGTTATCAGGAGCAATCAGACCGGAAGTTCTAAAGACAGTTTCCGGTAGCTCAGGTGTTGTGCTACCAACACCTGCTCTGTTCTATTGTTCCTATATCACCCTTCATTGCACTCATTAGGGATGTATTCGTGACGGCAAATGGAGCGATGAGTAGGCTTGTAAGCGTGCTCACGTGTTTGGGCGAATTAGTTTTGTTGTTGTTTTTTAGATATTAATTTCTTCTAAACCACCATCCCTTTCAGTACTTTGCTAAATGCATGTTGCATGAAAGTGTTTTGTTGAAACAATGTTTGGTCGTTTCCGTTTTTTTTGTTTTCCCAAATTATTTTTAGTCAATTAAAAATCACACAAATTTGGTCAATCATTTTGTTAAAACGACAAAATGTGCATATTTTTATTTTTACTTGACAGGACTGTAATATTGTTAGTTCTATACCGTACTAATTTGGTTATTAGAAATCATGACATTTTCTTATTTATAATATAAATGCTATAAACACACATAACGTTTTTCCTTTACCACATTTTTGTTGAACTATCTAACTTTTTTTGGTTTGTTGACTCTGTGGCCTTTGTGTCACTCTTCTCTGTGGGCTTGATCATCTGATCAGCTGTTGTCACTCTGTCGTCAGTTGCTTCCTCACAGCTGTCGTCGACTCTCAGAAAACTCGTAAAAGTCGGGACGAACAAGTGCTGATAATTCAGGATGAAAATAGATCCAATATATTCCCCTTGGGAGGAGAGGCCTCCACAGAAAACTTTCCGTTTGCACCAAAATAGTCTCGAATTGGGATTATGTGTCAAGTCTGGAATATATTTTATAGTCGACTGATTTCAGTGTTCTCGTCAGGTATTTTTGGGTTGGAAAGGTTTTTTATTGATGGGCAAACATTATCTTTGTCAAGACTCTAAAGATAATTGTGTAGTTTGTGCACAGAAGGTCAAAACAACCAATATTTGGACTACTTTAGTATTTTCATCCCTTGATAAAATTCCTTACGAGGAGAGAAGTTCCACCACCAAAACATGAAAATTGATAGAAAACTTGAGCCATAGTATTGGACTAAATTTAAAATTAAGGAAAAAAACAAAACCAATACTTATAATCATTTAACGTGCGAGGCCTTTCGATAGCAAGGCCATCATCGTCGACTTAATTTGTGTTTCCCGACGATGATGGCCTTGCTATCGAAAGGCCTCGCAAGTTGAATGATTATAAGTATTGGGTTTTGTTTTATTTTCTCTAACTTTTAAATGAACATTGATATCAAAGTTTCTTGAATATTTTTTCTAGAAAGGGCTTTGTGACCTTTTTGTCGAATCTCCGGGTTCTATTATTTGAAAGGTCTGTAGAAAGTACCCGAAAATACCGAAAAGGTAATAAAAGGTAACGTTTGTCTTGTTTAACAAGGCGAAGTCTTTTCCACCACTCAACCTCGACCTTTACCTAGCCCTACCGCATAGTCACTCAATAAACTGTCCGTGGTGACTGCGGAGATCGAACCTGCGTCACCAAAGTGATGAGCTCCAGAGTCGCGCACGATACCGACCCGCCCGGGTTGGCTTCTCCTGAAAATGCTCTATGTTTTGTGTAGTTCAAATGGAATTTAATCCAGGATGGCTTAAATACAATTTGAAGCCGTCTTTTCAAAGGTAGCCCATTTGAACGAAAAACACTACCCCCTTCAACGAAAATCCCTTTCAACACTATGAAGTCTCAACATTTTCCAGTCCATCAGAGAGGACCTTCTCGCATCCCAAATTGAATCATCTAGAGTCTAGACTCTATTAGGATCACTTAGGGGAGTGTTATCATCTGCCCTCCCTTCAAAAGAAAATACCACAATTTTGGGGTGCCAAAGTTATCTCGGAGGCGTTGCCTGGAACCCTCAGTAGGACAGTTATGACTCATAAAGTAAGAGGGTCCGGATTGAGCGCCTGTGCCCAAATTTGACATTTGGCTCCACTTTGTCACCGCGACCCACCCCTGCCCAGAGATCATAGTTTTATAGGTTCTAAAAAGGGAAGAAAGGTTGTAAAAGTCATCGTTGGATATAGGCCAGAGATATTCTTGATGAACCCTAAAGTTGAGGATACTTTGTTGAAGTATGTTTGAAATGTATATGCTTTCTGGGTTTAAACCAGGAGGTGTGACCTATTGATGTTCTTCGAAGATCAAAACGTAAAACGACTTTTGATTGCCAATTTGTTTTTTAAGCATGCACTTTCTTGAGACAGATTTCTTTTCATCAGATCATTTTACAATAAGTTTTAGTGACTTCGCTGACCACTTTTTTGACTACTATCAGTTTCATAGTAAAATAAAGAAATTCAAATACAAAATTTCTTCAAATTTTGGATTTACGTCACGGTTTTATAAGTGAGATGGAAATTGGCTCAGCGGAGCCACTAAAACTTTTAATACATTTTTAAACTAAAACAAAGTCGCAAAACCAGCATTCAAAACAACCAACAGCATAGACTAAAATGTCTTGTGATTTGACAACGATGCATTCAATGAGTTTTCAATGATCTTTTAGTTCAAGAAGTTGAAACAGAAAATTAATTCAAAAATGGACAACAAGGAAACTAGTGAGTGAATAGCTACTGAGGAATGTTCTAAGAATAAGCTTATTTAACCATCGTCTAATCCAACTAATAGATAGAGACTACCGTGTAGTTATCTAAGTAGCTTACAGATTAAACCGGCTGTGACACGCTGACTGTCTTGGAGGGAGAAGCCACTTAAGACCTGGGGATTATTCAAATTAATTTACCTCCGATGGGATAAAACGTTTTTGCGGAGAATTTGGAGAGTACAGCCAAGAGTTCAACATGAAAGATCCGTAAGAATACCAGGAGATATAAATCACAAAGATCACAAATATCACTGAAGATGTCAATACCAGAATTTCAGAAGCTGCTGACATTTTAAGGAATAATGTGTCTAAATGAGCTCGGCTTTCGGCTCCTCCAATAGTAATTAAATCAATTTAAGAGTGCGCAGTAGTGGCTGTGACCTTGAATTTGGTTCCATAAGAGCAATGTAAAACATGCATTTTCTTGGGACACCTCACGCTTACAGTTTTAAAAAGTGTATTAGATGTTTTAGTGACTCCACTGAGACGAATTTCCATTTTCTCATTCATCGAACCGAGACATGGATCCAAAATTGAAGAAACTTTGTATTTGATTTTTTTATCATTAAATTGATACAATTTTTAAAAAAGTGGTCAGCGGAAACACTACAATACATTGGCATCTTTAAAATGTGTTTCAAACAGATCTGATGAAAATTATGGGCTTGAAGTGTCTCAAGAAAATCCTTGTTTTCACATTGTTCTTGTTGGAGAAAAACAAAATGGCCGCCAGGTACTGTGCACTCTTAAAGAAAAGTATAGGCATTACCCCTGTCAGTGACCATCTTTCGTCTCCTGAGTTCAAGGATAGGCTCTAAACTTTGATTATTGTTGACGATTGGTAATCAAAGAACTATAATCGAGTTCCCACCACTTCAAAACGTCATTATAATTTGTTTGAAATATTTCGGTTTCGCTGTGGAGTACCATCTTCAGTCACTGATTGGCTGAAACTGAACTACTTGCTGTCTGCTATCCTATTGATCTCAGGGCTGCCAACCGTCCATTGGATGCCCAACTGTCGATGTTCTCATTGGCAGTCACTATCGAAAAGATTTCTTCAGGACTGGTTTCCAACTTCTTGAATGATCAAGTCTCTTTTTACATCACTTACCGTTCAAATAATAGTTATGCCCAATACTTTAGCACAGCTGATCAGTGATGACTGTGGCCCGTATTTGTTTTGGCAGCCGGGTGGGGCGGGTTCGCTGAAGGTCCGAAGACAACAAGGTCCAGCCAGATTTTGGCAGTTCGGTGGAAGGTCTTCTCAGAAGGCTCAAAGAGAGCCGCTGCGTTTTATTGCTGGCATTTCCGCCCTCCAAAGAGGCGCCAGGGGTGTCAAAACTACAACCGTTTAAATTTATGTCCTCTGTTTAGTTTTCTTGACTTTATGATGTGCAGAGTTGTTTCTGCGTTCCTTGATGGTATTGGAATTTACTTTGTTGCTAAAAGTGTGTTGTTTTGTTCAAAGATTGTTTTTGACGATGGACGAATTCAAGAGTTTAAAATATTATTACTGGCGTTTTCCATCGATAGTGGACAAGAAGAACACGACATTTCTGTATTTGGAATCTGATTCCGTCTTCAGGTGAAAATTAATCTAAAACATTTAGATTTAAGGTTGTTCTTGTTAACTAACGACGGAAAACACCCGCAATAGTCTTTCAAACTATATAATTCTGAACACTTAAATAACTCAACCGGAAACTCTTTCGATCAGAGGTTAAATTCTATGGTTAAGAGTGCGCAGTAGAGACCGTGACCTTGAATTTTGTCCCATAAGAACAATGTAAAAGCATGCATTTTCTTGTGACACCTCACGCCTACATTTCTCCATCAGATTTTCATAAAATAAACTTGGTTTCAAAGTGCATTAAATGTTTTAGTGACTCCGCTGAGCCGAATTTCCATTTTCTCATTTACCAAACCGTGACATAAATAAAAAAAATAAAGAAATGAAGTATTTAAATTTCTGGTTTTACGTTTAAACTAATACAATTTTCAAAAAGGTTGCCATCGGAGACACTGCAGTACATTATCAACTTTCAAATAAAACCTATTCCAAAAGATCTGGTGAAAATTGTGGGTGTGAAGTGTATCAAGTAAATGCCTGCTTTTACATTGACAAAAAACAAAATGGCTGACAGGTACTGTGCACTCTTAAATGTAAAACCTTTACACAACCAATCATAATAACTACCATATGCGCAAATTTGAGTAACCTGTTTTCAATATAGTTCAAGCCACACCAAAACAAAATAAAATATTGCTTTCCAAACAAAATAAAATGAACTTTCAAACAAAACCCCATTCTACAAGGAAGGAGAGGTTATGGTCCAGAACAACGGGTTTTAATTTTCTCCGTCGCCGCCCCGGATTTCGGCGGGTCTGTTTCGCTAACTTTATGGTTGTTTTTTGGTTTATTGACTGCTTGATCTGAGGGGCCGCGCCAGTTTTGAATTTCCGGACCGTTTCTGGTTAATTGCTTTTGAATATCGTAAACCGAGAAGTGAAACGCCCTTGGTCAGTTTTGAATGGGTTTTCTCAACTCGTCCGAGTTTAGTGTTTGTGGTCCTTTCGCGTTATGCAAATGAATTTTTCTTCCCTGATTTGACTTAATATTGTTGAATCTTTTGTTGCCTTGGTAGTCCGTAGTTAGTAATTTGGTCCATGTAATTAATAACATATGCGAATGGACCGCTCATTAAAACGTCTTCGTACAGGATAAGGTAAGAACTAAGAAGTTTGTTAAAGTACATGATGCCAGTTTCTCCGGCATTTCTTTCTTTTTTCACTCTAATTAAGAAAGAGTGAAAACTACTCCGAAAACGTGAAAATCGGAGAACTCTTTAATGAGAGAGGCTGGGTTTCAACACTTATAAGAACGAAATTTCACTGTTTCTGAGTGCTTCTCACTCTTTTATATTTAGAGTGTTCATTCCCACTGACTTCTTGTATCTGACATCTTTGGTGTAGACAAACCAACGGAGTGCAAACAGGTTGAAAATACAAAACTAAATAAAATTTGAGGTTGCTTCATGTGTCAAAATTGTTTTGACGTTTTAATTCCTATAAGTGGCTTTTCTGTTACCCACAAAAAAAGCCATCCCAAAAATTACAGAAATCAGTTGAACATATTCAAGCTTTTTGGCACAATTTTCGCTACCCCATCCTAGAAGATGGTTACTAATGAAAACTGGTGTTTTGGCTTAACCAGAAATGGTTAAATATGTTTTTGAAAACTTACTGAAAGTATGGGAGGGGGAATCTTTTCTAACAAAACATATAAAATCTGAATGTTTTATGACCACGGATTGTGGTCCTGTAATCCAGCTTCATGGAGGTCAGGTTTTGAGGATGATATAGGTTTAAAGCGGCTCAGATAGTCTCAGTGATCATCTGACGATACCCGCATCAACTCCCACCATCGTTTAGACATATCAGACCATCACCTGCGTGGTTCGGAAGTCACGTTAAACCGTTGGTCTTGTATTTCCATTGGTCATTGGGCTATTAATTAATGACCCATTCTAAGGAAGAGTCGGCCTTAGTTTGTAACAAGACTACACCTCATAACTCATTACCACCACTCATCACTCATCCTTCACCACATATTTGCCTTAAAATACCCTCATGAGAGTGGTCGGCATCTCAAATAGTGATTGTGTAGGCGTATGCTTGTGCGGATGGATGTGGTGAGATTTGAGCAGATTATTCCTGGAAGTGATGGTTAGATTATTCCACAGGATAGAGATTGGTGGGCGGCAGAGATAACAGGAAAGTGGTTCATTCTTATCTACGATTTCATGATCTTGTGTAAGTTAGGCTGTGCAGATTATTCCTGTGCGTTGCAAATTGTAAACTTATTAATTAGTTTGATTGACGTCATAATAACTTCTTCCTTCGTAAAATATATGTTTAAATGAGCTTATTCTTTTTTTAAACGAGACTATTGTGCAATGGGCGCCCATGCTCGGTCCCAGGGCCTTCTCCTGGCTTTTGGGAAAAATTATTTTTAATATTTAACACTAAAGTTTATAAAACATATTTTAAAACATAATATTATTCATTTTATTATTTTTATCTGAATTTCGATTAAATGCATTTTTTGTAGTCTCGTTTGGATGATAGGCGGTTGAGTACAAGTGGTGTACCCCTGTGTTATACAGATAGATTAAAAGTATTTGAATTTTGTATCTAAACCTGTTGTATTTAAAACTTGTAACCCTAGAAAAAAATGCTCAAAACATGGTCTCGTAGTCCCTCGTTTAGGACGCTATTTTTTGGTATAGAGATTAGAAAAGTTGTTTTCCATGTTCTCTAGGGTAGTATATCTTGGTTTTGTTTTAAATATTACGCCAAAATCAGAAAAATGTTAAAGTTGGACAAAAATAGGCTATTTTAAAAGTGTATTATATTTTTTCACGAGCAGTTTTTGCCTTTTGCAAGGTTTGAATATTGCTACAACCATTTCTCTTGACTGGCAAGGTTGACGGCACCAGAGACACTTCAAAGAACTGAGCCAGACAAGACAATGGTAAAATTTGTTAAAACTACTGACACTTAAAATGTCAAAATTCGTAAAATATAGCCCTCGTTAATATTATCCATGGAGCAACACGATCATGCTTGTAAACTTTACATGTAAAATACACATTTAACATAGTTTAATTTAAAATGTCTTGTGACTCAGTACTAATGTAATAGACTAATGCACTACATAACAACAATAGCTACACATAAACTGTCAAGTATAGATGTCTGAGTGGTTAAAGCACGAATTGTCACTTAGTGGGGGAGATTATGACAACATAAACCAACCCCTCCCCTGCCCCCGCACTCGCCAGCCTACCTTTCATTTACTAAATTGCTCACTATCACTGTATTGGATTGTAGTGGTGAGGGTGGGGGTTAAGTCGATATCGGCACTGGAATAACAGAGAACCAATCAATAACGTAGCTAAAGTTTTTTTTATGAACTGATATTAGGAACTAATGCTAATTTAACGAAAAATGTTTTATCAGCAAGTTTGTTTTGTTTTCTTTCAAAAAGTGCTAAAAGGTTTGATACCAGAATTTAAAAAAAACAAGTACTTTATTTTTACATTCAACTGAGATTGACTGAGCAGCGGAGGACCAATCACAGGTGTGTATCAAGACCAACTGCAACACAGAACAGCTGCTGCTTCAGTTATTGTTACAGTTTGGTTAAGTTTGATTTGTCTGCTTACGCTAATTGCTTTAGGCCAGCTTATTTTCGATTGTTTTGTGTAATGTTTAAGGTTACTTTTCTCCTTAACGGAATCCGTAACGTAGTGTTCTTCTTGAGAACTAACGAGGGAAAAAGGGTCCGCCCCCGCAGAGATAGGCAGAATTCACATGATACCGCACACGTAACAACGGGCTTTCTTTCAACTGATGCAGCCTAACTGTAGAACCCTCCGCTTGCAAGGGTTTCGTAGAAAGTAGATAACGCTTTTATATAAAGGTTGAATTCGGATGTGTTAATTTTTATGGAAAGAGAAAGAGTTTATCTGTGTTTGTATGTGATTAAATTTTTGATCAACCTATTTTTAGCTTCTTAAAACACTATATTTTCTAACTTTAACCGTTAAAAGCTAACTGTTAAATAGATTTTGAAAAATGAACTACAGGCAAACCTAGATAATATGTTTATCTTTCATTTAAGAGTTGTTTCGTCAAAATAGCATTAATACTAAAGTCTCCATTTTATTTCCTGCAAACCTCTGCAACGACGCTCTCCCGAGCACCTGAGCCGGACCCTTAATAACATTTCAAACACAACATTTCTCCCATCATCAAGAACAAAGTACTAACAGAAAGTCCTAACCTTATTTTGATACGTCTTATCTACAAGGCGGTCAGTGCTAAGTCCTCTAAATCGCCTTCTCCCTCGACGCCATCTGACCTAAGCCCTACATCCGGCCCGAGGTCCGAAAGCCAACAGCACAATAGCCGATATGTTTCCTGTTGAATGTTGTCAGAACAAATAAAATGTGCCACACAGCTCGGCCTGAACACGTGCGTCAAGCTACAATGTGTGGAGCCACTTTGACAAACTTTGGCCCGCCCCACTGTCCCTTGACTTTGGGAATTCGGAATTTGACATCCGGTTCCTGAAAGAAGGATTTTACACGCTTTTTCTGGTACATTTGCTAGAAGATTGGGGTTTTAACAGTTTTTAAGAAAAATACGGGTTTTCGTGTAAGATAAAAATGTAAAAAGACATGTTTTTAAAAACTTGATTTGTTTTTTTTAGAGGCGAACAGAGGTCAATATTCCAGTTTTTACGGTCATAAGAAACATAAGATATAAGAAAGATAAGAAATATAAGATAAGAAACATAAGATATAAGAATCATAAGAGATAAGACAGATAAGAAACATAAGATAAAACACATATTATTCCAAACTAATGAATAACGGTAAAAATGTTCCCGAGTCATTGCTTTGACGCACGAAGAATAAATTCTGTGTTTTAAGTTTGTTGTTAACGATGGTAGAACTTCTGACGCTAACACGTTACTACGGACGTTTTCACTTTTCTCTCATTTTTAGTGAACCATAAGGACACGACGTTTCGGGATCTGAATTCTAATCCGTATTCAGGTGAAAAGTACTCTAAACACACGAAATGTGACTGAAAACTATGACAAACGTCCGTGATGACATTTTAACTTCAGTGACGAAGAATAAAATTTAACCTTTTATAGGTTGAAAAGTAAAAACCCTTTCGATCTAGAAATTAAACGGTTACATTTTACTTTGTCAGAAATTTATCTACAAAAGAAATTTTAGGGAAATGGTTATCAAATAAAATAAGATGTCAGTTATTCTCTGTTTTATTATAGAACAATAAATCTAAGCTCGTTTTGTAAATGAATAATAATTTCAAATGATAGATTATTCAAAAGTAGATATATTTTAGATAGTAATTTGACAAAATCAATCGTACTGTCTGCTATATTGTATACATACACTATAGTAAATGCTTCACATACAAAATGTTTATCATTAACACAGAAAATGGATCACAAGCCTGTCTATAAAACCGCATAAGCAATGTTTGTGTAGCATCTGTTATCTTACAACATCAATCTTGAATCTAGTCCAAACCGAAGTCACTTAAGATTTTCGAAAAGTCATCTCGCACAAAGCATCTCTGACAGGTGCCAATTTTGACACATTCGGACAAAGCCCCGCTGGACCAAAACACTCCCTACTTGGGTCCTTTCTGCACATTTCTGGTGAATTTCGGAAAACAACCCAACTCTTTGACCAGCTGGGGGCTGGGCGTGAGAAAATTTGAAATGAATAAGGGTTGATTTAATACAAATGAGTGTCGTCGTCATACATTTGTTATAGGCCTCTAAGGGGCTTTGCTTATTCCATTTAGACATTCTTAGGAAAGTGTATTTTAGATCTTAATTTGTAAAACTCTAAATAGACAAAAGGTTTGGACCGAACCGTGTCTTGAACCCGGGTCTCTCGCTTGCCGACCGATTATGTTGACCACTCATCCGGTTCAATTTTAGTTGTTAAAATTTTGTTCAAGCTAAAGTGTATTTTAGTTGTTTTCACAGCCTAATGATATCTAAGTTTGAAATGTTATTACGGATTTTGTCCATCGTTCGTGAACAAGAGGAACACAACGTTTCAGGATCTGTAATCTGATCTCGTCTTCAGGTGAAAAGAAATCTAAACATACACAAACAATTAGAACATGAGCTAGTCTGAAGAAATCAGCGTTAACCCAACCAAACAAGTGTGTGTGAAAAAACGTTTGAGTTTGTGGGGAAAACGTCTGTAAAAGACCGCTAAAAATCAGGTTTCACTCAATGGGTCTTGCTGTTTAAAACTTTGAGTTACCCTCAAAAATCCCATTTTGGGGAATGGGCAAAATTTTAAATAGTGATCAATGAGCCATACTAAAAACTCATAAATTAAGCACAGAAGCGACTTTGACTAAGTGTTTACAAACCTAACTACACGAATTACCCCCGAGCCTGCTGGGGACTAAAGGACCCTTGAATGAAGCTGAAGGACTGATGCATTTTTCTCCACTTGTTCATGAACAACGCCCTTCCTGCACTCAGCCCTTTCACCCTTTCTACCCGGTAAACAAGACTCAATTAGTCGAGTGCTTCTTCTTCTTCTCTCCCAGTCTTTATACTATCTGTGATGTTGCCTTGAAGTCAGTTGTCGATTCCCGCATGGTCGAACTCCATGTACATGCAGTCTTCTTTCAGTTGGTTACATTTTGATTGATTTGATTTTTATCTAGACTCTGGCGTAAGCATGAAATAATTTGTATGAACACTTTTAATAATCATATCATCGATAAACTTATTTTGATTTTAAAGGAATTGTCAGAGTTTTTATAGGCTGACTTTAGAGGGGTTGCTCTGGCGTTGTCACATTCAAATTAGAGAAAGCCAAACGTCATCCCAAACCCCCATTTGCCAATGAGAAAGTCACGAATAACCAGCTGGGATGAGGTGATGGACTGGGAACCGCGGAACACGGTTTGGTAAGGTTAGGAACGTTGGTTTTGGACCACAACCGGTCCTACTAATGAAACGCCGCTACGCTTTTGTTATCGCCGGTTCCTAGAAACCCCTTTGTCCGTTCCGTTCCGACATTCCCGGCGACGTTTCGTTTCCCCTGTTCCTTGTGTCATTGTTGGTGCCAATTCTCGCGCTCTAGTGGTACTCAACTTTCGACTAATTTACAAGCTAAGTGCTTTGTTGAAGTGGAGAAGTTCCTTGAATATCTTTGACTGTGTTTTCACGCTTGTTACTGTACTAAATAGTGTCTTGTCTTCAGAGAGGAGCGCTTATATATGTCTCTTCTGTTGTGTTTACATATGTCATATACTGGGCTCTAGCTTTGATTTAATCTGTTATTTTTGTATTAATCTTAAACTACAACACCTAGAGCTACAAAAGACTATTGCTTTCTATCTCAACTCAGTACAAAATGGTAGCCTTAATTTCAATGAGCTGCCATTTCGTACTGAGTTGGGATAGAAAGCTCTAGTTTCCACTGTTAATTTTCTTTAATCAAGGCCTTTAAAATGAGGCCTTCAAACACTCAATGGGTCTTACTATTTAAAACTTTCAGTTGCTCCCAAAAATCCCATTTAAGGGAAATGGGAAAGGGTTAATAGTGACTAAAAGTTTTCTCTTCCCCCATGGGGTCCAGAGTTTCATTTTTCTATCTTAATCCGTTTTAAATTTAACTGGGTATTTCCATAGTTTTAACTCACACGTCTTTATTATGTTTTCCTTCATTTCATTAAGCAGCCATTTTGTACTGGGTTGAGATAGAGAGCTCTAATTTCCACTATTCTTCTTCTTTTACCTAGACATTTAAAACCAGGGTTTACAATGGGTCTTACCATTTAAAAGTTTTAAGCTGCCTCCAAAAATACTATTTTGGGGCGATGGACAAAGTTGTAGTATTCACTAAAGAGTTCACTTCTATTTGTTTTATAGGTATCATAAGTTTATTTTTCTATCTTTATCCATTTTAAATCCCCACAATGAAAAAAAACACACTCCGGTGTAAATTATCCCCCGTTAAATCAATTCTCTACGATTCACGGTAGCGCTTGTGGCTACGGGTCGCCTACATTTTAAATTTCTAATTGTTCGCAAGTTGGAAACATTTAAAAAAGAATTCATTATTTCAAAACTTTGACATCACAAGTTTGCATTTACAGGGTTGGAAACCTCAATTGCCAACACAGCTGTTATCAAACTGACAGTGCTGTAGTACTCGAGTGCTTTTTGTTAGAACTTCCTTCCTTTACTAATCTGCGACAATTAGACTTGCGAGGTCGTATAATTGGCGCCTCCTCTTCCTCCGCTACTGTTTTTGTCTTTATCTCTGTCTTCGAGACATAAGTGGGCTAGTTTCTCGTGCCATTGCCTCCATTGACACACTTCTGTTAGTGTCAGACTTTGTATGCTATCATAGTTTTGAATGTGGTTTAGTCTAATCACAGGGAACAGGAAGAAGAAGCTCTTTTCCCCTGGATATTCTGTGGTATAATGTTTAGAACATGATGGTCAAATGTTTGGCAGGTACAGGAGTTTTCAACTGTCTACAATGAGGACGACATTAAGAGTGCGCAGTAGTGGCTGTGACTTCGAATTTCGTCCCTTAAGTCCCTCACTCTTACAGCTTTCATCGGATTTTCATGAAATAAACTTTGTTTTAAAGTGCATTAAATGTTCTAGTGGCTCCGGTGAGCCGAATTTACGTTTTCTCATTTGTAAGATCGTGACGACATACATTCAAAAGTTGAAGAAACTTTGTTTTGGGATTTCTTGATTTTACAAGTAAGCCAATACAATGTTCAAAAGGTGTTCAGAAGAGACACTGCATTCATCGTCATCTTTCAAATAAAATTTACGAGAGATCCGATAAAATTGTAGGCGTGAAGTGTCTCAAGAAAATGCTTGTTTTTACATTGTTCTTGTAAGACAAAAACCAAATGGCCGACAGGTACTCTGCACTCTTAAACAGTAGGCTGTAGGCTAATCATGTTTTTCTTTTCTGATAGTTCAATCTAAATCAGGAAATTTGTATTTAGTTCTTACAACTTTAATGAGGTCGTATTTCGTCATCTCATTTTACAAATCGTGTTGCCGAATTAATAAACGAATATTTTATCTACGCACGGGTTGAAATTTCACACATTAGCATATTTCTCAATCTTTTAAAAAAAATTTTAAAATTATCTTAGACCATATCACGTTTGTGAATTACCGTTCTGTGACTCCCAGTCCGGTAGTTATTCCTCCTTTCAATTTTATAGGGGTCACTGTCTTTTATGGTATTATGTACTTCATGAATTGGCACGTCTCCAAAATGTAGACTGTAGAGGATAAGGTAGTGTCAACAGTTTAAAGCATTTGAATGATTGATTGCCTATGCATGACTCTTACAAAGCTTAGTGATCGTTCTAATTGCTTGTTTTTGAAGAAAAGGGATTCTGGAGAAGTTTAGGTTTCTACAACCTCCCATAAAGTCAATGTGAAAGATAGGTGTGTGTAGTTTTCTCAAACATCAATTCTTAAGGGCACTTTTAAGCAAACGTGGGCTACGTGAGCATTCTCCAATCCACGATCAAGTTGTATTCCAAGGAATTTGGTTTAGTAGACTTCTCCAGATTTTACCTAACCAAATGATTGCCTTACAAAATATTCTAATAATGTGATCCAAATATTAAATTAATTTACCTCAATGTCCATTAGTTGTGACGTGTATGCTTTCTAATAACAAATTCAAAAAGTTAAAAAGTAAAGCCATTGTGCCGAACACTCCGAAAGACTGGAAATATGACGAAAGAAATCAACAAAACCGTCAGCACTAATTAGAGTGGACAGCTCGGGCGGTGTTCTACAGACGTCTTCAGGAGCAGGTGCTCAGAAGATGCAGATGCATGCTGCTGCAGGTGCTCAGAGAACCTCGACCATCAATTTCCAAAACAGCTGCTCCTTACTCGAGCATTTAAACTCTTCACTTGAACATACTGTACTTGCATCTTCTTCTTCTTCACCTGCTGCAAGAGTATCTCTTGTGATGATCTCCGTCTGATGATAGGCTTCTTTATGGGTTTCCAAATTCCCTTTTTTGCTAATGATCATCTGGCTTCTTCCTAATTTGGGCTTAGGTCGTAATTGTCTTGATGGGTTTTATGAAAGTGTAAATTACGAATTCCTCATTGAGGGCATCTGCTCACAGTAGGGCGTAAAGCTGGATAAAATTTCAAAAACGAAAATGTGATCAAAAGTTTGATAGAACGTAGAAAGTGACTCGTAGACATTACCTGTAATTTCTATTTTCTAAACAACTCTTTTGAATCAGTCATGAACTAAACTGGATCCTATTTATTGTGAATTTATTTACTTCAAGTATACCAACCAAACTTGTGTTGCTATTCGGAAATTGTCACGGCATTCTGGTATAATTTAAAGTTTTAAACCAATTTGAGTGTATGTCAAATTTGATTAGAAAACACAAACCCGCAAAATGTTACCTTACAAATTTTGATTTGATCTCTTTAAACTTTTTACACAAAGACTTGTAAAAATGGAATAAATTGTAACACAAAATACTCTAGTAAATAAAATATCTATTCTTTGTTTGAAGTTTGTCGATGTGAGAACTACTGAGTTTGAAATATTTTTTGGGCGTTTTACAAGAAGAACACGACGTTTCGTGATCGGCAATCTGACCCCTGCTTTAAGTCATACCTTTTACTTTTTTCCTGAAACCAGGACCAGATTGCGAAACGTTGTTTTCTTCTTGTTTGTAAACTATAGGAAACGTCGGCAATACTATTTTGAACTAAGAAATAAAGCAAAAAACCTGTCTTACTTGAAAACAAACCATTCAATCACAACCATCCACAGAAACATAGAACAAAAGGGGCCAGTTTCCCACATCGCTAAGTTCACTCGCGAAATTGCGCAGCTCGTTCCATTGTTGTTGTTGAATCGTGGAGAAGTATTCAGCAAAGCACGTTCACACAGGGCTTGACAGACAGAAGACAACAATTCATCAGTCAAAGGGAAGGGTTGGGGGCCCACATATGTTCAGTCCGTCTACATTTTGAGTTCTCCTTCCTTCCCCATCGCGTGACCTTCCTCCCATGTGTTGGTGGTCCCCCTCGCTTGTGGTGAAATTGATAAAACTAATTGATTTCCGTTTTGAATGTCGTCTTGGGTAAACGCTTGGAATAATGGTGGATACGGTTGACCACTAGAATCGGATGTACAATTTTCCCAAGGAGGTTTTTTCAATTTCAAAAGTGAAAAGATTTTAATGTAACTGATAGTTTAAGGTGTATTCCTATTTTATCATCACTAGAATTCTTTGTTCGTGTTGTACGAATGAAGTTCTAGATTCCCTTCTCCATCTTTAGTACAATCCACGGTCTAGTTTATCAGTAATAGTGAAGTTAAAGCTTTTATGTATCTTTAAAAAGATCGTCAATTATTTCGTCTAAAACTAAGTATAGTTGAATGTTTTACACATACATTCAATTAAAAATATAATTTCAAGACTTGGATACTTAAATTGAATAATTATTTCACATGTTCACAACGTTTTGAGTTTGAACTGTTATTGTGCACATTTTTTGTCAATGATCTCAACGTTTCTGGATTTGATCCAGTCTTCAGGTGAAAGGTAACTAGTGGCTTCTAGTTGTCTCGTTCCCTAAGTAAGGTAGCTTGTGGAGGTACCATGCTTAGAGGATGGGAAATTAGAAACGGTGAAGCCTAAGCCAAAAGAATTATCTAGAGAAGTCCTTCAAGGATCTGTTTTGGGTCCTGTTCTGTTTATACTTTTGTAGTTTCATGCAGGACTAGAGCTAAACGTAAGCAGATGATACAGTCCTACTTGGCAAACCAAGGGCTGACCAATTTGAAATAGACAGTTAAAAAATGGCATTATCGAGGTGTAATGAAAAAGTAAAGTCTTCACACGTTAAGCTTTCTTCATAAAGATTTCTTTGCTCCTAATTGGACGTCTTGGTGGGTCCCACTCTTGACTCTTAATCACTTAGGGGATAAAATACCAGTTCTAATGCAGACAAAATAAGAAACATTTCCGAATCCAGGTTATCCAAAGGTCAGCAGACTGGTCAGACGTGGTCCGTTTCGCAAATTCCTCTGATTAGCGGGGTCCAGACACCGGACCGCTGGACCGCCGGACTGTATTGGACAAGGAACGACTGAACTGAACCGGCTCCTTGTACATAAAGTTCATTGCACTTATCGTTTTGGTAAATATAGTGATTTGCTACCTGGGTTGCGACCGCGAATTGAGCGATTTGCCAAATACCAACTTGCACTTTGGGCGTTTGTTGAGTGAAATTTGTGTGTTTAGGTTTTACGGCTTGTTTTTAGTATAAGGAGCAGGACAGGATAAGAAACTCATATTTTCCTAACTTACATGGGCGGGCCATAAAACAGTACAGGGTCATGATTGATACTTATTACTTTCTTTATTTTGACTGGAGACACCGATCACTCCTAGAGGGTATTTTAAGGTGAATAAGGGATGAAGGATAAGTGTGATGAGTGTTTTTGATGGATGATGACGTTTAGTCTTGTTACAAATTAGGGCCGACTGTTCCTTAGGTTGGGTCATTAATTAATAGCCTAACGACCAATGGAATGGACCAACGGCTTAACGTGACTTCCGAACCTTTAGTGTCTTCTAATCTTTAGGCATATAGAAAAAAGTAAACTGTACATTAAGCATGTTTGCGGACAAAACTGGAATTTGGCAAAACGGTAATAATAATAGAGGAACCAACAAAAGTTAATTTTATTTTTCGTTGGATATTTTTCGCAACACTTTGTTAATGGTTTGTATTTTAAAAAATGTCTCATTCATGTTTATTTTTTTGCAACAAAAAATGGGTTGATGCTTACTTCAAAATATTTATTGCAAAGCAAGATCTGAAATTGTAACTTATACCTATTTTTAACTTGAAAGTTGTACACATTCCACTTTGAATGCAGATTTAGTATCTTTACTTGTTAACTATCCCGTAACCTAGTACATACTTTATAACCGCACGCAATGCTACCAAAATAATATTTGAGTCACATAATCATATGGTCCGGACATTGTCAACTCCAATCCTATCAAACAATAGGGCGGCTGTCTAGATTACAAGGATACAAGGATAGACAATTTCCAGCCCGCATCTCACCCCATTTACCCCTACGGGGGTGTCAGAGGGCCCCCGTTGTGACCAACGCTGATTTTGGAAATGGGTTTGGTTTGTAATGGTTTCATTACTGCTGTTTCTAAATGTTGTGCGCACCGTTAGCAATAAATCAAAAGTGTTTCGATGCAGATTTTTTGTGATTCTTACATGTTTAATAGATTGAAATCTTATGGGTTTTTCCATAGTAAGAAATTTCATGTCTTATTATTTTTGGGGATTTTAATACAGATAGAATTATTCTTCCATCAATTACTGACCCACAAAATTACTGCAATATTGTATTATCTTCAACTGTTGTCAAAAACTGTGGTATAACTTGTTTACTCGTTAAAAAGCTCAAAAGTTCTGGGAAAAGTTTAAATACGTAAGATGACCTCACTAACTACCAGCAACTGTCAAGGCTTAAGAGTGTGCAGTAGTGGCTGTGACCTTGAATTTCGTCCCATAAGAGCTATATAACAACATGCATTTTCTTGGGACACTTCACGACTGCAATTGTCATCGGATTTTTATTAAATAAACTTTGTTTTAAAGTGCATTAAATATTTTAGTGACTCCGCTGAGCCGAATTTCCATTTTCTCATTTGTCAAACTGTGACATCAATCCAAAAATTAAAGAAACGTTGTATTTGAATTTCTTGTTTTTACGTTTAAACTAATACAATTTTCAAAAAAATAGTCAGCGGAGACACTGCAGTACACTGTCATCTTACACATAAAACTTATTTCAAAAAGATCTGATGAAAATTGTAGTCGTGAAGTGTCTCAAAAAATGCATGTTTTTACATTGGCTCTGTCCTACTTTTAGGACTTCTTTGTTTGCATATTTCAGTGCTTAGAGGCCCAATGGAACCACAACAAAGAAGCAAAAAGGGTTAAAAATATCCTATTTCTATGCGAACTCACGTAATTCCAAACCCCTTCTACAAAAGAAAGCTACTGAGCCATTGGGGTCTTACAAACACACTCCCCAGTGCAACTGTATCTTGTGGAGTGTGTGCTTACGTGATTTGAGCGGATTTCCACCCTGAAATAAATGATAACATAACATAACATTTATTGTCAATGTACAATAATAGATTGTGTTGACATAATGATTAACACTAATTTTACAGAGAATTTAGAAATGATAAATGATCATGGAAAAAGTCAACGAAATCCTGTACTGTTTCAGTAGAATTGACATAACCGGGTTTGGAAACCTTACCTTCTAAGTACCCTGTAGGGTATGATCAAACATTTTAGATTGTGTAATACTTTTGTGTAAAACAAAAAAAAGCTAATCACAACGCTTGGAATTTAACAAAATTGACAATTAATTAGATGAGTTAATAGCGTGTTTCCTGTTTAGTATAGGAAAAAATTACTGATCTAAAACAGTAAATTTTATCCTGTTTTGTTGAAATTTAAAACATAGTACACATTGTATGGATACCCATCAATATGCCAAAAAATCCACTAAATCGTTTCAATATTGCGGCAAAATGTGATTTTTCGCTATAACAGCGAAATGAGTAATCGGACTTGAATGAAATTTGCAAAAGAAATTCGCTTTACTCATGCCAGCAGCACTTGTCGCTTACCTGCGGATCGACCTGGTTTAAATGTCATACCAATGTGCTACCTCAAAACATACTATCCCATGCCATCTCCCTATGTTTCCCCGTAGGGGTGACTCAAGTGTTTTGACCCGCACCCACATCATGGGGGCACCTCTGGCGTGGAGGGGGCGCGGCGCACAATTTTGGGAAACCCGGCGAACCGTGCAAGAGCGCCCACATTGGCCATTCCCACGACATTATAGGGGCAGAATCTGATTCCTGGGACTAAACAGCGTAAACCAGATGTATGGATTGGCGAACGGTGTGCCTTGAGAAGGACTATTGAAGATAGCGTAGTCCTATAATGGGGAAAATTACGCTCGTATTCTGAATACGTATATAATACGTATAATACAGTACATAAATAAATTGGGTAGTGGGTACTGCATATACACATAACATACTCGTACATACAAGTTGAAAATTAAAAATCCAACAAGGAGTTCTTCTAGATGTATAACATACATACATTAAAACAATAATATAATAAACAATAATTGTGTTTTGTTGATCGGTAATTCTGTTAAGGGGAGTAATTCTACAGGGGTCCTGAATCCCATACAAGTGAATACCACTTCCTAGTATATAAGACACTGCCTTGAAAAAGCTTTTTCAAATAACTACATATCTCAAAAATTTAGAGACCATTGTATTGTAACAGTTTCAAATTTTGAAATGCTGGTCTGCACGACTCTTTCCTGCATTTTGTATATATTTTTTTACTTGATATTTTTATACACCCTTTGTTACTGTGAGAATTTGAGCATTTTGTCGCTTACCTTTCAGCCAAGAGTGGCTCGATTTTCACTCTTTTGGCAGTGGTTTTCACTCGTTCATATTTAGAGTGTATAAAATTACTCTTAAATCCCCCCAATATAATTAATTACTCCAACGATCCACAAACAACCAATAATTGAATAATCACCTCTCAAAACACGACAAAGGGGTAGAACCAATTATCATCAAATTGAACGAATTCACCCTGGAATCAACCGATCAGAAAACAAACATGCAATTTAAGCTTCACGCAAGGCTAATAATAGCCAGTGAACAGTGAAGGTCTAATAGATCAACAATAGGAAGGGGTTGACTGGAAGAGGGGTGGTTCTCTATCAATAGACCAAGCGGAGCTGAAACCGTGCTTCCATCACTGATCTTTCCTCTAGTGCATTGTTGTCCACCATAGTGGGACATTGAGTATTGGGTTGTTGACTATTTGTATTGGGAATTATTCGTTTGACTTGTTTAGCAGCAATTAATTTGTCTTCATTACTGAAATGATCCTCTATACCTTGCAATACACTGTTTTCTGAGACCTCTTGCATTTAGATTCCTCATGAATACAGTTTTCAGTTTTCGGTTTTCTGGCTGACATTATTATTATATTTAACTCGGCTTTCGTGGCCGTGTCACAACTATAATCTAGCTCTTCCGGTTAACACCGCGTCCAAACTCCATAATTAGGTAAAGATATTTCGGCCTCGATATGAAATACCATCAGTCTCTGGTTGGCTGAAACAAATATCTTTGACCGGCTGGGTTTCAGCTAATCAGCGAGAAGATACTTTACTGCGAGGCCGAAATATATCAACCTAATTATGAAGTTGGACGTGGCGTGAACCGGAAGAGCTAGATTATAATTTTTATTATATTCTCAAATAGGCTCAGTCGGACTAAGAGAACTACGTTCATTGTCTTGAAAAGTTGGCTTTTCTGTGTGCCCAGACTTCTTCATCCTTTCGGTACGAGATCTTTTTCTTTCGTCAGTTCAGGCTACTTTTCTCCTCTTAGCAACTTTCCTCTGACCAACCCTCCATTTTTAATGGTTGAAAACAAATTAATAGGTCTAAAAACATTAATTTTTGATACAAGGCATAGGTTGGCTGGGTTTTAACGCTTGCTTATGCATATTTCAATGCGTGGATTCTTTAAAAAGTGATAATTTATAAAACTGTAGCAAAATTGCTCTGATCTTGTTTATATCAACCTTTACACGTCCAACCCTCAAAGATCATGTTCGAACCACCTCACCTTCCTCCATCTGAAGACCGGTCCATGATCACTTTATCGTGTTATGAATCTTTCTTGACAAATATTCCTCCCCCGCAAACCACCCCCTTACCCTTTCAAGTAGTAAATCAGCTGTTGACTATAGTGCAACAATGCGCCACCCACCACCTCGTATACAGGGTGAGAGCTAACCTGTAATTTACGATCTGATACTCTTTCCCTACCGGCGGACATGTTTATGGGGTCACCCGTCATCGGAGCACCTGCCCTCTTCTGTCACCCCCCGGTGATTTCTGAGACGTCTCCTTCAGCGATGCTCTGGTTGGCTTTGATTGGTTGATTTGTGTGACGGTTTTGGGGAATTCGATGGGTTTTTGTGGGGTTTTCATTGATAAGGTCTGTTTTTTGTGTGGAGTCAAATGTTATTTCTGAGTTCACGAAACTAAAAATTCCACACGTTTGACTAACTCTAACGTGATAGTAAAATTCAACTAGTTTATCCGAACCTATTTATATTATTTTTCAAATGAATCATGAATGTTTGAGACTTTTGTACTATCATATGGAAATCTTTCATCTGGGTATACGGGTGTTAACATCTGCTTTGCAAAGATATCTTTTAAAAGGATAAAAGGGTTTCAGATAAATAAACCCAAATTTGACTAAAACCTTGCCTGCAGGACTCACAACATTAAAAACTAAGTCTGCGCAAGTTTTACTAAGCTAAGCTAAGTCTAAGAATTCTTCAAGAGAAGATTGTTGGCAAACGGTAGATTATATTTTGAAAACAAAAAGAAAATACAAACAGGCCAATATAGGCTATGTGATTGAAGTCTAAGACGTTTTTACTGCAAGAAAATACGTCGACCTTTTTAGTTTATCCCACATTTGACGTAGATTGTTGTTATTGGAATAACGTTGTGCAAAAACAAGAATACTTCTCATCATAGACACTTCATTACGATAGATATCGATAAACTTTTCTACCGGTTATTGTGTTTATTACTGCACATTGTCAAATAAGTTACATGTTTAGTTTCTCTACCTCTAAAGTGTCCACAGGTAAGAGTGCACCCGATTTTTTTGAAATAAGTTTTATTTGAAAGACGACAATGTAATGCAGTGTCTTTACTAACCACATTTTTGAAATTTTTACTTAGTTTTAATCAAGAAATTTAAATACAAAGTGTCTTCAATTTTTGGATTTATGTCACGGTCTTATTAAAGATCAAATGGAAATTCGGCTCAGCTGAGTCACTAAAACATTTAATGGACTTTAAAACCAAATTTATTTCGTACAAACCCAATGAAAACTGTATGCGTGAAGTGTTCCAAGAAAATGCGTGTTTTATGTTGCTCTCAAGGGACGAAATTCAAGGTCACATCCACTACTGCGCACTCTTAATATAAATTTCGTCATAACCGAAACAAAAAGATTCCGTCCAACACTTTCCAAATTAAACCTACTTACAAATCACACCCCTCAGTCCTTTTTAAATGAAGCCATAAAAAAGGGAAAAATTAATAAACCGGAGGACCCCAATCAGAAAAACAAATTTGTTCAACTCCCCTTCCCCTCTCACTGGGTAGCACCCCTAAACAAATCGTAAAAGTCAAAAACTTCAGGTCAATCAAACCGCTCCGGGGGCTCAAATTTGACATTTTTATCGTGGGGACTCCTTAACTAGACCTGACAAGGGCGTTATTTCATACGAGATATTTGTGGTTCGCCAAGGGGAGAATAAAAACTGGTCGCGACTCGTGTTATAGTTTAGAGGGTTTCTAGAAGGGCTGGGAGAATAATTTTGAAATGTTTTAATAGAATTAACGACTTCAGAGTGAATTATCATTTAAATCTTCATTCGTTGGTGATATGATACTTGTGGGCTGTTATGTAGAAATGGCTCGTAAAGTGTGTGATATAAATGCGGCTTTACACGGTGATAAGTGGTGACTCATAAAAGGTTTAGGAAAGTGTAAAATAGTTTATGGGGTCTGGGGCTCTTTTTTGTGGTTGTTTTAATTAACCTGTTCGACCGGCAGTATGATAGACAAATAACTTCATCAGGATTGCATTGTCTTTTGTTTTTTTACAGTTAAAAATTATTAAACTGCCCTGTTAAAACCTTTTCTTAAGTCCCCGTTCTTTCATCATTTCTATTATACTATAAAAGGAGGGTCTTTATGGTAGCCTACATTTATACGTTGACGATGGTGTAACTGAATTTATACGGTTAAAAATTGAAAGCTCCTATTAAAATAAAAGTATATAGGGATATAAAAGTGTATAAAGTAACGTTTCAATTTATTAAGCCCGAAGACCGAAGTCGTAAAAACATTGGGTGTTTCAACGGTTTTCTCCCTTTCGATGAGAATTTTTTGATCTATTCATAAGGTAATTTGCAATTTTAATTGTACTAGAATTAAATCCCTTCATGGAGGTACGTACAAATGACAATGTGTTATGTATTAATTTATTTTAAAGAGCTTTACCATCTTACTATTATATTAATTTGTGCTGAATAGATTTAGGGGTGTCTTTTTTCTCGCTTTAGTTTTGAGTTTTGTAGCCTCCGTATTATTTTAATTGTAGTACTTTTGAAACTAATAACGCATCAATTTTAGCTGGGATACACATTTAATCATGTAACGGGCTGGCAAATGGTTGACGGTAGTCTATAATGGCACTGGTGGTTAGATATTAAGTTTTAGCCTTGATAAAATCTTAAACCATTTTACATTAAAAGCTATCTATTGTAGCCTATACTCAAATGTTCTCTGTTTCAAAATATGTGTGTGATGCATCATTAGGAATAAAAACTACACGAGTTTGTTCTAACGTGGCCTCAAAAGTAGCTCTGATACCCATCAGATTATCGCTCATTCCCTAAGCTTCACCTCAGACAATAGAACGTATACAGAGATCCAGTGGAATAGGGAAAGTACTGTATTGCAAAGTTTTATCGTCAGATCCTTTACCAAGGGCAATTGCCACAGCCTATCGTGTAGACTGTAGAGTACAGGGTAGCCTGTGAGGGATGAACGGGACGAATGGGAGTTCGCAATGTTCACTTCGGTGATAGATTTGGTGCTTGAACTAGCCTTATCTTTCCAACGAATACGAAGAAGTAGACGTCTATCTAGAGTGTCTATAGACTGTGGTTTCACATTAACTTCATACAGAACACAATCCGACCCTGATATTCAAATAACGAAACCAAAAACAAAAATCACTTCACGAAAAACAAGGGCAGACCGTTTAGACCATTCAAAATTATCCCCTGAAAATGAAACGGCCACATTAGTGATTGAACTAGCATTATAACGATGACGTGGACGTTTTACATAAAGTGTCTACAGAATGTGAAACCACATTCTGGACGTCTGAACCCTGATAACGAAACCAAAACAAAAATCACAACAGAAAAAACAAGGGCAGACCGTTCTCCTCAGCTGCAGATGATATTCAAAATGATGTCCCCTGACAATGAAACGGCCTGCGGCACATGCCTCCTTGAGGAGGAGAATCTCGGCGAAAAAAAGAGCAGCTGTAACAGAAAATTAAAATCAGACCGTTGTGCACGCGACTGAGGGATTATAGCGTCTAGGAGGGCGCAAGAAAGAACGGTGCGTAGATAACGGCTCAGATACACCCCTTGCGACACCTGCCCTTTCCCTTTCCCTTTCCCTACTGTCTGGCAATGTGCTGTACTTGTTCTGTAAGCACTAATGTACTGAACTCACCTGAGTAAGATGCGTCAGCGTTTCACAATATTCCATCTTTTCTTAAGGGTGCGCCTCAGCACTGCGGTGACGATTCAATGCAAAAGTTTACGGCGGACAGTTTTTCACCTTTTAAAGTAATTTTGCATTAATAACCATGATGTGCTCGTATTTGGAAACTAGAGGAATGTTAATTAGAAGAAAAGGGAATTTTCCGGCTACTTCAGGAAGAAACTACTCCCTACGTTACGGCAGTTGGGAAACTCTACCCGTTCTCAAGGGCCTAACCTAAACTTACGCTACATTATAGATAATTTAGTCTAACCTTAATCTAGAGGACAAGACAAAATGAAATAAAGGAATTTTTCACGTATAGTTTTCTTTAAATTGTGCGTTTTAAACGTACAAAATGGAGTTGAAAAGGACTGACACCTGGACAATTTCAAAATTATTTTTAAAACTAAAGAACGACTTATGAGAAATTGGGTTCTATACACGGGTCGGAAATCTCCTGTAGTTTCCAAATATATCATGTTTAATTATGTAAAAACTACTTTGAAAGGTGAAAAACAGGCCGCAGTAAACCCTTGCAAGAGGTTGGGTCGTCAGTGGGAAGAAATTGCCTGTTGTTTAGCCAGTTGTTACGTGCACGGTGTCGTGTGTTCCTTGAACGGACGAATTGTCACTCTGAGGTGACCCTTAAATATATTTTATAAAAATAAATTTGTCCATCAACAAAATAATTTTCTACAGGCTTTAACTCTTAATTCTGCAACTATAATGTGAGCGGTGAAGAAGTGGCTTTTCGGTGGGGTATAGGGATTTTAACATGGGGGAAGTTTTGCAAACGTTGTGTTGTGTAGACTATTGTACTAAAATGGGAAAAGATATTCTCGGGAAGCATAGAACCATTAGTCCTGCAGCATATAAAAGCAAAACCCTAAAACTTCTTTGCCAAATAAAAAATATTCTACAACATTTCGAACGTTTTGTTTTTATAAGAAAATAAGTTTTAAATTTTGAAATAAAAATGTGTTATTATTGAAATTACAAACTTTAGAGTTTATATGCAGCAGCCACAATAGATCTATACTTCCAGAGAAAATCTTTGCACATTTTTAAGTATATGAAACAGTTTTCTTTGGAGCTTTTACTCCATGTTATAAGCGGTGTCCAGAGTGTTCAGAGGACTACAGTTTTTAACTGCCCGAAACGTTAGGAGTAGTTTTTCTCCAGAAGTGGCAGGAAAAGTCCGTTTCTTCTATACCATATTTTTAGACTATTGCAAAAGATATTGTTGGTAACAATGTCGCAATGTGCCCAGAGCTCAGTGGGCTCAGGATCGTTCCTGGATTTGATATGAGTCATCTGCTGGGACTCTCTGCGGGACAAAATTACGATCGACCTTCTAACAGCTTGGCAAATTAAAAATTGAATACAGTATTTGAACACAATAGTTGTTTGAATAATACAACGATTAAAACACAAATTTTCGCGAAAGCTTCTGCTGTACTCTGAGTGATATGTCTTATACTTTAGCAGATCTAAGAAGTCTAGCTGAAAGTCATAATTGCCGTTCCGTGTTTTGCAATTTTAACAACAACAAACAAAACGTGTGTCACCTTGCAGAACTCATTAGATAAACTATATTCACTGCGCACGAGGTGTCTAGGCAAATATAGGAAGCATTTTGCGACGTCTTGGTCATTTGCATTAGAAGGGTAATCTCTTCCAAAGTCATCGCTCATTGGACTCTTCTTTAGCTTGTGATGTAACTTTTCATACAAAGAAAACAAAGATTGTATAAACAAAACTCTAAAAAAACACCTCTAAAAAGAGATACACCAATCACGTCACTTTGTTTCAAAGTTACGAAATTAGTTTGTAAAATTTTGGCGGGTTGGAATCGTGCGCGACTCCGGAGCTGATCACTCTGCTCGCGCGGGTTCGATCCCCGCAGTCACCACTTACATTTGTAATGTGACTATACGGTAACGCTAGTTAAAGGTCGAGGTTGAGTGGTAGAGAGGACTTTATAGTCCTAACTTCGCCTCGTTAAACAAGACAAACTTTACCTTATGAACTGTCAAAAATACAACGGGTACTAATTGATCCAGATAATTATAAAAATTATCCCTCCTTTACCATCTCCTCATCAGTGGTACGCACGAGGGAGAGAAATGGAGTTGCGTAGTGAAACGTGGATATTTTGTAAAACATACTTTTGTATTTTGTAACAAGATAAAAAACAATAATCACTGTTCAATCGTACACAGGTATTTTCTAAAAGATTTCTCAGATTCTTGTGTCAAAAAATTAACCTGCTAATCGGTCGAACGTTATCAAGCGTCTAATTTCTCTGAACGAAGAACTTTCGTAAAATCATTGGTTAATGCTATTGTATATTGATGTAGATTATTAAAACAAGATCTAATATTTAAATAGACAATTATTGTTGAAGAAAACATCTTGCCCAATTATTGTTGAAAGTACGTACACAAGTATTTTCTAAAAAAATGTCTCTGATTCATTTGTCAACAAATGAACATATGAAATCGGACGAAAATTTTCAATAATCTGATTTCTCCCCACGAAGATCTTTACTGAAATCCTTGGTTTTTGATATCGGTTTTAGAATCTTAACATTATTGCAGTAATAAACCTTCACAAAAAAAGTAGAAATGAAATCGGTCGAAAATTGTCAAGCGATTACTCCCAGGCCCTTTAGACCCCTCTTCGAAAATCATCAAGCGAGAAAAGTGATGAGGTACAAATTACAGATTTTAATAGAACCGGCGAGGCGTGCAACCTCCAAGCACTCCAAGGGACCCTCGTCATGTCCAGTGGCTCCTCCAGGGGTCGTCACCCCCACTCGGGTGACAGATGTGACCACGCTAATTGTGCCTAATCTGGTTCCAGGAGGACGAGCAGGTTCGAGTCACGTTGGTTTCGACACCAACACGCTGTCTCAATTTGTTTGCAATTATTATTTAGGGGAGGGGGTGTGAAGTTGAGTGGAAAATATGAATTATATTTGGAAGGTGTTTGAAACGACTACCATTTTGAAGCGGGTTTTAGTGAGTTTCCTGACTAAACATGATGTTTTACGGTGCCATTCAAGATCGTTAGAATAATGTTACAAAGATCTTGCGATGCAAAAATGCTTCTGTTTAGATCTAAGCTAGCTCGTACAATTTCAGATTTTAACAAAAGGAACAGGTTAAAACTCTGGAAACTTTTTAGCCATGAAGAATAAAACCAACGAATTTGTATTGTTTATTTATGCTGTTATTACACCTGCTAGACTATTGGTTGTCTTGCACCCCTCCATTGTTGTATGTTGCATCAACAACAACATTACTTTTGTTGTTGTATAATGGAGGGTGTCTCGTAAAATGTAGCCTAGGTCCAATTTCGAAACGCCGTAACGTACTGACAACAGTAAAGTAACAAAACACCCCAAATCATTTTAGGCTCCGGGGTTCGTACAGGCTGGCGAGAAGCTTGCGAAAGAAAAGTTGCGAAATCCAAAATTCGCCAAAACCTTGAGCAGCCGCCCGGTGTCGCTTGCACTCAAAAACACAAGTGTCCTGAGGGGGTGAAAAGACGAGACCCTGGGGTTTTTGTTCGCCGCGGCTCAGGTGTGTTGTAAGCTTTGGGGTCGTGGTCGGCTGTGGGGTGTTTTGTGAGAATTTCGGGAGGGGGGAGGGGCAATTCAAAGAATCGTCACAATAGAAACGCGATCGTGAGAAAGAAGAAGGAAAGAGAAGGAGAGAAAAGGTTGGCAAAAAGTGGTCCTGTTTAATTTCGATTTCGTCTGCAGACCTACGCAAGATGCGCTATTCACCGGATGATCTCCATTGATGAAGGCTTATGGAGCGGGTAATCCAAAAATAACAATCTCGATTCATTAAATTTGATATAATGATCTGAGAAACCAGTCTTGGATCTGCAAGATGAAGGGGGCATGTTTGTGTGTTTGGATATGGCTGGTTGTACGCCTGAATTGATTGTTGTTCTCGAATAGCCACCAACATTGATTGTTGTTGTAGTGGAGGAAACCAACATACAGTATTTGTGAAAAGACAAGAGGGACGAGCATTGTATTGTAAATGCAGAATTGCAAGCCAATAAGTAAAATAAAGTAAATATATATTGCTTGTATTCTGCGATATTGAAATATATTGCCGGCTAGGTGGCTGAGTCGGAAACGCACGTGACTGTGGATCGAGGCTCGAGCCCCACCAAAGGCCAAAGGTTGGTAGTTAGTTCGTCGCCAAGTTCACCGAATGGGCATAGGTCCATGGTGACTGCAAGTTAACTTTTATAGTGGAAAAAGCCCTCCCCTCTTAATATTGCACAGTAGTTGCTGTGACCTGAAATTTTGACCCTTAGAACAAGTAAAAACATTAATTTTCTTAGGACACCTCAATTCTACAGTTTTAATTAAATTGTTATTATAAATAAACTTTGTTTTAAAATCAATTGAATGTTTTAGTGACTCCGCATTTTTTGTACAAATGTATCAACAATTTATTTATTTTAATTATAATTTATTTTTATTATTATAAGGTTATAACATAAACCCAAAAGTTGGAGAAATATTGTATTTAAATGTTTTTACTATGAAACTAGTAAAATCTTTGAAAAAGTGGTCAATGATGTCACTGCTGTACAACGTCACCTTCCTAACAAAATTTACTTCAAACTACGATGAAAACTGTAGGCGAAGGTGTCTCAAGAAAATGTGTGTAATAAAACCTTGTTCTTTTGGGACAAAAAAACAAAATGACCGAACGTGCACTCTTAATCGGGTTACATGTAATTTTCTTGATTTTATAGGTTTCCAATCTCTAATGATGACTCACGAAGCTACTGAATGACTAAAACAATAAACTATAACTGAGTTAAAGAACAAGAAAAGATTCAGTTATTTGGTTTTATACACAAAGGGCAATGCAAGTGTGATTTACAATTTTTTTGAAGTCCTACCCTACGTGAAAATCAAACTTGGAAATCAAGCTTGAACCGAAGAGCACGAACAGCCTAGTAAGGAGTTTTGAAGTCTTTGGCAGAGTCAGTAAAATTACAATAAGACCTTACTCAGCCTATTTATAATTCCGATTTCAACTGTTACATCTAACGCTCGTTGCCCAATTAAATCCTCGCATAATTTACCCAAAAATACAATTCCTCAAACCTATGAAATCCTCATTAGTTTCACCTCACCTGTAGGTAGGTATCACTCCAAATTTACAATTCATGAAAACATTAATATCATCTGCATATTTATTTAACCTCTTCAAATACCACGGACACATTCTGCTATGTATTTAATTGGCAATTATAAGAATATCCACTTAACGTTTCCAGAGTATGAATTACACTTGGACAAATTAACAATGTAATAAAATGTAAGAAAACAGCGATCACGTACTACAGTCGGTAATTGCAATGTGTACATATTGTTCCAGTCTGGCAGCCCTGGGTTGGGTTTTATGACATCAATTGCGTGTAGGTAAGCGCCGTGATAATGATCTGGAGATATTATGTCTGCAAAGAGAGCAATTAAACTTTGGTGAAGAGAGTTTGAAAGTAAGTTAGAGTTAAGGGTTTGCCGCGGTGTGACACGGTTTTGTGTGACTTGGAAAAGTTCAGGTAAAATATTAATATGGAAAAAGTAATTTTTAAACTGACAATCCAGAGTAAACCTTAACTATTTGACTTTAAAAGTTACAATTTTGTGGAATGTGTTTTCCGACATAACAAAATTATCAAAAAACTTGTACTTTCTAAAAATTTAAAACTTACTATGCGAAGTACTGTATAGCCAATATACTGTTTCGTTATTTTTGAATCAATTTATATTTGTGAAAAATGTTCTTTTAATTCTTTGTTTGAAGTTTTTTTGCTAACGATGGGAGAATTTCTGACTTAGAAATATTATCGCGAACGTTTTCAACCGTTAGGGAAAATTGCAAAACGTCCGCAATAGTATTTCAAACTCAAAAATTCTTAAATTATTATAGGTTTATGTTGACCAATCAAAAGATAATTGGTCCTCCAACGATGTTTAAAATATTCTTCAACAAGCTTCATGTACTCCAAAAAAGCCTAAAGAATGCCAAGGCCAACCACTAGCGGACGGGGGTAGCCGTAGCTGACAACTTCAATGGGTCTTTTATAGGTCTGTCGGGTCGAAAAAACTGGACGTGTGGCCCAAAAATGAAATTTGAACCCATCAGCCTCTCGCCTCAGTGGTCCCTTGAATGGGCTGATTCCAATGCCTTCATCATTACACGAGGTCAAGGACCTTTTCTCTGTGTTTTTCTGTTCTTTGCGTCAATCATGTGTTGAGTCTCTTCTCGCTTGAAACCGGAATGAGATCGTAGATTCGAAACGTAGTTTAGTAGGCGCTCACAAAAAGGGTAAGAAATGTCTAAAGTGATCATTCAAGTGAGAAAAATTATGTTTTTGTTCATTCATACACATGTAGCCTAAAACTACTGTGCCTATAATTAACATACACAAAAATCACGTATACAAAAACCACCCCAAGTTAAGCAAGGCCATCTTAAATATAAAGAAAGACAATTTATTGTTCATTGACTTTGATTGCTACAAAATTGTCTTAGCTTTAGAACTTGTTACTAGCCATAGTTGCAAAACAATCAGGCAAACAAAGCTCGAGAGTTGCTTCACAGGTCTTTTTTTTAAAGTCTCCTAATTTTTTGTAGAATTCTCTTACAGAAAGAAAAAAAAGCTACAGGGAAAATTGGAAAATTACATAACACGTTGTTGATTTAATTTTGCACATTTTACTATATGCCTGTTTAGTAAACAAAGCATAAAGCCAATAAATATAAATAACTTTAGTAAACATATGTTTTTGTGGACAGGACACAGTCTGTCGTGTTAGCTAGTAATCAATTAAATTCCTTTTCAAAAGAGATAACAAGCTTGGTCCTATTTTAATCAATGGCTAAGCTATATAGATTCTGCTTTTGCTATTATTTACATTGTTCTTCATAGAACTACATTTAAAATGATCGTCCACTTCTGCCGACTCCTATGATGATATTATCATTGACAAAAAGGCTGTTGCATTGAATTCCCCAAGGCATAAAAACCACAATGACACACAAAACATACATCTCTGTCACACTCATCCATAAAACTAATATCATACGTTACACGAGAAGCGAGGAGGGAGGAGGGGTGTGTTAGTATACAATATAGGGGGGATCTGGAGCATATTGGATTTGGAAGCTGGATGTTTACTCCAATACACTGACGCTACTCCTACTCCCACGCAAAGTTCCACAAAAGATCCTCAACATCTGTCTACCTGCCATTCTTCTGCTAGCCATTCAACTTCTGCAAGTCCCGACAGGTTCGCAACACGCAATTCTGCAAGATCTGCAGATGTCGCATCAAGGTTTCAAAACAAAAATACAGCTGCGAGCAACGGCACAAAAGAAGGTGCACTCTCTTTGTAATCGCTTTGGGAGTTATAACTGGAGGATTTCGGGTCCACTACTTTTCGTCTGTTACGTGAATGATTTGCCAGTATAACTGCTTCGCAGAAGAAAGGCTTTTATGCTGATGACAAAAATTTGGTTTGGTGTTCTACTTAATTAGGTTTGTGCCATTACCCACATCACATCAATAAATTCTTTCTCATGTAGCCTATGTAAATTAGATTACATTTTGTTTGAAACACGAGTAAAAACTCAAACTGCTATCCTCTTCATTATTGTTAAGGACGTTTTCCATCGTTTTTGAGTGTACGACGTTTCGCGAGCTGGACTCTGACCCTGTCTTCAGGTAAAAAGTAACCTAAAACATAATACAAAACATTAGGAAATTAGATATCCTTAAAGTAATCGGCTCAAGCTAACATGTAAACAACTTTACGACATTTTAAGAAAAATAGTCACAAATAGAGAAATTAAGCACGTCCATGGTGACAGCTACCTATAGGCTCGGTCCCATCGTCTGGCTCGGAGCAGCGGACTATCAATCACAGCCGTGAATCAAACCGACCAACCGTAACAGAGAACACAAAAATACCTATTTCTGCAAAGCCAATGGAAGAGACATGCTTTAGAGTTTTAATGAATGAATAATGTTTTTCTAACAAAGGAGTTAAAATCACTATAAGTTGACTTAGTTAGTAATTTTTCTTCTTACCTTTAGTTTACGCAATGTTGTAGATCTTCCACTTTTTACTTCATCATTGTAGATACTGAATTACTTCTCCTCCTGCTTCATATTACATACCTTCCCATTAGTGATTTTCCCAATATTCTCAATAGTAAGCTTTACAACGCTAAAATTACAAGACAATTTGAACATCTGTCCGCAATCGAATCGGACTCCTCAAGGTACTTTTGCAAAAAGGACTGCTATCTTCCCACAGTCTAGATATCCGACCTTGAACTGATAGATGACACTGACAGCTACCAACGTGTGAATGAGTAGATTTGTCGCGAGTTTTTGCCACCGGAGGCGCCTCTGGCAGGAAGTGTAACTCTTCAACAAGACACAAAAACTGTTGTATCGTCGACATATCTACACGTGTTGCTGATAGTTGAGCACTGACCCATTCATTAGTTCGGCTAGGCTTTGGGCACTAAATCATCTACAAGACCTATTGATGGTCCTTGATTTCCTAGATAACAAATTGATTGGAGTAGTTCTTATAAGTACTTATTACACCATGGTTCTACCTATGGAAGATCGATGAATCTCAAGAACCTACCAATGAAAATAACTTCACTGAATATTTTAGAATTTTCTTCTTATCACATACATCTCTGAAGAGTGGAAGCCCAAAGGTCGTCTTGGCCTCACCAAAACCAGTAGCACTCAAATGAGATCTTAAATTTCATGGATCATTCAGTCCTTTATGATCGGTACTTACTGGTTCCAGGAAGTCATCTTCGGTGTTCTTCAAATCTGGAAGATCGTCTTGATGCTACGACCACTGTCGGTACGCAAGGTGAACATTGACCTCCCTTGATGATTAGAGTTGTTCTATCTTTGTGATATCGATGAATCTCGAGAACCTACCAATGGAGATTTCTCTGAATACTCTTAGACCTTTCTTCATATCAAGTTTAAATTAAATATAGACCTTTTTACAGGTACAGAATATACTAGTATAAATCTCTAAGCCAAATATTTCAAAAAATCACATTTCACATAAATAAATAAATATATTTGATAAAGTACAAACACAATCTACCTACGTACACTATAAAATGCCTTCTCTATTAATTAAAGTTTAAGCTTTCTTTCAAACATATCCTCATGGCAGTTTCTTATTGGTTCGGGACCTGCATGGGATGCTTCCTTCTCCGAGAGAGCAAGGCGGCGATGATGGATCCGAAGTTCGTCTCCGTTCCTGGTCGGATGTTTATTCTGGAATCCAACCGTCTGAACTGCAGACCTGTTGTTAAAAACATGTAGACTAGTTTTGAAAGTATAGAGAGAGGGAAGAGTTGGAATTTTCAAATAACGGAACATTCATCTACACGATGCAAGTGGAGCGGGTCTTCGGGATGATGCGTCTAGCAGCTTTTTGTCTCAAGAATACCCTAGAAGAGTACCAAGACTCACCCCAGGCTTCCACACCATTTGACAGGTGTGAACTCTATCATGAGTTCTTGACCTCGATCACTGATGATGTGTTCACTCTTCATATGACAAACATCGCTGAATAGTACAAAAAAGGAGTTGGTTTAGAATCACAAGACCATCAAATGGCATGATCATAACATGTATATTGATCTTTCATCGGTACTTCCTGGTTCCAGGAAGTCAACTACGGCCTTCTCCAAAGCTGCTGGAAGATCGTCTTGATGCTTGGTGTTCCCAGCAGCACCCAGATGACAAATGACCAAACCTTGACCTCGATCACTAAGGATGTGTTCACTGTTCAGTAGTCTCTGTGTGTTTTGTTCTGCCGCCAAGGGAGACACATGATCTACTCCCTCACACTGGATACTCTTGTCGGCCCTCTCGCTACCATCACACGTTGTTGCCTTCCCATCATCCAAGGTTGGACTTTTTCTCGACATTCTTAATCCGAGGAATACCTCGCCTCCGGTACGCATTGCTTGCTCAATTTGGCTCGAGTTACAGGTCTATTCAGTGTTTTGGGATGTACACAATCAAAAGCTTTGGAGAGCTTTGAAGAAATATGCTAACCACACTGTCTCAGTCTCGAATTCATCAACAACGTGTGTTAAAGTTAATTGTTAACTGTAAATTTCCTTCCCTAAATCCAAACTGCCTTGAGAAAAACATGAATTCTCAATAGATATTAAAACATTAATCTTCCAAAAATATTTTGTCAAACATCTTGGCAAATTTAGGTACAGTAACAGTCAAATGGGTATGTAGTTGTCAAATTGTGTACGATTGTTTTTGTATAAAAAGGTACAATTTAATTTAATTTTAGGTTTTGGAAAGACATTCTTTTGTAATGAAAAATAATTATTAATTTAGTAAGTGGTGTCAAAATCACAGATGTTTAGCACTAGTTTATTAGCCAAACTATACATATGTACTGTAACAATATTCATATTTTTCTGGTTTCATATGTTTAATTAGTACAAAGTTTCATTTAGAGGAAAAGAGTTGTGGTAAATTCATGTTGTTTACTTTAGAATCTGAATTTTAGCTGACCGCCTTCAGAAAAAATGGTTGAACTCATTTGCAATGTCTACAGGGTTAACAATAGTTTTATTTGTAATTAAGTTTCGAGGGAATTTGTTTGTGAAACCCACTTGTGTTGAGGAAGCCTGGGAGGATTATTGTTGGCCAGTTTGTCTTTATTCTTTCTTTATTATTATACTCAATGCTGTTTTTGAAATGTGTTGGCAGTGCTTCAAATTCAAATTGATTTAGAACAATCAATTACATTGCTGGTTTATCCATTCTTTTTGTATTTTAAATTACCTTTCTATTAGTAATTTTACTCGTTTATTTCCGGTAATTGGTTTGGAAATATCCATCATTTGTAGAAATGAAAATGTAAATACGTTAGTCAACTTTAATCAAGTGTGAAATAACTATTTAATTTCTACCATCTACCTCTCATAATTACAGGTTCACAAGACGTAACGACAGCTTTGATACAACGTATTCAAATGACGAAACCGATGATTAAATTTAACGAGCCAGCGCACCTTTTGAACAGGAGGCGCCAAATTCAGCCCAAAAGCCGGTAGTCCTTGTGCCGGCCCGGACATTAATCTTACACGACGCGTTTGGTAAAAAGTGGCTAAAAGTTGCCTCGTGTTATAAAATATTCAAATCTAAACTGTGGTGACATTAGACCGCCGCTGCCGCGTCCTTGGGCGGAATGAATGAACCGATAACGACCGGTGAGAAATCGCACCGGTTTGGGAACCACAGGACAGGCTCAGTTGGGGCAACTTTATGTGCTTAGCGTGGCCAGGGTTTTGGAATGGTATCCAGATCCAAGAGGTCCTGGAACTACCGGGGAACCTGGGGTTCTTCTTGATGAATTTCTAAGATCTAAGGCTCCCGTTTACACCGCGTCACAGTTGAAATATAAATACTGCTCAACGTTTCGACCTCGCTGTGGAGAGTCATCCTCAGTAGCTGGTTGACTCCACCAACTACTGAGGATGACTCTCCACAGCGAGGTGACGCGGTGTAAACCGGAAGCCTTAGATCTTAGTCATCACACCAACCGCGAAAGCTTAAGAGTTAAGAATAGATGAATTTGCTAAATGTTTACTACAAGTTTAGAGTTTTGAGGTCTATTGGCCTTTGGGGAATATTTATTGTTTAAAAATATATTATAAAAGGTTGATTTCGCAATAACAGTAGTAGTTTTGTGACCAAGCGTTCTCATTGTACTTAACATTTGGATTAGATAAAATATTTTCTTATAGGCTCAGTTGGGGCAATTTTATGTGCTTAGCGTGGCCATGGTTTTGGAATGGGAAGTATCCAGGATCAAGAGGTCCTGGAACAACCGGGGAGCCTGGGGGTAAGAAATTGATGAATTTCTAAGATCTATGGCTCCGGTTTACACCGCGTCACAGTTGAAATATAAATACTGCTAAACGTAGTATTTACACCAAGTAGTATTTAATGTCTTGATCCTTCCCATCCAGCCCAACCCGGGTTCATCCACATACATTTAAAGGTCGAGGGTGAGTCGTAGGGAGGACTTTGTACTCCTAAATTCACCTCGTTAAACAAGACAAACTTTACTTTCTTTACATTTTTCTACCAAAACTAGCTCGGAATCTCGCAGCAGGTGGCTCCACGCAGAAATGCATCTGTACACTGGTTTGTAAATATTGCATCTGTGGTCTGGGCAGGGTTCCATACAGCTCAGCTGTTCACAGTTTGGCAGTGCTTGTGTTTATTTTGTTGCAGATATAACCAGACTACGTCTTCCTTGTTCTTGTTCTTGTTGTGACGGAAAGTTGTGCCAACTCCCAAGCGGTCATTTGCATTTCCTCTTCTCTATGTATACAGAGTGTCCCTAAACTTCTAGTTTAAACTTCAGGATATTTTTCCTTGGGTTAAAACCAGTGACCAGTTAAATCCAGTTTATGACACCCTGTATAGCGGATTTTGTACGAAATGCTGTTATTAGTTTGTTTCGCTTTGTGGAACGATACGTTGAGAACAAAAGCAGTTTTGAGCTGCCCAACACCTACTGAGTAAAATGTGAAACAATTTTGCGAAATATTTAGACTTCACATTGTTTAATCTAGAGTCCACAATTCTATTCCCGAATTTAGCGAATTTCAGCACAAATAGCGGACCCGTGACGGGTTGGAATCGTGCGCGACTCTGGAGCGTATCCCTCCGCTGGCGCGGGTTCGATCCCCGCAGTCACCACTTACATTTGTAAAGTGACTATATTCAGGTTTTACAAAGTTTAGACATTCACATGTACCACTCAAATAAACCTATAATAATAATAATTTATTGTCAAAATTTACAATCCAAAATTGTTTTTGACATCAAAACTATAATACATATAAAATAAAACTATAAGTATAACGCGAATTATGATTTGTTCTAATTGTATATCTCTTTGTTATCTTTTTTGTTCCTGTCCCCAACATCCTCGACTCCCTGCAGTGTCGCTATTGCACATTACCATGCAAGATAAACTGTTAGATAGTTGCACGATTTGACAACACTTCTAGCGGAAGTCGGCGTTTTATCTCTTGTCATAAACTAAAACCGAACATAAAACCCCGGTGAAGGTTTTTGATTTCACGCTCTTAAAAAGCAGAGTATTTATGGTCAAAACTCTCTGCCTTATGACTTCCGAGAGCCTTTGAACTGATTAACTTAAGTATGCCGCTAAAACCCAATTATTTTGTTCGAACAATTGGTGAAGAACTTAAACAATCGGTGGATTTTCTTTCTTCGAAAACAGTTTAGGCGTGAAGGCGTCAAAGTCGTTTATCGAACAAATAGAACGGGTAGGGGGGAATCCAAATTTATCTTCTGTTTGAAAACATCGGCTCCAGTAGGGTTGTCTTTTTGGTGTAATAAGTACTAATTACAATTTACACCATGGTCTTGTCTGGCTCACTTCTTTGAAGAGCCGCGCGTGCCGCCGACCTTGCCAGCCAAGAGAAATGGTAGTAGCGATATTCCAACTTTGCCGCTTATTCAAAAAGTGGCAAAACATGGTTTCGTAGTCCCCTGTTTCCGACGCCATTTATGAACCGAAACGTACAAATCTGGGTTTAAATGATTGGGTAGGAGTGGTGGCAAAACTGCTCGTGAAACAAACATAATATATACACTAATAAATAGCTTATTTTGGTCAAATTTAAAATATTGTGTGAATAATATTGGCGTAAGTTTTTTTAAATTAGGTTATACAAACCTAGAGACAGCCTTTGAGAACAACTTTTATAAAATCTACACCAAAAAGTAGCGTCCTAAAAGGGGACTACGAGAGCATGTTTCCGGGCAGATCAATCCTTTTTACAAACACAAATTTGCCAAGTCAATACCAACATTTATTATTCAAGAGTTTTACTAGAGTAAAGTACACAATACGAACTTAGAATGTGTAACTGTTTTTACTGGTGACACCGCTCTTAAACACTAAAATAAAAAATAAATAAAAATAATATAAAATCTTGGCAAATCTGTCAAAACTCCCGTGGTTTTAAAAACTCGTTGAAGTAATTTTATTTTCAAAACTTTTATCTTTTCAGCTGTAAAAGATTCTCCAAATATCGAGAACAGGCTTTGTATTGTGCACATTGTAGCTGTTTGGTTATAACACGTCATTTCTCGTGTCCTGAACTATACTAACAAAGTAGAATATTCTGTATTCTTTGGTTCTGAATCAAAACTTTACAAACAAGCAGCATTTCCCTGAAGATAGAGATGCAGAATATATAAATAGAGAAGAAAACACATATTAACTGTACTCCTTATTGTCAGGTGTCAGATTATGAGTTTTCATAAAATAGCATAACCAATGATTATATTTAATACGGCCATAGCTCAATGGTATAGTGCGTGCTTCGCACCAAACTCAATTCCCGGGCTTTTCATGATAGCCACTCCCCGTGGTTCGGAAGTCAAGTTGGTTCATTCCATTGGTCGTTAGGTTATTAATTAATGACCCAATCTGGGTAACATTCGGCCCTATATTGTAACAAGACCTCACCTCATCGTCCATCAAACATTCAACACACTCACCCTCTAGTAGTGGTCAGCGTCTCAAATCAAAGAATCAAAGTACAGTTTAATTAAATAAAGTGGGAGTGTTTCGAAACTTCTATCGTTGAGCAATAGTGGATGTAACTATCAAACATATTGATAATGATTTGTCCACCCTGCTTATCAGTTATCACAAAACCGGAAGCAGATTGGTTAACCGAACAGATGCGCTCAAATTAGGCCACAGGTCCTGCCCACGTTTTACCCTAAGTTGATCCAAAATTTAGCTGAAAGGTTATAATTTCCTTTTATAATATATTATATTATATTGATCACCGTAAAATGTTTTTACAAGACATGCTTTTTCAAAGTTATACAAAAATACACGCTCTACCGTGAATCCTGTAAACTTTTGGGGCACCCAAAAGTGAGGTTATATGATATGAAGGCCGTATTTATAATAATTGTAAAATGAAAAATAAACTGAACATGAAATGTTCCTATGCGATGAGTGACCGGAAACAGGATTACCGGGTGATTACACAGGATAAACTGTGGCTTTTAGTAAAAATAGGTGCATTAACATGAATGGTAACACCAGTGTCTATGCCAGATTTGTTCAAAATGACACCATAAATACAGTTTTATACAGGTTTTACAAACCAATTCATAATGAGAAAACCACCCACAAAAATTCTTTTGGTGGACCAATTTCGTTGGTTAACGCAAACTTAACCTAGAGATTTACAAAAGGGACTATTGTACCTTATTTAGTGAAAATTGGACACAAATATCCATACGAAGCTTTGCCATTTGATTCAGTGGGTGTTAGGGTTCTACAACGTTTCGCTTTGTATGGAGGTAGAAATGAATGACTATTTCCTATAAAAAATCGCTAAAACATGAATCATTTAACGACTGAGACTCGTGGTGTGGTCCTGAAGTCCAGCTTCATGGAGGTCAGGTTTTGAGGATGATATAGGTCTAAAGCGGCTCAGATAGTCTCTGTGATCATCTGATGATACCCGCACCAACTCCCACCATCGTTTAGACATATCAGACCATCACCTGCGTGGTTCGGAAGTCACGTTAAGTCGTTGGTCCGTGTACAATTTCCATTGGTCATTGGGCTATTAATTAATGACCCATTCTAAGGAAGAGTCGGCCTTAGTTTGTAACAAGACTACACCTCATAACTCATTACTACCACTCATCACACTCATCCTTCACCACATATTTGCCTTAAAATACCCTCATGAGAGTGGTCGGCATCTTAAATAGTAATTTAGTGAACAGAAAAAACTTATTACAGAAAATTTGGGCTTTAAATATTGTCTTTTGTTTACATTAATTAGTGCAATATTATACTTATCACAGGAAGAATAAACAGCTTCTACGTGCAATCCGCCAAAAGATACTCCAGGCATACAGTTAGGTTCCTCAGTGCGAAGAGCGTGGGTGGGTGGGGGTGGGGGTCACGTGACTCAAGATAGGGCTCCAGGTGTAAAGAGCTTGTAAAAAATGAATAACTGGATTTCACACTCAGATTGAGCCCAATGAGGTAACCGAGACCCCTCCCCACTAACCCAACATCCACCCTCACCTCTTGCACCATGGTATATCCGCGATATAACGGGGTAGGACCGAAATTCTATCCTTTTCCAATTTGACCGTGGCTATTTTGTATAGTATTTCATGGTGCAATAGCAATACAGTATGTACATCTTTGAGGGCAGTTATGTTCGGATTTTTAAAGTTCGAAAGTAAATGTACAGTAGCAGAAAATACTTTGGTCCTCAAAAGAGCAGTGCGGAATTTTGGTATTATGCATTGAAGTTGTTACCAACTTGTTTGTAGGCTATTTTTATATGCATATATTCTTGTATACTAGCGGAATTGAATATTCTTACAAATTGCATAAACAGTTATTAAGAAATTATTGCATATTATTCAACTTTTTTATACAATTGTAAACAAAAGAAATATATAAAAATAAACTTGAAAATCATATGAAAACGTAAGTAAGAAATAGTTGTGTGTAAAGGTATGTTTACCATACCATAGTAGGCCTATACTGGTATCTATCAAACTTAGCGGCGTTTTAATTACTTTTTCTATAAACATGATTCAACATTTTCAAATTTCAACTTTCAACTGTTTACCATTCAATCTATACGTATGTCCTTTATTTTTACAGGAGATTGTTATTTTGGAGTTTTGAAATATGATTGCAGACGTTTTCCACAGTGCGAGATCAAGATGGACAGGACGTTTAAAGATTTGCAATCTGATTCTGTACTCAGGAAAAGAGTAACCTAAAACATAATACAAAGCAGTAGAAAATGATCTAGCCTTTAGTAATCAGCGTAAGGTGACCACTGACCAGTCAAAAGAGCGCACCATTGATACCATTAGGCTAGCTAATTTTTTAATGTTGCGTGTTATGTTAGGTTACCAAAGATAATGTTAGGATGCGTAGATTGGGCATAGATGCCACATGGCTGAGGCAGGAAGATCAACATAGTTGCGGCTTGTAGTTTTTCTCCCCCTTCGGCTCGACATGCTTTAAATGTGACCAAATCGTGAGATTTTCGAGAACGAACCAACTTGCTCGTGCTTCAGTGGCTCGCTCTACTTTAGACTCTTAAAATAATTCCTTCGCAGCACTATCTATGTTTGGGCTTCCGAACTATGTTGATTTTTCTGCCTCAGTCATGTGGCATCTATGTGCAATTTACCTACCATAACATAATCTTTGAGATTACTCCTCACTTAAACAAGGAATCAGATTACAGATCCCGAAATGCCGAGTTCTACTGGTTTACCAATGAAAAACCTCCGCAATAATAGTTCAAACTCAGACATTTCCCCATCGCCAGGAGAACTTTATTACTAACTAAGCTAACACCACTTCTCTAATATCACCCAGAAATATTCCAGAATGCGATTCGACTTTGCGCAACCCAGTAGCAAAGGTAGGCCCACGCACAATACGACGCAAGATGCCCGAAGTTGTGCGAGGGAGTTGACAAAAGAAGGGCCAAGGGCACGTGAGCCTTTGTCAGAGGCAGCTGCAGCTCAAGACACAGGACAAAAGATGGCAGAAGAAAGGAGGTCCTAGGACCCCGGTGCAGCGGAGGGCTAGGGAACAATACACGACAAGAAGAAGGTGTATTTAGGCAATTTACTCTTAGTTTGGTGGACAGGATAAATAGTCCTGGCACGAGCGAGGAGGAAGAAATGTAGGGCTTTTGTTCCATCCGCGTTGGTAAATACCCTTCCAAAGGTTACTGCGGAATGGATGTCGCTGTCGAAACACAAATTCGGAAGGTGCATTTGTTAAATTTTCTTATACTCTACTTAGTCAACTGAAAGGGTACTAGTAGAACACAAGCAGTAATGGAATTGAGAAATGTAGGGATTTTTTCTTTTGTAGGATGTCTTATAGACTCTAGAGGATTTAGATGATAACTTTGATTCAGTAGAAGATTTACGAGTACCTTTCCAAAATCATATTAAGAAAAAGATTTCTACAAAAGGAACACTTGTACCAAATGCTATGAAAATCTGAAAAATATGACCTGAAGTGGGCAACCACGTAAATACATATTTATATGAAGTTTTAAAAATCAAAACGTACTTTAGGGGTCAGGAATAGTGCTTTTTCATGGTCCCGGGTCCAGGTATTATCATGTTGGTGGCATGATTACTCAATTTTCCAAAGGAAATTCGCTAATTAGAGCGTACAACATTGAAATTATTAATCCTACTTTTGACAGTATAATTAGACTGTTACAATGGAAACTGAGGGCCAAATTTACCAATTTTGACGAACGTCTACACGGATTTAAATATGTATACACATTTCGCTTACGTCTTCCTTTACAATTAAATACCCCTGAATGAAATTAAACTTTGCCTAATAAAAAGGTGTCATTTCTATTATTGTTGGTTATATTTAGTTTGATAGAGTACCTGGTAAAATCACATCGCACCAGAAAATGTAATTAAATAAGTTTTGATGAGTTTTGGAAGAAAATAAAAATTGCTTAGGCTAAACTTAAAACAATTATAAGAATAAAACAAAACCCCGTTGGAAAATACAAATTTCATACTATAAAAATAGTAACAGGTTTCGTCAACTGAGAACATAATCATACTAAATATTTCAAACTCGTGTTCGCAAATAAGCTTTACAATAGATACACAAGTCGATTTCTCCGACTTCGGCCCAACACATCCCTTGTTTACAAATCCTCTCCGATGCGGGCGGGTGACACTTTCACTTTTTACAGTTTATTTTGACACTCGCCCCCATAACCCACCCCTGTAATCCCATCGGCTTCACAGCGTGAGCGGCAGCAAACAAATAAATAAGAACGGTCCAAAGACTGAACCTTGAGGAACTCCGCACTCCGCAGCGACCCGTGGCGGATCTCATCCCCTAGGATTCGCCACGGCGGTGGCAGGCACAAAGGGTGATGTATTGCGACCAGAGGGGCGAAGACTGGAGGTCCAGGATCTACCAAGACAATGGCCAGAGGTGATGAATGTTAAGTCAAACAGAAGAGGGTTTTGTTAGGATAGAGATTAACGACAGGGGTTCTAATGGAGAGTAGTCGAATACTACTGTGACCTGCAACTGAGTTTTAGAGGAGTTCTTAGGATGTTTGAATTGTATCTCATTTACAAGTATAATCTCATGTTCGTTAGAATTTATCAGTGGCTCGATGTGCCATTAGAATTTGATTGGTAAATTTGAAGTTTTAGCAACATTTTGATGTAAAGAAAACAACCCTCTGATGTAAGATTCAAGATATAACTTTAAAATTCTCAAAACAAGATGCAAAACAGTCAGTGTAATAAGGCATCTAAGATAATAAGTCAATCTTACCATCTTAGATACAAGGTAGAGAGGTAGATGTCACACTACATAGCATGTACACCAGCACCCTATTGACAGGTTAAGGTATTGTAGGTTAGGTTCCTTTTCATCTGAAGACGGGATCAGATTCCAGATACCGAAACGTCCTGTTCTTCTTAATAACTAACGATGGAACACGTCCATAATAATACTTCAAACTCAGGTACAGTAAACTTGCATTCCTGTTTTATCTTCGAACGATAACAAAGTATGACAATTTCCATTCGCTTGTAATAACTGCACGTAGAAAATGTGACTTTCTCTCTTTAATTATTTTAGGTAGAATTTGGAAATTGTTCCGGGACATACAAAAGCTGAAACATATAATGCTGCTTGACACATTAACAATTAATACATACATGTTTACTCAATAAATGATCTAAGCTACATCTCGGATAAATTAAGTGTTTGTGTATCTTTGATTTCCTCAATACTTTACCTTCGTTCCAGTAGCTAATTTTGGTTAGTTCACTTCGTTCGTCGTCAAGAATTACGACCCATGTTCTGTTGAGGATGTCAAATCGTGTTGATTCACCTAGGTTGGACTTTTCATGACCACTAACCCAAACCATACAGCCTACATAAGTTGTACAAAACATTTCCTATATGATAGCCGCGTTTGAAGAACCATTCCGACAGACCGTATCACCAGGCGGGACAGTCCCATACGTTGGTGCCCCGTGGCTCGGGGGCAAGGGTAACCCCAAGGACACTTCCTCGCTGATAAGAGCCCGGGCATCCTGTCTACTGATAACCCTGCCCTAACCTGGTCCCGCTCCTGATTAGCATGACTTATCACCTGAATATTCCTAGTGTTTAACACATGTGACAACAAAGTTGACATTGGCCGGCGAAATGTATTCATGGCAAATTTGAATTGAAAATTTGAAACTCTTTGTTCTTCTTCGACTGCGAGTGGTGATCTGGTGACTTATGGGCTTCGGTTGGGCGAGGTTGTGTGGCCTTGTGGGGAAGAAATAGGTGTCAACTAGCATACAGAAATTAGGGTATGGTGCGGTAGAAGGATGATACAAATAGAAAGTTTTATGTAAGGACCAGTCCTAACGAGAATTTGTTCCTCTACTTCGCTACGCTCACAGCCTCGCTTCGGCCTTCGGCTTCATTTGAGCAAAATTCTCAAAACGTGTTCTGGGGGTCAGGATCGGTGCTCATTTCATGGGTCCATCCCATTTTTCCAAAGGCAATACGGTAATAAGGTCAGACATTGCTTAAGGCACTAACAATTATCAGTCTAATAGGTTTTATCGAATTGAGATCAAGGAGACATTCTGTGTGTGACGCACAGACTATCTAAATTGAAATACTTATCTAACCGACATTGTTTAGTCGAATATATTTTGGACTCTGAAACTTATTAAACTGAACTCGTACGATTTATAATTAACTAGTGAACTTAATAAGTTAATGACCAGAACGGAGGAATTTTGAAAACGGAGAACTCATACTTAAAAATATTATTCGATATGTCTCGTTTTAACGCATACTTGTAGTTGCAAAGTTGTTTTTCAACAAACATATTTTGAAAGTAATACATATGAACGAAGCGCCTATCTTAAAGATTACAATACTCAAATTATGTATAATCTCTGATTTCGAAACCTTGCTGAAAAGGAGGCCTATCAAGAAGAAATATTGCCGTTAAAATTTCACAACCAAGAAACTAACAACCGCAAGAAAACTTCCAACCTCCTCAAAGACTCGACCTAAATCCATCCGTCTCCAGCTTGGAAACTATCTCCACGCACAGGTCAAACGAGAATTCATCAAGGTTGCCAACTATCGATCATAAATAACTCAAAAATTCCCCCACCCTGTGGCAGTGGCACCGTGGTGATGTAGGAGGTACAGAACTATTCTGGCGGCGTGATGATGGTTTTTTGTGCTGCCACATGTCTGTCACTCCTAGTCAGCCATTCACGCTTCTTCAGCTTCATTCAGTTGAGAGGAACCCGAGACCCGACCTCGTCATTCAACTCTTCTGGGAACCGTGAGTTGGATCTTCAAAAGTGAAGAGAGGATTCGTCACCTCCCACAAGTGGTGTGGAGCTCGATCTAAAGGTGGAGGTGTTGCTGTCTTTATCAAAAACTGCTCAAAAAATATTTTTGGAAAGCCGACCTCGTCATTCAACTCTTCTGGGAACCGTGAGTTGGATCTTCAAAAGAGACAAGAAGATTCGTTACCTTTTGCAAGTGATATGTAACTCATTCTAAAGGTGAAGTTACTATCTTCATCAAAAAGATATTTAATAATATAGTAGTTTTAGGTAATAAAGTAAAATAAAATTCCAAAATTAAGAACCATACCAAATTATATGAAATAATTAGTTTAAAATTGAGATGTGTTTAACTCAACAAGTTCAACCAATAAACTAAAAATCGAGAAAGAATTTTAAACGAACGATACCAAAATGATACATTGACAAACAAGTAACTCTACAAATACACCTAACTAAATACAACATTAGGAAGACAAAACATTATAAAATAGCCCCAACACATAAAGAAAGAACCACGAAGCCAAAAACTAACCCAAGGCAAGAAAAGCTCATCAGTCGACAAATCTTGCACAAGTTTAGGTCGACCAGCTCGTAACTTGTCGGCAGGCTGCTCATTATACCGCCTCTCGCGATATATGTTCTCTGCTAGAATATATATTCTGTTGTCTTTGTTGGCTATAGGATATACGTCTTCATGTTGGCGTAGAGCGTTTCCTCAGCCTGCGCGTGAAGAGAATTTATCAGCAGTCCATAACTTTCTCAATGTGGGTAAACAATTCTCTCACTTGATGACGAGAGGAGTTGTCATACCTTTCGAAACGTTGTGTAGTTTTAAACGTAATAACCGGTGAACAAGTTCATCAATTTCTATGTTAAAGAATTTTCTTTGGTTTTGATTTTTATAGCATTTTACGTTACGCTATCAATGGTTCAATGCTGATAATTTTCTTGTCGGAAAACTTTTCTTGCTTATCCTCTCCTAGTCCTTACCATCCAGTGATGTGGACTGTCTGTTGATTTGGACAGATATATTATTGCAGACGTTTCCATCGACGTGAAAAAGAAGAACACAACATTTCAGGATCTGTAACCTGATCCCATCTTCAGGTGAAAAGAAGCTTCCCTAAACATAACAAAAACTTTAGAAAATAAGCTAACCTAATGTAATCAGCGTACAATGACTATCTTGACAGAAATTATTGACAGTGTACAGCACCAAAATCTTCATTCAAAACAGTTCTTTTACTCCACTGTCTAACCTCTATAAGAAGAACACGACGTTTCTGCATCTGTAATCTGATCCCATCTTCAGGTGAAAAGTAGCCTACAACACAACAAAATCATTAGCAAAAGAGCTAAACTCAATATGTTCAGCTTAACAGAAACTATTGACAGTATACAGTACAAAATCTTGATTCAGAAAAGTTCTTTTTTCTACCTTTTAACCCTACCAGAAGAACACGAAGTTTCGGGATCTGTAATCTGATCCCGTCTTCAGGTGAAGAAGCTTAAAACACTACAAAATCATTACTAAATTGAGCTAACATCAAGATTACCTTGAGCTTAACAAAAACTACTGACAGCTCAAAATCATTATCCAAAATAACAAATTCTTTTTCTCCACCTTTGAAACTCTAGCAATCCCTTCCTCCGACCTCGTACATAACCAACAGTCTATCAACATCCACTTGAAATACACCTCCCTCCCGCCGCTCTCAAGATTTAAACCTTTATCGCCGAATTAATCTCCTAATCAGCTCTTTATTTGGGTCCGTCGCATAAAATTCTTTCAACAGTGTCGTAACGCACACTCAGTGCTTTGTGAGAGCCGACTGCAAAAAGCCCGAACCTTGCGTAACGCCGGACGGGTTACGGGCCTCAGTGTCGACATTCGGGGAGGGGTGGCCCGGCCGTCTTTGTGAAAAATACAAAGCTAAAAACCGGGCCCGGATAAGATGGGTCAACACGACTAGTTAGGGATGGAATTGCCTGTGGCGAATCGATTTCTAAATAAACAAGCTATTTTATGCCCCTCACGACTACGGGATTATGGTAATATTATGCGTGTTTTGGATTTGGATGAGTGTTGCGCTTCTTCAACTGACGGTATGAGTTCGGCTTGAGAATGATATGGAAAAGAATGGTTAGCTTATTACGGAATGAAGCTGTACTAAATGTTGAGTCCCTGAACTTTTAAGGGATGGGAAAACTACACAACGTTTCGGGAGTTATGACAACTCCTCGTTATCAAGTTAATCGTATTCTAATCCTAACCACAAGTACCTCATGTGTAGACTACCACAGAAACTAGCAACTCAGTCGGAAAATAGTAACTGACTATAGTAGTATAGAGTAGGCCTACTAGTTTTTTAGGATTAGAATATGATTTAGGTTAAGTTTCAATTATTGATAACGATCCTCTCGTTTTGAACCTTTCGAAAAGTTGTGTATTTTTAACAACATAACCGGAAGAAAAGTCGATTTCTATGTTAATAATCACCGGCGTGGTGAATTTTCAACAGTTAGTCGTTAATTTGGCTTTTGCACACCATAACTAGGATCAGAACTTCAAATAATTGAAAACGTTTGAGTAAGATTTGATTGTCAAAACCAACCTTTTTTGGAATGTATCATCTGGCTGATGTCATAGAATGAGGCTGTTTGGGATATGACTGACTAGTGCAGAGTTTAACAATATCTGTTTGGGTCAACCCTTGCTGACAGGTATGAATTTTCCTTTTCCCAAAGGAAACTAATTAATATAAAAGTATAATCTGAAATAAAGCAGTCCCATAACAGATTCCAACTCTCCAACCTCAGTGGAAGTTCACACGCTATATAGCAATTCTGTCCACCCGGCGCCTAAATTCACACTTGGGAGGTTCTCTATAATAGAACCCTTTCTACCAATATTCTACCATAACCAGCTCGGGTCCAGGTTTGGGCAGCTTTCACCAAAATCTCTCTACGCCGCCGCCCCGGCATTGTCCCCCACATTTCGGAGGTGTTTGCTTTTGCAAATTCCAGTTTTGTTCGCTGCGCTCGACTGATTTTGGGACGTCTTTGTCCTGACTTATACCTGCTGCTGGACTGATGGCCCTCGGTGCGGGGAGGGTGGAGAAATTGAAAATCCTGTAGACTTTTTCGAAAAGGCTACTAGTTGTTGTGGTTCGTAAAATTATATTTATGTAAAGTATGTTCTTACCTACACAAAAATTCAAGGGCAAGTCTTCAATTTGGCTTATATTTCACTATTTCTAGCGGTGGTCACAACCTATTACATCTGCGTATTCTGTATTTCTATAGAGGTTGCATTTTTGTCCGATTTTCACGAATTTTGGGCTAAATGATCCTATTGTAAATCTGTACGTTAAGTTCGCTAACCTGAAAATTTGGTCTATCGAAAGTGACCTTTTGAGGGGCGTGTGCTATGAAAACTGAATTTACAATCTGATTTCCATGGTATAAACACGTATGGTATTGTATTTAACATGTATACGAAAAACACCCGTTGAGCCAGACCAAGATGGCGGTGGAAAATCTTAGTCTGGCTGATTGGATGTTGTTTACTTTTAGTATGCACGTATTTTTGTTTTGTTTATTCATGTCAGGTACGGTGAACGGTGCTATAGGTTGTCGAACTAACTCCCAAAAGTGAAACTAATTTTAGAAAACTACCTACACTATAGCCGCTATAACTATGCATCTGGGGTTTGTCGACATAGCAATATCGTGTTTGAGTTGTCTTGAAAGTACTTCAACAAGACAATTTTTCGCAAGCTTTAACCATCGTTTCTGCAACTATCTGAGGCCGACCTAGCTTATTTTTAGATAGAAAAATCCCTCTACTACTAAAGTATTTTAAACAAATTTTATGTTAACGTTTGCAAAGTATTTGCTGTTATTAAACAGGTTTTCAAGAACTTTTAGTGCCGAGCTCGCCGCATTCAGGATTGTTTCCGGTTTATATACGAGTCACCTACTGGGGCAGTTTCTGCAAAACACACGTTTTTCGCACGTCGATTTTTAAAACTTTAAAATATTTATTGGGTTTGTGATTTTTTTCTGCGTTTCCCTACCAAAAAAATATTTTTATCATCCTTATCACAACTTGGCAAATCGATGTTCAAGTTGACCAAATTTTAATAAATGTTTTTAATTACCTAGAGGTAGAAGATTGATGAAGAGTGTCGTCTTTTCACTTCTACCTTGAGAATACCAGATGCAAAGTTATAGCGGATCTAGTGTAGTGCCTTTACTCCTGGTTATTCTGAGGGATTTTATATATTTTCTTGAAACAGACAAGATCCAATATACTCTATATTTAAAACAACACAAGGTGTCAGTGTCATCATCCTAATACGAGAGGATTAGCAAGAATGCCAACCCCTCCCAAGTCTCAAGTACAATAGATCTCCCTACATTAGGCTACACTGCGCTGCGCTGAGAGTGTGGATTTGCAAGCTTCCAAGAAGGGAGGGCAATGTCTTGTCTTGGAGAGAGCCAGAAAACTTTCCCCTAGTTGTCAACACAAGACAACACATGTGTTCAGGATTCAGTGCTGCCAGTTTGAGGAAATTAACGACAATAACGCACCAAACTTGTGTTGTTTGGCAACACTGTCTCTAAATTCCAGCTGTCAGATGATTTCATCAATTTGTTTGTTGGTTAACTTGAAGACATTAAGGGCCGCTTTATTTTCAATTCACCCTCAACCGGTGGTTAAAATTTAACTGGCAGCCAACCAATAGGAAAGCAAGATATGTTTTGAAGTTAAGTTTTACTTTGTCGGTTTTGATTTTGCATTTTAGTGTAACATTTCGTATTTAGCTATTTAAGCTTAATGTATACGTGTTAAATTTAATAAATAATGGAAAAATAATACCTTTATTAAATGAATGATCTTCAATAATTCAATTCATTAAATGTTTTCAACGGTGTGTCAAAATGTAAAGATTGCAGACTGTAAGTGGTTAGGTAACCAGCTGGTTAGCAGGCTAATGAAGAAGATAAAATAATAAACGTTGCCGACGCGGAGTGGAGCTACAAACACTGGCGTGATCCTAGCGAATTTCCTAAATTTACAACATAAGTACTGTTATAGGGGGGCGTTTCCCTAAACAAATAAATTTGTAAGCTATAAAACTGTATAATTCTATTTCGATTGAACTTGGTATACACATTTATGGCACAGTACCTTATATGTATACCAAAAATGTTCCAGTTTTGATGGTTAACAAACCCAATCTAGATATGTACAAACGGAACATTTATATCAAACGTTGTGAAAAGCAAAAAAAATGCGACCTGAAAAAATGTGACAACAAAATATGTCGTAAGTGTCCAAAAGCGGCCGAAAAGAGCACTTCCGGTGTAATTCACACCCCGCTAGGATTCACAGTAGCAATGGACTACGCGTTGGCTTTGGTTTCAAGTTTTTGGTTACTGATGGTAGAATTTCTTCTTGTGTTCTACACAACTCAACTTTTACATTTCTTCTGTGTTTCTGTGTTCTTTTTGTTCCTTTAAGATTGAAACCGACCAAACCGTCCGCAATAATATATCAAACTCAAGTAGTCTATGGGTTTGGTCATTTTTGTGTTCGTTCCAATAACAAACAACGCTTATCCAAGTAATAGATGATAGTATAGAAATACGGAATGCCCATCTAGACTTCGGTCTGACCACACAAACATCAGCAGCTCTCCAATATCCACGGTATCAGAGCACTGAGCAGACAGGTGTTATTGACTGCTGCAGTATGTGCTTGCTGCATCCGGATATTTGAGCCTTGTGTACTCAGCAAGGAGGAAGTAGGTGCAGCAGACGCTGAGGCAGCGCCGCCAGCCCTGCTGAGTTTTGAGAACGCTGACGCGCAGTGTCATCAGCATATCTTGCTGCTCCAGAGCTTCATCTCTCCCACGGTCTCAGCACGGGTTTCCCACCCAACCCATGTGTACAATACATCTTTTTTCAATAACATCGAGTCATTAAAGGGTTGAAAAAATACATGGTATATTTTTATTAAAGTCGTATGTGACGACTTTTTGTCTGGTTTTCCCATTATTTGGTGCACAAGTCCCTTTAGTAAATATCTAGGTTAAATATGTACATCAGCAAATGGAATCCCCGGAAGGACCTTTTGGGTGCGCTTCCCCCCAAAAATTGGATTTTTTGCTATAACAACGATATTTATGATCCGATTTAGATGTAACTTATAAACAGCTGTTACAGATGTAAAAGGTTATGTTAGCAAATAGTTTTTTGCCGCCATCATGGCCATGTACGTATTTTGTTAATTTTTAGTACACATGTTGGGTATTATTGAACACAAATAAATGTGTATACCAAGTTTTATCGGAATCAGATCATGAATACAGTTTGTATAGCATCAATCCTCATTTTTAGCGGGAAACTTCCTACCAAAAGAGCACTTCCGTTGTAAATTATTCTTCGTTACAGGAAATCGCTATCAGATGCCAGCGCTTGTGACTACGCCCCGGTTATGTTTTTTTGATCATTTAATTTTCAACTCATCAAATGTGTTAGTTTCTAAATTCTATTGCTATATTTATAGACTACATTCAACCCAACATGTGTACCAAAAATCAATAAAACTTATTAACCCAGACCAAGATGGCGGCAAAAAACAATAATTATATATAATTTATACATATTTGACTTATGAAAGTTTTGCCACATGACTCAGAAAGTGGAAGGAAGCTCAAAACTGCAAACAGTTTCGTTCTGTGTGGCGAAAGAAATGCGCCTACGAAAAGTTCACTAAATATAGTACATTTTCAGTGTTTTATCGCAAAGACAGTTGGTAGCTCTGCAGTGTGACTTATCCTGGTGGAAACCTCACTTGGTTGACCGGGTCGCTTGTCTATGGCCATTCCCTTTACTTCCAGTACGACCACTTCATCACTTCAATCATGATAAACTCCTTGTACGGACTAATTGGTAACAGTCCGTTATAACCTTCCTCCACTGACCGGTATATCGCCGTTTCATTCATTCACCTTGTCATAATAAAGGTTTTAACAAAAACACTTTCATGCAAGAGCTCTTACAGAAGTCCTATGTACAGGGGATTTTAAAATATGGTAGCGAACTTCCTGCTGGTTTTTACGCTAGAACAAGGAAAGAAATCCCTGTAAACGTGGGTCCTAAAAGCTTAATTTACCCGCTAGCATTTAGTTTTTTAACTAATTACTTATGATCTCCCACACCACTTAAAGAATTTAGCTCAACTTAATATACATTTGTATCTAATCTAAGTATTTGTATCCATGAGAAAAATTGATCAGGATTATCAAACTGACTGTTTCAAAATGGTGGCTATTGTATGGTCTATTGTTTTGGCATTTTGGTGTTGCATTTTAGTTAGTGAATACGTTCTGAGGTTTACGATGAAACGTAAAAAATAACGTTTTCAGCAAATCTTATCACCTATCTACTGACACAGAATTGATTGAGAAGTTACTGTAGAAATCGTGGCAAAAGCGAAGTAATAACGTGAAAAGGTGCCTGTTTTCCAGCTAGAGTTTTCCCTAAAACTACCTTGGTGTCAATAAATAGGTAATAAAATTTGCTGCGAAGCCATACCTTTTCAAATTTTTTTGAAACCCCCGCCGTTTATCCGTTGATTACGGTATAACAACAAAAGCCTCAAAAATGTCATACAATAGCCACCATTTTGTAATAGTAAGTTCTATCATGCCAGTATTTTTTTCAATAATGGTCTTACTTAGAAGAAATCTACTAATGGTGTGGGTGATTATAAATAATTAGTGGAAACCCTCAAATATGTCATACAATAGTCACCACTTTGAAATAGTAAGTTCGATCATGCTGGTAGTTTTTCATTGATGGTCTTACTTTGATCAAAATCTACAAGTGTGGGGGATAATAAATAATTAGTATAATAAAACCCCAAAATGGAGGCCAGTGGGTAAACTATTTTAAGACACATGTTCATGGTTTATTTTTTTATTGTTTCGCCATAAGAAACCTACCCCTGAAGTAAGTCAACATTTTAAAATCACCTGATGAGATTTAATCCCTCCATAACCGCTGCCGCTGATGGATGTAGTAGATAGTTTCTCGTGCAGACACTCGTGCAGGTGACTATAACAGGTTGTTTTGTTCTCAAGGGTGAAAGTTAGGGGCTGCATTCCACAGAGCAACGACCCCCGATCAGCTGACCAGCAACCCGTTACACGGCCACAGAGTATTGCACTTGTTTTCCTGTATACTCTGTGACCTGTTTGACAGTTTGAGGCGAACTGCCTGTTTCGGCCATGATTTCTTTAAATTTAGTTAAGAGTGCGCTAGTAATATAATGGACAATGATTTTAATTTTGAATTTCGTCCCGTAAAACAATGTAAAAATATTCATTTTCTTGGGACGCTTCACACTTGTTTTTGAAAACAAAATTTGTTTCAAAGTTTATCAAATGTTTCAGTGACACAGTCGCTGAGCCGAATTTCTATTTTCTCCTTTTAATACCGTGACATAATTTCAATAATTGAGGAAATGTTGTATTTTAATTTCTTGTTTGTAACTATTTAACTAATAACATTTTCAAAAGAGTGGTCAGCGAAGTCATCACAGTACATTGTCATCTTTCATATAAAACCTAACAAAAAGAGATATGATGAAAATTCAAAATTTAGGCTCTAGGAGGATAAAACAAAATGTTCAACCGGTACTTAATATTTATTTTCCGTTTTCCGCTTTCAAGCTTCTAAAATACCATCATATTTCACCATTAACATTGTAAGCAAACAACGTATGTGACCATGCTGAATGTTTACAAAGACATACGCGTATACAGAATTCCTAAAGAATTCGACGTTTGAAATAAAAACACTGCAGAGAGAATGTGCTATTTCATCCTCTATGGATCAGAAATATAAAATATGTAACAATAATAATGGCACCGTATTTACCATGTGTAGCCTACAAACAGTTGAACAAAATCAATCAGCCGGCCAAAATAGCAACAATAAATATATTATAAATTCTCTTCAATTAAAGCTCTAAGAATTTTAAATGGTAATAAATCCGAAACTGATATATTTTATGATAGCTTAAGTGGTTTTTAAAGAAATATAGCAACCTCATTTTTAATTTTACATGTGTTACTACTTATTGTAGAATTAAATTATAATACTTTATCAGTTGTGAGTTAAGTAAAAGTTTTGTTAATTTGTCTTATTACATAAAGTTTAAATTTGTGTCTTAGTTTGTATTTTAGTTGAAAATGCCAGCAAATTACATATATTTATACACATAATTTATTTGTAGATGTTATAGAGTATTATCATTTGGATTGTTAAGATAGCTGTTTGGGATATTACGACCTGTAGCTTTCAAGTAAAATACAATAAATAGTTATTTTTGTTATAACAAACCCTAAGATATCCAGTAAAGAAGCTTTTGCAAAATTGACTACTCTTAATTTAACCATTATTTGTACCCATAAAATAGTTTCTATTTCCCAAAAAGTAGTTTGGACACCTTAAATTGCACTATACCATTCAAAAAGCATTACAATAAGAGCTCAGTAAAATTTTAATAAAAAATATGTAAGGAAGTACGTTTGTTTATATTACTTTCAAATCGTTGGATCCCAGAATAAATTATTTTTACCTGTCAACGACAGTGACATTTTAATTAGTGGGCATAAAAACACTTTGCGAGAGCAGTCCAAACGAAATGTGTCCTGCACCGGGAATCGAACCCGACTTGAATATGATATTCTACAGCTGATTTGGATGCCGAGTCACAAGTGGGTTCCCCGCTGCAAGATGGGTCGAGGGCCAGGTACAAAAACCAACAACACATGTTGGAACAAAAGGTCCCGTTATCGCAGGAAGGGGTGGAGAGGGGAGAACACCCACTACAAGGAACAGCTGACTGCTGACCTGTCCGTCTTCTGTCAAAACTGCAGTGGGGGCTTCGAGGCAAGGTCATTGCAAGACATTAGAGAACACAAACACATGATTTATTGCGTAAACAAATATCAATTTTGTCAGCCAAAAGAACAGGGTAAACCCAAGCATTTTAGTCTTTTTTAATAAAATGTTTTACTTTGAATAATATGACAATGTGCTGCAGTGACCCCACTGATTACTTTTTAGTCAAATCAGACGAATAACAAACCGGGATTTCAAACATTTGATTTATTTTAACTCTGTATTAATTTTGGGATATCATAAATAAAAATCTGGCTCAGCAATTTTTAAATATTTAGTCAACTACAAAAACAACGTTTATTTAATAAAAATACAACGCAAATTATAGAATTGAGGTCTCATTAGAAAATGTGTTTAATTACATCATTAATGTAAATATCTATACCTAAATTATTGTTAAAAATAAATGTCAAAAAAAAAAATCATTATAATGCTATAATATTACTGTCCAGGCGAATGGATAATTTTGGTGTTGTAGAATAATGTAGGGAATTTTTAAGAAAAATAAAATGTATTATAATGGTGTATTATTGTATGAATAAATAATGTTGTAAACTTGTAATAGCATACAGTACACATTTCAATAAAAACAAATAGACTACGGTATCGTAAAAAATTAGTGAAGTATTTCCCTGTAACCTTGTAGTAAAACTTAAGATGACCTAGGGTCAAGGCTGTTATAAGTTCATTTATTAATATTTTATTGACGTTATCAGTAAAATTACGCAATCTATGTAATCACCGCAGAGTACAGCGGAAGTTGGAATAAACCACTGGAATGAATGAGTGACTCATGTAGGAATAATGTTTTGGAGTCAACAACTGCATTCAAAGGGCAACAGAGAACTTTAAATACGAGATGATTCATAAAAAAAGAAGATAGTGTCGAACTCGCGCCGTACGGCGCAGTGCGACGTCCGCTGACGCGCCCTTCCGAGTGGCCGGCGCGGAGGAAAAAGTAGTTCCACTATTAAACCGAAATATTATTGACAGTAAAGCTTGTCACTCACGGGACATGAAAGAAATCGATAGAAAATGTTTTTTCACACATCATTCTCAAGTTCCAAGGCGTAAGAGTCCTCCGTCTGTGCGAAAAGTCGAATTGAATGTAGAAATTGACAGACGATCTGACCCATTTCTAACTTATTCCCGCCATCGCGGCAAGGTCGGTGTGGCGGAGGAATACGAAGCGCTCCGGGTGGAGCCGAACTGAGCAAGTGTCAGTCAGTCGTTCAGTGTTGCTAGGAACAGTCGGTAGGCTCCGTACTTCTATACCATCTGAAACGACAGTTCGAGTTCTACCTCTGGATTTCCGTGCACCTACACTGAAGATTCATCGCCAATTTGTGATCACTGTGGAATAATGTGTGTTAAATGTTCATCTAGTACTTATCAGATCGTGTCGTGTATTGGTTTTTTCCATCGGATTAAATTTCCGATATAATATTGCAAGTGTTATCTGGTGTGCCGGCCGGCTTTTTAGAACTTGTGTTATTCTGTGTTTTACTTCGAATCTTCTTATTGGATATCAATATTCAGGTTAGTATCGGTGATTTACAGTGTTTTATTATGTAGTACTGTAGCTGTCAACGGGTTTATTATTATTCTTGTCTTTGCCATACTCATACGTGGCACTTAGTATTGTACCACGTCATCTGTTTTAACTTGCATTAATTGCGTATTAACTTATTGAAATATCTCTATAAGGGAGTATAAAACCTCTTTCGGTTGCGTTTTAACATATTTAAGGAAGAAGAACGCGAATTTCGTCGATATTGTGGTGGGCGTTGGCCGGCCTGTCATTCCCATGCCGGGCCGGCATGATTTTGACAGCTGTTAGGCCAAACTGTCAATACTTGCGAATCATTTTGTTTGTTTATACATTAATAAAATGGAGGTTGACATGCAATGTGACTTTAAAATAGATGAATTCTTACGAAATATCTTCATAATATACATTGGTATTATCCCATATGATAGTGTAGGTGTGGCATATTATCATGAACATGTAATTTGATTTCGACTTGACAACTATCAATTTTTCACTATTAATTTTTTAATCGTGCTGAACGTATATTCACTTAATGGATATTGAACTTTGAGGAGTAAGTTGTTTATAGAGTTATTTTTAGCATCGTTATTTATAATTTATTAAATATATTAGGCCACTACGCATTTTGCAACTTTTCCGAGGTTTGTTTTCAAATTAGATAACTGTCCCAATGAATTTCTAACCAAACTATTCAGAACTTGAACCAAACTAGGACCATTTTAGGCCTACACACTGATGGCTAAGAACCCATCTTGTCTAATACCCAGGTTAATTGACTGACAATCACTGTATGTATTTACTTGTTTCAACAATTTTATTATAGTTCTTTTTACTTTTACTGGTAACATTTAATAAGCAGTTATCCGAGTAGGATTTTCTGAAGAATACATTACAAGCTATATTAGGTTAGGCTAGGTTGATAATTCGTTCTTGTTGGGGTTTTCGTTATTAACTTAGGGTTATACTTTACAGCTGAGATTAATATCGTAGGATTCTTTGATTATAGTTAATTAGAAAACACAACTTGCGAATAAAAATTATTCCAAACAACATTTAAGTGATTAAATATTATAAAACAAACTCCTAAACTGGTTTGAAACTTAAAAAGACCATTCAAATATTATTATACTACAGCAGGCTAGATCTATTATTACTGTTTACCCTTCTAAGATGCTACTAGGTATTTGGAGCGTGCTTTCCTGTTAATACATTTTGTATAAGAACAAATCTCCAAAAACAGTTAATAGACAGTTAATATTTTAAAACCTTCACCAATGCATTTAATTGAATTTATTAAATCTGTACCCCTAGCCAATAAATTGCAGTGCTTATGAACAATTATTTTGTTGGGTATGTCTAATGACAGATGAAATTCATCTGAATCTCGTACTGTATAAAGTTAACTAACTTACTCAAAGTTGATCCCAACATTAAGCTACTGTCACTCCTGATACATTAAGGATACCTTATTTTGGCGGATAAGTAAACTTATTTCACAATTAGTCAAGATTGTAAACTAATGTTATAATTATATGATACCGAGCTTAAATAGTTTCCATTGTGCTAGGTCATAAACAATTACGTGTATATTTGTCAGAATCACATATTTTATTAAGCTAGTCTCTTTAAAAGGCCATTTAAAACCAAATTTTCAAAATTTCGTAGCTAATTTGTTGCAACTTCATTTTTTTTTTAACATTTCAAAGGGAATATTGTCAAACATATCTCTCACTACTATGAACCAAATGTCGAGATACTTGGTAGATAATTATGTAATCTATTAATTCGATTGTCTAATTTCTAGTAATCCTTAACTTGATTTTCCCTCACTAGTTTTTTCTAATTAAAATTTGCAAGTTTAAGTTGTAAAATATTACTTTTGTGGTATAAAATAAGGTCGTTGTGCATAAATAAGATAAAGTTATAGTATTTTTTATCTAAGTTTTGAATTTGGATAAAACATTTTTTTAGGTACAATATTTTTATGCTCTATAGTTTTTATCCACAAGACCAATGCTGATAACTAAGAGTTAAACGGAATGTAGAGACATAACTTAGGTTGATTAATCACATTCAGTTCAGTTGTATTATACCGTAAGAACTTCGTACTGATAGTACTGTAGTTGAAACTGTTCAAGAGTACATGTTAGCTCTAATAGATGGCAGCTCAGTGCCTCATAGAGAAATGTGTTGGTGAGATCTGAATATTTTTGACAAAATATGTAAAAATAATCCTGGACCGAATTTAATTGGACAGTCCCAGGGGTTTAGATAATATTTTTCATTAAAAATTATAACAATTCAACATATAAGGGTATATAATTATGTGGGATCGTCTAAGGCGTTCAGTTTCATCTAATATCAAAGTTATCTTGATTTATTATATTTTCAGGATTTCTAAAGAATTCTTAGGTCCTCTATCCGCATAGAGTGTTTTTTAATTTAATTTTTCCAAGTTACGACGCTTCTCTCATAGTTTTGTAGATGTTTAATTCATAATTTATATATTTGTAAAATGCCCTCGATGTTTAGTTTTAATTAATTTCGGGGTGCCTACCAACCTAGAAATCCTAGAGTATTATTTGACCTGGAAAGGTTACGTGTTTTTGTAAATATAAACACGTTTTACAAGCTAAAGAAATTTTTCAAATCGCCAGAAAAACGTCTTAGAAATTTATAATTCGAGTGCTACAAAAGCCAAAAGTTGACGTATCGCCTTATAAATTGGCATTAGAAATTAAGGATTTCTGGATTTGGGAATTTGTTTGGTAGACACCCTGGATGCCCCTTTGCCAACAGACAGCTTGTGAGTAGTAGTGTTTGGTTGCAGAGGGGATGATGCCCGTCCGTGTGAGGATCTGCGACCCCTCCGACCCGTTCGCCCAGCTGGGCAGCGACCCCCAACACTCGAGAGACGACCTGGCCGAGTTGTTCAGCGACACCGACCTCATCTTCAGAGGCATGGACTTCGAGTCCTTCGGTCTGGACGACATAGACATCAGCCTCTTCGACGACAGCTACGACTCGGACTCTGACTGCAAGAGCAAGTTCCGCGAGAGTAGGAATCACGACTGTATGTGGGGGGGACAGTGTTGCAACCGCGAGTTCCAGAGGACTCAACCGCCCCCGGTGGTACAGAAGCCTCCCGCCCCCGTACCCACCCCCGCTCCCACCCCCGCGCCTGTGCTGTACACTCACAGTTCGCAAAACAAAGTGGTTACCATCCAGAAGTGCGTTGCGGGCAAGTGCGACGAGAGGACAGAGAACGTTCTGGTCGTCACCAAGAACGTAAGAACACCTGTGATAAAGTCAGAACCCGGCAGAAGCTTGCTTCTGAACAGGACAAACGTGCATAACCCCTCCCCTGTGAAAACTCCCCAGCAGATAAAGCGTGAATTCCCCACTCCCCAGAGCTCCAGGCCGGAGACTCCCCAGAGTATATCGGACTCTGACTCCTCCGACGATGACCTGAGTCCCATCCCCATCGACTCTCAGAACACCTCAATCTTCCGGTCAGCCCTGGACGCGCTGTCCACCTCCTCCGGGTCGGACTGGCAGGAAGACCTCATGTGCATGGGCGACAGCCGAGGACGAAGAACCAACCCTGCTGCCACCCCTAGCGACCTCCTGCGCCTCAGTGCTTGTGCCAAGTCTGACCACAACTACGACGGCTCCAGTAAGAACTTCAGCACCGAGGGTCTCGGCGTGGAAACTCCTTCCGATTCTGGTGAGTAGCCTACTGCCGTCTTCTTCTAGAATATTAGTTTGAAGTGAAGGTCATTGGTCCTGACAGACCAATTTTTCTGTGTAGTATAATTTATACATCATTAATAAAACTCTGGATATGACGTTCTTTTCCAAATTTGTATCTGAAGACAATTTATTCATCCTACCACTTCCATTGATATTGGACGACAAAGGGTTTGCAAACGTTTTAAGCATACACCTTTTAACTAAATTTCAAATTGTAACTAATGTTCAAATTGGTTTTGCTATTTTGTTATACTAAAATTGTTCTCTTATCCAATATCCATAGTGTTTCCAATCAAGTAATATTAAATACTCCATGAATGAGGATGAAAATTATTGTTTACAATATCTATTATTTGGTTATAAAACAATAAATCTGCGAATACGTAATTTTGATATCCATTATCAAATACTTATTTCAGTACATTATCGAATGTGAAAGTAATCGTTTTTTTACAATAATACTAAGTACTTGTCAATCATAAACAAATTGACAGCTTTGAGATGATAAACAGGCTTATTACGGCGACGAGATTATCTTGTTGGCAGTGGACTGTGGAGCGTAATGTTCAGGTGGACGGCGAGATAGCGATCAAATCAAGAGAGCAGTGGCCGGTGGCACAGTTTGTCAGTGCCATCTCGATATCTCAAAACAGCGGGTCGGTGGCAGTGGTGGTGGTAGGGTTTCAATCTAGGAGGTCGTGGCGGAGCAGACGGATTGCGCAACACTCGGTCTTGGCGGGAACCGATGCGGTGGTGGGGGAAAAGCGCGGGAAACTTCCCCCCTCACCCCCTCCTCACCACGGGCCGTCTCAAGGTCGCATTCCACCATTCCCCGTCTCGCTCGCACTGTTCTGTACTCTGTGGGATTTAACATTTAAACCTCCTCCGGACCATAAGTGGCTCGCCGGCCGGCCGGTCACTGCAGCCACCAGCCGTCTGTGGTTGTCTGCGGATTTGTAGCTGACCAATTGTTTTTTACACTGGTTCAGTAATGATGCTACTAGCGTGTAAGCGCTGCCGTGATTCCAAGCGAATTTTCTGTAAGCAGAGGGATAATTTACGCCGCGGATTATCTTTTGGAGAGTGTTTCTCCCAAAACACAAATACTTTGATCATATGTACGAATAGAAATTATCAAACACGAATCAATGAAATAGTTTGGCCGCCACCTTGGCCTGGTTGATTTAATTTGTCTGAATTTTAGCACTGTACACTTTTTAGCAACGGCAAACCAAAATTAAATCTTTCTATTGAGTTTCATCGAAATGGATTATATAAATTGTACTATTTTAAAGCCTAAACGTCCCATTTTTGGCAAAAAGCTCCTTCAAAAGGTCGTTTTTGTGAACCGATTTCTCTAATTAATAGTCTATATACACATTTAAAAAATGACCATTAATACAAGATTTTATGAAAAATGGATGAAAATGCGATTTGTAGGGTACAGAGTAACGCATAATTACGTGGAAATATCGTCATTTGCCTCAGTAAAGCTTAAAACTGTTAACGTTTTGAGTGAATTTGTTTGAATTATTTAATTAATGAAAAAGACCATGTTTATCTCCACATAGGTATGAACATATTTTCCACGTGAAAAACAGTTTTTAAACATGCTTCCCTTGGTTAGCCGCAATAGTCGATCTTTTCTCATCAACATACATAATTATTTCTATCAGCTCGACTTGTGACTTGGCATTTATACGTGAACTTTCTACAGCCGTTATCTGGCGAGTTATGCGAAGGTCGTACCTACATTCCAGCCTAATCTTGGAAGCGAATAAATATTTACTGCTTGTCCTACAGCGAAGTTATTCGGCATTAGAAGTCGGCCAGGAATTCGTCTGTTGTGCTAGCCAACTCTTTTGTTGGAATTTGTAGAGCGGTTCTCTGAATAAAATCGATTTTATTGAGACGTATCGTAAAACTTGTATCGGCAATTTCAAAGTTGTCTTCAAGAAGTTCCGTTCGGAAAAATTACGAACATGCCTTTCAATCCAATTGGGTTCAATTTCGCGCGAAATGTCTTCGTTCAGAAAAAGTCCATGTGGTTTCCATTTCTGGGGCAAGTCCGTCTATTTTCAGACGTAAACACAGGTAGCACAACATCAACAAATTCGACCTTGTTCGGTCGGACGCAAGTCGCCCAACCGTGAAGACCCCGGCCTTCAAAACAGTCGGTCAACAGCCGATCATATGATGCCCGGGCGTCTTTTTGCGAAGATTTGGCAAACCTCGGAGCTCAAAATTGTTTTGAGCCTTCGGCGTCTACGCTTTCTGCAAATACTGGGAATTTGGGGTGGGTTTAAGAAAATTAGGAAGATTTATGATAGACGTCAGGGGAAATGCCAAGATCCTTTTTGAGCAGTCTGTAGGAAAAGTCCATTTCATCCAGATTGAGAAACAAATTTAAACGGTTCACCCATAGAAGAATCGGTTCCAAAACAAAAAGTATGATCCAACGGTTTAGGGCCTTCTCCCTCTATCCAAAGCCAGATGCAAACTTTCTGTCCTCAAATGAAAATTCACGAAGCAGTCATATCGTCAGCGTACACGAAGATTTCGGCAACCTTCGCTCGATCCGCGCCCCGAGGCAAATTGACCAATCTTGCACTGCCGGTTTTTTTAATTCATGGCTATTCCTGTAATGATTGCTGGTGCGAAGGCTGCAATTCCGTTATAATCGCGTACAAACTCGGCCCACACCATTGTTTTTGTTTACGTTTCAGTTTATGACTTCGTCTCTGCAGGGGTCCGTGTCTCTGGATTGTTTCACTTTTCAAATTCCAGTGTCAGTTGGACTTTATTTTTCATTTTAGTTTTTTTTTGTTGTGAGGTACAGTAATAGTTTTTTTAGTACTGTTTCTTTACAACTTATTGCTTACTTAGCATAAATAATAAATATTTAAAGCTTATTTTGGTTTTCATTATGTTTGTGGGTTGGTTTAATTTTTTAGGGTCGTATGTTTATCTTTATTTCGATCGTTTTGGTTGCTTGCGGATTCTTGTTGTCTTATTTATAAACTGTTCTTTTTTATTAATTTATTAATCTTCACTTTTAGGTTTGTTGTTTTTGTTTCGAGCATATGTTTGTTTCTATTGCCTGCACTCTATGATTGGGTCTGTCGACCAGCAGCCCCTATGTATGTCGATGACTACTACTACGGGCCCCTCGCTAATAGTCAATGAGCGGATGAATGGGCTAAGCCAATGACTGTTTGTCAATGGGGGGGGGGATTACGTAACTGTCAAGGTCAATGACCCCGGTGTCCAGACAAGTTGCTGAGGAATGTTGCCAGTGCAGTCTGCGGGGGGCAGGCGCGAACGTTTTCGTTTTTGTTTTACTTTCACGAGCCGCATTTTTGCTCGGTTGGATATTTCAGACGTTACTTTATTCATAATTGTTTATGTTGAGTTTGTTTAAATGAGTCGAATTCTCCGTTCACAATCATTGCGCGTGTAACCATATTTTGCCATTTACGTAATATTTTCTGGGGGTAGCGCTCACTTCTGAATATTTTAGTGGTAATTTCAGCAGATTTCGTCCTCAAGTAATCCCAACCTTTTAATTTTTAGGAACTTTGGTGCTTAATTTGGCAGTTTTGCACAGTTTCATGAGCTTGGGGCATTGGTTTCAATAACATTTCGAAACATTTTAGAAGCCTGCTCCGACCCTATGGTTGCTTGACGAAGCTCTAGTTTCGAAAATACCTCCCGCAGAGCCCATAAATCCCCAACCGTTCCATGCCCAACAAAACCCTCTCAATTCAATAAAGACCTCATCCTTTCATCAGATGGAAGGAGGTCAACCCGAAATGCGCTGACCTCGTTCGCTCCGCGGGTCGGCTGGCGTTTAAAGGGCCGCGGAATTCAAAATGGCGGCGCGGCGAAACCGCCCCGGCTCCAATTACAGAGTCGAGGATGAGGATGAATAGCGGCCGGTCTGGACCCGGCGGGGTGGAAAAAACTGCGAGATTTTTCAGTTCCCGGGAACCGGCCGGGGCCTGGCGCCACCTCGAACCGGCACCTTTGTCAGATAAGGACTGATAAGGGGGATAATTGGGGGCGGCGCTTCGGTTCAGGCTTGAATTCTGTTTAGTAGGCCCCTTTTGTTGGTTTTCTATTTTTGGTTTCGGTAACTGCTTTTTGTCGTGTTGTGCGTTCATGTTTCAGTTATTCATTACTTGCGCATCGTCTAGTTGGGCCTTCTTGAGAGGGCTTGTCAATGGAATTAGTTACGTCACGAGCTCTAAATTACTCCGGAAAAATAACACTTTGTTTCAAGTCCATCATAAGTTTTTCATATGGCATTTTGTTGTTGTTTCATGCGTGTATAATGTAACTCCTTCATCCCAGGTAACTTGCTAAGATTTTTTATGCCCTTCGTGATTTTTTCTCAGGGCATTCCCAAACTGCCAGTAAACCGTTTGAATCTAAACGCTATTAGTTTCCGGTAAGTGTCGTGTTGGAACCTCCCCCTCCAGACGGCCTGCTTTGACTAATGTTCCTTGCTATTCATGTGTGGAACCACCCGCAGACAAACACATGTTTCTGACGTCTGATTCGACACGCTCTCGCTTGACGCGATCACCCGTTGACGTGAATAATGGGTAATCGAACAAGGGTCGGTTCCGTCCGTCGAGGGTGGGTTTATTTTTGTTTTGACAGTTTCTATTTAGTCGGTGTTTCTTGCGTGCTGGTGGTTGTTGGTGGGGAGTTTCGGAGGTCGGACGAGAATAGGCTACTTGTCTAGCCATGGCCGCGGAGTGGCCAATAAATTCAAAGCTGAAGGTCAAACTGCTGATTTATCCTAGTAATGGATTATCTCTTCCGTTTATTTTTCGTACTTGGATCCAGCGAGTGGACAACCTGTTGCAAGGCCAACCCTTCAGCCTCCCCTTGATCAATAGTCCCGCAATAATAGCAGCTTTTGTTCTTCTTTCATTGCCGGAATTTCAATTTTCATCCGCTTTCCTCCTCGGGGCTGTGACAACGACCCTCTCCCCCGACACAATGGGGCAGGGGAAGTTGTAAAATAAAGCAGATGCTCTTTATAACTTTGGCATCAGCGTCATCAACTAAATAAATATGTATTTTTAAAAACTGTTCTTATTGCTTATCACTAACTTCTTCAACCGCAAGAGGGTTTAAAAGATTTGTACTCGTCAATAAAACACACTAGGTTCTTTCAACGGTGCGAATCTACAGTAGTGGGGATGAATACGTTTGACTCTTCCTCTAGGCCACGACGTTCCCAAAGCTCACTGAGTCTAGACATGAGCTCGTTGTGAACTACTGTATTCACATGGTCGACCCACATTGCGTCGTGGCTGGTCGCCGACATCGCCAATTGTCTCGCGGAAGTCTCACTTAACTCTTCCTTGAGACCATTCATTCATCGCGAGTCTTCCATGTCATCACCGCTTAATTCCTTTCCCACGACTGTTCACGGAGTTTTGCAAATCCGCCGGGGATGGTTGGCAGGGGAATGCACGCGTGGAGGATGGAAGAGGGTGTTCTCTAAAAGGGGAAAACTTCAGGTATAAGAGTGTTGGAGGGAACATTTTAGCTTTTGGTAGCTATGTTAGTTTCGGGGGGTAGTAGCCTATGTTGGAGCGGTATGGGTCAAATGATCAATGATCTGCTTGCATGATGCTCATCTTGTTCCACCGTGTTAACCACTGTGAGTTCGTGATGTCTCTTTCCCGCTCGGGTGTAACAAGCAATTACTTCTCGCCGAAAGAAGTGTGTGAACTGGCAACTATGCGCATAAATCTGTCAACTGAAATCCTTCGGAGTCCATTCATTCGTGACCGTGACCCCTTCACTTCTCTCCTCTCTTCCTCTTTAAGTACATTCCTCTTTCTTTCTCTTCGGTCGTTCCCACGCCGCGGCTATTCCTGTCCGTGGCCAATTAGAATTTATGCTCTTCCTCCGCGTATTATTTAGCACCACTGGAATTTCGCACTGTGAAGTTGTTGTGTTTACTGCAGGCGTGTTTTTGCTTTAATATGGAACTGGTTTTTGTTGAATGAACTAGACAACTTATGTTAGTAAAGTCATGTCGACATTTTTAGAGGTTTTATTCATTTTGATGGAGACCTACTGGCTAAAATCTCCGATTTGCTGTCGATGATATTTTTAGGTTCAAAATTATTTCCTTCCCAATTTTCCCTTCTCGTTCAAAGATCTATGTAACTGACTTCCAGTGCCAAGTTTGCCTCGTGCCCCCGCTGTGCCTCGGCGGGCAAAAGCACATTACAGTGAGGGCACGGGCAGGGTTTGGCGCCTTTTGGGCGGCTGAATGGGTGGCAGTAGACGGCACTCCCCAGAGTTCAAGGTTTAGGGCGTACTACAGGGCGGGTTGCGCAAGGCAGAGTACTCGGGTCGATAGTGTCAGACGTGACGTCACCACCCGGCAACCCCCTTGCACACGACACGCCCAATACGTACGTACTCTAGCCCATGCCGCCTCGTGTGAATGACACCTGTATGCCTCGCCGCATGGTCCATCAGTCCGCAGTGACTAAACAGATCGGTAGTTTTCGGTGTTTAAGTACCTTGCGAGAGTCATAGTAACTCCCGCCGCTCTGAGTAATGCATAGAATTTCTGTTTATTTATTATTCGGAACAGTAATATTTGCTGTTTAGGTGGACAAACGTCCATAAATTACCGTATTATTGCTCCCACAAGGCACTTCCCACTTAGAAGATAAGATGCCGCGGCAATGATTTACCTTGCTAGTAATTCTCGATACAAAACGATTGACAAGCCTCACAGAATCAAATATTCATCGCTGTTGTAACCAGATCCGCTTAACCCAGTTACAGCAGTTCAGCTGGCAGGAGGCAGGAAGGCCTACTCTGTGACAAGTTGTTATACAACAGTGGAGATGTCACATTTCATTGTGTCAGCTGGTGTTTACCTCTAGGTAGATAACCCTTATCTCTGGTCACAAGACTTAGCGTGAATGGTGTTTCGTCACTGGTTTTAATTCAAATGAAGATGTCTTGGCGGCAGAAATCAGGATTGTAGTAGATTTTAGGATTGTTTGGGGGTTTTAGTTGGAAGCCAAGACGTTCGCGTAGAAAAGGAGATATTGAATGAATTCTTTGTCAGTTTCCGGTTTAGGACCATTTCAAGGGTGGGCACCTCAGGAAAGCCTGAAATTCGTCCGCACAGGGAAGTCACGACACCACGCACATAACAACTTCTTTCAACTGATGCGGCCTAACTGTCAAAGGGGTTAACATGGCTATGTTATTTTACCCTTCAAGATAATGTTTAAACTAACAAACTTGATATTTTTGATACTATAAGAGATTTTCTACTCTTGTACTATTTTTTAATCCAGTATTCTACTTCTACAAATCTAATCTAAAAAAGTGGAATTTTTGTGGTTTTAACTTCTTAGATTGTAGGATGGACAGGTACAATTTCGACAAAAACTCTATTTGATCTCTTGCAAACCTTACACCCGCACGTCGCTGTGGCAGTGAGGCGGACCCTTAATTTGAACCATTGATTCTTGTCTTCATTTTGTTTGATTTCTTCTCCACCTCAAAGCAACCTCACCGATTATCGTACCCCAAATTTCACATTTACCAGACTAAACGTACAAGTAGTTTTAGACGCAATTTGATTTCGCGGCGAGATTTTCGGAGTTCTGTTGCTAACAATTCAGTGAGAGAGAGAGAGAGAAGTGGGTTGACTGCTGAGGGCCTCGGGACGGTTTGGGCAAGACGGTGCGGTGTGCGTGGCCACCCAGCGCGGCCCCTGAAGGTTGTTATATTCACTATATGACGTACAGTGGCCAAGGCCGGTGGTAGTAGACACTCTTGACACTACACAGAGTAGAGTGTAGAGTTCATTCATGCAGTGGTGGATTGCATGTCGGTGCAGTAACGCGATGGGCGGTGCCCTAGTAAGTACTCACTTCATTCAACTACAGCTACACGACCTTGAACATGCGGCATGAGCTATGTGGGTCAAACTTCCTGTCGTGCCCCCCGAGTCCCGGGTCGCTATTTTTGCTCTCAGCACAATTTTGGGTATAAAATGCTGGTTTCGATTAATAAATTTAGTAGGCGTCATAAATATTTTGATTTAGCAACTCGTATGTCGGATATGGGATGTGGTAAATAATTCGATCGTCCGGAAAAAGTACATAGTGGGTATATATTGGTATGGGAGACTTGTTTTCCCACCGCCATCTCGGTCTGGCTGTTAAATTTGGTTGAATTTTGCTAATTATATACAGTAAGACCCATTTTTTGAGGGGAAACGCCCACTCTAAAGGTTACTTTTGGTGTAAACTCCCCGCTCCGTTACTGTAAGTTCGCGGGGATCTAAAGAATATATATATAATGTTCTTCAATTTGAATCTGGGGCTGTTGGGAAACTTGAAACTGAAAACAGTTTTGTTCTAAAAGTAATGCGACAAGAGTAATACGCCATGAGACGTTTCGTTGGCGACAAAAAATAAATAGCTCTATTTCCTGTGCATGACGCATGAATTACTTGTGACAGGTACATACATAAATAAATTCTTCCCTAACCAGCTCTAAGAAATACCAATTGGCGCGACAGAACACACTTGATAAGAATTGCAGATGGGTTTCTTTGCTAAGTCGTGTGGTGGACGGCATGGGAGACACGTTGCGCAACAATGCGGGGTTGTGGGGGGGAGGGAGGGGGTTTGTACCCTCTACCACTCCTCCCCAGCACCACACTTTATATCGACCCTGTCTGCACCACTCCCGCTTCCGCATCCGACTTCTTTGCCGCGCCTAGCCGACAACTGTCTTCAGTTCAAGATATGATTGTCTCATCCATAATGATATGATGGATTTTTAGGACAATTATTTTAAAAATCCTTTATTTTTTAACTTTAAGATTTCTTATTCCTCGATAATTAGAATGTATCTAAATGTGTTCTGCATTTTTTATCTTCCCTGCGTCACTATTTAACAACAAATCACCAAGTTTGTGTTTCTGTTGCAGAAGAGGACGAGGAGATCGACGTTGTGTCATTGAGCGAGAGGTCGTCCTCGAGCAGATCGAGTTCGTGCAGTAGTGGACTCCCCACCAGACCGACGCAGCGCGACCAGCGCCACCTAGAGGAGATCACCACCTCCCTTCTCTCCGCCAGCGAAGCTGTCAGCCGCAAGATCAGGCAGACCTACGTCTCCCAACAGACCAAGTTCAAGAGGAAAAAGTACCAGTCGGAGAGCAGCGAGGACGATGACGATTACGAGGACGAGTACGACGAGGATGAAGAAGTCTACCACCAGAAGTACCACCGGCAGAACAAGCGGCAGAAGCCCAGCGGAGTGCAGAGCGTGAGGAGAAAGAAGGGCTCCGGAAGATTTAGTGGAGTCGAGGAAGAGAACCAGGAGAAGCGAGATCAACACAACAACATGGAAAGGATGAGGCGGATAGATTTGAGGAACTCTTTTGAAGAATTGAAAGCGTTGGTACCTACAGTCTCGAATAAGGACAGAGCGGCGAAAGTAGTGATCTTGAAGGAGGCGGCCGGATACTGTCAAGACCTGCAGGCCGAGAGTCAGTCCAAGTGTATGCAGGTGATGGCACTGCGGAAGGAACAGGAGAGACTGCGAGGGATGGTGTCGAGTCTGAGGAAGGCTGCAGCGATGGCTTGTGTCAAGATGCCCAAGCGTGTTATCTAAACATTACCTGTAAAGTATGTACCATAGTGTAGATAGTTTTCATAATATGAGTGTTTTTGTTATTTTTATAACACGCTTTTTTCAACAAATGCTGTGCTTAGGTTAGGCTTTACTGGTAGGACTCGATAGAAGCTAGTGCTAGCTACATGCCAAAGTATATAAAGGCTTATCATATAAAGACAATAGATTTTCTAATGTAACTGCAAAGGCTGACCTTGTTAAACTCTAGGTTATTCTTCTGTTTGCTCAAACAAATTTTATTTAACTGTTGCGAGTACAGATTTTGTAGCTGCATTTGGTAAGTTAGTTTTTTTACTGGACATCAAAATAGCCTAGGTAGACTTGTAGTTTTGTACTTTCATAATACATCCTAGTTGGGTTTCTCAAAATATAGTTATTTAGTTATTGTTATCCTATAACGGGCGTTACACAAGTATCATCAATTTATTCATGTTTTATTTTCCTTACATAGCTATCTGGTCATCAAAAGTAAGATATTTTAGAAGAGTCAGTGTTAACATTTAACTTTTGTTGGATTTGTAGATCATTCCCAACACAATTTCGATTGTATTATATCCGAAAAAGAGAAGTAGTGATGAAAAATGCTGGTGCTGTGCGTTGAATTTGATTAGAAAACCACATAACGTATTAATACTATAATAACGTATATGTCATAAATTATTTTGCTAGATAAACACACTATTAACGAATATATATACTATCCTTACTATTACTAGCTGATAAGTTACTTGCAATGGTACAAGTTAATATAAATTTCCGGCTATTCCAATATTTGAGAAGTGTCATAAACAATTGCGTTTTCTCTGCAGTGATCTAACCTAACCTATAACAAAGTAGGTTAAACAGGGTGTCCAGCAGATGTGAATTCGGGAATTTTAGATATACGGGAATTCCGTCCCTGAACCGGGAAATTTTAGAAATTAGGTCGCAAAATTCTTGATTTTGTCACGGACGCTAACGGGAGGTAAGAGGTCGCCTCGATCGGTAAAGTCGTTATTTCGTTTTGGAAGCTAAACAAAGTTGTGGTCTCGTCACGATAGCCACAATTAGGTAGGCAAAACCTGGAAATCAGCAAAATTTTCCGGGAAAATACAAGAGTTTTGTTTTCCTTGAACGTTGGACACCCTGTTAAATCAATGTTAGGTTAACACGCTTTCGGACAAACAGACCACCAATGTAAAATCTATATTCCTGAATACCTCAAACCGAGTCAAGTCAATCAATGCAAAAAGTGTTCATATAGTTTAGTTATGTTTATATACTGTACTGTACTACATACGCTGTACAAAGTAATATTATACCTTCTAGAATAGGTGGTTGCGTTTAGTTTAGCGTTACATTTTCAAGTATATATCTTTATTTGTTATTCGTGTATGTAAAGTTTCAAAAGTGGTATATGTTGAAAGTAGCCGCTCTTGTAAAATCTTGTGTTAATATGATTAGTGATAATTAATTTGGTTTTGTTTTGTCAAGTCAATATGAAGTTATTTTGTTTTTGGTTACCATTAAGTTCTTTTTCAATATGACTGTATAGATTTTCTTCAGTTTCAGCATACTGTAGTAGTTCTTGTTAGTGACTGTTTTATCTCGTTACGTTATCATAAATTGTAAGTTTTGTTATACAGTTTTATATCATTTGTATCTTTAGCTAGAACTGTAAGCAGTTGGTGTCAATTTTATTTTCAAGTCAGAATTTCGGAATCTCTTCTGATATTTAATTTTGGAAGGACTACGGCCTAAAATTATTCCTATTTTTACAGTGTAGGTTAGGACAACCTATTAAACCACAGGGAGTTCCATTTGTACCAGAAGACTCTAAACTAATGTTCGATCCCTAGTTCTCTTTCATTTTTCTCGGCTGTATTTCTGCATTTGTTTTTACAGTCTTCCAAGATGCTTTCGGAAAAGTGCCTCAATGTGTGCCTCGCTGCGGGTTTTTATTGCAATTTTTTATCAAGCCCTTGTTTTAAGTACATGCAATTGATCGACTGTTTTATGAAGTCGGTTAAGTTTTTACATTAGTGTGGTAATAAAGTTTAAAATGTTGGACTCAGATAGATTTTCAGGAGTTAACTCAACATTTTGAATTCAAGCTCATGTTTTTGCAATTTTCACTGCCGGTCAAGAATGAGTAGTGTCTGTAAAGTAAGTTTAGAAAACTTGTATACGTCAAATTTTTACCAAATCGTGGCCAAGGCACATGTTGTTTTAATTTCTCTTTAAGTTTTCATGTACTTACTAATTCTGTGTTATGTTTTAGTATTACAGTACTTTTCTATAACTATGCTATTATCATTATTATTACGTTATTGTAATATTTTCAGTTGGTTGTAGTTCCTTTGTAACCCAAACTATATAAAATATTACAAAACAATAGCAAAAACTTAACAGTTGTCTTTGTCATTTATTTGGTACTTCCTTAACTCCCATTTTCCCACTCCATTATATTGTTGCTAACCCGAAGAAGATTTTACTGGAAGCATATAATTATAAGTTGTGCAGCCAATGCATTTTTTAAGGGGATAAAATGTATTTTTGATGAAAGTTGCTGCCTTTTTTATACATTAAAGACTAAAATAAACTGTTATGAACTGACAACCTTTAGGTGAGTCAGATTTTGGAGCTAGGGATGAAAACCAAGATATTTGATTTAGTCTGTAGATGTTTACCAAAAATGTTTCCAGCCAAGTTGTAAAGATGTTAAGTGTGGTGGAGTCAAATTTAACTTTTCATTAGTCATGAATCCAAGAAAACCTCTGGTTCAGAAAATTAAGATGTGCGTGGTATAATCCAGTTTAAACGTATTCCTCCTCCTTTTGGAATGTATCCTTATTCCAAGTACGTAATTGCGTTTTGGTTTACCTGTAGACCTAGAAGAGTGAATATGCCTACAGTACATTTCGATACAAAAATACTCCATGCCACAATAATTAAGTATGGCCCTTCGGAAATACTTTTCCTACAAGATAATTTTAGTTCTACAGGACAATTAAAAAATAATGTCAATTTGTGTTATAAAGAAAGTCTATCGTTAATTTGATATATATCTCTGAATTTCGAGCAACCCCCTCTGAAGATGTTCAGCCGCTAAAAGGTTTGGTGAGCTAGCATTTTTCATTCTCAAAACATCACTGGAGAACCCAGAATATCAGTCTTATCCGCAAAAATTCAAAGAGATAGTGGAAAGGAACAAGAATGCTTTACAATAGAACGTGCGTCACTGGCTCGGCTGTCTTGTCATTGATTGTATTCAATCATTCATTCATTCTATATCAGCATTGCAGTTGGATGAAGTGCATGAATCATGAAGAAGATATTTCTAGATCGATATGAATGCTCTTTTCATTTACTCTTCCGATTCTATTTAATTGAGAGACAACGTGTTAAATAATATTAAAAGTGAAGTTGACTTAGAGAAAATGAAGCATGTGGCCAGCCTCCGGTCAAAATTGACAATTCGACAACATTGAACTGAACTTGTGTTATAGATTTTTTAGGTACGACTGAAAATGTTCGGTCAATTTGGAACGTACTAGACATTCTAATGATGTTTTCAATTAGCCTTTATGGAGATATACACGGGGGTTGTTTTTTTAGTCGGGGGGCTTTTCCCAGGTAAATATCTAAAGGATATATAAAGAATCTAAATATATTAAGAATCTAGATTTATTTTATCTAATCCAATTCCTCGACAGTAAATAAATTCCGCCTGTAATTAAATACAATTGTTATACTCATGCATTTTTAAAGCTCTGTTTCCATAAAAATTCAAAATGGGCTTCAAATAATTAAACGCAGAGTAACATTAAATTTTGCTAATAAACAGTTATTTCAAACTTCATATTGATTAAAAGATTCTCATAGTCTGTGGTCAGATTTATTCCTCCCGGTCTTTCTCTAGCCACTACTCTGCGGCGTAGGCCTAACTGAAACCAGCTGATTGATAAATAATCAATCATTGTCTTTACCAGTTTCTCAATACAGTATTTACCTTAAGAAGTAAAATGTGCGGTTTACGTTATTCGGTATTCTGTTTTCATAATAGTGATGGACTTTTATGTGATGTGGTGATGGACATTCAGATAATCTATATACTATTAGTATTTCGGCTAGGGTTGTCCGGAGAGTTGAGATCTCGGAATCTGGCGCAGCTAGTAGTAAGTGTTTCAATTTGTTTGTAACTTCTACTTGAATAATGTTATCTCTAGTCTTGGTTTAAAATGACCATTGGCTGATCGATATTCTAAGATTCGCAGTGGACTAAACGGTACATAAATGTACATTATGTCGTGAAATGTTCCCGGCTTTTATTGTTTTGTAATTAGTTACAGTGAGTTAAATAAGTAGTGCGGCCTTTCGATAAAAGAGCCGCTGTAGACCTCTAAAGTTTGACTTTTATTGGGCTGGACGACTACAAAACGCCTGTACTATCTAGAACTAATGCAATAACTGTTCAGCTTATTTCTTTGCTACAACGTTTAGAGTTTATTTTTGTTGTATGATAGAATCCGACTTAAGTATATTGTTTATGTTACTATCTTCTCACCTCTTTATTAGCGAGTTTTCTTTGAAAATGGAGCTATTTATTTCTTTTGTTAAATGGAACGGAACGTCGTAGAAAGGAGGGGTCCTGAGTCAAATGGCTATAACCTTGTATATTTATGTGAGTTTGACGAATCTACAGGCCCCCTTATACCTTTAGCGGATCCGTGGCGGATTGGTATCGCACGCGACTCCGCAGCTCATCACTCCGGTGGCGCGGGTTCGATCCCCGCAGTCACCACTTATATTTGTAATGTGACTAATACGGTGACGCTAGGTAAAGGTCGAGGTTGAGTGTTGGAGAGGACTTTGTAGTAGTAACTTCGCCTCGTTAAACAAGACAAACTTTACCTTTTTACCCGAAATGGTAGAAACTAATAGCTCTTTTTTCTATGGAAATTCGCTAAAAAGTATCAAACGCATCCCTAAACTACGAGAACTGTTCGTGATCTTCCGGTACGCGCGGGAGGAGGGGGTGGTTATGCCCCTTGTGCCCCTGGCCTGGGGCTGATGGAAAGTAGGCATGTGCAAATATCTGGCCAGGTCCGGTACGGATTGGACAGACTCTCGCTTTCCCGCTGAGTCTGGAGCAAGGGTCTGCCATAGCTCTGCTTTCTCCCGGCAAAAACCTCTTACGACACTGACTTGTCCACAATTGGGATAAACTCGTTCATTCATGATTGCCTGCTTCTAGTAAAACCAAATCCGCAGAGTAGGCAAAAAAAGGTAAAGCTTGTCTTGTTTATCGAGGCGATGTTAGGACTACAAAGTCCTCTCTACCGCTCAACCTCGACCTTTACCTAGCGTCACCGTTTAGTTACATTACAAATTGTAAGTGGTGACTGCGGGGATCGAACCCGCGCCACCGGAGTGCTGAGCTCCGGAGTCGCGTGCGATACCAATCCTCCACGGATCCGCTAAGTTCCAGGAGTGGGTCTTGATTGAAACAAATAACACAATCTATAGTATAAGTAAAGTGCCAAAGATCGGAAAATGGTTTTATAAAAAAAGAATAAATTCAAACATGATATTTTTTCAGAACAATTTCGTTTTCCTGGTTGCCGCTGTTTTTTGTGTCACAAGTTATTTTTTGCCCTTTATAAATTTTTATTATTTTTTTACTTGGTATACTTTTTTTGGTAATACCCTAATGGGAACATCACTAGCATGGATGGTGAAATGTACGGCCGATTATTTATGGTATTTTTAGAAACTCCCTTAAAAAGCGGAGGTTGCCAAATGTAATATAGTCACTTTAACAATCTATCCAAATCATTAACTTCCGTTTAGAAACAGCCAACTGCCGAATTAACGCAGAAAATGTGGTAAAACAGGATATAATAGCACTTTTGTGTTTTGGAATTTGTAGGATTTGCTGTACAGTTAATATTAAACAAAAGTACCATGAAATAAATTTTAATGTATATGCTTTACCAATGGTAAATAATGTACAGTAAAATGAGTATAATATGTAGTTATCATCCATTTGCCTGGTTGTGCGAATTTATGAATGCTTCCATTTATTATAAACATAGACTGATGGACTTCATTTGACAGTGGTATAAATAAAGTTTAAAATTACAGATACGAGTATAATTCTATAGCTATGTAAATATCCTGTCTTACTAGTGGTAGAGTAGGCTAGTCATGGTCAACACAATTTTGTTGTAAAAATGACTATACATAAATAAGTTATGTAAGGGCCGTTTTGGGCTCTATTCAAGGCTAAAGGGGGGTTATCATCTGGACCCCCCTTGACTACGTCCCTGGCATGCGGCCTGCCCTTAAAACCTACAACAGTTCAATCAACACATAAATTATAAAACGTCCTTCCTTCGTAAGTGGAAATTCGCTAGGATTCACGGTAGCGCTTATGGTGGTATAGTGCGTGCTTCGCACCAAATCATCCCGGGTTCGATTCCCGGGCGCAGTGGTAACTTTTCACGAAAGCCACTCTCCGAAGTTCGGAAGTCACACTAAAGTCGTTGACCCAATCTGAGGAACAGTCAGTCCTAGTTTGTTACAAGACTCCTCATCCATCAAAACACTCATCACACTCACCATCATTCCATATTCACCTTAAAATACCCTCTAAGAGTTGTCGGTGTCTCGAAGCAAAGTAAAGTACCATGCAGTAGCAGGATTCTCGATCATGAATGAGACACATGAAAGCACCATTTGTCCAACTTTCACTCCAAAACAGCCAAACGTATCATGAACGCAGTACTACCAACATTACCGGTTATCTATAGGTAAACGTAATCCTGTAAGAGAAGGGCGTTCAGTGACCTGAGCGCGATGTGCAAAGTGCATTGTACTTGTACTTGACAAAGTCAAGGACTTCAACTCCGCACTCGCTGCAGTGAGCTACTGACCGCCTTACTAACAGTAAGAGTCACGTGACCTGGGTTCAGTTTTGGCAGAAGAGTAGTTTTATCTGGTGATTTCTCATGTTCAAATGCAGTGATAAAAGAAATCCGTTTTCAATTCACTCGTTGCCTGTCTGACTGTGATCCAACCAATTGTAGGAAGTGAACTCTCCCTTCGGGCTCGCTCATGGTGTAATTTGTTTTGAGGGATGATGAGATGTAGTTTTGTTACAAACTATGGGCTCGCTGGCCTACGACCCCCACTCGGCCTGCGGCCTGGTATTTTGCGGACATTCGCTACGCTTATGATCAAGACAAATTTTCTTCGCCCACTTGTTTTATAGGACAAATAGTTTTGGAAGATGTAGTCATGTAGCTGTAATAACCAGAGAAAAAGGGATACTTTTATTACGCTATTTGATACTTTTATTCGCTCCGCTCAGAGTTTGCTTCACCTTCGTCCAGACCAACGTGTTTTCACTGCAAGTTTTATTACGTGTCATAAAGGTAAAACGTATTTTAAATTGTATTGAAACCGGACTACTAATAACGATGCTATAGCGAAAAATCACGTTTTTGGTCACCATTTTGAAATAACTGAATGAAATATCATAATTTTCAGTATATTGACAAATAGCTAAATAATACACTTTATTTCATATTTCATCAAATTCGGTGAAATTTGCTGTTTTTAGATCATTAAAACCACTTTATTTAAAGTCTGGTCCTGTAATCCATAAACCGAGATATTTACAAAACAAACACTTTTTTTTCATGAAAATTGGACAAATCCAGTTCATAGCGTCGTCATGTCCGCAAATTCACGTTCGGGTCAGGATCGGTGCTCATTTCACAGTTCCGGTCTGGTCTTACCATTTACCATAATGTCGGCATTAATATATCATTTTTCCAAAGTAATTTAATTAAAAAACTCATTCTACAAGATCCACTCCCTACGTTACAAGATTTTATTCACAACTAGTTTTATTAAAGTTCCAAAGTTAGTTAAAATGTCATATTGTATTTTAGTTGCAAGCCGTTTTAAAATACGGTTTTAGTGACATCACAAAAACTATGGCGAGACGGAGCGAATCAAAACCTATAAAGATTATTGGCCCACCTTCTCTGCACAGTGCACACACCACACCGTCTAGGGTACGCCACTGAATACCAGCCCTTACTTGATTTCCAGCTGAAGGAGACGCCTTCAACCAACCCTAAATACTGCCCGCAACACACGTCTGTATTTTAACACCGTTCTCGCAAGGCGACCCCTGAAACAGAAAGGGGCTCAAAACCCCTACTTCGAAATTTAAATGTGACCATTAAAACAATTTTACATTTTCTAGTATTTTTTACAATTGCCCAATTTATCAGGCGCGATTGCAATAACTTTTAAAATTATTGACCCAGGGCCCCAATCTGTGAAATAAAGTTATAGTTTTTCGTAGCCTAAAAGTATTTAACCTCAAAATGTGTCCGGCTAAGTACCTTTCATTCTGACTGAATGAAGTTAAAAGTTTTCAACATAGACCTTTAGATAATTCAGTGGACTGTGTGAGGACAGTAGTTGGCTCAAATACGGTTTCGGTCTTGATCTGGTCATAGGCGCCGTCTATGCCGCCGGATATGTTCGACTTCCCGATCTACCTCCTGAAAATATTCTCATGGGAAAGGAACTTCAGAAAAGAATCAAGTAAAAATAGATATCTTCAAATAGCGTGGGATCCTTGTTTAGTCTCCAGTTTTGTGGGAACGTTTGATTTATACGGTCACACAAAAGTTATAAAATTTCTTTACCGGTTGGATGCACATTTTTGGATTGGCCTTGGTTGATGATGCCAATATTCCTCGCCTTGTATGTATGCTTCTGTTGTTCTATTACGTTCTTGTAAACATAATTATTCTCTAGCCTTGTTTGTTTGCTCGGTTGTGTATGTGCAGTCCTGATGTATGTGCGAATATCTGCACACAAACACTATACTGCAAATACCGTAACTAGGCTAGCCTGCAAAGGGTTACTGGGTGTTTATTTTTAGTTTGTTCTTGCATCGATTTAACTTCAAGCATCGATTGTTCAACAAAGCTGAATAATTACCTGGTTTTAACGTTGGCAATATCGTCTCTTACTAAGGGGTGGTCATAGCTCAGTGGTATACAGTGTGTGCCTCGCACCAAATCAGCCCGGGTTCGATTCCCGGGAGCAGTGATAACTTTTCACGATGGCCACTCCCCGTGGTTCTCCATTCCATTGGTCGTTGGGCTTAATTAATGATCCAATCTGGGGACAGTCGGCCCTAGTTTGTAACAAGACTACACCTCAACACTCAACACACTCACCCTTCATCCCATATTCACCTAGGAGTGGTCGGTGTCTCGAATCAGAAAACTAAAAACACATTGACGCGTAGCCCCAAGCGCTACTGTGAATTTTGGCGAATTTCCCGTCCCGGAAGAATAACTTTTACCGGAAGTGCCTTTTTGATGGAGCCCTAGAAAAATAGGTTTATACTGTAAGAATTGCATTTGAGATCCGATTTAGGCCTAGATGAAACTTGGTGAAAACAATTGTGTTAACATGTGCACTAAAAATCAACAAAATCCAATCAGCCAGACCAAAATGGCGGAAAAACAACGGCTGTACGGATTTTGCTGATTTAGGTGTATCAACAAATTTTGTCATACAAATCTGGAGATGTTTAGGAAGCTGAAACTGCAAACAGTTTTGTCCTAAGACGTTCCACTCGATATGGCAATAAAAATGAATAGATCAATTTCCAGTTGGATTTGCTGATCATATAAAGGCTGATCTGGATAATTGGATAAGAGAATGTCATGTTAGTCTAATTATTTCCAGTCCAAGAAAAGTGAAAATTAAAATAGTAGCAATGTTCCACAAAAATGTTTTGGAGTTTTATATTCCGAATCGTTTAAACGCTCGTGTTCTTAAATTTTAGAAAATGCCTGGAAAACCCTCAAAGTTTGAAGTTAAGAAAGTACTTCTCCCCTAAAAAAACGTAATTTACAAACAACCTGTTGCATCTGTACTAACTATACTTTGCTTTGAAACACCGACCCTTCGGAAACAACAAATATGGAATGGTGGGTGATCTAGTACGACTGTTCTCCATAGATTGTGTCAAATTGATACTTTGATTCGAGACGCCGACCACTCCTAGAGGGTATTTTAAGGTGAATATGGATGATGGTGAGTATGATGAGTGTTTTGATGGACGATGACATGTTACAAACTAGGGCCGACTGTTCCCCAGATTGGATCATTAATATGACTATTGGACCAGATCATGACCATGGTCCACAACACTGACACCCAGTTACTGAGATGAGATGACAATATCACACACCAACTACACACACACATTTTGACATCTGAGCTTGAGATTGTTCACAATGAGATGATCATTAAACAGCACTGAGATTTAATCTTTTCAATTCAAATAGTAATACCATAAGAGGTGACATACACCAGAGATAAACTACAAAATTCTCTGTTATCTATGCACATACTCTTATGATACTAGAGGGAGGGACAACTATCGGATTGGGAGACACAGAACGGTAGTTTTGAACGTTTTGGAGACGTGTCTCTTTTTCAATTCAAAAGTGAGAGGTAGTGACATACACTCTCCAGACACTAGAGGAAGGGACAACTACCAGATTGGGAGACACAGAATGGTAGTTCATGAACGTTTTGGAGACGTGTCTCTTTTTCAATTCAAAAAGTACTATCATAAGAGGTAGTAGTAGCATACACTCTTTTGAGACTAAAGGCGTCTGTCTGCCTTCTCAGACAGGAGTTCATTTTGCCAACAGATTACCAAATTCGATCAAAAACGACAAGGCATTCAAAAATCGTCTGAAAACAGTTCCCATCTCTCAAGCGTTCACAGACGAGTTCATGGGACAATTGGTTGACTGAAGTGGTACTGTTCTAATGAATGGGAGAGAGTGAATGTACAATCATTTGTATGTTGGAATGAGATTTTCATTGAAGTATGAAAGGAAACTCTTTGCTCTTTAAAATTGACAATTTCCGAACATTTTATGTAAAACATGTTCTTGCAATATAATATTTAGCATCGCCAGGATTTTAGAATGGAGGATTGGTTTTCACGATCATAAGGTTCTTTTTAAGCGTATCCTATCGGGGGCTTGGCGGCATGGAATATGTATAATTTTGGAAACCTCCAAATGATTTCGCAGTTTGAAACTACACGTATCACTATCAGACACATCTTGAGGACACTTTGACCTTGTATTGCAACACGAGTGAGGATGGGGTGGTGGGTGGGGTGTGTGGGGGAGGTCAGGACCATGTTGTACCGGTTTGTTGTCTAGATTGGTGCGAAAATTTGCGTGCAGGTGGTGGTGTAAACCATACCGGGAGCTCTGGGGGGAAACTTGACCCCTCCGGGGGGGATAACTTTACCGAGACCAGCGGTCTAGTGCTCGTCTGGAAACCACAGCGTACATGTTGTACCGTGCTGTAGAATGCCAAGGAGTCTATAGCAAGGGTCGTCACGATGGGGGTTTTCGAGAAGGGCTGAAGCGATACATTTCCCAGCTTGAAAAATAAATTTCACCCAACTAGGGTCTACTGTTCTTGTCGACTTTAGATAGTGTCGAGCAAAACTGGGGATTTGGAAGTGAGCGATAGGGAGTCTTCCTAAGGAAAATTTAAAAACTCCAAAAGACCAAAAACTCATAATTTCTTCATCATTCAAAAGTGATATATTTTCGGGATTTACTGGGAAAAAATGTATACTCGTATGTTAAAATTGTATCAAAACTTTTGATTATTCTAGTAACCAATAACTAACTATGATCAAAGAAACAACTTTAGTAACTGTACTGCAGAAGGTTCTGTTAATGATTTGCTTGATTGGAAAGGCTATAGATTTTCAAAACAGTTTTAAATACTGACATTGTGAAAAAATCAATTATCACGATGTTGTAACGTCTTTACGGATGTTCATAATTTGTACCACCCACAAGAGTTCAAAAACTAAAAAGAGATAGAGTTATCCAGTTAAAAATAACAACGCTAACTAAACTTCTTGGCAAAAGTACCTTCCTATATTTGCGTTTGATTATTTATCGGCCCATTACTCAACTCGCCACACCAAATGTTTACAACTCCGATATACCAACAGTGCTGAAATTACGTCAGTATTATAAGGTTGCTCCAAAATGCATTTTTAGAACTTGTGGGACGTAACCCTGCACCGAACTGCAGTGTAGATCCGATGTCCAAGTTCAAAAAGTGCAATTCCCTTCCCATGATGCACCTGCACCCCCTCCCTCCCACAGTGAGGTCGGGTCATGGTCAAGTGGGTATTTACATGTCGGTGTCATCAGCATACAAGTACACCCAGAGTAGACCGCAACAAAGACTACAGCGTTTTGTTTAAGGAAATACAAAAGGGTGGGGAAATTAAATCGTTGTAGGATGAACTAATGGCACATTTCTGTATTTAGCCATTTTTATTAGATTTTGTAATAAGCGAAATACGTGTACGTTTTCAGTTCGCGTATAAGGGCAAGCCTAACTGAATTTTAGATTTTTATATCTCTGTATATAACTTTTGGTATTTCGTTGAGGATCTCGGGACATTTTTATAAGATTTTTACATCGATTACACTTTTTAGAACTACTCTAATACAATGAAAAATATTTACTAATTGACCTCAATAACTGTATTTTGAAGAGGATTTCGTGATATTTCGGAAGCAAGGTTCGAGTTATCAAAGCAGAACTACAAAAAATTCGAAAAGTCCAGTTTTTCTCCTGTTTTACCTATATAGCTCGAGGTTTCATGGGTTTAACTTCTATAACTACAGCGTACAGGAATTTTAGGTCAGCCAGCTAATGAAAAATATACTTCCCATTTAAAGTCTTAGTAGTTGTAGGTTTTTAATGTAGTTTTATAATTGTTTTCTTGTCATAGATATAATTTTATGTTACAATGTTATATTGTAGCACACATTACATGTTTTAACTACCATTCGTGGTTATTCAACTGAAAAAAGTTCTAATAGTGTTTGGGTTTACACAGTCAACTACATTTATTTTCCCCTACGCATATTGATTTTTTCAATGGTAAGGGATTACTTTTGGCTTGGTAATGGCATGTTTTTACGTGTTTCTGTCAAGTTAAAATTCTATATTAGTCTATGATTCTACATTTGTTGTCGTTTTCGAACATCGTCAGGGCAAAAAATTAACTTTAACTAGCGAATTCCTGTATTTGTGCCGAATTTTACAACCCCTATCTCTTACTTGTGTACAACGCGCTTGGAATGCGGTGAGGTTTTGTGTGATTGATTGTGTTGCGAGTCGGAAAGGCGTGAATGGAGACAAGGGTGTTACCGAGAAACAAAAACTACCCTTCAAGACACTTCCGGCTTAACACCCCCAACCCCTTCCGTCATAACCGTGATAAGAAACCCGCCCCTGCAATGCATACGCATCTGTCTCAGCCGTATCGACTCATTATACAGGGTTGGACAAAAGTGTGGATTATATGGTGTTCTTTGTTTAAAGTTTGTTGTTGACGATGGGAGAATTTCAGAGTTTAAACTATTATTGCATTTTCCATCGTTCGATGATCACGACGTTTCGGGATCTGCAATTTGATCCCGTCTTCAGGTGAAAAGTAACCTAAAACATAACACAGAATATTAGAAAATGAGCTAGCCTAAAGATCTTTTTTATTATTAGTATCTTTAGGCTATCTCATTTTCTATTGTACTGTGTTAAGTTTTAGGTTACTTTTCACCTGAAGACGGGGTCAGATTGAAGATCCCGAAACGTCGTGATCATCAAAAGATTGAAAATGTCCGCAATAATAGTTTAAATTATACAGTACAGTGTGTAGACAAAATAGTTTCCTTCCTTTTGTTAACAGTATAAACTTCGTGTTGATTTTTCTGATAGAATGCCTCGACAAGTTTAATTGAATATGCTCATACCAATGTATGAGTTGACACGAGTTGAATATGACGGTCGAGTTGAATATGAGACCTCGCTTCGCTCTGACAAACTGTGCTACTTTCTGAGAGCATTCCACATCGAATTGTTGTCCCGATAGTACCAGCATCACACAGCGCCTTGAGACGAGAAGTAAAAGTAAATAAAATGTAACCTAGAGGCAGCGATAATATCCGCATAAATAGACAAGGACGGGCGTAAACGGCACGTGGAGAGAATAGAGGACAGACCGTACAGAGAGTCAGTGCAGACAGTGCATGGGTGTTTTGTGCGTAGTGTAATGGCCTAGAGACTAGTTGGTGGTATGGTTGTAAAACCAAGTAAAACATATACACGTAGCCACAATCGTTACTGAGAATCTTAGTGAATTTCCAATAAAACAGAACAGTTTTTATTTATCTTTTAAATTAGACAAAATTCGTTTATACACTATTAGTAATTTTGACAAATTTTTTTAAGATTTGCCTTATGTATTTACTCTATGGTTTTGTATAGTAAACAAACAACAGCTGTTAATAGTTGTACTTGTTTTGACATAAGAAAGTTGTTTACTTTATGTATCCTAGGCAACCTAGGCTAGTAAATTTATTTAACTATTTCAGAAATGTGTTCTGCCCAGTGCTCTGAATGTCAAAGTGGAGAAATTCCAATTAAATCATTAAAATTACATAACTTGATAACGGAAGGTTCTACAGAAATCAGAGTTGTTTTGATCGATATATATACATAAGGTTTTGCCATATGACTCAGGAGGTGATGAGAAGCTAAAAACTCCAAACCGCACCTTTCTACGACGTGTCTTTCTCTTAGGCGGGAGAAATGAATAGCTGTATTTCCCATGGAAATTCGCTAACAAGTATGATGTGCTTGCGGGTGGATATTACTGACGTTGTTTGTGATTATTTACTAATACATCCAAGTATAAATGCCAATCTTAGAAAAAATATTAAAATATCTAATTTTCTAATAAAAGAAAATCTAACTACTATCAAACAAGAAGTTAACATCAAAAAATTCAAAAACATTTTATCCAACTGTTTATATTACAGCATCAGGGACTTTCTGGAAGGTGATTTTTAAATTACAGTGAATTTATCTTTATGTATTTTAATGTTGTTATATTTTTGTTAAACTTATGCACTTAATGTACCAATAGCGTCAATAAATAAATATATCAAATTTTACAAACAATCCCTCCCCTGCAAAAAAACACAAAAACACCAAAGACCTCCCCACAAAACAACCGAAGGCAGCAAAACGCTAACCTCAAAATTATTCTGATCAGCTGGGAATTGAATAGATTCGGTTGACAACTCAAGGACTCGTCTGGAGCAATAGGACAAGTCTGCGAGGGGTTGTCTTCACCCCAATTCTCATTTGCATCCATTTGTCGCTTTCGATTTGCATGTGAAAAAAGACGCTGGATCTGGATTCCGCTGTTCATCGCTCTCTGAATATTTAAACACATCTCCCACACTCTGCTGTCTGCAGACTGCACTGCACATACCCAACGGAACTTGTCTCTATATCAGGAATTTGCTTTGGAAGAAAAAGATATTCATGCCGTCAGCATGGTGCCTATAAGCTTACGTAGGGACCAATGAAATGAGCATCAAACCTGACCCCAAGAGCACGTTTTGAGCATTTGTTTAGATCTTTATATACCCATATAAATTAAAACAGGAATCGTTCACTTAGGGCTACTAATGTTATTAACAAAGACAAGTAAAACAGAGTAGTACCCTTTTCATATTTTAATTGACGCACGATCGGTTTCGGGAGCTAAGCCCATCGTCTCGGTGCGAATTCTGCATTTGTGCTAAATTTTACAACTATTTTAATTGTGAACAAGCGCGCTTGAATAACGCGCTCCCGATCAAACCGGTCGTGCGTCAACTAAAATATGAAAGGGGTTTTTGTAAATAGCTAGGTCGAGTTCGATAGCCAGCAAAATCGGAATACCGAATTTCCTTTCTTTTTGGGGAGGTTCGCCAAAAGTGAGTTTGATAAAAAAGAGTGCATTTAATCAACTGTGTAATTTTACGTCTTCATCAATATAATAAAATGTATGAAAATCATACTCAGTCGCTTTAAAACAGCGACCATCAAGAAAGTGAATTTTCGCAATAACAACGGACAAAGGTTTTCCGACATTTGAAATGAGTTTTCTTTTTATGATAGGCCTATGTATTAAAACTTGTGGTAAAATATCATGGCCGAAGCGAGTATAAATAAATAAATAAGTATCTTTTGTACTCTCGACAACAGCCTCACATGGCACCCAGTACTGGATGCAAAGCTAAGGCCAAGTGAGACTGTCAGGGTAGAGAACTAGAGTTACAATTAGCGAATTATATAGTAAGACATTGCAAAATTAATTCGCTTCACTCACGCCAGCAATGGTTTAAGCGTTTAGCTGCCTCTAGGCCTTGGCGTTTTCTAATTTTCGACAGATTTGATTGAAATTATTCAGTTTTTAACGCCCTTTTTATAATGACTCAGCGAAGCGAGACCTACTATTTAGGCCTTATTTCCTAATATTCACCCCTAATAATTAATGAAATGTACAAAATAAACTGTTTTGACACATCGTTAATACATGAATTAGCTATCGAATAAATGGCGATAGCTGGGGACGAAAATCCCCCAGTATTTTTGTGGGTTTTGCGTAAAACATCGTCGAGGCTATCTACTAGAATCAACCCGTTATGAGTTTGCAAAAATCATTAAATAACAGCTATTTCCAGTCACGTTAATAAAAACACAGATTTATTTTATCCCTCCATTAACCAGGAACAATGACCTATCCTAACCTCAACTGCGCTAACCGTATCCCACAGATAACTAGACGCAATCAGCTGTTCGTAGGAGACATAACCTATTCGCGTTCACCAAGGCCAGCACTGTTGTAAACTCCCGCCATAAAGCCACGTGCAATGCCGGCTCCGGTACTTTACCTTATCACTGTCATACTCTTCCTATCTGTGCGTTACCGTGTACACGTGTATTTAAACTGCTGCACACGCATCATAAAAACGGCTATTTACTGTCAGATAGTTTACGATAATTGTTCTTTGACATTAAATATTTAACAAAACTAGGCTACAATTGGTAAGACGCAAATGAAAGTCATGCTTAACGTTACCTTGACGAATGAGTGTGCACTCGTACAATAATTTAGCTGTTATAATCTCTAATTTTTGTAAAATGAATTTAAATTCATATCCGTATTTATATGAATCGCGGCATGAAAGCGGCAAATATTACAAAACGGACTTTTATGATTGACAACATATTTGGACAAAGAGTAAACTTAACCGCTTTCACAACGATAGACTAGTTCTTCCGGTGCACAACATCGCGTCAAAACATCATTACGATTATCTTGATGTGGAGTACCATCATTAGTCACTGATTGGCTGAAACTGAGCTACTTGCTGTCTGCTGTCCTATTGGTGGCAGGACTGCCAACCGTCCATTGGGGCAGGGATGCCAACTGTCGATGTTCTCATTGGCTGTTGAAAAGACTTCTTCACAGTCGTTGCCAGCTTCTTGAAAGTTTAATGCTGTCTGATTTGTTGAAGCTATTACCATGGATGTCTCTCGGGTAATACTGCAAAATTTTGGCTTTGTCTAATTCTACTGTATGTTTTGTGTTGTAATTGTGTTCTGCTATAGCCGTACTTTCAACATCTTCGTGTTTTGTGTATCTGATGGGTTCCTGAACTCTCGTTGAAATTAATCCTTTAGTCTTGCCGATATACACTGAAAGGGATTTCGTGGACTCCCGGCAGGCACGGTGGTATCTGGTCCTTCACAGGTCTCAAACAGTTCTTCATTTTACTAACTGGCATGAAAACAGTATTTATGTTATGTTTGTATAAGATTCTGCATATTTTGTCTGTTGTCCCTTGAACATATGGCATGTATATCTTTTGACTACTTGCTTGGTCCACCTGTACCTACACGTGGGTAATAATAATAATTAATGGCGGTCGTGAATTCCGCTATAAACTCTCGTCTAAGGTCGTGCAGGCATTGGTGAGATAAAAGTCAGTTCGATAGATCGGTAATATTCAAATGTAATCACTAAATAGTCTACCTGGTAAATTAATACCGTACACGGGTAACACGTTTCACTAAGCAACAACAAACCTAAAAAACAGAATAAAAACACGTGTTAAATAATTTAATAATAATCTGGATAGGCCGGAGACTCCATAGTCATAATCCGGAAAAGCGAGAAAAAATTGGAAAACCAAATAGTAAAACGACAGACAAAACATGTAGTGGAAAATTGACTTGAAGAAGCAACATGTAGTTATTCTCGTGTCAAGTAAACTATAGTTGACGTTATCGTTGTCAGAGGGATGAGGTGGAAAGTATTATACGTCGAGTTTGACGAAGAGAGACAACTTACATCCCCTCGGGATCGGATCAAAGCATTCTTCACATTTCTCGTGATAAAAGACCACTTTGATGAGTTGCGTAAACGTGGTGTAGTCTGTGATGAGGTAGGGTAGTTAGGAGTTTGGAATGGAAAGACATTCTAAGATCTTGAGGTGAACTAGCAGAGGGATATGGAATACCCTCCAGCTAAAGGATGACGTGGGAGTTTTCCTCCGGAGAATGAGCCAGATTTTAAGAGTGTGCAGTACTTGAAAGTTTTATTAGTTCACTAGTAAAAAAGGAAATTCAAATACAAATTCACAATTCTTCACATTTTGGATTTATGTTACGGTCTTATAAATGAGGAAATGATAATTCGGCTCAGCAGAGTCACTAAAACATTCAATAAAGTTTAAGAGTGCACAGTACCTGGCGGCCATTTTGTTTTTGTCTCATAAGAACAATGTAAAAACATCTATTTCTTGAAACACTTCACGCCCGCAATTTTCATCAGATATTTTTGAAATAAGTTTTATATTAAAGATGACAATGTACTGCAATGTCTCCACTGACCTCTTTTTTGAAAATTGTATTAATTTAAACGTAAAAACAAGAAATTCAAATACAATGTTTCTTCATTTTTTCGGATTTATGTCAACGTTTGTATAACTGAAAAAATGGACATTCTGTTCAGCGGAGTCATTTAAACATTGAATACACTTTAACACAAAGATTATTTCACAAAAATCCGCTGAATACTGTAATCGTGAAATGTCCTAAGAAAATGCATGTTTTTCATCGCTTTTATGTGACAAAATTCAAGGTCACATCCACTACTGCGCACTCTTAAGGGGTTGGGGAGGTGGTTGAGGCGCCAAATATGAGTCGTTCAGCACTATTCTTGAATATTAGCAGGTTTGACAAGCCGCTGAAAGGCATCAACTTTCCACCCCTCAGTTTTGAATCATACCCTTGTTCATTACACTACATTTTAGAGTTGGCGTTGATTTCTCTGCCCACGATGATTTTCACTTCGCCTCCAATTTTTCTGACAAAAGAAGTAATTTGCTGCTCAGTTGGTTCCGGGAGGGCTGCGTTTGTACTTTCTGTTCTGCGTTTCAGAAGTAATTTAAATGTACTAAACTTAGCATTCCCTTGTAGGCTAAGCGATTCTTCATAGGAAAGTATTCTTGTCTATCGACATAAAGAACGAAACGTCATAGAACATGAAGTATGAAGACGTTTTGAGCTTCCTAGCACCTCCTGAGTCAAATGGTTAAACTGTATACAGGGGTCACAAAAAGGTGTAGCGCGCTACGCAATCCGGATTATACATACAAAAGTAAGTCGAAAATGTCTAGTAACATTTTTTTATTTCGGCGTAGTTTAGCCATAATCCGCCATTTTGTAAATTTTTGAAAATAACTAATAATTTTAAAATTCTCTTCTTCAAAACATAATTCAGACTGCTGAGTTCAAAACAATGTTTACTTAATTGTTACTTTATAATATTAAAACATTTACTGACATTTATTTCTCATTATTATTTGCATCGTGACAAAATATGCTCTTTCTTTTTGGAAAAGGTAAATTAAAAAAAAATACTGATGACATCAAAAATCCCACCATGTGTTGTGAATCTGCTTGTCATGGTTGTAAAGAAGTGATATATTCAGAGTAACTTAAAATATAATGTATTACTCTTCTTTCCTAGCGTTTGAGTCATCATTACTCTGGTTTTTTCTTCTTTTTCCCCAGGCATTCACACAACATCTAGATTGCAACGGCGAGCTTGTATCTACTCATGCTATGCGAGTCCTGATATTACAAGGGTTGGTGGCTCGGGGTGGAGGTTGATAAAATTTTCAATTATTGCTTCCCCCCCCCTCCACCACTACCCCTGCCACTAGTGAGTGCCAAATATTGACTACACCTCGTGCCCTATCTCCGGATCTGTATGACCCTCCACCATGTCCTAACCCCCCTCACCCTCTACAATGCCATTTGCACCTCCACCCCCCCCCGCAACCAACACTTCTGCTGCTACCTTCCCCGTGGAAATGTGTGACCACCCTTTATCAGCGATGTTTTATTTTAATTAAAAGTACTGTACTGGCCCTTTTGTCCAAAATGTGTATTATACATTGTGGTATTTACTGAATATGTAACGTGTGGTATTTACTCTACATAAACTGCTTATGAGTTTAAGTAGGTTCAAAATATTTGTAGACGTATTACAATGATTTAGATATTCCAAGGTTCTTACTTTACACACATTTTATGTTAACTTTTTACAAACATTATTGTTGGAAAGCTCTGCCTAGAAACCTCAGAGTCGAACTAAAATGCGACCTAAGTGGTGACAAAGGCCAAAAGGTGGTAATTTTTATCCTCTTATAGGAAATTCACGATGATTCACGGTAGCGCTTGTGGTTTATCAATTTTATATGTAGAAAATTGTTGAACAGTGTTGCCATTTTCATTGACAGCACCTTGACACGCAAAGTTATGCCAGGGTATAAGCTTGCCTGCGGTGAGTTCAGTATACGGTGTCTGAGGTCGTTGCATCTGAAGCCCTTGCAATTGCACCCGCCATGTCATGCAGCCCTAATCACATAACCTTATCAGACATTGCAATCCTACCCTCCTCTCCCTTCCCCTCTCTGTGTGTATCCCCCTCCCATCACCCACCAACGACATGAGCAGGTAATCGCCGATGTTAACATTGTGAATCCGATTTGTAACTGATCGCGTCCGGAACTTTCGAAGGACGTAATGCCCATGGTGTAATAAGTATTACACTTACACTTATTACACCATGGTAATGCCTTCGTGAAGAGCAAAGTTTCTACAAAGGATGCTCATAGAAGAAGGGGTTTTCACGACTTGAAACCCAAAAGTGGTAGAGAGTAAGCTAAAAGCACTTCGTTTGGCAATCACTTATTACAATTTTATTCTGTGCGAATTATCTTCTCGTATAACAAAATTTAATGGTGGTCACTTAGAAGATATTGAAATGTAAAGTTTTCTCCAAGTGAGAACCTATTAGAAATGGTGCACTTGTAATACCCTTGGAGAGGTTGGGCAATTTAAAAACTGTCTCATTTGTCTGAATCAGGTTTCATGTGTTTATAAACAAATGTACCCAACTGTGATAGATCAGTTTTAGAACATAAAATAGTTTTTAATTTGGGGGGGGAAGGGTAAACGCCCAATAAAAAGGCAACTTCCAGTGGGCCAATTTTGCCGTTTAAAGAACTTAAATCCGAGCCTTAAAAAAGGTAAAGTTTGTCTTGTTTAACGAGGCGAAGTTAGGACTTTAAAGTCCTCTCTACCACTCAACCAAAATACTTCCTTAGAGTAAAGGATTTCCAGTAGGATATGTATACTAAAGTTCGTGAAAATTCAAACGACATGTGTGAATATCCTGTTCTGTCGCCCTGATTAACGAAACATATATTTACGTAGACACATTTGGATTCGAAGAGGTGTTGGGAAGCTCAAACTGAGTTTTGTTCTCTCTGGCGACAGAAATGAATAACTCTATTCGCTAATAATCCAAATATGATATTCATATTCAGAGCAACATATTCATATTCGAGATTCGCCAGCTTCCCCCGCTTAGAGCTGTCTGGTGTAGGAGTGATATACGTCTTGAATATAAACTATGTGTGTTGGATGTTTTTATTGAATTTCACACTTATTTCTTTGCTGCGTCTATCGTTTCTCGGTGGCTTTTATTGAATTTGCAAACTGTTGTGTTTGACCAAAATACAACGATTTGTTGGAAAATTCATAACTGTAATCTAGTTCTTCTGGTTCACACAGAGTGAAAACATTATAATAATTAGCATGATATATTTCGGTGGAGTATTATCTTCAGTCACTGATTGGCTGACACTGAGCTACTTCATGTTTGCCATCTTATTGGTGGCAGGACTGCCAACCGTCCGTTGGAGCAGGGATGCCAACTGTCGATGTTCTCATTGGCTGTGGAAAAGACTTCTTCAGGAGTGGTTGTCAGCTTCTGGAATGTTTAATGATGTAGTCTTTGTTGAAACTATTATCATTTTTCGGTCTCGCTGTAGACTGTGGAGTACCTTCTTCAATCACTGGTTGGCTGAAGCTAAGCTACTTGCTGTCTGTTTTCCTATTGGTCACAGGGCTGCCAACTGTCCATTGGAGCAGGGATGCCAACTGTCGATGCTCTCATCGTCTGCGACACTATCTAAAAGGCTTCTTAAGGACTGGTTGCCAGCTTCTTGAAAATTTAATGCTACTGCTTTGTTGAAGTTATTATCACACTTAATGACTTCAGTGATTTCTAGGATGACTCTCGGGCAATAATGTGAAATTTGTAGCAATACTTTGGCTTTGTCAAATTCTACTGCATGTTTCGTGTTGTAACTATGTTCGACTCTTCAACATCTTCTGGTTTTTGTGTCTGGTGTGCTCCTAAACTCTCGTTAATTGACATTAATCTTTTGGTATCGCCAAAAAACACTGAACCGTAACTGCCTGTAACTATGTAACATACGGTTACGGTGTACTGTATCATACTATTGACTTAATCTGATTTTTAAATTTGCAACTTTTAAAAGGAGTTTGATTTAAAAGTTAAAAACTCACATTAACACTACGGTGACGATTGTTGGACCGTAATCCTCTACAATCTACATCATCACTTTTCCCGCCCGTTTTCGGCGTTTTTCAATGAGTTGAATTACCTTTACCCACCAACAAATCCGTACGATCGCTGCGATTTCTTCCAGAACCATGACCCTTGTGGAGGTCCAGCATGCGGTCAACACTCTTGCCACTGCAACCGCACAATTTCCCAGTGCAACCAACCCAACAATGTATATGAATGCTAAAACAACAGTCGCTAAAACAACAGACCTGTGCTGGCTTGCACAAATGCAATTTTGATTGCAGTGTTGACAACATCTGAACACAATGATTATTGCAGACAATCAGCTGATTTTTCCACCGTTTCCGGTACAAATGTGCTCGACTTCCGGTAGGTCATGTGACAATGAAGTGCAAGTCATCTGCCAGTCAGTCGCGTTGTGATAATTTATTATTCCATTCAGTAAAAAGGGGAATTTCCCACGTTGTTGCAATAACTGTTGTTGGTGGCGGCTGCCAATTGTTTTGTTACAGACAGAGGTGGGGAAAATTCCGCGCTACCATGAATCCTAGCGAATTTCCAGAAACCTACATTTTTACTGTTTCTATGGATGATGGTTCGCCCAGCAAATCGGCCTACAAAAATAGACCCAAAAGACTTCTCGGTGAAAACTGTTTGATTTGAGGTGGATCTAGCTGTCCTAGTTTGAACTTTTGTCACATAATTTACTAGTGCCATCCAAACTAACGCACTTTTGTCTTCTATTATCCAAATTACTTTATAAAATACGAAAGATTAATTGGTCACCGGTTGTGTAATAAATATTCCTCTTTATCTCATTGCCAACGTTCTACCATGAGAGGTAACGACTCCAGAACCAATCGGTAGACATGTTCGGTCACTGGTCAGCTCCCCGGGTATTTTCGTGCCGGCCCGAGTACTCGCTGCCAAATCAAGTACAGTGACCTCTCCGCGAGCTTCGCCAGATAAAAGGTTAAAGTTGGCCTATTTGGATCCGGCTCAAGCTTGGAACACTTGCAAGGTGGTGGTGGACAGTTGCGGTGGATGGGAGTCTATTCAAGTAATGGTCATCGTTGTCGTGGAAATCTACTAGGTCTTTTGTCCTACTGACATCTTTGGACGTAAGACATCAGTTGGATTGAAATTACCCCGTCAGAACAGCTGCAGACTCTTAAGGGGCCGCCTCAGCTGCTCGGGAGAGTGTCGTTACAGAGATTTGCGGAAAATAAAATTTTAGTATTAATATTATTTTGATGAAACAACTCTTAAATTAAAGAAGAACATATTATCTAGGTTTTCCTGTAATTCATTTTTCAAAATGTCCTTTAGTTTTTATGCTATTAATGGTTAAAGTTAGAAAATATAGAGTGTTTTTAAGAACTTATTAAGAAACTAAAAATAGGTTTATCAAAAACCTAATCACAGGCAAACACAGATAAACTCTTTCTTTTTCCATAAAATTAACATATCCGAATTTAACCTTCATGTAAGAGCGCTATCTACTTTCTACGAAACCCTTGCAAGCGGAGGGTTTGACAGTTAGGCCGCATCAGTTGAAAGAAAGCCCGTTGTTTAGCCTGTTGTTAAATGCGCGGTGTCATGTGTTCTTTGAGCGGACGAATTCAAGCTTTCTCTGATGTGACCACTGAGGATGACCCTAAGTCACTAAAAAAATACCGCTGGCGTAAGCATTACAAAAAAAGACATGGCGACCGCTAGTGGTTGAACGGACGCCGCGCCAAAGTAACCGCACATACAGTTCGAGGATATCTGCGGTAATTCATCTGGGGACTTGGATACAGAGAATACAGAAAAGGGGTGAGTGGAGGTACAGCTGTACGCTCGCTACTAGGATGACTCAGTTCCTACCGCCGCCATCTTGGATAAGGCAGCCCGTTGAGAGTGGCGACAGCTTTTTATTCCGATAGCCCTTCTATATTTTTCTGTGTTCGTTGCTTGGATAGTACACGCACCTGACACGTCTAAGTCATCAATGTATACAAGAGGGCATATACAACATTTTGTCTAAGTCTGTAGATCCAGTCTCGTGTGATGGCGGGTAGTTCATCCATCGTCGATGCTTTTTCTAAAATACACTTGTCCTCACAAAGTGCCGCAGACCGATGACTAACCACTAACCAGGGGGCAAAGCCTGGTATCAAGGGTGCACTATAAATACTCTCTGTTGAGTCTGAGAATGTTGAAGATCTGCCAGCAGTTTTTATTCTCGTCTGTTGTAAATGTCACGTGGTCTATCTACAAAGTGATAACACTCGACCATCAACTTTGCTGATGGATCGCCGCCCACTGTTCCACTGTAGCACTGTTGCTTTGGAGGCAGAGATACAGGTCTAAAGTTAGTCTTGTGGGGTTGTCTCCCATTTTATGACAGGACAGACCAAGGCTGGCTTTGCTGTCGGATTTCGGGACGACGAGGAATATTTTTGTACTTGGATGGATCACGGATTGTTACGCATCAGAAGCAAGAATTTTCGTTTTGTTTGTTTGTTTTTTAAGTTTACTCAAAGATTATGTTATGGTGGTTAGGTTAGATAGTTTCCAGATGGCTGAGGCAGGAAAATCAACATAGTTCGGCAGCCAAGCAAAGATAGGAATGCGAGGAAATTCTTTGAAGAGCCTTTTGCAAATAGAGCAACTGACGCACGCGCAAGTTCGTTCGTTCTCGAAAATCGCGCGAAGGCGTACCAAAACTTGTAGGTCACATTTTCTTTATGTGTATCACAGTACTTGGACGTGTATTTAATTTTCTAGCATTTATGTGAAAAGTGATCTCAAAACTTTTGAGCCGTTCCAAAATGGCAGCTATAAACGTGCTGAAAATGTAGGATATTTACGAAAAGTCGACTACCGTATCATTTTTCTGACGAAATATTTACATAATAATAACCTGTTTTTTACTACGAAAAACCTTTATTTGTGATATGATTATTATGAAATTTAGCATACACATTTATGTCACTGCCAAGATATGTACTGTACTTAAAATTATCAAAATCCAACTAACCGAACGAAAATAGCGGAGAAAAAGCAAGTTTAGCTATTATTATCTTGTCTTGTTTTAGTTTTAGCTAGCTGGAGTTTGTTGATTACTAACACATGTTAGCTACAGGAACATGAATGTGTGGATCAAATTTAATCAAAACGGATCATAAATATTGACTTATGGTACAAAAACCCACTTTTTGATCAATTATCCCTCCCCCTTCACCCGTAGATGCAAATTCACGGTAGTGCTTGTGATTACGCGTGGATATGTTGCGATTTTAGCTTGTTTTTTGCTTCACTCCAAATAGGCATTTCATCTTGATGATCTTGTTCATTCAGCCGTTTTAAAATTGTTTTTATATAGGCCCTACAGATAAATAATTCCATTGTCACCATGTGGTCCCAGTCGAAAGTACCTACGCCATCGAGTTTGGGTACGTCCCACACATAAAACCCATATTTTACTATAAAAGATCGATAATGACACACAACTCTTCCATCACCAACGAAATTACCATTACAGTATTTTATAATTTTTTATCTCACCAATAGAGTACTATAAAAATTCACTCACTCGCAATAGTCATAATTTATAAATATTTTACGCATTCTTTTAATCATCTACACATACTCGTGTATTAATTCACATAAAGTTCAGCAACGTGTATGTAAATATTGCATCAGGAAATTGATAACTTCAGCCACGTGTGTGATGTGAATATTAGCAAACAATGATTGAAGTTGTTATCTTCTCTAGTTGATAGAAGATAGAAGCGTAGTAACAGTTGTGTCTGGCTGACTTCTAGACAAGATTGCAGTAGTGACTGTGGCCTTGAATTTCGTCCCGTAAGAGCCAATGTAAAACCATGAATTTTCTTGGGACACTTCACGCCTACAGTTGTTATCGGATCTTATGAAATACACTTTTGTAATTAAAGTATAAGTGTATTACAATTTTAGTGACTTAGCTGAACCAAATTTACATTTTCCTATTTGTGAGACTGTAACATAAATCCAAACATTTAGAAAGATTTTTATTTGCGTTTCTAGTTTTTACTAGTAAACGAATCAAATTTTCAAAAGGTGGTCACTACAGTACATTTTTATCTGAAAAACCCTATTTCAAAAAGATTTGATAAATATTTTAGGCCCAGGTACTGTGCACTCTTAAAGTCATTGGAGTTTTAAGCAAACTTCTAAGCTTACAGCATACTGTTTCGGTTACTTTTTTGTTTGATTTTTATTAAAATTTACAAAAACATTGTTTTGGCAATACAAAAGTAATTGAAAATATTTTATACCTAATATATTTTAGAACATAAAAGAAATTATTATATTGTAATAATATTTCTCTTTTTTCGAACAGAGATGAATTAACCGCATTTATTACTTGCATCCATTCCCATTAAAAGTATGGAACTTGCTTATGGGGAAATCAACGTGGTTTTATTTTACGAAAATACGCCATTCCAATCTTGGGACACATTAAACAAAGAGACTCTTGTCGAAATGTATTTAAAAAATTAGAACTTCTTACTATTTTATAATTTTACATTTACGAAACTATACTTTTACTTTTCACCGTGTCTAAATGTAATTTGATCCAAGTCAATGCTATGACACCCGATCAGTAAATAACTATAGAATTGGCTATCGTAGACTTGAAATATTCAAGAAATTACCTTCTCAGGCCGGAGTATTATTGTTTATTAAACTACCTTATCAAATTCAAGATCTTCAGGGATCAAAATTATTCAAAACAGAACTTAAGAAATATTTAATCTTGTAACACTTTTATAGTATGGAGGAATTTTTAGATCACTCATTAACCACTTGAAAATTCTGAAACTTATTGTATTAATTAATAAATTGATAATAATTCAATGGAATAGATTGTATGTTAAGAAATAAGAATTATTCAAATGGCTAGAGGTTTGTAGTTGTACTTTTAATTGACATAGTAATATTTTATATTTTTTATGTATCAAAACAAAATAGTTTGTAATGGTTAATAAATACATTGTTAGTTTTAAAGCTAACAACAACAAAATTAAAAGTGAATTGTATATGCCACGGTGTTTATTTTCGCGTGCCCCGCGTAAAAGTGTGGAAGAAATAGGACATACAAAGTTGGATCACTTTGCTTCAATTGGACTTGACAACTCTTTCGACGATGACATGGCAGTTTGTTTTAACAATACAATGAGAATGAGACATATCAAAGAAGAACTTATTTAGTATTCTTGTGTGCACCTTCAATATACAAGGCGCTTAAGTAGGATAGGTCAAGAAAAAAGAATTATCGTGTTGGCCTATACTTAATATTGTATCTATATATTAAAAGAATTGATGAAAACCTAACGGCAGTCAGTATGGCCGTTTTTATGAGACCGATTTTCTTAATTCTTTTGAATGAAAGGTATTTATGCATGGATTTGTCATCAAACCTCAAAAATCGCTTAACTTTCGCCCTTCTCAAGTTATACTCAAAAAGGTTTTCCCATGTTTTCTTAGCTTTGTCCTGTCATATCTCAGGTTCTGATTGAGATAAAATGTTCGTTTTGGACTAAGAACACTCAGTGAATCATGATCTTTCATTAGAGATATCATTCGACATTTAACTGCTAAGAGGAGTTATGCGTGGAAAAAGATTTTTGGCACTGTTAATAATTTAAATTAGCTTGAGATAAAACATATGGGCAAAGTATTAAAAATGCCCAGCTGCTGTAAATGTAAACATCAACAAATAAGAACAATAACAGTGTATAAGTTTCAATCTCAAGGAAATACCCTAACTGGAAAAGTAGTCTAGCGAAGTGAATACCCAAACCGAGAGTGAGCAGAACCGTGAGCGAAGACGGAACTGAAGGCGAGGCCGAGGCCGAAGGGTGTTTAGCCCAGCAGGCCGAAGACTAGTTTCTTATAAATTAAAACTGCAGATTACTAAAGTCCTCCATTGTTATCGGGAGCTGAACATTGAAATGTTGGACATTGTATGAGTGTGAGTGTGATGAGTATTATTTTTATCACACAATAACAACCATACAAACATTGTAGATATGAATACAGTACTACGAAACTACAGGTTGAAATTTATACATCCTTCTAAAAAATTGGTTATATAAACCTGGAGTTCTTGAATTAAAATCAATTTAAAAACTGATAAAATGAAGATGATTACTGAAAGGTGTTGTATTATTTTATTAAGTAAAATATAACCTCCAGTTTTCCAACTTGACCTTCGGTCAATAAATTAATACAATTGAGTTATTAAAAAAAAATTGAAAGCTTAAAATTATATTTTATACGTATCGAAATTACGATATAATGTGCTTATATTTTGTTGTCTCCATTAAAACAAAGTAAAATTTAAAATTTTATTTTGTTGATACACTATTATTTTTTAAATATTTTTTCTGTATTATATGGATTGCCCTGATCGATTCGGTCCCATTTGGTCCGTATAAACGGAGGCTACTAACATTTCACTAAAGTATTCTTTCAAAATTGAAATATTTTTGTTTGAATAGAGTTTTAACTACTAAACTTTGATTATGAAAGGAGTGGTGAAATCTCCAAAAATGTGGATCAAAAGGTCAAAAGGCGCTCAAGGTCGGGCTGGGAGGTGGGATGACGCAATGTTGCCAACTCTTACACGCCGTAACAACATTCAACATTGATACTCTCGCCGAGTTCGTCTTTCTAAAATTGTATTATTAATTAGCAAATTTTCTTTGGAAAAATTAGTTATTTATGCCGTCAGCATGGTAAGACTCATGGACCATGAAATTAGCACCGATTCTGACACCCCAGAACACGTTTTGAGCAATTTTTCAAACTTTATATACATATGTAGATGTATATATGTGTGTACTCTCTACAAGTCGCATTTTTGACAAATTTTCATGAATTTTGGTACAAATGTTCCTTTTGTAAATATAGGTTCGTTAGCCAGCAAAATTGGATTACCGGGAATGGAGATTTATTGGATAAAAAAGGTTTAGTAATCTAAAAACAGTACATTTCTTCCGATTGTAATGACATTTGAAATAAATATTTATTATATTAGTACCCATCAATATAAAAACCATTATATGAAAAGTAGTTTCAAAATGGCTGTAACATATCGTGATTTTTCGATATTACAGCGTAATGGGTAGACCAGTATTATTGAAATTTAAAATGTGTTTTCCTTTCATGACGTGTAGATAAACCTAAAAAAACCTTAAGTCTGAGGTCGAAGGCCGAAGCGAGGCTGTGAGCGCAGCGAAAAATGTTGTTTAAAAATATAGCCGACAAGCGCTACCGTGAATCTTGGCGAATTTTCTGTAAGCGGGGGATAATTTACTCGGCAAGTTCCTTATTGGGAGGGGCCGATTCGTAAATGGGGTTTTATGCTATCAAACCCGTATATATAATCCAATTTAGATTAAACGTAGTATAAACATTAATACAATTTTACCTAACATGGAAAGTCACCTAAAAACACCTTTAAATGAACAAAATCCGTTCAACTATCTTGATCTGGCTGATTTGATTTTGTTGGTTTTTTAACACACGAACTATTTATACGGTGCCATAAATGTTTGCAGAAAATTAATCGTAAGATTTAACTAGGACAAGTTCGTTAACCAGCAAAATTGATCCACATGAAGTTACCTTTTGTGATGGAAGGAGAGTTTCGCACACAAAACAATGGTGTTTTAGGCTATGCAAACTGTATTTATGATAAGCTTAAAATATTTCAAAATTCCCGGGTTCGCTAGTTGCTACGTCTTCTGTATTGATCGTCTACACTCTACTCTGTGGTAGTACCGAAAGTCGACGCAAAGCAAAAGTCGAGTATTCGATAGTTGAACGATGGCCGCGATCGCGAAAGAAAGTGTTTTATCCAAGTTACCAATAATTGTGATTTTAGGAGCTACAGGCACTGGGAAATCAAAATTAGCGATACAGGTAGCTAAAAGATTCAATGGGGAGATTATTAGTGCAGATGCAATGCAGGTAAGACGTATTTTATACATCCTATAGTTGAAGTCTTCCTGAAACGTGCTCACATAACCTCACTTTGAGGTTAGGATAACTGTTATCAATATGTTTATAAATAATGTCCAGTCGCAAAACACAATATTTTGCATCTTTATTTCACTTTTGCGATGTATACAAGTGACTCAAATAACATTTGCAACAAACAATTGTAACCAAACAAAACCTTTCTCGGTTAAGAATCTATGTAGAGTAGGATTACCAGGTAGAAAATGAAAGGCACAACAAAGAGCTGAAGTTAAGTTTTGAACATTCAAATTAAATAATTATATTTTACTTAATGAATAATGGTTCTAAGCTATATTAAACTACGATTTTATGAGTGGAGTTAGGCTAACAGATGGATTACCCAAACATTTCTAAACAAGTCAGATTTTCTGCAGTTACAGTTAAAACTAAAACTTTTACCGAAACCCTGGTTTTGTTTTCGTAACACTAAGCTAAACCCTTGGTCTGAGTGACCCCATATAAATTATTGTACAGAGTAGCAGCGCTCTCCCTAGGACTAAGGTATTATGAGGCTGGGCAATGCAAGTATGACAGAATTGTAATAGTACTTCCGTGAAAACACCCTGCGGTTTGTGAGACTGGTTGGTTTAAGTGCCAAAGTGTATTAGGGTGAACAATTAGCTATGAAAGAATCTAATTAGTTGGTCTCGAGATGTGTTTCACCAATCCTGTAATTGTATTTGTACGCTCCGCCTATCCTAAACTGTATTTACAGTGTGAGTGATACATATAACTATCAGTAAATATGATGTAGTTCAATCCTTGTTCAATTATCAGCCTATTATCTTACTTCTGATTGACTCGTTAGAATGATCAATCTGTTAACATCCGTAAAGAAATGAAGAGTCCAAACTTTTTAAGTACTACAGCTGAATTAGTCTGCGGACCAAAACATAAGTAAGCCTATGTGATATTTTCAAGTTTTGGAGGCTCCGGTAAACACTTTTTAGCGTTCTAACTAAGTTGACTTTCTTTGGTTAAGCTTATACCTCGCAAACTTTGTGACCCACTAGTGGTAGGTTTGGCACTGCTCTCACCTCAAACAACAAGGGTTATCACAGTCTTTTCGCACCTTTATAGTCAGTTTTAAAATTAGGTTTTGGAGGCGTGGAACATAGTTTTCTGTGGAAAGGGTAGCGTAGCGCCGATGGTGTTGAGGCTTAGCTAAAGTTAAAGGCTTCATTTTTGATTTCGAACGCTTCTCTGATATTAAATTAGGTTGCATTACATAAAAATACTTGATTTTTAATGCTTGTCTATTTTTTAATTTGGTTTCATTACATGAAAACGTTTTTAAGTCAAACTGACAGTTAGCTACCAAGCGTTAGTCCAGACTGGTGGCTACTGACCGAGCCATCTGAGTCTGTCACATGAAACAAAACAAACAAAAATCAAGTTGATGTCTGAAATATACTTCCGATATTTGTCTTTATTTGATCTCAATACTGGGCAGTAATTCTACTAATTATTTTACGTGTTGTTCCAGGTTCGTTTCTTACTATTACCTGATCCTGCCAAAGTCTGCCGCTCCTATGAGAATTTACACTGCCTTAATAGCTTGTGAGTTAAACAATTGTTTTTTACCATTGTTATTTACTGCACAATGAAAAAGGACTATGCTATATTAACGATGGATTTTGGCTATAATGACTATAGTTTTTAGAAGGAATAGGCTAGCGATTACCATTATTGTAATGACAACATTGGTTCATTCTCTACAGAGCGGGTTAGTAGTCTATAATAGATTGGGCTTAGCTTAGCCCTTGTCCTATCTATAAACCTTTATATTATAATAATCCGCGGTTTGGCCCGGTGGGACCACCTGACTGGTCAGTGTCTGAATCGGGACGAATGGTTAGTTCGCTGCGAATCCGACATTGTTTTATTCTAATGCTCGTTACCATGATGAGCTACTAGGTGTCACTCACTTGCCTCACCCAGCTGAATAGTGGACTGCAAGAGTGTACTTAACCCTGCGTCGGGCGCTTAAAATTTAAAACACCATTGGGCGCTCATAGAGGTTTCCTCCAGGTGTGAGAAAAGGTCTTTTTTTCTTTGAAAACCAAGTTTATTGATATAAAACTTGAATAAGAGTACATATAAATAATTATTATTTATCGTTTACTACAAATTTAGTTTTGGAAAAAATGTAAATTAAGATAATGAGCTCTACAAAAAACAACATACCGGTAGTAAATATTACAAAGTAAAAATTAAATAGTAAATCAATACAAGGTTGCAACATTCAATGAATGGGTTTGAATAATTATTTTTAAGGTAATTGTAAGAAAAATGCAACGATATCAATATGGAACTAACTCATCAGGAAACAACGCCGCACACTCTCCGCACAACAACTCTCCTCTCGGTCTATTCACAATTTCGTACTGTTCCTCCCGCTCCACAATGTCCAAAAGTCTTGAAATACGATCTTCTTTCCTCTCCATCTTATAGAACTAAAAATTAAGCACTATAACGAAACAACAAGCTGATTTTCAAACTAGCATAAACCATCACAAGGAAGGGCGCACACGGAGGTTTCATCCGGCAACTCTAGTACGCTGATCGGGCGCTCACGGACGAAATGTCCAGTACGCTACTAATTCGCTTCTCTCACTGACCACTTTTGTTAAAACTAAGAACATGGCGTAGCTGGCGTTTCCTAGGAAGAGGCGTGTGAGGTACACCCGACCTTAGACCGCCGACACACAAAAAATTTGAATTTTAACACAAAAGAAAAAGGTCACGGAGGTTTCCTCCGTGGAGTGCCTGACGCAGGGTTAAGGGGCAAAATCAAACGCCTAGAGCAGAATTTAAATCCGTAACCTAAACTTAGATTTTGTAACAACACTAGGAAACAATCGTAGCACAGCTGTTGCCTTCAGCCAGTTAAGTCAATGGCGGTTTTAAATATATCTTCTCCGATTAAATCTTCTTTGTTCACAGTTTTGTGGCATGAATAAGGTCTTTAACACCGGTAGATATTAGCGCTTGATGGTGTCCAAGCGCAGTACTAAGCTGCATGAACTGCGATTTGTGGGTTTAGTTCTCACAGTAATCGTTTTATTTTAAAGAAATATTTATTATCAGTCCCTTCCATATCGACAGCTAGAATTCCGACTTCATAAATCTCAGCAGAGTAATTACAAAATGTCAACCTTTCTTCATTTGAATTTCTTTAGTGATAACTTAACACTAAATTGTCGATACAATCTATTGCAAGAATATTAGACAGCATTTATATTCACAATGAAGTTTTTTGAAGGTTCCAAATTACTGTTCCTATAGACTAACATTGTTTTTTCAATAACACACTTATTCTTTGATCGGAATAGCAAAAGATAAAGGCGAGTTTAGGTAAAAATATTCATTTGATGGAATTTTAAGCCCGATGGGTAGTTTGAAGAACGACTGACACACTACTAGAAATTGATTGCAAGACCAAACTAATAGCTGTTCTGTGCAACTACTGATCAGTCAGTAAATGTAAATATTGTCAAAGTACTGTTGCCGTCTTACTTCCCCCTCAGCGAGTTTGTCCGATGTCGATGACGTAAATGTGACCAAATCGTGCAAGAACGATCGAACTTGCGCTTGAGTCAGTTGCTCTACTTAAGATTGCTCTACTTAATTCCCTCGCAGAGCTATTTGTGCTTGGGCTTCCGTGACTGCTGGTTTTCCTGCCTCAGCCATTCGGAATCCATGCGCAATCTACTTACTATCTTTGGTAATAAATCACTAAATCACTATTTGAGATGCCGACTACTCTCATGAGGGTATTTTAAGGCAAATATGTGGTGAAGGATGAGTGTGATGAGTGGTAGTAATGAGTTATGAGGTGTTATCTTGTTACAAACTAAGGCCGACTTTTCCTTAGAATGGGTCATTAATTAATAGCCCAAAGACCAATGGAAATACGAGGACCAACGGCTTAACGTGACATCCGAACCACGCAGGTGATGGTCTGATATGACTAAACGATGGTGGGAATTGATGCGGGTATCATCAGATGATCACTGAGACTATCTGAGCCGCCTTAGACCTATATCGTCCTCAAAACCTGACCTCCATGAAGCTAGATTACAGGACCACGCCACGAGTCCCAGTCAGAGGTACTCAATAGTCAATAGTACTCTCGAGAGCATTAAAAAAATTATCTGAAACCTTAAAGGGATCCATTATTTAAGTTTGTTATAAATCAGAATAATTTCTTGTTGTAAGCTATTGAAATTGATGATCTGAACATATTAATGCAGTCAAGTACTATTTGATATTACTGAAGATCATACCATCCTCTTCCTTTCGTTGGAACAGACTTGTTGAAACTCGGAAGCAGTCAAAATAATTTTTGCTTGTCTGTGGTAGTCTTTAAATGGGCTCGTATAGGAGCCAGGTTTGTCTGTAAAAACCAAATTAGTCAAGATTTTGGTCTTCCATCTGGGCGGGTAAATTTATTTTGGTTCGTCTCTTTTCAATTTAAGAGGCAGCCGGATAGAGAACCCACGGGATCCACTCAGGGCACCGCTTATCACATGGAGTACAAACTGCAAACGATAATTTGATAACTTAAACTGGTTAACGTACTTGAATAAAACATCTGTTTCAATAGAAGCATAACGCTATTTGAGGCTGTTGCAAATAAAATCTAAACATGTACTTTTGTCAAACAAAAATTATTAATCAGAATGAGAACTTAAATTTCCTGTAAGAACATAGAGCTGGAATCGTCGTAATAAATATTTTGTTTGGCAAGGGAGTTTTAGGTTTATGCTTTTATATGCTTCAGCAAATGGCTGTGTGCTTCTATTGAAACACTTTTCGAATTTTAGTACATTAACACATTAAAAACATTGCACATTTTTCCATATTACTTTCCCTAGCCGGATAGAGCCCGAGCGGCCTCTTAAGAGTGCAAAGTACCTGTCAGCCATTTTTCTTTTGTCCTATAAGAACAATGTAATAAAAAGAATTTTCTTGAGACACTTCATCCCCACAATTTTCATCAGATCTTTTTGAAATAAGTTTTATTTTATTTGAAAGGTAATAATGTACTGCAATGTCTCCACTGACCAATTTTTTGAAAATTGCATTAGTTTACTAGTTAAAAAAGCAAATTAAAATACAAAGTGAGTTCACATTTTGGATTTATTTCACAGTCTTATAAATGAGAAAATGGAAATTCGGCTCAGCGGAGGCACCAAAACATGTAATACGAGGGCGTACCAAAAAAAAACAGGAATTCCATTATAAAAACCATATTTTATTATTTCTTTTACAAATTTTCATGTATACCTTCAGTATACTCTCCATTTAGTGTAATGCATTTGTCCATTCAATTCGATGCTCCTATGGTTTAAAGCACCCCTCATACCCCTCAGTCTAAATGGCTGCACGCTCCATCCTCGTTTGCCTTTTCACTCCTTCATTTTCGTCATAACGGTGATATTTTATGTACTTTTTTAGTCTGGGGAACATAAAAAAGTCGCGTGGAGCAAGATTTGGTGAGTATGGGTCGTGGGGAAGGATGGTCATGCTGGTATTGGCCAAAAACTAGCGCACTGAGATGGCTACGTGGGCAGGCGCATTGTCATGATGAAAGAACCAATCTCCATATCGCCACAATTTAGGTCCGCGAGTGTGTTGAAATTCGCTAAACTGAATTTCTACACACTGAACAGCAAAGAAGCATTCTCAATGATCTTGATGGTATTTTGCAATATTAACGGTTTTCTGAACAATTTCACCAGTCTGAGATTTTGAAGGTCGTCAGGACGAGGCTTGTCTTCAATCGACAGAGCCATCTTGAATTTGGGAGAAATACTCATTACACTGGTTTTGCTCAAAACATGGCCTTTGTAAGCTTTTTAATAATTGCAACCGTTTCTGACGTGTTTTACTGAGAAAAAAGCAAAACTTTACTGCTAAACTTTGTTCATTTAATTACACCATCAAAAGAAAAACGAGGCAGAACAAAACTACTTTTAAAACACACAGCTCCTCTTCGACCTCTCAGACTGACCACAGTGAGTGCTCTGAACTCAGGAAGAGTTAAGCTTTCATCCCTAGCTGCCAAAATGCAAACTATGCGCTCCCACCTATGTCGACCGATTCCCAATACTTTTGGGTACCCCCTCATTACACTTTAAAACAAAGTTTGTTCTTAAAAATCCGATGAAAACTGTAGGTGTTAAGGGTCCCAAGAAAATTCATGTTTTCATGAAAAATTCATGAATTTTTCCCATGTGCTCTTATGGGACAAAATTCAAGGTCACATCCACTACTGCGCACTCTTAATCTAATTTTTTTTTAGGAAACGCCTATCAGTTCAACAAAATTTTAGTTTTATATCTCATTGTTTAGCTGTGTTAAGGGTAGTTTTAATTTGGGCTACTACAAGCTTGCCTTAATCATATACAGTACGTTCAAGAACACCAAAAAATATTTTTATGTAGGCTTCCACTAATTTATTTCGGACCAAATTTTTATGACTTAATTGTTGAAATCAAATGATTTTAAAGTTGGAAACATGAATCTTTTTAGCAAACACACATTTTTTAGCTTAAACTTTATATAATCTGGTCAAAATGCGTGATTAATTATTTGGAGTTCTTTCTTAGTTGATTATATGAAGTTATTTAAAAAAATATAAAATAACTTGCAGTATTTTCTAACTTAAGTGATCAACCCACTGCCAAAATAAGTTATAGACCTAGAAAGTTTCCCTTAAAATATTGTACAAACTTGATAATATGGCCAGACCAATAATACTTTTTCAAAGATTCTTATCTTCCAGTAGGCCCAAGAAGAATAAGTTTCTAATTTGTGAGCCCATTGACCAGAAACTTTAGCCCACCAGACTTGGTGTTGGTCAAATAATGTCAGTTCCAAACTGCAAATAATATTTAACTTTTTCTCAGTTGGTTTTGTCCACATGTTTTGTTGTGTTGTGGTGTAGGGTTGTTTTTCGCTGACTGCTTGGTTTATAGATTAGTTTGTTGTAGTGGTTCTTTTCTTGCCGTTGTTATATTTTGCAAAGTATGTTTCCCCCAATAACTATTTTCTATCTGAAATCTTTATAATCCAATAACTTTCCCTTCTTTCGAGTGCTTGTATTTTTTATTGAAAATGTTGTAGATTGTATTAGTTTTATACTTTATCTCAAAATAATTTAATAAACCACGTATACCAAAAGCACATAAAGCTTAAGCTATATTCAATATTTTATATGTTCATTAGTTTTTAACAAACTTACACATATTTTAGCAGTTTTTGTTAATGATTTAAGTTTAAAAATTAAAGAATAGAAAACTGCTCTTTTCCAATTATGAGGATGGTTTGAATAGTTTGTTACATACCTATAAGTGTGTGTGTTCTTTCTATCTATATATTGAAAGAATTGATGAAAATATAATGTCAGTCAATACGACCAAAACATATGGGCAAAGAATTAAAAATGCCCAGCTGTTGTAAATGTAAACATCAACAAATAATAACAATAACAGTGTATAAGTTTCAACTCTCAAGGAAATACCCTGACTGAAAAAGTATAGTCATTAGCGAAGTGAATTCACTTTAATACCCAAACCAAGAGACCGAAGTGGGGTCTGGGGGCGAAGCCCCAGCTGGCCAAAATTCAGTATATGTTAAATTCAATTTAATTGTTTATGTTTATTACTAGAACGTCGAAAAATGATAGTTTTCTTGTAGTTCTAATTTTCTGTAGAGAAATTTGACTGTCGAGTAAATGTTGTTTAGTCAAAAACAACAAATACGTCTTCGACAAATCTGAGCCTTTTTTTGGGAAATATTACAAAGACTTTTCTTAAATAAATATTTGTACAAAGAAACTAAAGCACTTTATACATAAGAAATGTTTGTGACTGATGTAAAATGTTTCACTATAGTTCAGATTTCGGCTTGGTTTGTTTGTTATTTTGACGGGCTTACAGAAAAATAGGTATGTATACAAAATTAAGAACACAGAAATACATTTGAGAGACAGTTGGATCCGGACATTCTTACAATCAGACGGTCGAAAAACAACTTCTTTGTTGCTAATGGATCTCACCAAAACATTTTAAGCCATCAATCAGCTGGGTCGTATAAAATCAGTAGTTAACGAATTTCCTTTGGAAAAATGAGATATTCATGACAGGCACGTGACCATGAAATGAGCACCGATCCTGACCCCCAGAACACGTTTTGAGCATTTTTCAACACTTTATATGTATCATCTCTACAGGTCGTATTTTTTGTCCGATTTTCATGAAATTTGGTACAATGTTCCTTTTGTAAATATATCAGTCAAGTTCGTTGGCCAGAAACACCGGACCATCGCTAAAGGCAACTTCTTAGTAAGGGGAGGGGACTTAAAAAAAGGGTTTAGTGCTTTAAAAACAGGAAATTTTATTTTTTATGAAATTTGAAAGAAATATGTCATTTGATATTATGTATCAATATACAAAAAATTATGAACATCCATTTAGTTGTTTCAAAATGGCGGCCAAAAAAGTTATTTTTTGGTATAATAGCGGAATGAGTATTCCTACTTCGATGAAATAAGAAATCTTTTATCGATTCATATGGAATAAAACTTTATATGTAAACTAGCTGCGCCAGCTTCGGCGCCGCAGGCAAGCACCTCGGCCTACGGCCTCGGTGCCCGCTTTATAAAACTCGGCCATCCCGCCGGCCTATCTCATGGATTTTTAATGTTTTACCCCACTTTTAACCCCCTTCCTCCCCAAACAGTTTGGTAGACAACCAATATATCTTTGAAATCAGCATAATATTCCCTTTTTTGATACCCCATCGATTTTTATGATTTTTTTATTTCTTGCCCCCTTTAACCCCCCCCAAATCCATATATTGTGCCCCCCGAACCCCAAAATCAGTAGGGGTCTTTGGGTTAATGGTATACAACTATGTGTCGAGTTTCAAACAAATCCGTTGATATTTACTAATAAATATTTACTAAAAAGAAATATATATAAGGGTTGGGACCTCAAAACCCCATAAAAATAAAAAAAGTATATAATTTTATTCGTTTCCCCACCCCACACACTAAGGACCATTTCTATTCAAAAATCTGAATTACCCCAGCCAGATTCCGAGATCTCAACACTCCGGACAACCCTAACCGAAATACTAATGTAGTATAGATGAACACGTAAGTCTAAGGCCGAAGCGAAGCTGTGAGCGTGGAGCGAAGCCTCTTTTTCAGTACTTGACGTCCACCGCACCACTACGGCTGATCATGTGCACAAATCAGCTGATCTGACTCTCTCCGACACGTGTGCGACTGCCAGACCTTCACCTTATTCCACACAGTGGAGTGTGGACGTAGACCTGCTCTCCCTAGTCCCCGGAGACAGACTCATTGTCTACAACACTTCCGAGCCCGCGACCCGATTGCCAACATTACACTCACTAATCTCGTGTCATCGGTTACAGGAGAAAACTGTACACGTGCCGCGCACGCAACTTAAGAATAGGCAGTTTTGTTGAAGTTTTAGAAGTTCTTGCAACCTTTGAACCAGCAGTCTTTGAATTCTAGTAGATCTTGCATCCTTTGGACCAGCAGTCTTTGAATTCTAGTAGTTCTTGTAACCTTTTAACCACCAGTATTGGAATTCTAGGAGTCCTTAAAACCTTTAGACCATCATTATTGGAATTGCAGTAGTTCTTGCAGCATTTGCAACAGCACTCTTGAAGTTCTAGTTGTTTGAACTACCTTTGGACTAGGATTTTGATTTCTAATAGTTCTTGCAACCTTTGGACCAGCAGTCTTGACATTCTAGTAGTTCTTTCAACCTTCGCACCAGCAGTCTTGAAGCTGGGTAGCTCTTGCAACCTTTGGCCCAAGAGTCTTTGAATTCTAGCAGTTCTTGCTACCTATAGACCAGGAGTTTTGAAATTGCTGTAGTTCCTGCAACCCTTATACTAGTACTCTTGAATGTCTAGTAGTTCTTGCAGTTTGGACCAGACGTTTTGAGATTACAGTTGTTCTTGCAACCTTTGGACCAGAAGTTTTGAAATTGCAGTAGTTCTTGCAACCTTTGGACCAGAAGTTTTGAAATTGCAGTTGTTCTTGCAACCTATGGACCAGAAGTTTTGAAATTGCAGTAGTTCTTGCAGTTTGGACCAGACGTTTTGAAATTGCAGTTGTTCTTGCAATTGGACCAGACGTTTTGAAATTGCAGTTGTTCTTGCAACCTTTGGACCAGAAGTTTTGAAATTGCAGTAGTTCTTGCAGTTTGACCAGACGTTTTGAAATTGCAGTAGTTCTTGCAACCTTGGACCAGAAGTTTTGAAATTGCAGTAGTTTTTGCAGTTTGGACCAGAAGTTTTGAAATTGCAGTTCTTGCAGTTTGGACCAGAAGTTTTGAAATTGCAGTAGTTTTTGAAACATCTGTACTAACACTCTTGGAACCCTAGTACCGACACTCATGAAATTATAGAAAGTCTTGCAATCTTTGGACCAGCAGTCTTAAAATTCTAGTGATTCTTGCATCCTTTGACCACAGTCTTGATTTTAGCAGATCCTTGCCTTGCAACCTTTGGATCTTGCAGTCTTGGAATTATATTTTTTATTACCTTATAAATATATTATGCAGACTTATTAAACTGAAATTTTGATCGTGGATGGGCAATCAAGGGCCCTAGACTTTTATATTTAATTATCTCACCCTGTTTTTATACTTCCATTACGTTCACAGAAGTACTTTGAAGAGAACGATTGTCAACATAAAAGTTAACCGTAAATCTGTAGGTGTTATGAATAACATGACTTCCGAACCCCTGGTCGTCGTCGACAGGGGCAGATCAGATTGTCTAGAAGTGTGCTATAAATTCTGCTCGCACTTTCTTCACCCGAAGCCACGGCGGTGGAAAGTTATTATAAACTGAACCAGACTATCTCAAGGCATGTGTACACGATTTACTGGCCGTTAGCTGCGCACTGGCATGCTAGTAGATAGGAGGTCGTGTTGTTCAATTTGTGATGGGCAGGATTTTGGGTGTAATAGCTGAATTTATTGTATTTATGTTTGGTAATTTTAATTGTTAGGGTTGGACTTATCGAACTTAGTCGAATGTTGGGATCCATGAGAAGGTGCATGTTGTTAAACCTTTAATGTACGAATATAGTTATTCTATATAAGAAAAACTGGCAAATGTGACCAAAAGCCTTAGCATTAAGGGCCTACCTATATATTTTTCTCTGTGTCCATGACTAATTTATAAAAACCTAAACATGGCTGGTGATTTCTGACTAGATCTTTGTCGATGGATTTGTGTCATCAGCGTATTTTTAAAGATTTCAGTAGTCACAAGACTTATCTAGATAGGGCTTCTTAAGGACCTTTCCATACTCTTTTGTAGCATAATTCGGCAACTGTCCTTTCCTGACTTATAGGTAGTGCGTCTACTAGAGGGGGTTTTGACCAGTGGTAGTTCAGTAGAGAGAAAGAGTATACTGGCATGTCAGTAGAAGGTCCAGTAGAGTCAGCAGGCAAACATGCTAGTGTAGAGTCCGGTACAGACCACCGACGGCATGCTAGTGGAAGGTCCAGTAGAGTAAGGACTGGCATGCCAGTGGATGGTTCAGTAGAATCGTAAGACTGGCATGCCAGTGGAAGATCCACTAAAGTCAGACTGCATGCTAGAGGAAGGTCAGTAGAGAGAGCTGACTGGCACGCAGATGAATGATACATTACAGTAACATGCCTGTGGAGTGAGTAGACTGGCATGCTAGTTGACACCGTGTGCACGGGACTCAGGACTCCGCCCCTGAGAGGAATGCCGCCCAGTAACAGTCCTGTTCGGCCTTGCCGAATATTCTACAAGGTCGTCATAGCCAACAAACTATTTGATAGTTGAACCAGTCAGCTGATACCTGTCTGCACAAGGAATGATAACAAACTTAACTCTTAGGCCTTCACAGCTGGTGTCACAACTATAAAACAATAGTTCTTCCGGTTCAGACTGCGTCAAAATATCATTATAATCAGCTTGATTTATTTCGGTATCGCTCTGGAGTACCATCTTCAGTCACTGGTTGGCTGAAACTACTTGCTGTCTGCTCTCCTATGGTCACCGGGCTGCCAACTGTCCATAATTGGAGCAGGGATGCCAACTGTCGACGTTGTCATTGGCTGTGACACTATCGTCCGAATGCCATCTTATATCAAGAATCTAAATTTAACATTTACAAAACTTTCCAAGTTATGGAATTTAATGTGATTTAATTTCAAGTTAAACGATCTCAAGTCTTTCAACCCTTAAAATTTCCAACTTCTAGTCACCCCGTCGTGACGGCTCCGGATCCACTGAGATGACGTCAGCATGTAGCTGCGTGACGGCTCCGGATCCACTGAGATGACGTCAGCATGTAGCTGCGTGACGGCTCCGGATCCACTGAGATGACGTCAGCATGTAGCTGCGTGACGGCTCCGATCCACTGAGATGACGTCAGCATGTAGCTGCGTGACGGCTCCGGATCCACTGAGATGACGTCAGCATGTAGCTGCGTCGGCTCCGGATCCACTGAGATGACGTCAGCATGTAGCTGCGTGACGGCTCCGGATCCACTGAGATGACGTCAGCATGTAGCTGCGTGACGGCTCCGGATCCACTGAGATGACGTCAGCATGTAGCTGCGTGACGGCTCCGGATCCACTGAGATGAAGTCAGCATATAGCTGCGTGTCGGCTCCGCTGTTATCAGCACGACGGTCACGCTCGTGCCAGCTTCTCTCCCATGTCACTACAAGAGGCTTTTACACGAGTCTCTTATCTGTACGGCTTTACTACGTTTTTAGTGCGGTTTTATAACAGCATCGTATGCACACGTGTGTAACTTACGTAGGAGAGAGTCTTTTGTATGTCTGATAGTGTAATGTGGCAGTCGTTGCGTGCCAATTGAAATTTACAAACGATACTGAAGAGAAGTCATTTAGTTTTGAATCGAATCTACTGTAAACTGGTTCATCGGCGGTTACTGGTTATATTGAAACTACGCCAAACGGTTAGGGTTAACCAAAGATAATGTTATGGTATGTAGATTGCGCATGGATGTCGAATGGCTGAGGTAGGAATATCAACATAAAAGCGGCAGCCCAAACACAGATAGCGCTGTGAGTGTCTCTAGCAGCTCATGTTCATTCGTTCTTGAAAATCGTACGATTTGTGTTTTAAGAGTGTACAGTACTTGTCGCCCATAAGAGCAATGTAAAAACTAGTCTTTTCTTAAAATACTTCACGTCTACAATTTTCATCAGATCTTTTTGAAATCAGTTTTATTTGAAAGAGATAAATAATGTACTGCAGTGGCTCCGGTGACCACTTGTGTGAAAATTTTAACAGTTTACTAGTGAAAACAAAATTTCTTCAACTTTTGGATTTATGCCACGGTTTCTTATAAATGAGAAAATGGGAATTCGACTCAGCGGAGGCTTAAAACACTTAATGTCCTTTAAAACAAAGTTTATTTCATAAAAATCCGATGAAAACTGTTGGTGTGAAGTGTCCCAAGAAAACACTTTTTTAATTATTCTTATGGGACGGAATTCAACCGGAGGTCACAACCACTATTGCACACTAATAAATATTTAAAGATTTTCTATCGGATTTTCACGTAGTTGCAGTGAAACCCCCAAGAAAATCGAAATGGAATTTGTATTTTAGTATAAGACTGTTTACTTTTCCACTGATTTCTAGTGTCTATACTGTACTATCTATGTTTTAAATAATATAAGCAGGTCATGTTTGTTTTGGCATGATTCGTTTTAACATGTAAAACGGTCAGTTTAAAACCCGACAAAATAATAGAGAAGACAGCACCTAATTCTGTTTGGGATTCTTAATGAGATTTAAAAAATAAAACGTCATAGCATTCAAGTGTATAGAGAACATTTTACAAGGTTTGGTTTTCGATGATGAATTTAATTTTTTTGTTACTAGAATACCACAAATTAAGGTTTTAGTTGGTAGGACTTAGCACTTTAATGGTCTAATAGTACTATTTCTTTAAAACCACACTTAATAACTCAACAACTAATCTAAAGAATGTAGTAAAAAAATGTCTAAAGTGTTAATTACAAATCAACGAAGGTCTTCCGCTGATAAGTTTTTGACCTTTGAGATGCAATGTAATTATAGCGATAAAAATGTGATAAATTGTTCTTTTTTGTATGCTAAGATATTTCGTATTGAATAACGAGTTGTAATTTTATCTTTATCCTTGAATATTTTACACAGTTGCCGCATTAAATAGATATATATAAGCACTTTATAGAGTATCTCACAGTACTATACATATATCGCGGCGTAGATGATATTGCGTCTTTGGTTTGAATAGGAATGACGGAATTGCGACTTTGTTATCAAAATAAAAAAATCGAAATGCTTTTTTGTTGATTGAAGACGACTGATACTTGACTTGAAACTTCGACAACTCTTTGAGGGGTATTTTTGCTTTTTGGTGAATATACGATGAAGAGTGATGAGTTATGAAATATTTTTACTTTGAAAATCGGCCGCTGGTTTTTCTTAATTATGGTAAAGTTTTTGGGGTTTACGCAAAATGTAAAAAAAGTGTTTTTCTTTACATTTTGTCGATGAATTTAGTAGTTTAGGTTACACTCAGGGAAAGTTCTCAATGAACACCTGACAGCTTTCTTCTGTAGGCTACAGTATTGATATTGTCAAAGTGGGGTATGTTTCCTAAACTTTTCCCACAGGTAAAATAGATATTCCAAAGTTTTGGAAATCTGCTGTCATTTTCTAACATGGGGACCAACTGGAAAATCTATTATGGGAACACCCTTTTCGTATTATGGTATTTTTTTGGCTTCTACGACTTCTGGTATTCAAAATGTTATCTTTTTGAAATTCCGTATACAAATCTAACAGTTTAGGAGCTTTAGCCCAGCAAAGCTCTCAATAAAGCCGATTTAAATAATATGGGACCAACTTTGGAGGCTCTCTTTTTCAAATGGGATTTATGAAAAATTTTGCCGAGCCATAGCTTCAAAATTGTTAGATTTCTCAACCAATTTTAAGAAGATATAAGTCTTAAAATTTTGAATACAAGGAGTCGTTGAATCAAAAATAACATGATTTGAGGGCGTTCCATAGTAAATTTCCTTGATGATCACCACATTGAAAAATGGGTGCAAATTTCCAAGAATTAATTGTTCGGAGAGAAGTAATATGAACTTAACTCTGAGGCTTTCGCGGCCGGTTTCACAACTATAATCTAGTTCTTCCGGCTCACATCGCGTCCAAACTTCATAATTAGGTAGATATATTTCGGCCTCGCTGTGGAGTACCCTGATTGGCAGTGACTGAAGATGGTACTTCACAGCGAGGTTGAAACATCTCAACATAATTATGAAGTTTGGACGCTGTGTGAACATTAATGTGAAGTTCTCCTCTTAGACACTTGTGGCGTGGTTGAGTGGTGACCGAGTGAATGGCATTGGGTACACGTGTGATCATAGTGTGAATATAGTGGCGGGGGTCCTCACCTCTCCATTGTCATCTGTAGTACCAGGGTCACATACACCACCTTACCTTGTAAACAATATACAAGCTAGGTGGCGCCGCTCGCGCGAGTTAAACGAATTTCCTTTGCGGTTTTTTACTGTAATTTGCTCCGATCACAGCCTGGCTTCGGCCTTCGGCCATAGATTTACGTACGTATGTCACTAAGAGTTTTTATGCATAGTATAATATTGAATTTGATTAAAATCAGACTACGCATTCTGATGTTATAGAAAAATGTTACCTTTTAGTCGCCATTTTGAAACGACTGAATGGGTTGTTATAGTTTTTGAAATATTGATGGGAAACATTAAAATACATATATTTCAAATTCCATCAAAATCAAATGTGACGATTTTGGAATTTTAAACAATTTTTGGCGAAAACCTCTCCCTCAAAAGACAGTGGACTTTTGGTATTCTGATTTTGCCGGTGAATGAACTTGTAGACAAAAATATTTACAAACAAACAAATTTTACCATATTTTATGAAAAACGAACAAATAGTGACCTATAAAGATATGAAACATAAATAAGTATGAATGCACAGTTTTGAAAAATGCTTAAAAGATGTTCTAAAAGTCAAAATTTGGGTTTATTTAAAGATATCAATACACGAATAGCGTTGTGGATTTCGGAATATTGCTCGAAGTGCAGTTTTTTGAAATTTAAAGAGATTTTTGCCAATGTGGATTTCCCAGATTATAATACCGTAGGTGAAGTGAGGAACAATCATACTGTGGTATATTGTCAAAAGAGTTCTTGAATTATACTACGATGACATCTATCTTATGACAAAGATAGCTCTTGAAATTTTGCAACTAATAGAATGTATATGCAAGTGAAATGATAGACATTAATCTAAAGATTTTCCTAAAAAATCCTTAAGTTATTTTAGGAAATTGGATTGTCGGCGAATGGAATTTGCCAGTGTTTGTGTAACTTTGAGTGAAGTTTGAAAATTTAGTGTAAATATCAAAATTCTTCAATTAGTTTAGCCAACCTGACGTTTGTCATGCATGTAACATGTTCTCGCACAGTGCCCGGGGGCTAGGCTACTGCAGTGGATTACATTATCCCTGGCGTACACAGTACAGTATAACGGCCGGCAGCGCTTCATTAATGCGAGATTAGTCATGTATTTACGCGTCTTATCTGGTTCAAGGCTTCTGTGCTGTCTGGTTACCTTAGCTAACCTTAGTGCTGCCTCTTTGTTGTAATCTCTATCAATTCAGACCTTGGATGATGAGTCTTCTGATATCGGAATCAAAAGAGGACTTTAACGCGGAAATACTGAGAGTATCCTTTAGTTTTCAAATATCGTACTAGCCTTCGGCCAGCGGCCTCAGTTCTGCTTCGGCCTCTCGGTTTGGGTATTCACTTCGCTAATGTCTATACTTTATCAGTTAGGTATTTCCTTGAGAGTTGAAACTTATACACTGTTATTGTTTGTTAATGTTTACATTTACAGCAGCTGGGCATTTTTAATACTTTGCCCATATGTTTTATCTCAAGCAAATTTAAACTCTTGACAGTGCCAAAAATATGTATCTCAATTCGAACCTGAGACATGACAGGACAAAGCTAAGAAAACATTGGAAAAAATGCCTTTTTGAGTATAACTTAAGAAGGGCGAAAAATAAGCGATTTTTGATGTTTGATTATGAATCTATACATAAATACCTTTCATTCAAAAAAAGAATGAAAGAAATCAGCCTGATAGAACGGTCGTACTGACTTCTATTAGATTGTCATGAATTCTTTTAATATATAGATTATGTTTATTAATGTAAACTTTGTTTTGAAAGGTGAAACACAGTGGCCGCCTTAAACCCCATTGAAGTGTTAAACATGGGTTCTTGCTGGTTGACTAATCCTCTTAAAGGAAGTTTGCACCGATTGCACAATATATAGTAATGCTGCACTCAACAAAGTATTTATTCAATTCAAAACAACTACACTTGAATATAGTCTGTGTTGCACCACGTGACTCAACAGCTGATTGATTTGAAGGAAGGCCGAGTGGTAGGAAGAGTGGAGAGGGATATGCAAAGACAAGATTGCCATAATGACCCGTCACTCGCGATGATGCCATAAACAAGCATGAGAGTCATGTACGTCACTGCCTATAGTGTATAGTGGGCCGGGTGATGGGAGTGAAGAGTGTTTGGCTGTGATACTCAAGTCTTGAGACGCCGACCACTGTTAGAGGATTTGTCAACCAAGGAAGAACCCATGAGAACGAAATAGCGGAGTATTGGTTATTTCTATCCGGACGAGGGGTAGGTGGAAATCCACGAACATTACGAGGCTGTTGACTCAGTCTCGCTAAGTGTTCTTTCACTGCAAGTTTTATTACATAATTATCTTGATGCGATAACTGATTTCAAGTTTTATTGAAAAAAAACTATTCGTTCCCCGGTTATAATAGCGAAAAATAACTTTTTTGGTCGACATTTTGAAATGACTCAATGGGGTTTTATAATTTTTGGCAAATTGATGGGTACTGTCAAACCCCATTGACCCTACTTATTTCAAATTTTGTCAAAATATGACGACATTTACTGCTTTTAGGGCATGGAAACCCCTTTTTGAGAAAACTACCCCAGAGGGGTTTTGGTGATACGATTTTTCTGGATAACGAACTTGACCGAGATATTTTCAAAAGGAACATTTGTACCACATTTCATGAAAATCTTACAAAGAATGTGACCTGTAGAGAGTACACACATACAGGGTGGCCCATAAGTCAGTTGACAGGCATGCATTTCATTGAATGCATGTCGGTCAACTGACTTATGGACTCCTGTATATAAATATATATTGTATTCATAAATACATATATAAAGTTTTGAAAAAAAAGCTCAAACGTGTTCTGGGGGTCAGAATTGGTGCAAATTTCATGGTCCTGGGTCTGGGTCTTACCGTGCCGACGGCTTAATATATCTTTTACAATTTGAAATTCGATCAAAAACATAATAAATGAGAATGTCTTACGAAACTCGTATACTTTTACATAAATATTTAACAAGATGCATTTCCCCAGCAACACCACACCTCGTTACCAACGTCAATACAACCAGAGTTCTAAGAACTTTCTCACACGTTAGCTCGTGAAGTTGGGTTTGGAGTGCGCCCAACTTGTAAACACAACACCTGCCCACCCAGTTCCCGGAACCACAGAGCAGGAAAAGCTGGACGCGTGCGTTGCATACACACAGAGAGAAGCAGGAAAACGGCGGGAAAACTGCGCTCTTATCAGAGTCGTGATAAGAGATAGTGTGGACTGATAGTGCGGTGTACTGGTGTAGGTGTGGTGTGGGAGCGTTGCTTGTTAGGTGTAAGCTGCTGATAGACGGTTCGGAACTATCACAGCTTTCACGCTGATTGGCTGATTTCAAGTTGTGAACTGAATATGTTGTCACAAGCGCTACTGTGAATCACAGCGAATTTCTTATCACGGGGATGATTTATACTGGAAGTTCCCGTTTTGGAGGGGCGTTCCCCGAAATGGGGGTTTTATTTAAAATACATTGTGTTTATTTTCGATTTCTGGAAAAACATGTGTACCTAGCACGTGTACCAAAAAACAAAAGTCCAATCAAAGCCGGATTTTAAGATAGTGGCGGAAGAACAATGAGAACAATTCAAAATAGTTTTTAAACGCTATTCAATTTTTAACGAGTTGTTAAAAATTAGCCTATTATAGGAAACATAGGATCAAAAACAAAGTGCCTAGAAGAGAACCTTGAGGTACCTCTAACGTGGGATGGAATTTAAAAAGAACGAATTTTAAAAGTCATTTAGCACAGGTACTGAATTACTACAAGAAATTAAATCTTAATAATTGCCGACTATCACTGCTACAGGTGCCTGGGGCACTTTGCAAGTAAACAAATGAAATTTCCATGTTTAAACATGTCGATCGCAGTTAATGGAACTGTTTCTACTTTCGTCTTACTTCGATTTTTATAAAATTCTAAGACTTGCTTTATTGGTCTAAAGACTCTAGAGTCTAGAAGGTTGCAATCTTTAAGGCCGCATAATTTTGTGTACGTTTATGAATTAGTGTTGTGGCTAATATATTTGTCCTAACAATTTCGTTACTTTTTTGGGTTTGATCTAAATCTGTCTTTTTATTGAGAACTAAGGTTTTGGCTGCACAGAAACCGTATTTCAGAGTATAATAGGCACAGAAACCGGCCTAAACATGCAATTTGAAAACGCGAAACCCACCACTTGAATGGACTACTAGTTTTGAACAAACGCCAAAAAAGTCATTTTTCCAAGAAAGTCTTGGACGGAAGTGGGGATTCCCACAGACAGACTGATTGGCACCCCAGGATTCAAGGAACGTCCATGGATGGTGTTGCAAAGCCTGGCGCATGATTTGGCCGGTCTCCAGCTCGCAGGTATTTCCTCTATGAATTATTCTTCTGAACCTGTTTAACTTCTCTTGTTGGAGCTCTGGACAGTGTTGCTGAATTTAGTACCAAGTTGTTTCGTGGAAACTAAATAAGGAGGTTTTAGAGGATTCTTTGTTTGAAGCTTTTTGTTGAGGATGAGAAAATTTCTGTGTTTGGAGTATTACTGCGGACGTTTTCATCGTAGGAGAACAAGAAGAACAAGACGTTTCGGGATCTGCAATCTGATGTCTTCTTCAGGTATCTGACAAAGTGAACTAAAACATAAAACTTATTACAACATGAGCTAATTTATTTCTATAATATAGTTCTTCTGGTTCACACTGCGTCAACACATCATCATAATGAGCTTGAGATATTTCGGTCTCGCTGTGGAGTACCATCTTCAGTCACTGATTGGCTAAAAGCAAAAGGTCAAACTTACCAGACTGGGCTACAACGGTTCTTCTTATCAGTGCGGACGTTTATTATCGTCGGTAAACAAGGAGAATTCGACGTTTCGGGATCTGCAATCTGGTGCCGTCTTCAGGTAACCTGAAACATAACACTGAATATTAGCTAGTTACTTTCTACCGCTAGCCTTAGTTACCTTTCCACCTGTAATTATCAAGTAATATCCGGACAAATCAAGTTTGATCATGTTCTTGACCTAAATTTTATTAAAGATCAACCAGAAGATTGCGGAAGGTTCATTGCGTATTTTAACAAAGAGGGAATATCTTCTTTTCCTTCGCTCTACTTGGAAGGGTCGGTGATCCTCAAGCAAAAGGTCAACTTCACCAGACTGGGCTACCACGGTCCCTCTTATCAGTGGTTTGATAAGAAGGCCTTTCTTATCCACTTCCTGTCCCTTCTTGATACTATTTGGCGGAGCTCTGACGTCAGGAAGATTTGATCCTGAACGGGAAAGAGTGGGCGTTTGACTTTGCCGCAAATTTTGTAATCGTGTGAGAAAGTAACGCGGTGCTTTGGCGTCTGAAAATTTCACAGGCCAATTTAAGTATAAGCTGTATGAACAAGCAGGTGTGAAAATTTTCTTTGTCAATAGTTTTTCTAAAGATTTTTGAAGGTTGAAACGACACCAGTCTAAGGACTCTAGCATGAATCCGAAAATATTTTCCTATTGAATAATACAGTAAGGGACTATTTTCTCAGGACTATTTTCCCATTATAAAAGAAACTGAGAGTGTAGTTATTTTTTAAAGACATGAAATTCAGTGTATCAAAGCTTTACACAGATATGTACTGTTTTCTGAATGTACGTATAAAAATAATTTTTTATATAAAATTATAAGCAGGTTTACTGAAATTTCGCTGACCGCTTTTGGCCTAAAATCCTTACGGATCCGTGGCTAGTTGGTAGCGCGCGTTACTCAGCTGGCGCGGGTTCGATCCCCAAAGTCACCACTTAAAATTTGTTAAGCGACTACGAGGTCACTCTAGGTAGATTAGATTAAATTAAGATAAAAATCACTCTAGGTAAAGGTCGAGGTGTAATAGAAGCTTTCGAACTTCGTAGTCTAACACAAGTGCTACCGTGAACCCTATCAAATTTCCTTTAAGGGGAGAACTTATATCGAAAGTGTTTTTACGGGGGAGGGGCGGATTACCCTAACTGGCTGGCTGGGAGCAGCGGACAATCAATCACAGACGTGTATCAGACTGACAAACTGTGACGGAGGACAAAACTACCTTTTTATTCACAGCCAATGGAGGGGAAGAAATTCTTTAGAGTTTTGATGAATGAGTAAGTTTTTTTTAACAAATGAGTTAAAACTACTAACAAGAGTTTAGAAAGTTCTCTACAGCGAGAATTAACTGATTTTAGGCCTAAGCGGAGTGTTAGGCTTAAGAATTTTGAAAGTTGAGTTTTACATTTGTTAAGTTTTGTGTGATTTGTTTTGAATCCTTACAGGGTATCTAGTAGTCTTGAAAAGCCTGGAATCAGTCTTGCATTTATTGAGGTCTTGAAAAGTCTGGAATTGGTATGGAAATTTGGTCGAAAAGGCCTGGAAAGCCTGGAATTTATTGATTCGATGAAGTCGAGGATATTCAGAAAGTTTTGGACGCCATTGATTCACGCTTTGTGTAGCGCGCTTTCATACGTATTCCATATGCCAAACCTCGAGTATTATTGATTTTGAACATGTCAAATAATGCTGTAACTTGACAAGCTATCTACGGTTAACAAATAATCTTTGTGTGAAAAGTAGGCTTCGATGACAGAACTGACGAATAGTGCAATAGTATGTGACCAGCTGTCTAGTCTAGTCGCTATGCACTAAGATCAGCTGGCCATAGATTCTGATTTAATAAAGGGAACATTTTTATGAATAGTTATAGAGCCATTATTTTGTAATTTTCCTTGTAAATATGTTTCTTTGTAATTATGTTTTGTCTCTGTTGTTATAATAACACAGTTTAATTGTAAAAAGTACATTGATTTGTCAGATTTTGATTTTAAAAAATTGACGAAAAATTTAGTCTGAAAAAGTCTTGAATTTGCTAGAAGAAATTTAATAGACACTCTACCTTAGTACCATTTTATGTGTTTTTTGTGTTGAAAGTTAAGACGAAAGCAATGATAATTTCCTACGCCCTACGTAAAAAAGTTCATTTTTGATGTGGAGTACCCAGAAAGGTTTATTTCAACTGAAGCTTGACTTATTGAAAATAACGCTGTATTTTCGTCCTATACAGCGGTAGTTGTAAATACCTCTTTTCCTAATGAATTTCACCACATTTCACCTGATAAACTACAGCAAGAATTAATAACCAAGTTAAGATTCATACAGACAGACAGTGGTACACGTTGGTTTCGCAACGTGTACCTAGCACAGACAGTAGGTAGAATTGTTATCAGTAGTTCCTAGATAAGCCGCCGTCGCCTTACAGCGCTAGTAGTCATCTAGCGCCGGATATCAGTTGTGTTATCAGTTGTTCACTGTGTGTGGCCTTTGAGATAAGAGTGTGCAGGAACTGACGCACCCATTCTACAAGTCTGGCGTCCACTTGGGTCTTGGAAACATTCAGAACTATCAAACGTAAGAGAGTGTAGAAACAGAGAAAAAATTAATTAAGAAAACTATAAAACAAATGAAAGAAGTGAAACTTCGGCTATTAAGAGTATTTAGTAGTGACTCTGACCAGGAATTTCGTCCCATAAGAGCCAATATAAAAACACGCATTTCCTTGGGACACCTCACCGTTTTAGTCGGATTTTTGTGAAATAAACTTTATTTTAAAGTGCATTAAATGTGTTAGTGGCTCCGCTGAGCCGAATTTCCATTTTTTCATTTATAAAATTGTGACATAAATTCAAAAGTCAAAAAGTTTTGTATTTGAATTTCGCGATTTTACTGGTAAAATAATAAAATTGCCAAAAAAGTGGTTAGCAGAGTCATTGCAGTACATTGTTATCTTAAAAATAAAACTTATTTCAAAAATCCGATGTAAATAGTAGGCGAGAGGTGTCTCAAGAAAATTCTTGTTTTTACATTGTTCTTATGGGACAAAAACAAAATGGCCGACAGGTACTGTGCACTCTAAATTTGAGCTTTGGAGTCGTAATTCCTTTCTGAAGTGGCTTTTCTAAAACTGCTTAAAAGATCATTATTTGCCCATGAATTGCATTGGAAAATTCTTTTGACTATTAAAACAACCATAATTTCTCTGCAAATAAAACTGAACTTTAACTCATCAATTCATGCGTCGAAAGCAGCTGTTTTTAAATCAAAATAACCAAAACCGATTTCTTTATACTTACTTTTAGATTTCATATATCCTGCGACAGAGTTTGTTGCAACAATTTACCGCTGGCAATATATATCTATATCTTGTGGAAATGTTGACTTGTCAGTAAAAACGCCGACGAATAACACTTTCCTAGGGCGTTCACCTGTCGAGAGCAACCGAGAAGCAAATTATAAACTGATGCTGTTAAAATTGCGATGTTAATCAGCCGCTTTCAATTATGTTATCTGAAGCGTTTTATCAGGAACTGCTCTGGAACTCGCTGAACTACAACTGGAGTTCTGTATCGCATCATTGAGTGTACGTTGTGGAAGTGCAATTGAGTGATAATGTACGTGGTGGACCAAATTAAGCCTTCAGAATTGATTGCGGGAAATAATTTCTCGAAAAATGGGGAAATAAAGTGATTTTATCTATAAAATAGTTTATATTTCTCGGACCTTTCCGGAAAATTCAGTATAATAGAATATATAGGTTAAGTGGCGTCTGTTATACAAAGATTGAAAATGTAAATTTACAGAATGAAGAATTTAGAGAAAACTACTCCCACGGTTCGGGCAGTTGGAAAGGACCCACCCGTTATCAAAGGCCTAACATAGCCTTACACTACATTATAGTAAACACTTAACTTAGGACCTAGTCTACGAAACATGGTAAATATTGCATTGTGTATGCCTATCCTAAAAGAACAAAGAATAACTTTCATAATTAAAATGTTTACCGTGTTTTTGTACTACTGTAGTTTTGTAGGTTACGTGTTTACTATAATGTAGTGTAAAGTTAGGTTGCGCTCTTGACAACGGTTGGAGTTTCCCAACTGTCCGAAACCTATATAGGGAGTAGTTTTCTCCTCAATTAGCCGGAAAAGTTCGAGAAAAGAATTTTATAATATTGTTCTTCGCCACTGTTATGAAATTTCTATACAACAAAGTGATGCACAATAAATCATACCCGTAGAATTCGTTGAAATTGAAGTCGATCGTATTGCGTGTCCTTAGTTTAGGGTCGTGGGTTAAATTCTCAAAACTTTCAAATATAACCTTTATTAGAGTTGTATTTTTAAGTAACACGTCTCCCGACATTTTGGTGGAAATAATTTTCAAACAAATACCAAATTGTGGCCATAAACGTAAATATTATTTTATAATGGAAAATTTTGTATCTTCCTTAAAACATGCCATTGAATAACATTTTATCAATAATTTCTTAAGAATTGTTAAAGTTTTCCAACAATACGCCAAGGATCTCATTTTCAAAAACTATCAACGTTCCAAAAATATTTTTATTTTCTAAATTGAATCTTTATACTATTAGGTCTATAATTAAGACTAGTTGTGTACCCGAGCTTCGCCAAGGATAAAATATTATAGTTTCATGACTTTAAAGTCTTTTAGTACAAAGGTAGGCTGTTGCTCGGGTACTGGCGTCAAACTACCGAGCCTTACACCTGTTCCTTCATTTTAAAATTGGGCTTAACGTTATGCCTTAAAAGCCTTTTCAGTGCCCACTATAATCCCTCGCTATTTATTTTGTGGATGTTGTATGGGTATAAAATATAGCTAAAGACACACTGCGTAATGGGCTTAACTTTTAAACGAAGTTTCACTACCATTGCTTCGGCCGATGTTCAGCTATAAGCGGTCCATTTGCCTTAAAACGCTTTCAGTGCCCACTTTGGTCACTCGCCGTTTGTTTTTTGGACTTGTATGGGTATAAAATCTAGCTAAAGACACACTGCGTAATGGGCTTAACCCTAAAACGAAGTTTCACCCCCATAGCTTCAGCCGATTTTGAGTTATAAGCGGTCCAAGATGCCTTAAAAACGTTACAGACAGGAATTTTTTGACGCCAGTTTCGGTCTTTGCAGAGTTAATAAACACCAAATAACCAAAACCGATGAATTCCTTGCAATTTACAAACAAAAGTCTTATTTTATTTTTATAGATAATAATTTTTAACGAATAATATTTACGCTTTAGCTATACGTTAGTTAGAAGTAATCATTGAAGTCAATTTAATACAAAGTATTATGTAAATAAGTTATTATGTAATCTTAAAACAAAATACAGTTACGAAACACCACTTAAGATACCTCGAATCTACAGATAAACTAAAAACTTCTCATAATCTGTGGCCCAATTTGAATATATATTTTATATAGTATCTAATCTAGCGTTAAGAGCACCACTTGCCTAATCTGTAAGCAACAGTCAACTTACCGAGTGACAAGTCATGGTTTTGACGCCTGAGCGGCGTCTATCCTTGTCACATGATAACTAAAAATGTAGATTTTAAAAAAGTACAAAAAAATCGTGAAATATTGAGGTTTTAGGCAGTAAGACGTTAGAAAACAGTTTTAGAATTTGGTACACCCTGACGAAAATGTTCTACTTTGTAATCACTGTTGGTTGGTTGTGGGGGTAACTGGTAGAACCAAAATATAAATGTTGAAACGACACTAAGAATTTTTCCAATGATTACTACTCAATTGAGTGGTAATCATTGATTTTATTATAATTCATTTCTGCAGAGTAGTCAGTCATTAAAACTAATTAAAAATCATCAAAACAGCTAATGTTCCTGCAACGTTTAGATCTTCAAAATAATATTTTTCCCCAGGATCTAAAAGACCTTAAAACCTTAATTTCCCTGAGAAATTGTTCATAAACTCAAATTTATTACGGTTATTTTAATATTTATAATTTTATAAACATACGTATTAAGTATTTTCAATTTTAAACCTGAGTGCTTAGTCATAATAACAAAACCTTTTGGAAACAAACCTCTAAAATATTTTAATTGTATAAAATACAAAACAAAAAGTATCGTCTACTCTGTAGTTGACATCTTCAGTTGTAGACAAAAAAGAGTGTAACTTATATATATAAAATTTAAAAAGTATAAACATGTATAGGTAGAATAAGTAGTTATACGTTCTTATACATTTTAATCTTAAATTTCTTATACTCCTATACATTTTAAATATTAATTATACTCTTCTTTGTCTTTTAAATAGTCAAACTTATGTTTATAAAATTATAAATATTAAATGTTAATAAATTTAGTTTACAATTTTATTTTAATTCTTTTATGGTCTTTAAGACCCTGGGGAGAAAAATATTATTTTGAATATATAAACGTTGCAGGGACATCAGCTGTTTTATGAGTTTGTTTGTACTTGCAAATCACTATAGCACTAAAAAATTAAAATATATTTAGTAGTTTGTTTCCAAAAAAGATTCTTTTCACATATTATTACGACGGAGCCTAAACCAACCATTCAAAAATTCAATAACCCATTGATGAAATTCAATCAGGCGCTCGGACAATGACTTCTTTGCAAGCATTTTTTCCAACTTTTGCCCACTAAACAAAGAAGCGCGCAAACAAGCCGCAATGCGCTGAGCGCAGCATATTTATAAATGCGCATTTGTAGCAGTAAATGCAGTAAATGCACACCGTAGTGTCTCGTGGAGCTGGTGTGTTGTTTACCCGGAGGTAAAGTCTAGTTGATAACCCGGGCTCGGGTTTCACCTCGTGGAATTTGTTGTGAATGGGAAATTGTAAATTGCTGACATTGATTGTCTTTGAACGAGACTTGTGCGCGGTGGACATTGATATTAGTTGTGGTAAAATATCTAGCTTTATTTCTCCGTACTGGGGAGCGTGGTCTACGAACTTTGGAAGAAAACAGGGCTGGGTCGTCTACACGGGGTGTTTATTTTAAACTGGCCGCCATGGGGATTTCGTACACTGCTCGATTGAAGTTTAAATGGAAAACTTCACCCACATTTAAGAATATAAAATCAGTTTTTTTTTCAATATGGTGGCCAATTTTAATTTAATAACACCCAAAAATGCATATTTAGACTCTACACACAATTTTAAGACCTTTTTGTTTTTAAAACGCTTTTGGTATCTCATTCCGTTCAAGAGATGAGTTCAGTCAAAGCAAGTGTAAAAGTCTTTTGCATAGGGGCTCATGCACTGCGATTATTTAGTAACTATGAGGTTAAACATAAACAAGGCATTAAAAAGAATGCTTCCAGATTCATTAATTTTGGTGGAAACAAAGTAATTTACTCTTCTAGAATAAGCTGTAAAACTCACAGTGCACGAGACCCTATGCATTTTATCTGGACATTTTATACTATCTTGACTGAATACGTCTCTTAAGCGGAATGAGATACCAAAATAGTAAGAACCAAAAGGTCTTAAAATTGTATGTAGAGTCTTAAAGGGTCATAATATACAGGGTTTTATTAAATTTAAAGTTGACAAACATATTGAAAAATTGCGGGCAATTTTCAAAAATCTAATTTTATTTTCCTAAATTTGGGTAAAAACCAGGTGAAATTTCCCATTTAAACATTACTGTAAATCGAGCGGTTTATGAGATCCCCATGCCGGCCCGTTTAAAATGGAACACCCTGTATACGTAGGAGAACAGGGGGTTAGCACAACAAACCGAAGCGTTGACGTCCACTTTGTCTCGACCTATAGTCCTAAACATTCTAATTTAATTTGTGATAAAATATGTTTGTATTAAACAGGTTAGCTATCTCATTAACTACAAAGCTTTACTTTCGCTTCCTACGAATCTGATTAAAATATACAATATAATAAATTACAAAACTATTCATTCTAACCCACAGAAACCTAAGGTTTTTGAACACCCCAGCCTTATATACGCCCAAACACACAGTAGCCCTATATTTCGTTTTTAATTATTCGCTTTCCCAATCATGAGCCAAGAACTCGTCTTTACTGTAAAACGCTTTCGAAATCAACGCGGCTTTCGTTTTTAATAACCTGGTCATCTTTTATGATTATCGAAGTTGGCCTAACGACTAACTAACGTTCTGGTCTCCCGGCTGGGTAGTTTTCCCAGACTCTAGTCCCATACGAATGAACGTCAGTCACTTCCTCTTATGGAATTGCTCCTTGACTTCAAAATACGTCTGATAATACTAGACAATCTTTGAACTAACTCTAGCAGATTTTGTTGATTATTTACACATACGTTAGCTATAATGAGTCAAGTGTTAAACATTTCAAAACTACAAAGTTTTCTTCTCTCTGCCGGTAGAAATGAATAGCTTGTTTCTATGCAAATTCAATAAAAGAAAAGAGGTTTTCTGAATGTACGGACCTCGGAGCGACGAAAGGTTCAGATTCATGAATTTCAGTATGCACTACTCCCTCCATTTGTGCGCTTAGCTGAGCAGTGGGTTAAACCTCCGTATAAATTATCCTTAAGACAGTTTAAACTCTTGTTAACATAGAGATGGCAAACTGGGCCTGAGGGGTTTAAGGGTGCGCCTCAGCTGTTTAAGAGTGCGTCGTTGCAGAGGTTTGCAGTAAAAATGCTATTTTGACGAAACAACGAAAGTATTATGAAAGAAAACATAATATCTAGGTTTGCCTGTACAGTAGTTCAATTTTAAAATGTCTTTTAGTTTTATGCTATTAAGGGTTAAAGTTAGAAAAAATAAAGTGTTTTTAAGATCATATTAAAGAAGCTAAAAAAGGTTTATCAAAAATCTAATCACAGGCAGACACAGATAAACTCTTTCTCTTGTCATAAAAATTAACATATCCGAATTTAACCTTCATAAGAGCGCTATCTATTTTCTACGAAACCCTTGCAAGCGGAGGGTTTGACAGTTAGGCCGCATCAGTTGAAAGAAGGCCCGTTGTTTAGCCAGCGTACGTGCGCGGTGTCGTGTGTTCCTTGGGCGGACGAATTCAGGCTTTCACTGAGGTGACGACAACCTATAGCGACTTTAGAACTCGTTTAAAATTTGCTCAAAAGCAGTTAAAGCTTGTCGGTTGTCTACTGATACACATACATTGATTGTACAGTGTTGACGTTGAATGTCACATTCAAAAACAGCTGCTATCCAGTTTCTCTGTAACGTTTAAAAAATGGAAATTATTGAATTTAATACTTCTGTAACATTAATTTAAATGTATGCATGTTGCTTGCGATTTAATTACGACGGGTCGTAGCAACGGTTACGCACTCTCATTTCCTCCAGTTTTGAAATAAAATTGAAAACAGTAATTTCAGTACATTTTCGCGAGTGATTTAGATTGCAATCATTTCGCAGACAATAATTAGTGGCCGCTGTTTGTTTCGCCCGTTAAATTTTATCGCCTGTCGAAATTTCCCGCGTATTCTTCATTAGCCGTGGCCAGACAAGGTAATGAGTTTGCAGCTGACTCAGACCTGACATATTTTAATAATAAATTATATTAATTACCTAGAATTTTTATTGAATATATTGTAATTATCTTGCCGCTATATTTTAGAAACGTTTATTTTTTTCAAAATGCGGTCTCGTAAGAGGAAGTGGCATTCACTCTTGAAACTAGAGGCAGGGAAAACTACCGAACTGGGAGATAGAGAACGGCAGTTCATGAACCTACCTTCTCAGGTAGGAGTTCAACTCGTCAACAAGTTACCAAATTCGATCAAAAGTGCCCCGGAGCTGAAGGCTTTTAAAACTCGTCTGAAAAGGGTTTTGGCCGCAGACGCATTTTATAATACAGACGAGTTTATGGCACTGGGAAATCAATGAATGTAAAAACATGCATTTTCTTGGGACACCTCACGCCTACAGTTTTTATCGGATCTTTATGAAATAAACTTTATTTTAAGTCATTAAATGCTTTAGTGACTCCACTGAGCAGAATTTTTATTTTCTCATTTGTTAGACCGTGACATAAATCCAAAGACAGAAGGAAATATGTATCTGGATTTCTAATTTTTACTAGTAAACTAATCAAATTTTCAAAAAAGGTGTCAGCGAAGTCACCCCAGCACATTGTTATCTTTAAAATTAACCCAATTTAAAAAAGATCCGATACAAATTATAGGCGTGGTGTGTCTCAAGAAAATGCTTGTTTTTACATTGTTCTTATGAAACAAAAAACAAAATGGCCGACAGGTACTGAAGAGGCCGCTCGGGCCCTACCCGGGAAGTTTTAGATTTCACATCCAGCATCTTCAATAGCTTTACCCTCCCCCGCGTACCGTAAATTCTCTACTTAGGACTCATGGTAGCGCTTGTGGCTACTACACAATTGACGGGCTGATTTTCCAATAACCATTAACACAATGTGTTATTGACACAAACAGCATATCGCTGACATTGCACGTGTGAAGTTGAACTGTGATTGTAAAAATGTGCACGCGCGACTCTCGATAGATGGGTTGCATTGCAAGATTGTTGCATGCAATGGATAACCTGTGATAACCCCGCCATAGTGTCTCTGTGTGAGTGTGACAATCACGTGATCGTGGTAATCGGGCGGGTAAACGCGACAAAATTGAAGGATCAAATTTCTAGGAATAAGTTACCCAAGATAATTTTGTGATTAAACCAGGTTTATCCCGGCTTAGCGCTAAAGCGCCGCTAGCATGAGCTGAAGCGAATTTCTTCTTTGTAATTTGTTATTATAATTTGCTAATTTTAAGGGTCTGCCTAAAAAGTCAAGAGAGAAAAAGGCTGACTACTGATTCGTCCGCCCAAGAAACAAGACTCCGCGCACGTAACAGAATAAGAATAAGAATGTCTTTATTTTCTTGAAGTTTGGTTTACAATTTTACAATATATGTTTGAAATTAAAAAGAAACAACACATTTTCACACTTTATCCTTTGGATGTAGAAGTAATAAAGAAATCACTAACGCTAGTAAATAAAACAAAACAAATATTAGCCCTCTAAGTAATAAAATGAACACAAAATAAACTGTCTTTGACCTGTCAAGCTGAATCTGATACGTCTTTCCGAGCCCACTCCCCGGACCAAGGCACCCAAGCGTTCCTGGGCTGGACGCCAACACAGACACTGCCCTTGTATAAACAAAGACAGCCGGCTTTTCGCCAGCCCGTACTGATCGTGAAAACCAAGGACCGGAGAAGTGAGCACAGGAAACGATAAAAAAACTTAATAGATAATTGATCCCTAATATTAAAAAACTAATTAAATAAACAACAGGCCTTCTTTCAACTGATGCGCCCTAATTGTCAAACCTATTGGCTGCAAGGGTTTCGTAGAAAGTATAAAGAGCAAAATGAAGCAATGAGCAAATGAAGGCTAAATTCGAATATGTCAACTTTTATAGAACGAGGAAGAGTTTATCTGTGTTCGCCTGTTTTCAGATAAATAAATATTTTATTGCTTACAGACATTTACAATAAATGTATCGCAATCGTCAGTCTTTGTGTATCTAAAATTTTCCTTTCATTCTTACATCTAAATCCCATTCAATCATACAGATTTTTACAAACCTAAATTTCAGTCTTAAAAACACTTTATTTTTTCTAACTTCAACCACTTATTGCCTAAACACTAAAAGACATGCTGAACAATCGAAACAGGCAAACCTAGACAATATGTTTATCATTCATTTAAGAATTGCTTTGGCGAAATACTATTATTAATAATGTCGCAATTTGATTTCGCGCAAACCTCTGCAACAACGCTCTCTTATCCTCGTTCTCTACACTCACAGCCTCGTTTCGGTCTTTGGCCTCTGCTATGCTTCATCGGAAAATTGTTACTTGTTTCTGTAAGTAACATTACATTTCAACTTTGATTGGGGCAGATATATTTTCAGCTAAAGCCTCAAATCATAGCTAGCTGCATTTGTCATCATGGATCTGTTCGACATAACAACATCGCTCTGAGCCAACCTCTCTTCAATATTTATGAACATTCCTTCAACTAGATAATAATTTTCCGCAAGCTTTTATTTTCAAATGAAAAAATCGATTCTTGATTAGCAGTGTCTCCGCTGACTACATTAGTTTAATAGTAAAACAAGACATTCAAATACAACGTTTCTTTAATTTTTGGATTGATTTCACGATTTGACAAATGAGAAAACGGAAAATCGGCTCAGCGGAGTCATTTAACTATTTAATGCAATTTAAGACAAAGTTTATCATGTTTGTAAATGCATGTTTTTACATTGCTCTTATGGGACGAAATTCAAGGTCACAGCCACTACCGCGTACTCCTAAATGCATTTTATGTTAACGGTTGAAAAAGTCCTAATAGAACACTTTTCCCAGAAATCTCGGAGTCTAGCTCATCACGGCCAGGGTCGATTTTTTGTATAATATTTTTCGTACATCAATTTTAAAGAAATAGCACGTTTGCAAATTTTTTCAAATGCCCATTTAAAAATTAATTTTGATCAGCCTTCCAATAGCTTAGGCAAACTGAAGTTGAAGTTCACCAAATTTGAACATATTTGTTTGGCATTGGTAACGGTTCTCGTTTATTTTATCGACTCCAAGAGTGTTAAAGTAGTGATTGTTGAACTTTGTTGACATTTTCATTCTACTTTGACAAGGCCGGATGCAAAGTTGAAAGTTATAGCTACCGCAGTGTAGACTGTAACCATGCTGTTCTGCGAACGCTATCATGTCCAGTTTTCACACGGCTACAGACTACAGTCATCTCACTCTCATCAGTTCTCAGAACTGGCATCACGGCATGCACATCAGTGTTCTGAGACACGGGTGACTCATACTGTGGCTGGGAGATACATACCAGCACCCGGCTGTCACGTGATCACCCATCTACCCGGGGGAAACACTTGTTTTTTGCTGACCGGAAGGACAGTTTACCAATAGTAAATTTTTCGTGTTTTCACTTTTAGTTATTTTGTTCAATTAGATCGACAACTATACGGCAGTAGGTTTGGTTCGATTACAATAGGTTTTTGTGACGATGAAGTGGAATATGTTGAGTGCACAGTATCTGTCAGCCATTTTGTTTTGTGTCCCATAAGAACAATGTAAAAAAGCATTTTCTTGAAACACTTCGCGCCTACAATTTTCATAAAAGATCTTTCTTAAATAGGTTTTATTCGAACAAATAAAATGTACTGCAATGTCTCCGCTGACAAATTTTTTGAAAATTTTATTAGTTTAAACGTAAAAACAAGAAATTCAAATACAACATTTCTTTATTTCTTGAATTTACTGTATGTCAAATGTGAAAATTCGGCTAAGCGGAGTCATTAAAATAATTAATGCACTTTTAAACCTTTACCAAGTTTGTTTCATACAAATCCTATGAAAACTGTAGGCGTGAGGTGTTTTAAGAAAATGCTTGTTTGTACACTGCTCTTAGAAGACTGAATACAAGGTCACAGTCACTAGTGCGCACTCTTAAGAGCCTCAGTCCACTTTGAACAAGCGTGTTTTTAGTGGCTTGGCAATCTAACTACAACATTGCTCTGATGTGATGGCCTTCTGTATGTACCATAATTCTTACATGATCTAGTAGACGAACTATCTAGGGTGAATTGGAACTATTTCTTTTAAAACTCTACTTTGTAATTGAGGTTTTAGAGCTCCAAAAGAACAATGGTATTTTCACGAACTTTAAAATGGATTTTCTCGAAATGAAAATTAGAAAATACTCTTCCAATTTGCTCTAAAAATATATTACATAATTGATATTTTGTTTAAAATTTTAAACCTCACTTGTGATGGCGGCCTTTGTCAAACTGCATCGACATATTTTCCGCCCGTAACTCTTCTTCCGGACCATAAGAGCTCGACGCAACCGTAGGTCAACGCTCGTAAGGGCTTTCACACCTAACCCACCAATTAGTGTCCAATTCGTCACTCTTTGGTTTTAAATTTCGCGTCAACGCCCTCGCGGTCGCCATACCGCATCCAGGTGAGGCGATCACCCAAAAGGTGTCTGGGCCCCCAACGTCTACGTCTGCCCCTACAGTACCGCACCCACGAAGAAACCTGCTCTCCGGAAGAGGCTGGGATTCCTGCAGCATCCTCGTGGACTCTACACTGAAGAGACTGCTTATTACGTCTGAGATGAAGTCGTGTTGGTGCAATTTTGCAATTACTGTCTCGCCTAGCGGCCAAAAATAGCAGCTGAGCTTCTAGTAGACTCCGGTGTCAATTTGGCTTCGGCAAATCACCGCGGAAAGGTCTGATCTCTGCCGTCTGGGTGCTTCGTGGCTGCTGGTGTGGCATTTCCGTTGGTATAGGAATTAGTAATCACTCATAGTTCCGAGTATCATAGTTCGTTGTTCCTAAAGTTGTGACTACGAATAACCTTATCTTAATTACAGTACTCTAGTTCTATTGAAGTCCCATAAAAAGAACGAGTGGTGGAGTTCATCAGTGCAATGTATGCAGAGATGTTTCTTACTTCTCAGATGACCCAATAAGGACGACCAATCAAATAAGCTTATCATGAAATTTCAGCCAATCGAAATTCAAACAGCATTTCTGGAGAAACCAACTTGGGTGAACTCCCTTAAGAACCATATAAAATCGTTAATGAATGCCAAAATATATTTTCGATGGCTTGCTTTAAAATTTTGGCTAGTCTTCGGGATACCTGGGATGACACAAGTCCCCTCTTAGTGCTAAATTGGTAACAACGACAATATTTAAAAATTTAATGTTGTATATTAACCTCCAATAAAATAACCGAGAATAGAGTAGATCACTGCATATACCATAGTATGCAGATATGTGCATGACTTACTTCATTGGGAGAGACAAATCAAATCAAGCTTATCTGAAATTTCAATAATCAAATTCCAGCAGCTTATCTGGAGAAACAAAAGGGCCGACAAGAGTGGGCGGTCATCTTGGGTAAACTCTCTTAAAATTAATTTAAAATCGTTTATGATCTTCGACGGCTTGCTTGCTTCGGTTAGTCTTCGGGATACATGAGATGACTCAAAGTCCCCTCCTAAAGAACCTTTAAATTCTAACAATATTTTCATCGATTAAATGATTTCAATGACTTCATCATCAACGACATCAAGCAGCAAACATTTTGAAGAGCCATACATCCACCTCACACCTCTCACGTTCTCTAGATATGCAGACGACACTCACTTCCTTTGTTTCCCAGAAGACACCGTATCCCGGCAACCGGAGAGTTTGCACGTGGTTCTCAGGGGAAAAATCTGCACGCGCGTCAGTTTTTGTAACAAAGTATCATCTGTAAGAACAGCTGACAGAGTAGTAGATAACCCCGGATAACCCTGCCGGGGTTCACGGTCTTTTGTCTACGAGGCTGTTTCATTAAGCGATACTGTTCATGATGATCTGGTGATATTTTTAAAATATTCGAAATGGATTCGCATTGTATGAATGGTTGTCGGTGACATTTCAAGAGATGAAAATTTAGTAAAAAAGTTGTTTTTAGATTTTTAATTTGAACAAATAACAGTATTGTCAGAGGGTCTAATGACTGATGAACACTGACGATATGTTTGCGTGCGGCTTGATACTTCACAACTTAGAAGCGCGTCAAATTTGAAGAAGCCTCTTTAGTGGATTTAGAATGGTTCACAGTCCAACAAACGCTGTTCTTGAGAAACGACTTTCTATAGCATTTGTATTTTTTAACTTTTATAAACTTGATCTAGGATAGATTTGACCCAAATCTCGAAAATGGCATTTCAAATGGGGCTGTCCTGAGCTCGGTAACGTATTTTCACGTTTTCAAAGTAAATCGCTCTCAAAATAAACGTAAAATTGGAATATCTGGTTTCAATCAGCCTTTAAGAATGAATTGACCTCTAATTTAAAAGTGTTAAACTCACATTTATAACACCGGTGGTTTTTGGACTGCACCCCTCGGCATCATTTTCCGCCCAATTTTCACTTTTTCCGCCCTACTATGCAGCCAGTAGTGACCGTGACCTTGAATTTCGTCCCATAAGATCAATGTAAGACATGGATTTTCTTGGGACAGCTCACGCCTACAGTTTTCATCGGACTTTTATGAAATAAACTTTGCTTTAAAGGTCATGAAATTTTTAGTGACTACGCTGAGCCGAATTTTTATTTTCTTATTTGTAAGATCCTTGACATAAATCTGAAAATTGAGGAAAGTGTGTATCTGGATTTCTAGTGTAAAGTCACTACACTACATTGTCACCTTTCAAATAAAACATGTTTCAAAAAGATCCGATAAAAATTGGGCGCGTGAAAAGTCTCAAGACATTTCTTGTTTTTACATTGCTCTTACGGGACAAAAAACAAAATGGCCGACATGTACTGTGCACTCTTAAGATTCTTCAACACCTAAATTCAATGGTTTTTAATCCATACAGCTTCATGTATTATTTGACAAAGAGTACAGAGGAGACGAGAAAAGTTATTTACTATCCTGTATTTGAAAGATACAGTAGTGTTAAGTGTAAGCGGAAAAGTGTTATCTGAACTCGAGTTTATACAATGTTGTAAATCTCCGCAGTTATTGATTTGGAATTGTAAAAATTCACACGTGGAGAAGAACAGATAAGATAGCCTCGTACTAAACAATGTTGCACAATAGCCTACGTTCATTAATAGAGTGGAAACTTTCTGCACTTTGTTGTTATTCAATGTTTCTTCATAGTAGGTCAGGGCAGTAATCATTGAATGATTCAAACTAACTTTGGCTATAAACAAATTTACTTTGTGATTTTAAAAATAAAATGTTTCCTCCGATGAAGAAAATTAACAACACGACAGGCTGAGAAGTGAGTACCTGGCGGCCATTTTGCTTTTGTCCCACAAGAACAATGTAAAATCAAGCATTTTCTTGAGCCACCTCACGCCTACAATTTTCATCGGATCTTTTAAAATATCTTTTTTAAGATAACAATGTTATGCAAGGACTCCGCTGACCACCTTTTGAAAATTTTATTATTTTACTAGTAAAATCAAGAAATTCAAATACAAAGATTTTTCAACTTTTGAATTTATCTCACGAACCAATAAATAAGAAAATGGAAATTCGGCTCAGCGGGGCCAATAAAACATTTAATGCACTTTAAAAAAAGTTTATTTAATAAAAATCTGATAAAACTGTAGACGCGAAGTGTCCCAAGAAATTGCATGTTTTCACCTTTCTCTTATGGGATGAAATTCATGGTCGCAGCTACTATTGCGAACTTAAGGTTTCGCCCTTTAGTGCGTAAAATCAGAACATACCATAAATACTGATCAGAGGCCTAGCAGCTTACAATATTTTTTTCAAATTAATTAATTGGCTTCAACGGAATGATTTAAATCCTTTGTTTATTAAAATAGCAAGAAAACTCTCGCTTAATCCTCAAGATAAGAAACATTCAAAATATACTACACGTGGGGAAATATTATCACCGTACAGATTAACGTAAGAAAAAAACAAAACACACCACCACGATAAAAGATATACTTAACAGTAGTAACATACAGAGATGAATACTATCTACCAGACATAAAAATAGTATAACCGTTTGCGATATCAACGTAAAAATAGACCTTCAAATCAAGGAAAACGATTGCATCAGAGCAGTTAAAACCTTTTGTTCATAATCGAAAGAATAAAACGCGAAGACATTTCAAGTACACGTTGCAAAACTAATCACAAAAGCATAAAAACCAAACCGAGATAAAATCCACTTAACACAAAAACACTATCAACTGCAGACGTAAAAATAGAAAAATCACCGAAGATAAAACGGAATTAAAAATAGTCCTTCTAATCAAAGAGAACAGCTGTTGAACATTAAAAATTGCAAAAGTAAACACGTGGTTAAATTTAGGTCTGAAGTGCATCTGTGTAGATAACCCAGTTAGGCGGCGTAGATTATGCAATGAGCGACATTGATAATGTTATCACAAGTGCACTCCGAGGTCGTACATGGTATAGAGTGCAGCACGTTGCATTGTTTACTAACACAGGAGTACACGAGGAGGTGTACTACGTTGTAGAGTGCACGTGCACGGTGGATGATTGGTAGAGGTCGTTGATTTGGACCGGTGTGGTTTTTGGGTATACAGAGTGTTTTTTGGTCATCTGTGTTGTTTAAAGGACGGGGTGAATTATTTGATTAATCGTTTTCGTTCTTTTCGACCCGACATTTTTTTTGCAAATTATTGTCAACTTCCGAAAATATGCAATACAAAGACCTCTACAGTGAGACCGAAATATTTCAAGCAAATTATATTGATGTTTTGACGCGGTGTGAACCAGATTATAGTTGTGACACCGGCCGCAAAACCTAAGTTAATTATTTTAATATTTTTAAATGTTTATTTTGAAAACTAAATTTAGTTAATATAACTTTTTAAATTGTAGTAATACATAATGTATATTATTTGTCAACTTATTTGTTAAAAAAAATAAAAAAATTTATATGTAATATATTTAGGACCTCACCGACAAGTTTTGTAAGCTTGGTGAGGCCAATTTTGTAAGAACACCAATTAACTTTTTTAAATTTGAATTTAAGGTAGTTGGTTATTTCCCCACAAAAGGGAACCCCTCAACAACAAATATCGCGGAAAGAAAATGCAAGAATATCATGACGAACACACGAGTTAATATTTTAAACTAGCTCAAAGATTCAAAGTAATTCCACCCATGAAAATTGCCCATAAGCCTTTTTGAACGATCAAAAAGTCCAAACCAAAAATCAGTTAAAAATATAAAGTTGTTAATTCGAAGTCAACAAAAATACATTTTCGTATAGTTTCCATTCAAATTTGGACAAAAGCTAATTTGTGGGTTGTTGCTCAATTGGTTCTAAATAATAAAAAATTGGCCATAAGCCTTTTTCAACTATTCGAAAATTCTAAACAAAATATGAATAAAAAATATAAAGTATTTAATAAGAAGTCAACAAAAATAAGTTTTCGTATAGTTTCCATTCAAATTTGGACAAGAGCAAATGTTTGGGGTTTTCGCCCAATTGGTTCAAAACAAAATCCACAGGTTTGGCACAGGGCTATTGCGTATTTGTGGATAATTCGTGAAATTAATACTTAATGTTGTTAGAATTAATACAAGTTGCATAACAGCAAATTTGAAATGATGTAGTATGTGTATCTTCTTATAAAAACCGAGTCACAAATTAATCAAGACTCAGTATACGAGTAGACAAGACTACTCTAAAAAACCACTCGGATTTTCGAGGCGCCATTTCGATAACACTTAAAAGATCTTTGACTCTTGTATCTAAATTACTAAGTATTGATAAGTTATGACATCGACTAATTATTCAACGCTTGATGATTTTTTAAAACCTTTTTTGTTTTATAATTTTGCGTATGTAATTAATTTATATAGTATCAACTGACTATTTTGGAGCTACAGAATTACTGTAATAGTACTGAATATTGTGTGATTGAAATATTATTGCGGATATTTCAGATTGCACACCGTCCTTTTGTTCAATGACAATAATATTTCAAACTTAGAAATGTTCCTATCGTCGTCAACAAATTAAGTATTGAGGTTATTTGTGAGGATGGATCTTTTAATGATCTAAACTCTAAAGAATAGTTTTAGTTCGTTGGTGCGATATTTTGACTCTAAAGGTTTTTATTTTATGAAATAATTTCAGCGGAAAATTGTATTTGATTAGAACAAGTACCTGTTGAATAATTTTATTTTCCCCCGTTGAAAACGCAGATTTTCCCACATTGAACAGTAATCTTACTACACATCCAAGAGAAAGTAGGGAACCAAATCTTTTTTAATCAGAAAAACGGAATTTTCCGACTACTTCAGGAAGATAACTACTCTTTAGGTTTCGGGCAGTTGGGAAACTCCACCCGTTCTCAAGGTAATCAATAAGTAGTAGGAAAAATCCGTTTTTCTAATTAAATTGATCTCCACCACTATTATGCATTTCAAATCTGTTTTTTGAATAGGTCACAATCCATTCGATCTCCGGTTGTTACAATTGCCAAATTCAGAAAGTTGTGAAATGGGACGATAGTTATTTGACCCCTCTTTTTGCCATTTCTGCAAAATCCAAAACAGACAATTTCAATTCAAGCTAAGCAAATCTGAACTGATATTTCCATTTTACTATTTTTTGTCTAATATTCTGAATGTTGGTTGTGTTGTGTTTCAGTTGTACCGGGGACTGGACATAGTGACTAACAAAGTGACCGCAGCGGAGATGCAGGAAGTGCCTCATCACATGATGGGTTATCTGGACCCCCTTCAATCCGCCAAGGTCACGGACTTCAGGGATAAAGCTCTTCCGATAGTATCCTTTACACACTACATATTGTAGAGTGCTTGAAGCTCAGGTATTGCATGTATGATTTGAAAAATGAGCAAATACCTAATAGTTCCTTTTTTTATTTTTGTAAATTTCCTGCATAAGCTTTTAAATAGCAAAATCGATCCACTTTGTGATCTTTTGTGAGGGCTTTGTTGTACAGGGTGTCACAAAAATGTGTAACGCGCTATGCAGAACTAGATTCTACATACAAAAGTATGTCTTGTAACTTTGAAAATAATTAATTAAATAATTTTAAACCCGTTTGAGATAATTTTTACGGAAACTCAATTATACATCTAATGCTTTCCTATAATTACTTTCCATAAAAGGGCCGCCATTTTGAAATTTGATAAGTTAGATAAAGTATTATGGACGATTTTATTATGAAACAATTAAGAAATTATACAGTGGGTTTTCAAAAAAATATCTCAAAGGTCTTTGAATAATAGTTATTAAAAAAAAAATACAAAATGGCGTATTACGTCCTTAAGCCAATAGACATTTTTTTATTTACTTTGTAAGTGGAATCCGCTTCTGCATAGCGCGCTAGACATTTTCCGTGACACTGTATAAAATAAGATCCCAAAATAATTCTTTGTTTGGCGCACAAAATAGTCGAAATTGAAGTTGTCGTCGACGGTCATATAGCGTCATAATATCGTAGGCTTATCCAGTCTAACAGACAGTTTAAGCCGCTTGGTCAACCGTTGACGGGTCCAGAATTATTTTTAACTCTAATATTTGTTTGGCCTTAGTTTCTGTGTGGAAATAGTTTTGTTTTTATAAGTGACAATCCCAATAAACTTTGGAATTTATTTTATTCTGTCTTGTAAAATACAGGGATATTTTAAAACCGGCGGCCTTGTTTTAAGGATGTTACGTCGGGGGTTTTGAAATAGTTGGCTAAAGTGGAGGCCGAACGAGATTGTAATGATTTTAAATGTTCCTGTGTTTACTTTTACGCACTTTAATTTGAGACACCGACCACTGAGAGGTGCATAGTGAGTTTGATGAGTGTTTTGATTGGTATGAGATGTAGTCTTGTTACAAAATAGGGCCGACAGTTCCCGTGATTGGGTAATTAATTAATAGGCCAATGGAATGGACCAACGTCTTAAGGTGCAGAGTACCTGTCGGCCAATTAGCTTTTCGTCCCATACGAAAAAGTAAAATTAAGCATTTGCATCAGACCTAAAATTTTCTGTTTGAAATTAGTTGTATTTAAAATATGACAATGTACTGCAATGACTCCGCTGACCACTTGTTTGAAGATTTTATTAGTTTAATAAAAACCAAGGAATCAAATGCAACGTTTCTTCAATTTTTGGATTGATGCCACGGAGTTTATTTTGATGCCGCGGAAATTCGTCTCAGCGGATTGTATTAAATGCAATTTAAAACAAAGTTTATTTCATAAAAATCCGATGAAAACTGTGGGCATGAGGTGTCCCAAGGAAATGCATGTTTTTACGTTGCTCTTATGGGACGAAATCATGGTCACAGCCACTACTGCGCACTCTTAAAATCGGACTACACATTCCGCTGTTATAGCAAAAAAAATTTTTCCGCTGTTTGAAAAGATTCAATGGATTGTTAATTTTTTAAAATATTGATATAAAACATCTACATGTATATTTATTTTTAATTTAATCAACATCCGATGAAATTTACTCTTTTTAAATCATTAAAACCATTTTGTTGGCTAAAACACCTCCCTTCTCAAAGAAGACTTTCGGCAGTCCGATTTTGATGGCTATCGTACTTAGCTAAGATATTTACAAACGCAAAATTTGTACCAACACTTTAGGAAATCGGACGAAAATATTCCTAGCGGACCCGTGGCGGGTTGGAATTGTGCGCGACTCCGGAGCTGATCACTCCGCTTCTGGCCGGGTTCGATCCCCGCAGTCACCACTTACATTTGTAATGTGACGATAGATAAAGGTCAAGGTTGAGAGGTAGAGAGGACTTTGTAGTCAACTTCGCCTCGTTAAACAAGACAAACGTCACCTTTTACCTTTTTTGGACCAGGATCAGTGTTTATTTTATGGTCCGGGCATCGGTCTTAACGTGCTGACGGCATGAATATCCCATCTTTCCAAAGGAAATTCGCTCAAAATAAACTCTTACAACAAATTTTTAAAAAAAAAGACTAAAAGCGTCTAAGTCTAATTTACAAAACTAAAACCTAACCTAAATTCCAACTATTTTCGTACTCTAGTGTGAAACCCACTTATAGAAAATAATTCAAAGCGGATTTAAAGGTTCCATTAGCACCTACGACCCACTTTGAGAAGAACTAAACTGAAACTGGCGGGCGGGGAAATGTTTGTTTACTAACGTCACTAAAATCACATATATCCATTATCATTCCGCCTGCTCTGGCGTTTGTTTCTGCTGAAAATAGAAGATACAATTCTTCCTCTCCTTCATTAATGGCTTACTTGTGTTCAGTTGAGTTGTTTCACCGGGTACAGTAAATATTGTGATTGTTCTACTTTAGTAGAGGGAGTCAGCTGTGTGACTTTAGTTCAGCTGTGTGACTTTGTTCAGCTGTTGACTTTTGTTCAGCTGTGAACTGTGCGTATTTCTATGTTTTTGCTTTGCGTTGAGGATATTTGGTAGGTTTTTTAAAGGTTTTGCGAAACGTTATGTGTGTATAGTTAGCGAATTTCCAAAGGACAAGAACGAAACGTCGTAAAACAAAACAGAAAGCAGTTTTGGGCTTCTTAACATCCCCTGAGTCAAATGACACATTTTTGAATACAGGGTGTCCCATAAGTAAAGTGCCAGACTCTAGGAAAAGGTTATATGGGTCAAAATAAAAAGAAAACCAAGAATAAAGAATTTTCCAAAAACGTGTAGTTAACCCGATAATTTGCCATTTTATATTTGTCACTAACTATTTATTATCTCCCACACTATTTATCGGACTCAAACTTAACATACATTTTATCTCAGTAAGACCATTTATGGAAAAAAATTACCAGAATAATCTAACTTATCATTGAAAACGGTGGCTATATTATAGTATTTTTAGAGATTATTTTCGGCGTTACTGTAAATGGCGAATAAACATTGAGTTTACGATAAAAATGTGTTTCCTCTATAGCTTCGTGGTTTCCCAATAGAACTTTATAACCTTGGTGTCAATGGGTAGATTATAAAATTCACTACAAAACGTTATACTATACATTTTATCGTTAAACTCACCGTTTATTCGCTATTTAATATGTAACGCCAAAATTCCTAAAATTACCATAAAATAGCCACCGTTTTAAAATGATAAGTAAGATCATCCTGGTAAATTTTTCCTTAAATGTCTTACTTAGATACAAATTTATGTTACGTTTGAGTCAAATCCGATAAATGGTGTGGAAAAAAACAAATAATAATTGAAAAATATAAAATGGCGAACATCTGGTTAACTTTTTAGGAATTTTTTTTTCTTGATTTCCTTTTATTTTGACCCATATAACCTTTTCCTAGAGTCTGGCACTTTATTTATGGGACACCCTGTATGAATTAATCGTGTGACCACTCTACAAATAGAATTTTTGTCCTACCTTCATGGAACTCGTTCAAATATTCAATTTGTGAATTTTCTAAATTTAGTGTGGTTACCAGCAAAATTAGTTCACAGGAAGTAACCTTAAAGGGGAAGCTTGCTTTAAAACAAGGTTTATGCTATAAAACTGTATTTATGACTTGATTTCGATTGAACTAATCTGAAACATTCATGGCAACCTACCTAACAAGTATACAAGCAGGTCAAGAAAATCTAATCAACCAGACTAAGATGGTAACGATAAACCTTTTTTAACCGCATTTGTGGCCTGGCTGAAGGGATTTTAATTTTTTTGGCGAAGGGGCTCCTGAACCCGCCGTCGGGGTGGGTACGACCCGTGAAACCCTGGCTACGTCACCGTTAAATACGTATCAGACACTCTCTATTCTGCCCATCACTGCTCATCATTATCCCACGTGTCACATGACACGCTCATGACTTCCAATGTCGTCTCTGTTGATTCAATGTGAGCGTGTGTACCGTAACGTTGCCTATGTACGTCAATGTCTGCGTCACAGCCACCTCTGCAACCATTCATGTACGGCATGCGGAGGTAGAGAGCTGTACAGAGTAAATGCTTATAAAGTCCATAAATTGAAAATATGGTCCATAGGCTATACCGAGGCCGAAGGCCGAGGGGACGTTTAGAGACATAATAGATTGGGGACAAGATCTATAAATTAAAAATATGACAATACAAAAATTTGGTAACACGAGTTAAGTACCGGTGTCGAAAGAAAAGAGAACTGTCTATTGAATTGGCAAAGCTCTTCCGATAGTATCCTTTTTACACACTACATATTGTAGTGTTGAAGCTCAGGTATTGCATGTATGATTTGAAAATTCAGCAAATACCTAATATGATTGGCTTTTTTATTTTTGTAAATTTCCTGCATAAGCTTTTTAAATAGCAAAATCGATCCACTTTTGTGATCTTTTTGTACAGGGTGTCACAAAAATGTGTAACGCGCTATGCAGAACTAGATTCTACATACAAAAGTATGTCTTGTAACTTTTTTATTTCGGCTTAGTTCCGCAAATACCGCTAATAACATTTCCCAAAAATATTTTGTATCTAACTTATCAAATTTTAAAATGGCGGCCATTTAAAAATTTCAATGTCAAATGGAATCAAATTGGAATTAGACTTAAATATAACAAGTTAGATAAAAAATATTTGTGGAAAATGTTATAAGGAATAAAATTAAGGTTAATACCAAGTTTCACAAAAATATCTCTAATGGATTTTGAATTAATAATTATTTTCAAACATTTACAAAATAGCGGATTACGGCTAAACTAAGCTGAAATCAGAAAAATATTACAAGATATTTTTGACTTACTTTTGTATGTAGAATCCAGTTCTGCATAGCTCGCTATACATTTTTGTGACACTCTGTATAAACTGTACGTATAACTTTGCTTTTTAATGAAACCTAGTAGGATTCATATTTGTAACCTTACATATGCACCGAAAAACTTTTCAAAAGATATTATGAAATCGAACCAAAAACAACCATCGCAATACGTTGGATTTTGCGTACAAGCAACGTAAAAAACGCTAGTAATTAATTGTTGAAATTTGTATTGTAATTGTTATAATAATATTCCGACGAAGTTTCTATTTAAGCATGAAAAGATATTTTAAACCCTTTCTCTCACGATAAAACATCAACCTACGTAAAAGGACAAACTCCCTTTCACGACAGCCTTTACATACAGGGTGTCACAAAAATGTGTAGCGTGCTATGCAGAACCGGATTCTACGTACAAAAGTAAGTCGGAAATGTCGAGTGACTTTTTTATTTCTGCGTAATTTAGCAGTCCGCCATTTTGTAAACTTTAGAAAATAATTAATAATTTTAAACCCGTTCGAGATATTTTTGTGAAACTTGGTATACACCTTAATTGCTTTCCTAATAACACTTTCCATAAAAAAGGGGCCGCCATTTTGAAATTTGATAAGTTAGATAAAAAGTATTTATGGAAGATTTTATTATGAAAACAATTAAGGAGTATACCAGGTTTCAAAAAATATCTCAAAGGGTCTTTGAATTATTAGTTATTAAAAAATACAAAATGGCGGATTACGTCTAAACTAAGCCGAAATAAAAAAATGTTACTAGACATTTTTATTTACTTTTGTAAGTGGAATCCGCTTCTGCATAGCGCGCTACACATTTCCGTGACACCCTGTTATAAAATAAGATCCTAAAATAATTCTTTGTTTGGCGCACAAAAATAGTCGAAATTGAAGTTGTCGTCGACGGTCATATAGCGTCGTAAATATCGTAGGCTTATCCAGTCTAACAGACAGTTTAAGCCGCTTGGTCAACCGTTGACGGGTCCAGAATTATTTTTAACTCTAATATTTGTTTGGCCTTAGTTTCTGTGTGGAAATAGTTTTGTTTTTATAAGTGACAATCCCAATAAACTTTGGAATTTATTTTATTCTGTCTTGTAAAATACAGGGGATATTTTAAAACCGGCGGCCTTGTTTTAAGGATGTTACGTCGGGGGTTTTGAAATAGTTGGCTAAAGTGGAGGCCGAACGAGATTGTAATGATTTTAAATGTTCCTGTGTTTACTTTTACGCACTTTAATTTGAGACACCGACCACTTCGAGAGGTGCATAGTGAGTTTGATTGGTGATGAGATGTAGTCTTGTTACAAAATAGGGCCGACAGTTCCCGTGATTGGGTAATTAATTAATAGGCCAATGGAATGGACCAACGTCTTAAGAGTGCAGAGTACCTGTCGGCCAATTAGCTTTTCGTCCCATACGAAAAAGTAAAATTAAGCATTTGCTTGAGACACATCAGACCTAAAATTTTCTGTTTGAAATTAGTTGTATTTAAAATATGACAATGTACTGCAATGACTCCGCTGACCACTTGTTTGAAGATTTTATTAGTTTAATAGTAAAACCAAGGAATCAAAATGCAACGTTTCTTCAATTTTTGGATTGATGCCACGGAGTTTATTTTGATGCCGCGGAAATTCGTCTCAGCGGATTGTATTAAATGCAATTTAAAACAAAGTTTATTTCATAAAAATCCGATGAAAACTGTGGGCATGAGGTGTTCCAAGGAAATGCATGTTTTTACATTGCTCTTATGGGACGAAATCATGGTCACAGCCACTACTGCGCACTCTCAAATCGGACTACACATTCCGTCGTTATAGCAAAAAATAATTTTTTCCCGCTTTTGAAAAGATTCAATGGATTGTCATAGTTTTTTTTAAATATTGATGTAAAACATCTACTTGTATATTTATTTTTAATTTAATCAACATCCGATTAAATTTACTCTTTTTAAATCATTAAAACCATTTTGTTGGCTAAAACACCTCCCTTCTCAAAGAAGACTTTCGGCAGTCCGATTTTGATGGCTATCGTACTTAGCTAAGATATTTACAAACGCAAAATTTGTACCAACACTTTTGAAAATCGGACAAAAATATTCCTAGCGGACCCGTGGCGGGTTGGAATTGTGCGCGACTCCGGAGCTGATCACTCCGCTTCTGGCCGGGTTCGATCCCCGCAGTCACCACTTACATTTGTAATGTGACGATAGATAAAGGTCAAGGTTGAGAGGTAGAGAGGACTTTGTAGTCCTAACTTCGCCTCGTTAAACAAGACAAACTTCACCTTTTACCTTTTTAGGACCAGGATCAGTGTTTATTTTATGGTCCCGGGCATCGGTCTTAACGTGCTGACGGCATGAATATCTCATTTTTCCAAAGGAAATTCGCTCAAAATAAACTCTTACAACAAATTTCACAAGAAGTAAAAAAGACTAAAAGCGTCTAAGTCTAATTTACAAAACTAAAACCTAACCTAAATTCCAACTATTTTCGTACTCTAGTGTGAAACCCACTTATAGAAAATAATTCAAAAGGATTTAAAGGTTCCATTAGCACCTACGACCCACTTTGAGAGAACTAAACTGAAACTGGCGGCGGGGAAATGTTTGTTTACTAACGTCACTAAAATCACATATATCCATTATCATTCCGCCTGCTCTGGCGTTTGTTTCTGCTGAAAATAGAAGATACAATTCTTCCTCTCCTTCATTAATGGCTTACTTGTGTTCAGTTGAGTTGTTTCACCGGGTACAGTAAATATTGTGATTGTTCTACTTTAGTAGAGGGAGTCAGCTGTGTGACTTTAGTAGGTCAGCTGTGTGACTTTGTTCAGCTGTTGACTTTTGTTCAGCTGTGAACTGCGTATTTCTATGTTTTTGCTTTGCGTTGAGGATATTTGGTAGGTTTTTTAAAGGTTTTGCGAAACGTTATGTGTGTATAGTTAGCGAATTTCCAAAGGACAAGAACGAAACGTCGTAAAACAAAACAGAAAGCAGTTTTGGGCTTCTTAACATCCCCTGAGTCAAATGACACATTTTTGAATACAGGGTGTCCCATAAGTAAAGTGCCAGACTCTAGGAAAAGGTTATATGGGTCAAAATAAAAAGAAAACCAAGAATAAAGAATTTTCCAAAAACGTGTAGTTAACCCGATAATTTGCCATTTTATATTTGTCACTAACTATTTATTATCTCCCACACTATTTATCGGACTCAAACTTAACATACATTTTTATCTCAGTAAGACCATTTATGGAAAAAAATTACCAGAATAATCTAACTTATCATTGAAAACGGTGGCTATATTATAGTATTTTTAGAGATTATTTTCGGCGTTACTGTAAATGGCGAATAAACATTGAGTTTACGATAAAAATGTGTTTCCTCTATAGCTTCGTGGTTTCCCAATAGAACTTTATAACCTTGGTGTCAATGGGTAGATTATAAAATTCACTACAAAACGTTATACTATACATTTTATCGTTAAACTCACCGTTTATTCGCTATTTAATATGTAACGCCAAAATTCCTAAAATTACCATAAAATAGCCACCGTTTTAAAATGATAAGTAAGATCATCCTGGTAAATTTTTCCTTAAATGTCTTACTTAGATACAAATTTATGTTACGTTTGAGTCAAATCCGATAAATGGTGTGGAAAAAACAAATAATAATTGAAAAATATAAAATGGCGAACATCTGGTTAACTAAGCGTTTTTAGGAAAATTTTATTCTTGATTTCCTTTTATTTTGACCCATATAACCTTTTCCTAGAGTCTGGCACTTTATTTATGGGACACCCTGTATGAATTAATCGTGTGACCACTCTACAAATAGAATTTTTGTCCTACCTTCATGGAACTCGTTCAAATATTCAATTTGTGAATTTTCTAAATTTAGTGTGGTTACCAGCAAAATTAGTTCACAGGAAGTAACCTTAAAGGGAAGCTTGCTTTAAAACAAGGTTTATGCTATAAAACTGTATTTATGACTTGATTTGATTGAACTAATCTGAAACATTCATGGCAACCTACCTAACAAGTATACAAGCAGGTCAAGAAAATCTAATCAACCAGACTAACTAGATGGTAACGATAAACCTTTTTTAACCGCATTTGTGGCCTGGCTGAAGGGATTTTAATTTTTTTGGCGAAGGGGCTCCTGAACCCGCCGTCGGGGTGGGTACGACCCCGCAAATGAAGCCCTGGCTACGTCACCGTTAAATACGTATCATCACAGACACTCTCTATTCTGCCCATCACTGCTCATCATTATCCCACGTGTCACATGACACGCTCATGACTTCCAATGTCGTCTCTGTTGATTCAATGTGAGCGTGTGTACCGTAACGTTGCTATGTACGTCAATGTCTGGTCACAGCCACCTCTGCAACCATTCATGTACGGCATGAGGCAGAGAGCTGTACAGAGTAAATGCTTATAAAGTCCATAAATTGAAAATATGGTCCATAGGTTATACCGAGGCCGAAGGCCGAGGGGAAAAGATTTGACGTTTATAACGTACAAAGATTGAGGGACAAGATCTATAAATTAAAAATATGACAATACAAAAATTTGGTAACACGAGTTAAGTACCGGTGTCGAAAGAAAAGAGAACTGTCTATTGAATTGGCAAAGCTCTGAGGTTAAAGGCCGAGAGAAAGTAAACAAGTCAAAATTTTGGGGTGAAATGTTGAGATTGAATGCCGGGGGAGTTAGTAATAACCTGTAAACATTATTCAGGGTGAGTTTAAAATGCCCCTTCCCCCCCTTAACTTTTGAAAAAGGGAAAGTTTTAAACCCTTTGGGAAAGGTTTTTATTGGATTCTAAAGTTTGTTTTGACGTACTTTGCGTGACAAATCTGGGAGGGCATCCCCAAATTTGTTAATTAAAACCCTCCCTTGTGGCACCTCAAAAGGAAGGAATTTTCAACACAAATTCAACGACGCAAAAAAAGGTTTTTTGTAATATTTACTTAAGACGACAAGAATCAGGTTTAAAATGCCACATTTCATGCTCCCCCCCTCGGTTTTTGGGTGGAAGTGGGTGACGAAAAATACGTCAAAACAAACTTCAGAATTCTATAATAACATTTCCTAAAGGGTTTTAAAAAATATGGGTTAAGGTGGGGGCAGGACATTTAAAACTCACCCTGTATAAAGAGGCCAAAGACCGAGGGAAAACACGATCATTTCTAATGTAGCGGCGGAGCTCCAACGCCGAAGGCCAGGGAAAGAAAAATAATGATCTAATGATTTACATAATAAGAATAAAAATTCATTGTTTACCCCTTGGGTATGAATTTGACTGTAAAACAAGTGTTTAGTTACCACCGTCAATATACAAAAAAATGTATTGAGGGTTGTTACATCACCGGGACGTTTCGTTGTAAAAAAAACATCGTCAGACGTGCCTGTTGGCTTCACGACCCTTGGCGAAATTTTTTATACAGACTAATATAACTACAAACCTATTTTATTTATTTTTAAATACAACAATAAGACGTTTTCTTATGTTGCCAACGTAAATTGTCTTCCATTCCCTTATACGCGACGTATCAGAGCGTACCCCTACTAGTACAGTAGTTCCATCTTTTTTACACTCAGAAAGAGTGAAATTTCGCACTTTGGAGCGTTGAAACCCAGCCACTCTTATTAAAGAGTGGCTCGATTTGCACTGTTTAGCGAGTGGTTTTCACTCTCTCATATATAAGTGCCACGAAGCCCTGGAGTCTATAAGTAGGAACAGTGTATATTCTCACTGAAGCGTATTGTATGTCTTGTGTGTGTGAAAATAACTCAGCAGCAACTCCTGGAATGAATGACTCATCGTCTGGGTGCAGTTTGCAAGAGATCTGTTGCATCTTTGTTACACGGTACGTTGCGATATCATCAGTGGTCACCTCAGAGATACGCTGAAGGAACACACGACACCGCGCACCTAGCAACAGGCCTAACTGTCAAGCCAAGCGCTTGCAGAGGTTAAGGTACCTTCCAAAAGAATTTTCACATTAAAAACCCTGATATATTAGAAACTAGGGGAGCTTTCTGACACGTATATAGAGCCTGATTTCACTTATAGCCTACTGTTCAATGGTTTCACAAAATAACTTTGAAATTGTCCAAGTTTTAGTGGTTTTGCAACTCAATTTTATACACATCAAATGCAAAATTTCGAAAAACGCTCTTTACGCGTGTCGGAAAACTTCTATAGTTTTCGAATATATCATGTTTATTAATGTAAAAATTATTTTGAAAGGTGAAAAACGAGCACCAGTATAACGGGTACGCAGTTTAGACGTAAAAGTGAGGATGTAGAGTGTTGCAGACACAGCGCTGCCGTGATGGGGCGGATTGGATGCAGAATTTTATTTTCTTCCTGAAACCCAATATGAATATCACAACATTTCAAATATGGAACGTCAACAATGTGGCTCCAATGTTCAAGTAGCTGCGTGTCGGCCTGGTTATTCAGGACAATGTTATTGAATTCCACATGTCATACAATGTTGGCGCCTTCTACTCACACAATTAGTAACCTAGTTATTACTTCCTGTCCCCCTGGTATCTGAGGATTCCCTGCAAACAGCAATTATTGCGCAAATTCCCCCAGCTAATGTATTCCTGCAAGATAACCACAGACACATTACTGCAGCTTGTAGCTATTACTTACACGTTATTATCTGTTACTTGTTGACTCTAGTGTTGTTATTGCCCGTAGTAATATTTATAACACGGCTTTCCTTGTTTCTGAGCGATATCATTCGTGTTATTTATGTAGTCTGTATTTTCTTATTTATAATGTTCGGTGTGACTTGTATAAAAAGCTCCGACCTGAATATAAAAAATGGAAATGTTATTTTTGAATGTAGCTTATACCCTATTGGAGGGATGTCCATTTAAAGTCTTTCATTTGAATAAAACTGACTGACTGCAGGTACTAGTGGCGTGGTCCTGTAATCCAGCTTCATGGAGGTCAGGTTTTGAGGATGATATAGGTCTAAAGCGGCTCAGATAGTCTCAGTGATCATCTGATGATACCCGCATCAACTCCCACCATCGTTTAGACATATCAGACCATCACTTGCGTGGTTCGGAAGCCCGCCGTTGGTCCTTGTATTTCCATTGGTCATTGGGCAATTAATTAATGACCCATTCTAAGGAAGAGTCGGCCTTAGTTTGTAACAAGACATCACACTCATCCTTCACCACATATTTGCCTCATGAGAGTGGTCGGCATCTCAAATAGTGATATAAAATATAATGACTTCCATCAATATCAACCTTTGGTGTTAATTGAAGATATAATCCTTAAAGAAGTAGAAACACCAAATCTCTCGGACTCTATGTTGACAGTAGACTATCTTGGTATGAGCATATTGATTACGCCTGTAAGAAAGTTTCCACTGGAATCTACCTTATCAGACACTTATCGATCTATTGTAGTACTGATGTACTGAAAATAGCGTATTATGGCTTAATTCAATGTCATTTGTCATGTTATGCACTTTGGGGAGCTTGCTCTGAGTTTAGATTAATACTGCTCTTTATTTTGCAAAAGGAAGCCATTAGATCGGTAGCCAAAGCCAAAATTCGTGAGTCCTGTCAAGATACGAGTATATTCGTAAACTCAAAAATTCGATATAAAACCTAGTGTTTATATATATGAAACCATTTCTTTTGGTTTAAATAGATGTGGTAAGATGTCGGGAGCTGACATTCACGGTTACAATACAAGGCAAAATTATCAGTTTAGAAATGAATATTTAAAAATCTTTTTCGGTACATAGGAATAAACCTGTTTGACAATCTCCCAAAAATTTAAAGCTGAAAAATCTTATTCAAATTTTAAAATCGCATTAAAAGAATTTCTAGTTAAACAAGCGTACTGTAACCACTAAGACTTCCTCCTTTCTTCTGGCACTTTTAATATTTACGCTAACATAGGCCTTATTTGTTAACAGTGGCTTAACTTTGAGATACTAGTTTTGTTAATAATTAAGTGTTTAATAATTTTATATTGTTTTTTCTTTTGTCAACGCAAATTATTGTTGTATTCCGACAATAAATATTTATGTTTAAGCGTTGTAAATTATCCTCCCCCCACTCACATGGAATTCGCTAGAATTCACGGTAGCGCTTGGCTATCTTTTCGTACGGAGCGGATCCGTGGCGGATTGGTATCGCGCGCGACTCGGAGCTCATCACTCCGGTGGCGCGGGTTCGATCCCCGCAGTCACCACTTACAATTTGTAATGCGACTATACAGTGACGCTAGGTAAAGGTCGAGGTTGAGTGGTGGAGAGGACTTTGTAATCCTAACTTCGCCTCGTTAAACAAGAGAAACATTACTTTTTATCTTTTCATCCACGCATAACTGATCTCAGCTAAGAGCTCCCAGATCAGCGCTGACCACAGATGAATAGTTTCTTGTGTGTACTTTATGATATGATGCCAACACATTCCATCAGCCGCATACCGGATATCGGCAAGAGATCTGTCGAAGCAAAAACCGTGGCTGAGGTCACATCCTGTGTTATCAGCACTTATCAGCAGTTCGGTTCATGGGAGTCTGTTATCAGCTCTGGGGGTCAACTCTGGGCCCCTTGTGTGTTCCCACATTCAGACACGTGCGGATCTATTTCCAGACACCCTTAGATAAGAATCTTCCAAAGGAGATGTTGGTGGATATGAAAGAAATTTGTACAAATAAGACCAATACAGGTTAAATTTTTGGTTGCAATCATTTTCTTTCACCCCTAGATTAGGTTAAGGCTGCGCAGTAGGGCATAGGAAAGTAATTATTCGGAGGGTTGCAGGAGTCCAACAAATGCCGCTGTGAATGATCAGTGTTACTGTGAATTTTGAACTGAAAGGTCAATTTATTCTTTGAGGAGTTCCTAGTTTTATGATTTCTTTAAAAAATTAATCTACAAAAACGTGAACTACAGTACACTCCTTTTAGAGCTTGCAAAATCAGATTTTGAAGTGGAATGCCAACAATGTGGCTCCAATCTACCCTAGATATTCTGTTTGACATACCTTAAAAGTTTCGATACGTACACCATCAATTGTGAGCAGCGTTTTAATTAATAAAACTACTAAATAACGCTCGAATAATGTTTACGCGAGTTCACAACTTTTGTTATCGTTCAAAACGTATAATTTTTCACACCCGAAGACAACAGCAATGGACCTGACTACAACATAGTAACATAGACTAATGAACTCTATATTTTTAAGTCTGAGATAGTAATTTTTACGCTCGTACTCTGCAGTATGTATTCACATTTCGTATCCTAGACGGATAAATCTCTTTTGGTAAGTTTACAAAACGGGACAGTGTCCAAAAATGTTTTAAAAGAGCACGTTATTATCGAATTTCCTGTGGTAAATGAGATTTTCCTGCCGTCCGCATGGTAAGATCCTTGCGACGTTTTGTCGCATTTCTTGTCCGATTTTCACCAAATTTGGTACAAAAAAGAAAGTACATTTTCTTCCGATTTGGATTAAATTAGAAATAAATATCTATTGTGCTTTATACATCAATATTCCAAAAATTATGAAAATAATCAATTTTTCAAAATGGCGGCCGAAAAAATGAAAAGTGACTCATGCCAGCGGCGCTTAGCTGCGTGTCAGCACGGCTCATTATATAATGTAAAAGTTTACCATTTGACTAAGGCGGTGTTAGGAACCACAAAACTGCCAGCAGTTTGTTCTGCGACGTTTCGTTCAGTACAGCAACAAATATAAATAGGCATTTTTCAATGGAAATTCGTCAATAATAATAATACGATTGCTATGGAGTCTCGTGCACCGGTATGAATGGCATAGCAGCAATGTGTGCTTCTTACACAAACAAAGGTGAGTTTAAATGCACATAGCTGTGCTCGTGATGCATACTAGACTGAGATGCGCGCGCACGTTCACTTGGAACAATGCGCTTTGTCTCTACTCCACAGAGTACTGCTCCGTGTACTGGAGGGGCTTAAACTGTCATTTGCTGGCCGGATTTTCACCTGACTGTTCCTTAGGTTGTAATATTATTGAGGACGTTATCCATACTTTTTTAGTGAACAAGAACACGACGTTTCTGGATCTGGAATCTGATCCCGTCTTCAGGTGAAAAGTAAACTAAAACATAACACAAAACCTTAAGAAAAGAGCTAGCCTAAAGTAATCACCACAAGCTGACCAGTCACCCACCACCATGAGTTTTACGTTTTGTTTTCTATCCTAGAAAACGGAAACCACATGGTCAGCTTGCGTTGACACTTTAGGCTTGAAACTTCAAACTCTCTACCACTAACCCGACCTTTACCTAGTGTTACCGTAAAGTCACATTACATAAATGTAGGTGGTTACTGCGGGGATCGAACTTGCGCCAGCGGATTGATGAGCTTCGCTGGCGCGCACGATTCCATCTCGCCACGGGTCCGCTGGCTAGTTCATTTTCTAGTGTTTTGTTATGTTTTAGGTTAATTTTCCTTAGAAATGGTAAATTGGCAACATCCACTTTACGCGGATACGCCTCGAGCATACTTTTATAATCTAGTATAACAAGATGTTACAAACATCTTCAGGAACTCACTTTATTTATGCCCTAAAAATTCTTTCCTGAAGTTTGTCTACACCTGTATAGTTATTCTGTATTAAAAGACTCGCTGGTTCACTTCATGCGGGTAACTTGCTGTGCAATTCTTCCAATCACGCGAGCAAGTGGAGACGTGTCGGCAGTTCTACTGAACTGGCTGCCCTTTGACTGCTCTTGTGGATCTGAGCAAGTGGAAATTATTGAAATGTGTGTTGAAAGCATATCGGCGTTTTCTAATGGCGAAGCCAGACAAATTCATTAGCAGTCAGGATAAACAGCTGATAAGAAAAGAAATAGCCGTCACTTGAGAAAACAAACATTTCATTTATTCTACTTTCTGAGTCCCTTTAATTACAATGTGTACGTAGGTCATTATATTACTTTACCTCAGGTCACTGCCAGCTTTTCAGCGGATGATATTATTTTGTGTGTCTATTACAAGAATCACCTTGTCATTATCGATCAAGTTTCAACAAATATCCGAATTGGTCACGATCAACTCGGAAGTAAGCTTACCGGAAAACTACCGGATTGGGCGACACATAACGGGGTTTACGAGCATTCTCAGGCGGGAGCCCGTTTCGTCAACATATTACCAAATTCGATAAAATGTGCTCCAATACCACATACGTTGAAATTCGGCTGAAAGCAGTTTTGACCCCAAATACTTTCTACAGTTCAGACGAGTTCTTGGCACAACAATGGGAGACCTAGTGAGAAATGGCTACCAGCCTACGGACGCTTCGGTGGAAGAATTCGAATTTATTGTATGTATATGAATGATGGGTTCTCAATGTAAGTATGAGTGACAAAGTTTAAGCTTTTAACATAATTGACGATTTCAATACAACTACATGTTGTTTTTGTAATAAAACTTCTATGACTGATTTGGTGTGCGCTTTGTGCTATCGCAAATTTGGTGGAGCTAGGAGAACATAGCTTAAAAGTTATTCCCTGAAGTTTGTCCACACCATTTTGTATTTACTGTATTAAAAAGGCATTGGTTTACTTTTGCCGTAAAATTTGCTCCAATCACGCGGGAGTCACGGAAATAATCGGCCGTCAGAAGGGCTACTCGTAGCTTCACGGCTCATCTTTCAAACGATGGGAGGAGGGAGACGTGAGACGAGGTGCGAGCGACTAACGAGACAATGTCGACAGCCGTGACGCGAGGCAACACACGCCGTGACCTGTGAACCCTGGAGACTCTGAGCATTAGACACCTTGAGTAGTCGTCATGCTGATCTGACGTGAAACCAGCTGGAAGTGGGATTGGCAAACGTGTATAAAGTCAAAATGTGAAATTTAATTTTCCGCATCTTAAATTGTTTTGGAGATTATACTGGTGCCAAACGCGCTGATGTATACATTCTGTGGGCAAATCGTGCTTTATATGGGGTGAGTTTTAAATGTCCCCCCTTAACTTTTGAAAAAGGATTATTATTAGATCCTGAAGTTTGTTTTGACGTACTTTGGAGGAGATTTTAATAGAAATTCAACGACGCAGAAAATTTTTTTCTGTTTTTTTTTTTGTAATAGGCTACCTATTTAAATATTACAAGAAACCAGGTTTGACAAATTTTTCTTGAAAATCCTCTAAGGGAAACATTACAATCCTATAACACACCCCATAGAGCATTTTGAAGAAAAATTTGTCATGCACAATTTTATGTGTGAATTGTAGCATTTTAAACCTAATTTCCTGTAATTTTTAAATGTGTATTACAAAAAAATCAGTCAAGGTAAAAAAATCTTTCTTTGCGTCGTCGAATTTTTATTATAAAATTCCCTTTCTTTTGAGATGTCACAAGGGGTGGTCGTATTTTTTAAATTGGGGGCCCTTCCCCGGTTTTGGGTGGGGAGTGGGTGACGCAAATTACGTCAAAACAATTAACTTTACAATTATGTAAAAATATTACCAAAAGGGTTTTTAAAAATATTTCCTTTTTCCAAAGATAAAATGGGAGGGGACATTTAAAACTCACTCGTATATTATTTACAATGTGATAGGGTTCGTCATTGCTTTAAACTAGCTTACAGTACCTCAACAATATAAATTCCTGGTAACTTAAAAATACAAATAAACTCATGCACGTTTTGTAGATTTTGTCGAGAGAACTCCCATTTTGAGCTTTTATGGAAGGATATTTTCCTCATGATTCGTAACTATGAGTGAACTTATTTTGTTAAAATCACAACTACTCCAATAGTGATTTTAGTTTTTATTGGGGATCTTTCGCAAGCGATGCAGGTCCGAAGATGCAAGTTCGATTTCCGCGTTTTAACTCTAGATTGTAGGCTTCATGTAGAAAGTGTCATGGTAGAAGAGCTCTCTCTATAGCACTGTAGACTAAAGAGATATTCTTTCTTTATGATTCCACTTCCCACCGTGGAAAAACAATTTCAAGTCTTTCTATTCATCCTTGTCCACATTTTCCTCAACGACTTCCAGCTAGACGAGCTGCTGCAACGCAACAAGCTGCCAGTCATCGCCGGAGGCACCTGCTACTACGTAGAGTCTCTCCTCTGGAGGCTCCTGATGACCTCTCCGACTCCAGAAGCTGAAGAACCTCCCAGCAAGAGGCTGAAGACTGAACAAGTGTCTGGTGTGAGTGAAGTGGGGCAGATGCTGAGGGAAGTGGTGAAGGGGGAAGAGGAAGTGTTGGATACAGTGAGTGTCGAGGTGAAGAAGAAGCTGCACGAGTTGCTGAAGAAGGTAGATCCCGAGAGGGCGGAGGAGTTGCATCCCAACAACGTCAGGAAAGTTGTCAGGTGAGATTTAGAACTTTGTTACACGACCACTTGTTATATTTGTTAAATTCGAAGATCAAGGTCAAATTTGTCTATGATTGAAATGAGATCTAGTGGTCTAGTAGCTAAGCCACTGGACTCCAGACTTTGAGGTTGCGGATTCAACTCCCGCTCTAGGTGATTGGACTTTACACCTCAAGTTTACCCTCACAGTCCACTCAGTTGCGTAGCTACGCCTAGTAGCGCATCCTGGTAACCAACACTGGAACCAACACAGTGTCGGGTTCACAGCGAACTAACCCCTCGTCTCGATTCAAACACCGTCCAGTCACGTGGTCTTACCGGGCCCAACCGCAGAGTTCAATAAGTACATACTACTATGGGCCCAACCGCGGAAAATGAGCTCCTTCGTAAGACGAGGACGTCTGCTATTCTTCCTGGTCTATGTTGACGATGTTGGTGTGGAAATGGATGAATCTTTTACTTCGCAGATATAGGCAGAAGCTTCGAGCAATTTAGGTTTTTCATCAGTACCTTTAACTTTAGAAACCTACATGATTTTAAAATGAACGTTGTCTGATATTTTTCACAGAGAGTCTTGCGTGGTTGAAATTCTTCGCGAGGCCCATAAAATCTTCTGTGACATCACCTGAAAAAAAAAAACAAATGAAAGATCGTATCTTATATTTTGATTCTTAAATGTGTCATGAAATAATAGAGGATCTGCTTTTTCAGTACTTTGTAGGTCAGTGGGCTGGCCTAGCGGTGATACCACGGTATCTCTTTAATTACTCAAAGGGTCAAACATTACTTCGTATCTGTTTGATAAAGAATTCATTTGGTGTTGTATTTCTCTCTTTTGTCAGCACAAACCCAGTTAGTATTATTGTATGTGGTAACGTTTAATACTTTTTAAAAGACATCCCATAACATTTTTTGTTCAACTGATACCACCACATTTTGTGTAGGTTTTAAAATATCAGGGAATTTTCCCTTATTGAAAGACTTACCATCCTACATCCTACGTAAATGGTGCTGAAATTGTATTCGAAACGAATGGCCTATGAGTAAAAATGACATACGCATGACGCCGAGTGCGAGGAGGGGGCTTTGAACACCCCATTGCCAAGTCCACTCGTGTGTCGTGCAGTTGGTTCGTGTGCGTGTGAACTACAAGTTTTACGACGTCTGCGAAATTTGGCCCGAGTCCTTAACCTTGGCAAGATTTTACGACAGAGTGAGTCACGGCCTAACCTTTGCCACTGCTGCCAGTGCCGCCCGTCATTTATGATCTCACTGGCGAAACATACTTTGTCCCATAGCTGTTTTTTGTAGCACTTTTCATGAGGAAAAATGAAATATTCAAGCCGCCAGCATGATGAGATTCCAAACACAGACCAATGAAAGAACTGATTCTGACCCCCCAGACATTGCACCTGGGATTTGTTTGACATTGCAACATCGCGTTTGACCCAACTTGGCTTCAACTTCTTCCACAAGATAATTTTCCGCAAGCTGCAACCTTCATTTCTGCAGCTATCGATTGACCGATTAACGTTATTTTTGTATGGATAGAATCAGAAAAAGTCACTCAATTATTTAAGTAGGTACTGTAAAGAAATTGTATGTTAACGTTTGCAAACTATTTATTGTTCATAAAAACGTCCCATTACAAGATTCTCCAAGAATGCTCAGTGTGTTGCCGCGATCAGGATCGTTTCCGGCATATCTAGACCGGAATCATATCACCTACTGGAGCAATTTACGCAGTAAACACATTTTTGGTACATTGATTTTAAAACTTTAAAATATGTATCGGGTTTGTGAAGTATATCCCTGTAGTATTAAAAATCATGTTTATCGGCCATCTTATAGCTTGGCAAATTGATGTCGAAGTTGACCAAATTTTAACAAATCTATTTATAAAAGGTTTTATCCTGCCTGTCGGACTCACTCACTCATCATCGCTGAGCCAAAACTACAATGCCCAGAAAGTTGAAATTTTGTATGAACACTCAATTTATAGTATAGGCACCCACCAAGAAACGATCTTTTTAAATACAAAAATTAAAGTGGGATTTTGGAGGGTTTGTCAATATTTAAAAAAACTACCTCAGAATTTCTTTACTTTGACATTCAAGGCACTGGGCATTTTTCTTCACTTTGACATTCAAGGCACTGGGCATTTTTCTTCACTTTGACATTCAAGGCACTGGGCATTTTTCTTCACTTTGACATTCAAGGCACTGGGCATTTTTCTTCACTTTGACATTCAAGGCACTGGGCATTTTTCTTCACTTTGACATTCAAGTCACTGGGTAGAAATTAAATCTATATAAATAAAATAAGACTTTTGTCTGTACATTGCAATGAATCCAGCGGTTTACATTGGTAACAAATAGCGCAGTAGAGCAACAAATTGCAAAGCTTCACTCGACCATTATTTTATATTACAACATTAACACATTCTGTAAGAAACGCCGGCCAGTTCCATTTTGGAAGTTTGTTATTAGGTTCGGACAAAGAGGAATCCTGAAAAAGCGCCCTTAGATTCGTTTCGCTGCGGTCTCAGACTGTTCTCAGAGTTTTTGCCACCCTGGAGTCGCCCCCTGGCTCTTATCTTATCTGCGGAGTCGTTGAGGTCGCCGGGTCGCGGATACGCCTAGTTTGAGACCGATAACCAGCAAAGTTTAAATAACAGCTGTTTCCTCCGAGAAGCCGTGTCGTGCCAGATTCCTTATCAGTTTAGATGTTAGTCTACAGTTAACTAGTCTAGAGATGGTAGGCTGTAGAGTCCACAGATTTCTGTCGTCCACATTGCCCTTTTGCACAAGTGCAAGTGGTTGTTGATTGTTCTGTGTGGACTGAATGATTTTGTTACGGTGTCCCACAAGGATCAGTTATGGGTGCAATACTATTTTCAATATCCTGTACGTAAATAGTTCTGCGTTTGGAAATGGACAAGTGATCCAATATGCGGACGATAATACTCTTTGTATCAGTGCTGAATCTGTGACGAATTTAGAGATCCGCACACTAAACGAATTAAACACTTTTCATAGCTTAATTTAAAACAAATTGTTCAAAACCTCATTTTATCAAATTTGCACTTAAGTGATTATAACAATAATTCTAGAGTGGAATTGGTGACGAAACCACAGATTCAGATTGTGTTATAAAATTCCAAGGAGTAAATATAGACCAATGTCTACTTGGAACGAGCATATTGATAGCGTATGTAACTGGGGTTTGTCTGACATTTGATTTCTTTCAACACCTTGTTCCTTAGAAGTTCTTAGAATGATTGCATACTTCGGGTTTATTTATCCCTACATTTCGTATGGTATACAGTGCTTTGGATTAGTTGTTCTCAATAGAAATTTCAACAAAGCAAGAGCTTATTTCAAAAGTTTTCTTTAGACATTCATGTCAAGACTTATTTAAGAAGCTTGGTCTGCTGACTTTATACCCTGTCTCTAGACATTGGGCGTGAATTTGTATTTCCAGAAAAACTTTGAATGTGAACGTACAGCACCTTCATTCACTCGATTAATTCATTCGAAATTTTCCATCTTTCGTCCTTTAATCAGTTAGTCGTATTCTAGCGTGTTCTCCAAGTCGTGTTCCAAAAGATTTAATGTAAATGTTTAGGTAACTCCCTTTCAGTCAATCGTCAGGGGATTGGAGGGAAAAGCTGAAAACACAGGAAATCGAAACAAACGAGTAAGTAAGTATATCAGCCAGTTGTCCAAGTAGGTCAGCAAGTACAGTGCAGTGGAGTGGCTGCCAAGTAGGCTTTGTCAAAGTGTACTTACGCCTAGCGTATTTTCTCTCTAGGCAGTTCACTTCAAGACGTGCTAAAACGGGAAAAGCGCTTACACGTGCCGCCTGCTGCAGGCAGACCTTGAACACACATACTGCAGATAAATAACATTCTGCTCTGCTTCCGTTTTCGCTGATTAGTGGTGAATTTCTCGTACATGTGGGCTCTTCCGGGGTGAAATTAACGATAGAAATGTGTTGGGTAACTAGGCCCATTACGAAACATAAATAAGCGGATCCGTGGCGGATAGGTATCGCGCGCGACTCCGGAGCTCATCACTTACAATTTGTAAAGAGACTTTACGGTGTTCTAGGTAAAGGACGAGGTTGAGTGGTAGAGACCATAATGTAGTCCTAACATATTGTCTTGTTTAACAAGACAAACATAACCTTTACCTTAAAAAATAATCTCTACATTTCGTAAAACCTTACACAATACAGTACTTTATTTTGTGTAGAAACAACCACTCAAATAATATTTAGGTTTTATTGGTTTGATTAATATACTTCTTATGAATTCGCATTTACCTTCAACACAGGACGTGTTTCCAAAATGGTAGTTGGGATCTGCCCCAAATTAATTATTTTGACATCATATAAAATTTTGTGATGCATACAGAAACTCATCATTATTTGAGCAGCGTTATTTGATCGATGTTCCTTTGGAAAAATGAGATATTCATGCCGTCAACATAGAAAGACCCAGCCAGACCCGGAACCATGAAATGAGTACCGATCCTGAACCCCCAGAACATATTTTGAGCATTTTTTACAAGACTTTATATACGTATATATGTGTATCATCACTACAGGCCGCATTTTCGTCCGATTGTTAAGAAATTCGGTACAAATGTTTCTTTTGTAAATATCACGATATGTTATAAAACCTACAAAACGTAAGTCTGAGGCCGAAGCGATGCTGTGAACAGTCTCGTAACGCCCGTGGCAATAGAACGGCCGATTGCCAAAGCTGGGCTGTGAACGGAGCGAATAAGAATTGCAAAGGAAATTCGATTCACTCATGCAAGCGCTTAGCTGCGTGTCGGCCTGTTGAAACTGCAACCACTTGTGTACTTGTACTAAGTTGACGCGTCATTTCTTAGTATAACCAATCGCAATCATACAAATCTTCACTCCCATAGATTACAGTCATCAGACTACAAAAATAATCATCAGTTTTTGACGCCCATACTGCACACCCTTAAATTGCCCATGGGGAGTGAAGGCCAGCGCGGGGCTCAGAATAGTAGACAGCTTCAGAGACCTTTGTTGATTTTACTGCCGACACTTGGACCCCGTTCAACGCGGAAACTGCCCAGGAATTTCACTCATTTGTTCCTGTGACCACCGAACTGCAAGCAATACGTAATTATATCAACATATTTTGTAAATAAAAAATGAAATATTTTCTATTCTGTTCTAGTCTAAAAAAACATTTAAACGGATTTTTCCAATTTTTGACCCATGGTAATTAGTTGTTGATACCGCCTTACATCGCATAAAAATACAAAAGTAAATTTTATTTTTTGTGATTACACCCTTAAGTTGGTATAATAGTATATTTCATCACTAAAGTGACACTTTTTAACACGAGGTCAAGTTAACTCAAGTTAAATGTGACCGAGGGTCAAAAAGACACTTTCGGACCAAGTGATGAACAATAGCCTACTTTGTCATGATGCAAATAATAATGATAAATAAATGTCAATACAAATTTTAATATTACAGTATAAAGAAATTAAAGTACTCGTAAACATTGTTTTGAACTCAGCAGTCTGAGTTATATTGTTTTGAAGAAACAGCTGTTCCACTGATTTACTATAAGTCAGTGTTGAAATTCAAAACAAACTCGTTGAACCAGCTGATGTCCATGTCACAAAAAGATCATTAAAATGATCTTTTCTCCCCAGGGAGAAAAACATCATCAAAACAATACTTTATTTACCTGGGTGTAAAAGTGACACAGCACTGTCAATACATGTGTCTAAAGCAGCACATGTTTTCATAGCAGAATTACAAAAAATCTTACCACACTGTACCTAACATGAGTACCATCTCTACCAGCCAGACGAAGACGGTCTCAATATGAGGTGGTCCCTTGTCTGTTTGTAAACTCGCTGGTCCCTGCCTTGTCGACCCCTGATGCTGATGCAGAGATAATGAGAGCAGACACGTGAGTCAACTTCCGATCAGCTCTGATTACAACAGATAACTTCCAATCAGGAGGGAAAAGTAGGGATAAAACAGCGCGCTACGACAAGACAGCTGGGACATTTCGTATACAGGGTGTTTATTTCGATAGAGCCTTCGTTGGTGTCTTTTAACCCTATGCAATTTGCAGGTTTGTAGAACAATGTTTAAGTACTGTTTGAGTAAAGGTCACAACGTCATTTACCCCACAATTAAAATGGTTGATTTGGAATTCAGCTGCAACTTTCAGTTAACTTGAAATCTTTGTCGACAGACTACCGAATTCGATAAAAATTCCCCCGAGCCAAGGGCACGAAGAAATCGGCTTGAAAAAAATCCTTATTTCTCAAGCGTTTTATAGCACGGACGAGTTCATGGCATTTAATTGGGAGACCTTAAGATTGTCTGACTGACTAGGGACCAGAGCTTAACGACCGAAAATGGGGTTTATGTAATAAAAAATGTATTCATTATCAGATTTGAATTAAACTTGGAGGAAACATGTATAACACTGTACAACAAACCAATTCAAATCTGTGAAATAGTTTTTTAAACGCCATCTTGGTTTGTCTGATTGGATTTCGTTGATTTGTTGTGTACGGTACCATACATGTTTATCGACATCAAATCATAACTGTAATTTGTACCGCGTAAACCCCAATTTTAGTTGAAAACGCTCCTTCCCTCCGGGGCGTATTTTCCAGTGTAAATTACTCCGCGATACAGGAAATTCGCTAGGATTCACGCTAGCGCGTCAGATATGTTATATCTCAAGCTCCGTTTCTACGAAGGCAAAAAGCTGGCAGCAATTTGCCTACATGGAATCAAGCCTATCAAAATGCTGCATCACGCAAAACTTTTGTTTAACGAGGCGAAGTTAGAACTACAAAGTCCTCTCTACTACTCAATCTCGACCTTTACCTAGCGTCACCGAATAGTCACATTACAAATTAGAAGTGGTGACTGCGGGCATCGAACCCGCGCCACCGGAGTGATGAGCTCCGCGCGCGATACCAATCCGCGGCGCAGCTCGGGTGCTGGCAGATTTGCCTACGTGGAAACAAAGCTTTCGAGTGATCATCTATACGTGTTTGAAAATTAATTTCAATATTTTATGAATGAAAGAACCATATTGACACAGTGTCACTGGATATCGGGATGACATTGACATGACCTGATTACCCAGTAGACTGCACAAATATACTGTATATACAGTTGCAGATGAGATGAGATCAACATCATTACAGACACCTGAGTACACTGTTCTAGTGGCGCCTACGCTCACTCCACGTGCAACATTGTTTCTACTTCTGTCTGTCTTCTCTCCACTCTTCACTTTCAAGGTCGAACTTGTCTTCTTCTATTTTAGTGTTGATGTAATATTTTGGTAGTGAGCCGATCTATACTAATATATATATAAATGAGATGGTGTGTGTGTCTGTTCCTCAGACACGCAAATACCACTGGACCAATTTTAGTGCAATTTTACGAGAATGTGGCTTATATACAGTACCTAGTAAACACATATGCTATTAACATGTTTGATAATTTAATTATTTTCGAGATGGCGGTCATTGATAAGACCTCATTACACGTGAAAATGTATAAGTCCAATGCTGTAAGGTGAAATTATAGAAAACCCGTTTTAGATATTTAAGTTTTGACAGCCCATACGACCTTAAAAATTTAATCCTCTACACAAATGACCCTGAGCACTTTTGTCTCATCTTCAATCGTTTGCTCGGAAAGCTTTATTCAGCGTGGAGGAACAGGCTCATGATGCGCCAGGTACAAGACTGTATGGCCAGCGGGATTCGCCGCCGAACACAAACCGACATTACACGAACATTTCCGATCTTCCACCGCTGCACGCTCAAACTCGGCACCAAGGGAGCCGGCACTTCCCCCACTTTGCCACGATTTCCTTACCTCTCTCGCAGCCAAGTTGTGTCAAAATGCCTACTTTGGCCATATTTTGGAATTTTTACCTGCTATTGTGTCCTTCTTGTGTCAAAATCCCTAAACCCCGGCACCAAAACGCTATATAAACGGCCGGAACAGTGGAAGTAACTATGACTTTCACAAGGTAGCCAACACTTATAAGGAGAAGATGGTCAACTGACAGGCAAACTAAATGGTTTTCTAAGAATATACAGGACACTTTTTTTGTTTACTTTAAATTTGCAGTTTTATTAAAATATACACACAGCTATGTTACGAGGCGAAGCGCGGGTACTCTCAGCTAGTGCAACATATTAGCAAGCTTTTTTATTTGTCAAATATGAGGAAGTCACTAGTCAGTCAACATTGGTAAGACAGCTCGTTTAACATACTTTATCCAAAGATTGTGTAATGGTAGGTAGATAGCGCTTAGATGCCGAATGACCGAGGCAGAAAATTCAACGTAGTTGAGGCAGCCTCTTAAAATACACTTTCAATAAATAATCTTCTCAGTGGAAAACATCATACGGCACCATCAAACCTTGCAGAACAGAAGTATTTGACGATTCAGTGAAATATTCATAAGCTTACGTTAAACAGCGGTTAAGAGGCGAGATAGTGATAAGACTGGGTGAGAAGTGAGAAGCGAGTGATAACAATGATAATGGCTTGACCTTGACCTCGTTTCTTCCCGCCATTTCACACGCGTCACACCCAGCCTTGAATGCTTCATTGGTAGGTTCCGCGCGTGTATTCGTCTGTCTAACACTGTCTGTAGTTTATCCGCGTGTTTCACTGAAATTGTTCAGTTTTACACAAACCTAACGTGATGATACAACTGTGCTGATGATATGACTTCAGTTGGTAAATCTAAATCGGCCAAAGATTTAAACACTGAAGTTTGAAGTGCCTTGACTTAATTGATGACCTACTTTAAAGTGAACGAGCTTTTGAAGTTAAATGTATATACCTTTGCACTTCAACTAAGACAATGTTCCAATAATTAGATACAAAATTTGAAAATAACATTACCAATAATCAAAATGCAAAATTCTTGGTGCTGGCCCTTAGTATTCGTATGAATCGAAACTGAAATCAATGTTTTGAAAAGAATTTTTCCGAATGTTAGGTTTAAAAGGTACAGTCGATTTAAAAATATTATGCATATTTCGATTTGATTCTGCAACATGATATTGACTTATGGGAAGGTTAGGTTGGAAGAAAGGGTAGGTAAGAAAAGGTTATAATAACTTAAACAAGATACAGTATTAAGATTAAAATATTTAACTTTCCCATTTGTAGGACCTTGTGTTATTACAAGTTACCTTTTTGGTGCCAAGGATCTACAGGCGCCAAAAAGGTAACTTGTAAAGATCTTAAGAATAATAAATTGTTTCCTGTGGAATAATAGTAATAATTAAAATGTGTTGCAAAAGTTAACAAAATAATTTTCTTCTAATTCTAAATATGATTTTAAATCATCTTTGTATGTGTATACCTTTTGTATACATTTAAATCTGGTTTTTATGCCAGGTAAGTAGAAAGAGAGTGAAAGAAGAGTACAATAGGCGAATAAACAAATTAAAGATAAAATTAATGAAAGTCAGCGTAAAATTCGTTCAAATATACATAATTTTGAAATTCTCCGCCCTATATTTGAACCCATATATTATCTCCGACTCCACTAAGGGTTAGATTAGGATTAAGCTGATGAAGTCTATACAGGGGTGGTTTACCCTTGAGTTTCTGGCCCCCCTAGCCGCCCCCTGCAGGGCGCTAAGCCAGGGCGACAGTTGATGAGATAAATACCTTAGTTGTAATTCACACTGCGTACTGTCTTTTGTATGACTCATTCTCATTTGTCCTGATATCCATAGTGCTATGTCATGGGCGTGTGGCGATGTAGTCTGACCAACAAATTTAGGAATATACTAGTGAGTACCCGCGCTTCGCCTCGGGGCATTATTAACATAGCTGTGTGTATATTTTAAGAACATTGCAAATTTAAAGTAAAAAAGTGTTCTATGTATTCTTAGGAAAACCAATTAGTTTGTCTGTTAGTTCACCATCTTCTCCTTAAAATTGTTGGTTACCTTGTGAGAATCATAGTTATTTCCGCCGTTCTGGCCGTTTTTAGAGCGCGTTTGGGTTTTTGCAATTTATTTTATATATATGGACTTTACATGTAAAAAAATTTTCAGAGTGTATTTTGGTCCCTTGCCATTTATTTTGTGGATGTTGTATGGATATGAAATGTAGCTAAAGACACACTGCGTGATGAGCTTAACCCTTAAACAAAGTTTCACCGCCATAGTTTCAGCCAATTTTGACTTATAAGCGGTCCAAAACGCCTAAAAACCGTGTTCAGAGCCCAATTTGGTCCCTTGTCATTTATTTTGTGGATAGTTTATTGATACAAAACATATGTAAAGACACACCGTGTAATGGCCTAAGCCCTTAAACGAAGTTTCACCGCCATAGCTTCAGCCGATTCTGAGTTATAAGCGGTCCAAGATGCCTTAAAACCGTTACAGACAGACAGGAACTTTTGACGCCAGTTTCGGTCTATGCAAAGTATATAAACACTAAATAACCAAAAGCCAATGGATTCTTTGCAATGTACAGACAAAAGTTTTATTTTATTTATATAGATTATAACAATGTAACAACAACAATGTAAAACAAGGATTTTCTTGACACACCTCACGCCTACAATTTTCATCGGATCTTTGATGAAAATGTCCATATACTGTATTTGACATTTTTTATATTACAAAATAACATACAGTATATTGGTTGAAAAAATGTTGATACATTGAGTTGAAACGTTGAGTTTCAAAGTTAGCAATTCGGCAAAATAGATTCTTTTGTCGTCAAATGATTTTTTAAGATAAGCCTTGTAACCATAAATTTAAACACATTAGGTAAAAAGACTTTCTTAATTAAACTTAGGCCTGAGCTCAATTGATTGTTTAGCTTAAATTAAGTTCACTACAATGTTATTGAGCTTGAATATTTAAACATTAGGTCCGTGAGGACTTGACTTGGCTTGACAATTTATATTTTTAATGCCCCCTGGGCTCTCATGGACAACACACCTACCCATGACTCAGGGTGACTTGACAGTGCAGACGACGATGAGATGAGAACGCACACACACACACGCAAGTAAGTAGAGCGTGACGTCTAGTCGTAGACGCGCGTGTGAGTGTGCGTGCGTCAGTCAGCTCTGCGTATGTGTGTGTGTGTAGCGTCTGTTTGTGGTCGTGGTGGAACTCTGTTGATACAATCAATTACTGCAGACACAGACACTAGAGATTCAGCTTTGTTTCTAGTATTTTAATTTATAACATTTTTGTTTTAAGAGTGCACAGTATCTGTCGGCCATTTTGTTTTTGTCTCATAAGAACAATGTAAAAACAAGCATTTTCTTGAGACACTTCACAATTTTCATCAGATCTGATTGAAATAAGTGTTATTTGAGAGATAATAATGTACTGCACTGTCTCCGCTGACCACCTGTTTGAAAATTTTATTAGTTTAAACATAAAAACAAGAAATTTAAATACAACGTTTCTTCATTTTTTGGATTTGTGTCATGGTTTGATAAATGAGAAAATGGAAATTTGACTCAACGGAGCCATTAAAACATTTAATGCACTTTTAGACAAAGTTTATTTAATTAAAGTCCGATGAAAACTGTAGACGTTAGGTTTCCCAGAAAAATACATGTTTTTACATTGCTCTTATGGGACGAAGTTCAAGGTCACCGTTACTACTGCACACTCTTAATCAGCACTAGGAGTATGCAATTGTTTAAAGAATTTTCGTAAGCGTGTTATTATATGGTTGTTAACGACTACAATTCAGGCCACGCTTCCTGTGGTTCAGGCCACGCTACCGTGGTTCAGGCCACGCTACCCGTGGTTCAGGCCACGCTACCCGTGGTTCAGGCCACGCTACCGTGGTTCAGGCCACGCTACCCGTGGTTCAGGCCACGCTACCCGTGGTTCAGGCCACGCTACCCGTGGTTCAGGCCACGCTACCCGTGGTTCAGGCCACGCTACCCGTGGTTCAGGCCACGCTACCCGTGGTTCAGGCCACGCTACCCGTGGTTCAGCCACGCTACCCGTGGTTCAGCCACGCTACCGTGGTTCAGGCCACGCTACCCGTGGTTCAGGCCACGCTACCCGTGGTTCAGGCCACGCTACCCGTGGTTCAGGCCACGCTACCCGTGGTTCAGGCCACGCTACCCGTGGTTCAGGCCACGCTACCCGTGGCATGTGATGGTCTGATATGTCTAAACGATGGTGGGATTTGATGCGGGTATCATCAGATGATCACAGAGACTATCTGAGCCGCTTTAGACCTATATCATCCTCAAAACCTGACCTCCATGAAGCTGGATTACAAGACCACGCCACGAGTCTCAGTCAAATACAACATCTTTACGCACAGTGTAAAATTCTTTACCATCTCGCCATTTAAAAGCCTAGGTTGGCTCCAAGGTTGTACAAACAGAACTGTACTTGGGTCTGTTATCAGTCAAGGTTAGATATCAGCCGTGAACCTATCTTCACTCAAGTACTTATGAAACCTGAACTGAGCCTCAGAATTCAATAACTGGCAGTAAAATCAATTATTTATCAGTATGAAGAACCCGTAACACACGGCACTGCGTGTCTCAAACCTTGTCCCCATGAGGTTTTTAAATACTACGGAGATATAGTATTCACGTTTGGAAATGGGTTATAATTCTTATCTGAAGACTTATTTTTAGCCAAAAGATTCTTAGCAAATAAATGGAAATATTGTTATTGGTGAAGTAAGATGCCGGAACCGAACCGCACCATTTCGACTCTATCCAAAATGACGGCCGTTAATTGTGCCCAGAACAGGGCACCCATTTTGTTTTGTCCCATAATAACAAAGTAAAAACAAGCATTTCCAAAACGTCAAAACTTTTTAAGAGATTTTTTTGAAACATGTTTTATTTGAAAGATGACAATGTACTGCAGTGACTTTGCTGACCACTTTTGAAAATTATATTAGTTTTATAGTAAAAACAAGAAAAAAACCTCCACACTTTTTGGGTTTATGTCACGGTTTTATCAATGAGAAAATGGAAATTCGGCTCACTAAAAGCGGAGTCACTAAAATATTGAATACACTTTGAAACTTCAATAAAATCCAGTGAAAAAGTAAGTGTAAGGTGTCCCAAGAAAATGCACGTTTTTACATCGTTATTATGGTACGAAATTCAAGGTCACGGCCACTACTGCACACTCTTAAACTATAGGGGGATTAAAACTGAAACCCTGTAATTTTGGTTAGAACAAACCCGGTTCGCAGCATTTTTCTTCTCGTTATGACCTTTAATTTGATACCCGGCTCAACCAAGACCCTACAGAGGAGAATCAAAATTAGCCGTGCTGTATTAATTCAATACAGACTATTTTTACGCTTTGAAGATCGATACTAAATTGTAAAAATGTTTGTAGAAATTTGATGAAAAGTACAAAACCGAAGGGAAACCGTCAATTTTTTAAATGTCACTGACCCGAAGTCAGTCGACTTGAGTGTGATGGAATCCCAGCGCTGACGCTGCTGAGTGACATGGCGCCTCAGCATCCATCTGGCTCCAGCTGCACGTGTTCTTATCACTGATAAGAGAACTTTGTTATCACAAGTGCAAGGACGCGTATACACGTGAGCGGTTGGCGCCAGCTCTCCAATTATGTTGTTCTTGTTGCTTGTATGTTTGATGAGACTACAACGGAAACAGAATGATAATAAATACCCTGCAAAAGAGAATACCCAATAGATAAAATTTACCCTCCGGTTTAGATCTTCATCGTTATTCATAGCGATTTCAAACTTTTCATATTAGGTGACACGACTTGGTACATTAACGTAGGAAAGGAGAGAGGGTTAAATTTATGAGCCGATTTCTAAAAAATTGGTAAAACGTTAACGTCATGCTCTCCAATTATAAATAAAATGCAAGTATTCACACCAAGATCACCTCCGCCATCTTGGTTTGGTGAACGCATTTTGGTACACCTATTAGGTACGGTGCAATGAATGTTGATACTCAGTTTCATTAAAATCGGTCCATAAAACCCTATTAGTAGAGGCAATGATTACTAATCTAATTGAGTAGATCATTGGTAGAGGGAAACTCTTCCCCAAAAGTGAACTTCCGGTGAACGGATTTTGGTGACTATCGAACTAAAGAGTGCGCAGTAGTGGCTGTGACCTTGAATTCCGCCCCATAAAACATCTTAAAAACATGCATTTTCTTGGGACACTTCACGCCTACAGCTTTCATCCAATTTGTATTAAATTAACTTAATTTTAAAGTGTATTAAATGTTTTATTGACTCCGCTGAGCCGAATTTTCATTTTGTCACTCACAACACCGATACATAAAGCCGAAAACTCAAGAAATTTTGTTTTGGAAGTCTCTGTTTTTACTATGAAAGTAGTAGAATTTTCGATAAAGTGGTCAGCTGAGTCATTGCAGTACATCGGTATATTTCAAATAAAACCTAATTAAAAAGATCTGACGGCAGTTGCAGGCTTGAGGCGTCTCAAGAAAATGTTTGTTTTTACATTGTTCTTATGGGACAACAAACAAAATAACCACAGGTACTGTGCACTCTTAAATTCATGTAGGTTTTTACAGTTTAAGGCATAGATGAAAAACAATTGCTCGAAGCTTCTGTTTGTACGCTGTTCTTATCGGGCAAAAGTCAAAATAGCCAACAGGTACTGTGCACTTACTTGTACCGAATTTCTTGAAAATCGGATAAAAATGCGACCTGTAGACTTTAGAGTGCTCACACAGGTTTGTCATTAGACTCCGTATGTGTTGGGAAACCCCAATAAAGGGTAAAGTTTGTCTTGTTTAACGAAGCGAAGTTAAAACTACAAAGTCTCTCTAGCACTCAACCTCGACCTTTACCTAGCGTCATCGTATAGTCACATTACAAATTATAAGTGGTGACTGCGGGGATCAAACCCGCGCCAGCGGAGTGATGAGTTCCGCCGTCGCGTGCGATACCAATCCGCCACGGATCCGCTACCGTATGAAACTAGTAGAATTTTGTTATTATTAACAAACGCAGCCTTAAAATGCCTACAAATAATACCTACCAGGCTACCGTATCTTCCACGAATTATGTTCTGTACAACAACAGTTTTTCATCTCTACACCAAATTGAAATTCGCTAATTAACAATTATCTACGAGTACTTGAGTTGAATGAGGCGCCAGTATCTGTGGTATTGGCGCCACACCGATAGTCAGTACAACAGCTGAGCAAACGTGACGTCACAGCCAATACTGTACACACTTGTGTACTCTGTGTCTAATGTCTGACTTAGTAGTACATAGTTAGCAAGAGTGGAACACGTGTCTCACATGTCTTGTCAGTAGCTAGGGACAGTTGAGTCTTATACACGAATTTTAAATGTCCCCTTTAACTTTTAAAAAGAAAATACTTTTATAGACCTGTAGGGAATGTTTTTATAAAATTCTAAAATTTGTTGTGACGAGTGCGTCACCCACCCCCAACCAAAAACCTAAGGGGGAAGGAGGGCCCCAAATATATACAACCCCCCTTTGTTTTTAAAAGAAAGGGAATTTTAATACAACTCAAAAATGCAAACACAATCTTTTATTTCGATTCGTTTTTTGTAATACTTATTTTAAGAGTAGGCCCCTACAAAAAATCAGGTTTTAAATGCCACATTTCACATACAATGCCAAATTTGTTTTCAAAATACTTTACAAGATTATATTATAGGATTGTGATGTTTCTCTCAGAGGATTTTCACAAGGACAAGGACACCACAATATTGATTAGTCACAAGGATACCGAACATGTAGACCAAAAATCAACCAAATAAATGTACTAGAAATCCATAAAATTCCAAACATCAACCAAATCCTAACAATCAACAAACTCCTAGAAATCAACAAAATCCTAAAAATCCATAAACTCCTAGAAATCCACAAAATTATAGAAATCAACAAAATCCTAAAAGTCCATTAACTTCTAAAAATCTACAAAATCCTAAAAATCCATAATCTCCTAGAAATAAAAAAATATTAATAATCAACAAAATCCTAGAAATAATCAAACAAATAATACTAGAAATCCATAAAATTCCAAACATCAACCAAATCCTAACAATCAACAAACTCCTAGAAATCAACAAAATCCTAAAATCCATAAACTCTAGAAATCCACAAAATTATAGAAATCAACAAAATCCTAAAATCCATAAACTCTAGAAATCCACAAAATCCTAAAAATCCACAAAATCCTAGTAATACACAATGTCCTATAGAAATCCACACATCAGTTCTTCCACTTCCATCTTAGTTTGGCTGACTGGATTTCGTTGATTTCGACTTCATTAGTTTATCACTATTTAAAATTTAGTTTAATTGTACCCTCTTTAAATGCACCACAATGTATCAATTAACAATTTGTAGTTTTTCAAGCGGATGACATTTCATTGGTACAGTCGTTATAAGCTTAGATAAGAAACCGTTCGATACGCCGAATTAGAAATAATGTACATCATATCTGTACATTTCGCACAAACAACGCAATAATAACTTATATTTACCAATCCCTCGAGAAAAACAAACATCCAAGAAGCCAACCTTGAAGAGACAAAATTCACACGGCTTGATCGACTAGCCTACAAGTACTCCATATACAGATAGTATGGGCAAATATGTCAGTCAATAGTATTTGCACTGGTGGCGCCTGTGTATATGGGTGCGTCACTTATATATACTTGCGTCAGTGATGGAAGGTAAATACAGGCTGTTACGTAAAATTCTCAGTATTCATTTAGGATTTGCGCAAACTTTCTTAGGTAAAATGTCATGTACGTTTTATTTTTTTAGCCGCCATTTTGTGTGTCCTCGTGTCTTCAAAACACCGCAAGGTTTTTATTGAAAATAAAAAAGTAATAATAATAAATAAAATCATGATTATAGCATTTTCTGTAACTAATATGCTTTAAAAAACAAAACTGGGGACACATTTTCTTAATACAAATATTTTCTTAGTTTGAAGTTTTCTGCTGGCTTCGGGGGAATTTCTTAATTTCAAATGTGATAGCGGACGTTTTCCATCGTTAGTAAACTAGAAGAACACAACGTTTCGGGATGTGCAATCTAATCCCTTCTTCAGGTGAAAAGTAACGTCAAACGTGACACAAAACATTAGAAAATGAGCCAGCTTAAAGTTATGAGTTTAAGCTGACCAGTCACCCACCACCAAATAACGTGTTTTTGTTTTTTTCATTTGTTGTTTTTATCCAGACAAATAAAATCTAACAAAATTTTGCCTTTACAAAATCTACAACATACACACAAACGTAAATCGTAAAAAACTAAACAAGTCGGTGGCAGCTACTAACCGACTGGCTGGATAGGAGCAGCGGACGACCAATCTCCGGTGTGTAGCAGACTGACCAATTGTAACAGAAGAACACAAAAGTCCCTATTTATGCATATCAATAGAGAGGATGTGGTGTCTTACACTAGTTATATCCTTTATTAGATTTGTTTTGAGTCTTTAATAACAAGTTTTGAAAACTCCAGAGGGACGAGAGACGCGTGTACAAAGGTTAACGCGACGTTTCATATCTTCCTGCATGTCTGATAAGTCCTCATTTGTTGACACTATTAATGCGCAGTCTAAAGCCGTTTGATTTTAGAATCTGTTTTGTCGCTAGGATAGGTGTTGGAATCAATAATTACGGAAGGGTCGGGAATTCACGTACAAACAAAGTTTTAACTAAGACACATCGCCAGAAATTGCCGAACTTCCAACACCTAATTCCGTAATGGTCCACTTTAATCTACAGAATCTCTCATAAGCATAATTGGTTTAACAAGAACCTTACGACACCTTCACCACCTTAATTGCAATATAATCCAGTCTTAAACTTTTCTTTATTTATTTTTCTCTTATGTTCGTGAGGGTTCGATTAACAATTTACATGCATTGGCCAAGTCATACATATAGATAAAAGAAATGTGGAATAAAAAATGTCAAATCAAGGGTACTTAGTTGTTCTTTTCTTCACACTCATATAGATAACAATATACATAGAACACATGTTAATTAGATTAAATCATTGACTTTCCATCTTCCAAGTGCCTATTTTTTTCACTCCGATGTTTACACACTTTGATACAACGCTCCTTTGTAATTCTCTAGGTTAGGTTCGTTAATCAAAAATCAACTTGGGGAGAATTTTACCCAAAAATTGGAGTTTCATACACTTTTGGTGTAACTTATATCCAGTTACTGGATTCAGGGTAGTAATTGTGGCTTCTTTTACTGCTCGTTTTACTACATATCATGGCGGGAAACGTATTTCAAATTTCATTAAAATCGGGCTTAACTTCCCCCTACCCCTCCAAAAGGGTACTCCGGTCCTTTTTTGCTGGCTAATGAACCTTTCCGAAATATTTACAAAAGGTACAATTGTACCAAATTGTGAGTACACAGTATACCGGGTGATTACAAATGAAATAGACAGTTTGGATATACAGTAGCTTGTGAAAAAATTATTATTTAAAAGTTTAGATCATTACTTACATGATTATATAGAAGAATTCTTTAAGTTTGTATTGAAAATTTTTATTCCGGTTACTGATGGTTTTTGGAAGAAGAATGGCTCGTAAACCTTTTCACAAGATAAAGCGCAAAACACGTTCACTTTAAGAGAATCGCGTATATGCTGTACAGTCTCTCTTGGGTTTTCTATTCCCATAATCGTACATTATGTCTATTAACTTTCCCACTAATGTGAAAAGTGCATTCATCACTGAAAATTAGGCGATTTAACAATTTGTCGACATTTTCAAGACAAAAATATGCATCTCCTGACAAAAATATGTACGGACAGTACAAATTTATCATTGTCATTTAAACTATGTACTAACAATAATTTATAAGGTGTCATTTTCAAACCTTTCCGCAGAATTTTCCACCTTAATTTGTACCAACATAAACTTTAAGAAATTCCTTACAACCTTAAATCTTTACTATATTGAAATACACCAGTTTAATTTTGTAGAGGCTATTGAAGTTGTCTATTTAATTTGTAATCACCCGGTACCTACAGTTTTGAAACCGTGTTCTGGGGGTCAGGATTGATGCTCATTTCATGGTCCCGGGCCTGGATCTTGCCATGCTGACGGCATCAACATCTCATTTTTCTAAAGGAAATTCGCTAATAGTCATACACCAAAACTACCTACTATTTATTGTTCGTATATCAGAACAAACTTAATTGCCAACATTCAAAACTCACCTCCTTTCTCTATCTCAAACTGTTAGTTTTATATACCCTTTGGAAGCGAACAATAATATCGTTGCTACAAAACATACCTCATAATTGAGATATTTACTGCACTATCTTAACCACAGACGGATAGGTATGAGTGATAATATAACTATTAATCGTGAATCAACTGCTGATAGTGGGGCCAAATCAACCACAGCTATCGTTAAGGTATTGTAAACAAACGTTTAAACTACAAGACTGATAAAATGCCAGAACAAATCGCTTCTTGTGACTTAGATAAAATACTTTTGTCATAGAAAATTCCGGAATTTAACCGGCTGCTTCAGAAATAATTATCACATGCCTTACAATAAACTTCAGAGTGGCCATAGCTTAGTGGTATAGTGCGTGCTTCGCCCCAAATCAACCCGGGTTCGATTCTCGTGCGCATTGATAACTTTTCACGATGGCCAACCCCATGGTTCGGATGTCACGTTAAGCGGTTGGGTCTACTCCGTTGGTCGTTAGGTTATTAATTAATGACCCAATCTGGGGAACAGTCGGCCCTAGTTTGTAACAAGACTACACCTCATCATCCATCATTCATCAAAAACATTCAACACACTCACCCTTCATCCCATATTCACCTTAAAATACTCTTTAGGAGTGGTCGGTGTCTCAAATCAATGTAAAGTAACCATCTTTCTCTAAAACTAAAGAGCTTAGCCAGCAAAAGCTCTTTAGTAATTAAAATTGAGACGTTTTAAACATTTTCTTGTATTACACTGATGTTGCATAAAAAATGTTGTTCTTTAGGAAAAACATAGGCATTTTTGCAGCACTATATTCCTTAAACATCAACCTCGGGGGTGAATCTCTGGATATTATGTTTCTTTTTGCTTTGACCATTTTGGAGTATTCTGCGTAAGACCACAACATGTTGTGCGTATGTTCTTCTCAATCCCTTGGATTCCGAGGAGTTCTTTGTCAAAGGGTTGTTGTCATGGAGACAATCCTTGTTTACACTCTCCATCTTCAAAGGACAGTGAGAGTTTTCTTTCCTAGAAGACATCGTAAGCCTCTTTGTATTTCAAAGGCAGAATCACAGCATTGATCTATTGAACGTTATCTGTAAGTCTTTCTTCGCAGAACATACCTCTTTATAGCTCTTGGAAAAAGATCGTGGTTCGCAATGTAAAGTCTTGCAAGCCCTTGCTTTGAGGTTTAGGCCGCATAAGCTGAAAGAAGGCCCTTTGTTTAGCCAGTTGTTGCGTGCGCGGTGTTGTGTGTTCCTTGAGCGGACGAATTCAGGCTTTCTCTGAGGTGACCACTGAGGCGGACCCTTAAGTCAAAATCACACACCTAAAACGTATTTGTAAAAGTGCGGAGGAGAAGCTGTGACCTTAAATTTCGTCCTACAAGAACAGTGTAGAACATGCATTTTCCTAGGACACTTCATGGCTAGAGGCTTCGTAGGACTTTTATAAAATAAACTTTTTTAAGTGTATTTAATGTTTTAATGGCTCCGCTGAGCCGAATTACCATTTTCCAACACGTAAAAACCGTGACGTAAATACCAATATTGAAGAAATGCTGTATTTTAATTTCTTATTTTTACTTAACCTAATGGGGTTTTCAAAACAGTGGTCAGCGGAGTCACTGCAGTGTATTGTCATCATTCAAATATAATATTTGAAGACATTTGTAGACGTAAGGGGTCTTAAAATAGTGTTTGATTTGACATTGTTATGATATTAAAATGGCTGACCTTTACTGGGCTTGACCTTCAAACCGCCGTTTATATAACACCTAATCACAACAATATATTTTTACGAAATCACCGAATCGAATATTTAAGTTTTAAGTCAAAATTACACACGTAAAACTCACAATTTCAAAAAATGTTCCAAGGCCCTCGATGGTTCAAGCCCATAATCTCAAACCAGGGTTTAGCGGATACGCGGTGTCGCGTGCGACTCCGGAGCTCATCCCTCCAGTGGCGTGAGTTCGATCCCCGCAGTCACCACCACTTACACCACTGACGCTAGGTAATAGTCGAGTGATGGAGGAACCTCACACCCCCCCCCCCCTCCTCCTGCTTCTCTACCGAGTACCGATGTACATACCGAGCCTCTGCCCACTCAGTGAGTCAGAACGGCAAGTATGCGGATGACGGAGGAAGCTGCGCGTACGGGAGAGTGCGGGAGAGGCAGAACTGCCAAAACCAGCTGACTCCAAGGTCAGGTCGATGTACTGGCAAGGCCGTCTCCCACTCTGTACGCACCGCATCATCTATAAGTGATTTTTGCCCACTTTTCACAAAAATGTAAGCCCAACAATTATTTATATACATGTATTAACAAATTATGTAATTAATATACAGTATGTGTCAAATTTTCAATAAGTCATAAGGAAACAGAGGATTACACTGACGTGCACATTTTGATATTAAGAAACGAAAATGATCTAATTTTACGACCGTACAATAAGAATTCAGCCTTCTAGACTAAGAAAGAAAAGTTGGGAACAAGAAGACGCGGTCAAGAAATGAACGTCATCCATGAATTTGTGAGAATGATCTATCGACTTGAAATAAAGTAACTCTAAAAAATAGTACGTAGTAGTTATTTATTTCAAGTCGTATAAGATCCTTCTTACAATTTCACGGTTCGATGTTCATTTCTTGAGCGCGTCTTCGGACAGGTTCAGACGGACTCTTGATCAATGCTTCTCTTGCCATTTCGTTGTTTTCAGGTATCTTGTTCACTCTGGTGGTTTCGTTTTATTATTTTCCCCGTTTCTCTCAAGCTATCAACCCACCTCTACAACGAATTTCGATTTGGAACTATTCAAAACAATTCTTCAGATTTATCAATTTCAAGACGCTTACGAACCCAACAGAAAATTCATCTTGTGAAGTGTCAACTACCTCCTTGAACCAAACTTACTCCTAACTCTAGTCTTGTATCAAGTGGTTAGGTGAGATACAGAATGGCGGAGGTTGTAAAGCGACTGGTGTAAACAGTATTGAAGGACATTGAGGTCGATGCCCAACCTAAGTCAAGGATCTTGCTATTACTTAACATACAGGCGGCGTACCGACACTCAAATACCTGACATACTTGACATCATACACACACAGCATCGTGTTTCTGTTGTACAGGGTTTAAATTCCGCAGTTTTGTATAAAGTAATCGAGGAAGTGTTGGTTTTGAATGGGTGTTTTGCTTTTTTAGATTGTTCGGTATCATTCGGCAAAATTACATATCTAATCTTTTGATGTTTCTAGGTGAATTAGCCTCGAGCAGTGTAGTCTACAGTAATTCGATGGAGCTCATAACATAATTATAAACCCTACGCTATTCATCAGTCCTTAAAATTTCCGGGTTTTCAGTTTATCTCTTGAAATTCAAGGCTTTCTAAAACTTGGATATAACCCTTGAAACTCCAGAATTTTTAAGATATCCTTTGAATTCCAGGTTTTGAGCAGGCTTCATACGACACTTGAAGTTCTAAGTTGTCAGGAAATCCAGATTTTCTTGAATATTCCTTGAAATTTCAGGCTGCTAAATCAGCCACGTAGAGCACTTGAAATTCGAGGGTTTCTACTATGTATTTTAAAATTTAAGGCTTTAAAATAAAGTACATGTAGCGTTTAAAATTCCAGACTTTTCAGGATGTACCTTGATAAAATTCTAAGTTTTAGTTGGAATTACACATTTACACAATTACATAACACATTTAAAATTCTAGGGTTTCTAGGTTACATTGACTGGAGATCAGTTTTTCCAGATTAACCTTTCAAATTCTAGGCTTATCAAAAACATATACATCACTTAAATTTGCAAAAGTATGCCCTTTGAAATTCCAAAATTTTTGTAGGTTTCATATAACACTTGAAACTCCTCTACGACTCTTAATTCTTCTATACAGTGTAATATAGTTGTAATACTGGCAGTAGAAAATTAGTGTTGCAATTAACGAATTAGATAAACGAATTAATCCGTCCATGGTGACTGGCGGATGAACTTAAAAAACAAGGAAATGCTTTACTTGCGGATCCGTGGTGGATTGGTATCGCACGCGACTCCGGAGCTCATCACTCCGGTGGCGCGGGTTCGATCCCCGCAGTCACCACTTACATTTGTAATGTGACTTATACGGTGACGCTAGGTAAAGGTCGAGGTTGAGTGGTAGAGAGGACTTTGTAGTCCTAACTTCGCCTCGTTAAACAAGACAAACTTTACCTTTTTACTTGCTCCAGTAAGCGCTTGTCGGCCTGGTTTCATATAAAAATTCTAACAATTCAATTTTTCATATTTCGCTCTTGGAAAATAAAGCATTCATATTAAATTTTGCATTTTAGATATATTAATAAACCGTATTAGACTAGTATCGTAGAATGGGAATGAATGGCCGGGGGCGGCAGCGCGCGTGTTATATTCCAGCCCAGTGTCGATTATCGTCAATTATAGGTTGGCACTGAGCGTGTTTGCTGTTGTAATGTTGGCACCACTTAGCACTGAGACTGTGACTGTGACGTCACTGGCTAAATGTCACGATTTGTCTGTTATGAATGGGGTTTAGCGAGAGTCGAACAAACATGACGATTGTGCGCGAATGAATGGTTTACGTGGCGTTTAGCTTGTTCCGAGAAACAGAAATTGCTAGATTTTGTTGTTTTTACTGTTTACGCAATTGGAATTTTTAAGGGTCCGCCTCAGCTGCTCGGGAGAGCGTCGTTGCAGAGGTTTGCGGGAAATAAAATAAAGACTTAAGTATTAGTGCTATTTTGACGAAAATACTCTTAATTGAAAGATAGACATATTATCTAGGTTTCTCTGTAGTTAATTTTTCAAAATACCTTTTAGTTTATATGCTATCAACTTTTAAATTTCAAAAATATAGTGTTTTTAAAACTTTACTTAAGAAGCAAAAATCTAATTGAAAATCTAATTACAGGCAAACACAGATAAACTCTTTCTCTTTCCATATAAATTAACATATTAGAATTTAACCTTCATATTTGACCGCTATCTACTTTCTACGAAACCCTTGCAAGCGGAGGGTTTGACAGTTAGGCCGCATCAGTTGAAAGAAAGCCCGTTGTTTAGCTCGTTGTTACGTGCGCGGGGTCGTGTGTTCCTTGGGTGGATGAATTCAGCCATTCTCTAAGGGACCCTCAATGAGTTACTTTATGGCTCGCGGGAGTCAAACACATTTTTGGAAAAGAGGTCTAAACTTGTGTGCCTGCGTCGGGAATCGAACCCGTGACCTCGATCTTATCAAAGCAGTGACCCACTGGCAGTTTTGTCAAATTAGTTGGATGATTTTATATAATGGGTAGCAGGCAAACTAAAATAATCTGAAAAGTTAACACATAGAAACATTAAACCTCTTAGTGTCCCATGGAAATTCTCTAATTACATTGCGTCAAATAGCGTATACCGTAATCTGCAAGCATGAAGCACATTTCTGCTTTCCATCCTACTTGCTGTTATCAGTGCTGTGTCCGAACCCAGCCAAGTTTAGCCTAGCTCTGACAGCTGATAAGGGGTCGAGTAGTATCTGTGGTATCTGGTATCTCTGTAGTACGCTACAGCGGACTTTGTCTCTGATAACCCTTGACCTTGATAACCGCCCATTCATTCCAAGGCAGCTGATAAGAGCGGCCTTCTCTTATCAGTGGCGAACCATCCGGTCCCCGCTACATCATACATGGCGCCTGCGCTGAGAGCTTAGTCTGTGCGTTGTGTTGAGTTGAGTAATTCGTGTGTACCTGTCGGCCATTTTGTTTTTGTCCCATAAGATCAATGTAAAAACAAGCATTTTCTTAAAACACTTCACGCCTACAATTTTCATCAGATCTTTTTGAAATACGTTTTTTTGAAAGATAACAATGTACCGCAGTGTCTCCGCTGACAAGTTTTTTGAAAATTTTATTAGTTTAATAGTGAAAATAAAAAATTAAATACAAAATTTCTTTAATTTTTTGACTTTTGTCCCGGATTTATAAAAGTTAAAATTGAAATTCGGCTCAGTGGAGTCACTAAACAATTGATGCACTTTAAAACAAAGTTTATTTCATAAAAATTGGGTGGAAACTGTAGGCGTGAAGTGTCCCATGAAAATGCGTGTTTTTACATTGCTCTTATGGGACAACATTCAATGTCACTTTGGCATTCAGAACACTGGGTAGAAATTAGTTTCAACAAGTTAGTTAAATTTACAAACCTAGGTTGCCTAGGATACAGAAAGTAAACAACTTTTTTATTTCAAAACAACAAATACAACTATTAACATCTGTTTTTTGTTAACTATACAAAACCATAGAGTAAATAAGTTTTCTTCTCTAAATTCTTGATAAAACCTTTTAGGATTCAAAACACTATTTGTTTGTTTTAAAGCTTCATATAATTTTAATATAAGATTAATATAATTTTTTTAAATTATATGAAATTAAAAAAATGAATAGTGTTTTGAATAAATTAAGAACATATTTTAAACAAAATTGTAAAAATTACTAAAAGTGTATGAACATTTTTTGTCTAATTCAAAATAGATAAATGAAATATTTTTCTGTTTTATTGGAAATTCGCCAAGATTCACGGTAGCGCTTGTAGCCACGTGTCGGCTATGTACATGGATTGCAGTTGAATCAACACGAGTTGACCAGCAAGGAGAGTCATGTTACGCACGTTAGTTCAGTGGAAGTAATTATTGTTACTGAGTCATTCAATTCCAGCGCCGCTATATTTAGCGACAACAACAACATTCTTCCAGCGATATACTGTAGTGAGATTCACGAGTCTTTGCTGCGGACTTTTCCCACCTTGTTTGTAGATGACTTGTTGTGCGGTTTGTCGGTTGGTTAATGGTAGGTAGATTGCGCATAGATGCCACATGGCGGAGGTAGGGAAATCAACATAGTTGTGGCAGCCCGAGTACAGATAGGGCTGCGAAGGAATTCTTTTAAAAAAATTGATCACTCTAGAAAAAGTTGTTCAAAACATGTAGTCCCTCGTTTAGGACGCAATTTTGTGTGTAGAGATAATTAGAAAGGTTGTTTTCCATGTTCCCAAAGATTGTCTCTAGGTTTGTATAACCTAGTTTAAAAAAAGCCTTACGCCAAAATTAGCAAAAATGTTAAAGTAAAAATAGGATTTTTTCAAGTGTATTTTGTTTTCTGAAGCAAGTTTAGCTTTTTTCGTAAACAAGGAACATAGAACCACTCCTACCCTATCATATAAACCCGCATTTGTAAGTTTCGGTTCATAAACGGTGTCGGAAACAGGGGACTACGAAACCATGTTTGGCTACTTTTTGAGTGAGCGGAGCAAAGTTAGAATATCGCTACTGCCATTTCTCTTGACTGGCAAGGTCGGCGGCACGCGCGATCTTCAGAGAACTGAGCTAGACAAGACAACCCTACTAGAGGGTATTTAAAGAGAATATGGGATGAAAGGTGAGAGTTGAGTTTTTTATGGATCATTAGGTGTAGTCTTGTTACAAACTAGGGCTGACTGTTCCCCAGAGTTGGTCATTAATTAATAGTCCGTCGACCAATGAAAAGGACCAACGGCTTAACGTGACTTCCGAACCACGGGAAGTGGCCATCGTGATAAGTTAGTTATCACTGCGCCCGTGAATCGAACCCGGGCTGAATAACAATGTGTGTTTTGTTTAAGTTGTGCTATTATATTTACCTGAAGACGGAGTCAGATGTCTGGTCCCGAAACGTCGCGTTCTTGTTTACCAACGATGGAACATTTTCCTCCCCAAACGTGTCAGGATTAATAAAGGGCAAAAGAAAAAAATGAAACTAACAAAGCAAAAATAAATTTACTCTTGGGTAAGGGAAACACGAACCTTCAATAAGGAAAGTAGGAGTTTTAAATCATTTTCCCTCTAGGTTCGATTTTAACAGATTATTTCAGATATTTACCAGCCTTGTTTCACAATAAACCTGTATCTAGTTTGGATAACAAGCACTGCAATAACAGCTGGATAACAGCTGGGGAGATAAATACATATTACATAAATACATATTTTATTGCGTGTAACATATTGACAAGCATTACAATTGTCATTTTTAGGTTTAAAAAATTTGGCATTTATTCTGTCATCAAGAACTATTTCAGACAAAATTGGTTTTCATTTATACGACAACCGATTGAATTATATCACTTAAGCCTTACGGTGTCAGTCAACCAACGATTACGTACAATTACGCCATACACTCGTCTGCGCTATAAAATCCTTCCGCAATCTAAGATACTTCCTGACGGTTTTAAAATCTTAAACGTTGTGACACTTTCATTCACATTTGGTAATGATAATCTAACGATAAGTTTAAACCTAAAAACAAGAAATGTAAACACATTGATTGATGAATGAGAAAATGGAAATATTGCTCAGCGTAGCCACTAACAAATTTAATGCACTTTAAAACAAAGTTTATTTCATCAAATTCCGATGAAAACTGTAGGTGTTTAGTGTCCCAAGAAAACGCATGTTTTACATTTCTCTTATTGGGCGAAATTTAAGGTCACGGTCACTACTGCTCACTCTTAACTATAAATTTTCCTCTTGAGGCTACCAGCCACAAAGATTCTTAAATTTCCAATGTCCTAAATGTGGTTGTCCTAATATTTGCTTTCCCTTGTCCCGAAAAAGATTAGTTTCGATATTAATAATAATACGTTATCATCATTGCAATATTGTTCAGCCATTTTCAAACAATATCCAACATGGGTCCTGAAACAAAAGTAATATCATAACGCATTTAAAACCCTTTCAGATACATTTCCAAAATCAATTTCACAGAAGACGGCCGGTTGACACGGTCGAGTAGACAGTAGACACGGAGGTCAGAGTTGTGTAGGAGGAAAATAGAGTTGATATTACATTACAAGAATGCTCCTGACCACAAGTGACATACAGTGAAGCGTACTGTGCAAGCTATTTCGTGTTCATTCATTGGAGTGCCCGATAATACGACGTTTCGCTATATACAGGGTCAGGCAAACGTGGGGAAACGCCTTTATAACTTTTAACCAGTTTTTTAAGCGCAACTGAACTCGGTACATTTTATTAGAGGAACCAAAGGTACCTTTTAATGCATACTGACACTTTGCCCCAGTTTTCAAAATGGGGATTGGGGGTCAACGTTTTCTAAGACCTTCAAAATGAGGTGTCACTCGATGGGGCTTCCATATGAAAATTATAGGGCTACCCCCCAATCCCCATTTTGAAAACTGGGGCAAAGTGTCAGTATGCATTAAAAGGTACTTTGGTTTCCTCTAATAAAATGTACCAATTTCGGTTGCGCTGAAAAAACTAGTTAAAAAGTTATAAAGGCGTTTCCATACTTTTGCCTGACCCTGTATAATCTGATATGATCTTCAGGTGAAAAGAAACTAAATACAACAACACATTGGAAAATGAACTAGCCTACGCTTACGGTGGTTACTTCTGATTGGGCTAGCTCATTTCTTAATGGTTTGTTTTATGTTTTAGGTTTGATTTTTACTTGACACAGGATCAGATTCTAGATCCAGAATCGTCGTGTTCTTCTGGTTCACTTACAATGGAAAATTTCCGCAATATTTTCAAGAAAAAACATTTAAAAGTTTACAGATCATAAATTTCGAATGAAATTATCTATAGGAAGTAAAAATTATTTTAGTGAGAACTATCAAGAAATTGTGTATGAAAACTTTAAAAAAGTAATGGTGGCAAGCAATTAAATAAAAATTACAGTATCTGCATTACTTCCGGAACTCAGTTGTACAAAATAAAATCCACTAGACTATATTTTACACACCCTGTTTGCACAGTGTTTAGATATGTTAACAGATGGCGCCTCCCATGACGCTAGAGAGGCCTACTGTTCGCGGAAATAGACTACTAGTGTGAAGATGTTTGTTACCAAACACACAAACATTTACTGTAGGTGTGGCTTCTCAAATAAGTGTTATCTTCAATTTCCTTGTCTGATAAGGCTCCAAAACCACTTTATAGCTGAGAGTTATAATCTCCCATATACTGGCTACCAGTAGCGTCTAGTTTAGATGAAATTGTGCTCAGAGGGAATTTGTTTGTTTGATTTATTTTAATAAAGGATAAAATTGATTTGTCACGAGCTGGCTTGTCCTGAAATATCAACGCTATTACTCTACTTTTGTGTCCAATATATTTTAGATGGCTGTGAAAACAGAAGTTTTGAGTAAATTCACTGGTCGAAATTAATACTGACTACATAATTGTGGAACAGAAGAAAATGCTAACACAAATTTAACGTATTCGTCAATATTGCGGTCGTATTCTCTTCCTTAGCTGGATTCTTTTGAAATTTTCACGTATATTTTCCCAATGAACTGGTAAAAGAGAACACTGCAAAATGTTAATCAACCACAATTCCCAATGTGAAAAATATTCTTTCAACATTAAAAGGTGTTTAGTGTAAGTTTATATTCGTTAATTGCCTGCCTATTATATCTTGAAATTTCATTTGTATGTGGTTTGTCCATAGAGAATAGATATAGCTATTACTTTCGCCATATAGATCAAAACAGTTTGCAGTTTTGATCTTCCCAACCCTCCTGAGTCAAATGGAAAAGTTTTATATACAAACTTTGTAGGCGAACATGTTTTATATACAAACTTTGTAGGCGAACATGTTTTATATACAAACTTTTGTAGGTGAACATGTTTTATATACAAACTTTGTAGCTAAACACGTGTTTAATATACAAACTTTGTAGGCGAACATGTTTTATATACAAACTTTGTAGGCGAAAATGTTTTATATACAAACTTTGTAGGCGAACATGTTTTATATACAAACTTTGTGGTATGGTAACGTTTTATATATACAAACTTTGTAGGCGAACATGTTTTATATACAAACTTTGTAGGCGAACATGTTTTATATATACAAACTTTGTAGGCGAACATGTTTTATATACAAACTTTGTAGGCGAACATGTTTTATATACAAACTTTGTAGGCGAACATGTTTTATATACAAACTTTGTAGGCGAACATGTTTTATATACAAACTTTGTAGGCAAACATGTTTTATATACAAACTTTGTAGGCGAACATGTTTTTTCGACGCCTTCTTGATCTGGCTGATTGGGCTTGCTGATCTTTAGTTCTCATGTATTGTGTCATACTTTGATACTTTGCTTTGATACACCGACCACTCTTAGAGGGTATTTTAAGGTAAATATGGGATGATGGCGAGTGTGCTGAGGGTTTTGATGGATGATAAGGTGTAGTCTTGTTAGAAACTAGGGCCGACTGTTCCCCAGACTGAGTCATTAATTAGTTCAATGACCAATGGGATGTACTAACGTACTTTCGAACCACGGGGAGTGGCTATCGTGAAAAATTGTCATGAATGTTCCTACCAAGTTCAAAATCTGACCACAAACATAATTTTTATAGCGTAAAATCCCATTTTTCACAAAGGATACAACCCCCACCCTACCCAAAAGGACACTTATCTTCCTACATACGTTCTGCTAGTAATTTGCTATTTCTCGGTACTGTGTATGGCTATGCGTCGGATATGTTTTATACCAACTTTGCTTTATTTTAATTCCTTTTAATTTGTTTACAGGTACGATAGCAGAATTACATTGAAACAGAAAACACAGCAGGTAATTTAGGATATCCCTCGTATATATTATATTATATATTGTACATTACTTATAACGCAACAGTTACAAGTAATGTACAACAGTTAAAGCAACCCTAAAACCCAGGACTTAAGTCTGATACACGTCTGTAATTGGTCGTCCGCTGTTCCTAGCCAGCCAGTCGCTGTGGTTGGTTTCTCTAATTTGTAATTTTAATTTTTTAACGTGCTTGTGCACGAATTAATGTTTATGTTGTATCCTTACGTTCATCTAACGTGGATTATTAATAGAACTGAGTTCAATTTATCAACAGAGATACTGTATTGTGAGATTGCTAAGAACAATTAGAGTTGTTACAACTGTGTTATATAACCGAGAGTGCAAGGTCATGCAGTTGTAGAGGTTAGCGCCAACATGGTGCAATAGTTCTACAAGACTTGTAGTGAATGGACATATGTGTGTAGTACCACTCAACCTCGACCTTTACCTGGCGTCACCGTAGAGTCACTTTACAAACTGCGGGGATCGAACCCTCGCCACCGGAGTGATGAGCTCCGGTGTCGCGCGCGATACCTATCCACCATGGATCCGCTACGTAGTGGTGATTATTGTAAAGAATGGAAATATTCTGGGCTATGATTGAGTTGTTTTTCGTGTAGTTAGTGGCTGTAAGGAGTTCTAGCTGTATAATAGTATATTTCATTGAACGATATTTTTGTCATGATAAAAATAATAATAAGAAATAAATGTTTTAATATTATAAAGAATTAATTAAGTATACATTGTTTTGAAGAAACAGTTGTTACACTGTTTTACTAGTAAGTGTTAAAATTCAAAACAAACTTGATGTCCATGCCACAAAAAGATAATTAAAATGATCTTTTTCTCCCTAGGGAGTAAAATTTCATCAAAACAATACTTTATTTACCTGGGCGAAAAGTGACACTTTAGCTTTGTTAATACCTGTGTCTAAAGCAGCTGTTTTCAGAACAGAATGACAAAATAGTATATTTCATCACTAGGTCCTAAGTGACACTTTTGACATGAACTTTTCGGACGTTAAATGAGCGAGGATCAAAAATACACTTTAGGGACGAGTGATGAACGATACTTTTGTAATGATGCAAGTAGAAGGAGTGGTTAAAATGGTTGGTTAGTTAATTTAAAACGTTTTGTAAAATATTTTAGAGAATTATGGTGTCAAACGCTACAGTTTTTATTTTTCATTGTTTTGTACAAACAGCTGTTCATTTGATTTACCATTGCCAGTGTTATGATTCGATATTAAATCGACACATCGCGCTCAATCTAAAGTTAAATTACCTGCGATTTAGATTGATATTCACAGGTTAGTTGTGTATCGACTATAAACAATAATCGAACAAATCATTCAATTTCAACAAAACCATTGAACCAGCTGATGTCCATGCCTTGAAAAGAGGAAGAAAAAGATAATCAAAACAATCCTTTATTTACCTGGGTTAAAAGTGACACTCTAGCATTGTCAATGCATGTGTCTAAAGCAGCTGTTTTTAGAGTAGAATGACAAAAATATGTTTTTAAATGTTATTTTATGACAAAAAACAATTTTATTTTATATTGTAAATACTTGACAATAAGTTGACTTGTTACTCTAGTGATGGCAGGATGATATAAAGTGGAAATATAGGATATCACTTCACCTAGAGTGATGACATCAAGGTTGTTACGACGGTATGGTGCAATCTCACAAGTAAACTATCCACAACTGCACAACGTATACTATAATGAATGAAAGTCGGGCTGCCAAATGGAAATATACGACTGCGATGTTGTGACTATTCTAGTACTAGTGTTTTCCCTCCATTGTGTATTGTGCAATCCCACTTCTGGTGCTTTGTTTCAAAAATAACAAACTCGTTTAAGATTTTATATGGGTAGGGATTGTGTAAAAATTACATATACACTTACAAAAATTTACAATTGCCTTTATCAAAATAAAACTGTAGGTTTTTGTGGGAAGTTTCAAATTTGGTTTTGGACCGTGATTGTTTTGTTTTCAATGATAATGGTGGGTGAGATAAATAATTGTATTGTCAAACTTGTTTATTTATAGAGAAAGTTTTATTATTGCGCAACACACAAACATTACACAGCAATAATACTCTAGATATTTAGCCACTTTAATTTAAAGGCAAATTTAATTTGAATTTTTCTTTTTAAGTTTAAATTAGTGGTATTAAATTTGTCTTTAAAAAATATTTCACAAAATTGCGTTACTTAGGTCAAAATCTTGGATGAAATCTGAAGTCCCAGAGTCATTTTTTAATTTAGTAAATCAGCACGTAATTTTATTTTAATATAAATTCAGAATATTTCTGCATGTTTCCTGACCGTTGAAGTAAAGTTTTCCTGTAATTTTACCATTTTTGGAAAAGTACACCATACTAAAACTTTCGCCTTATTTCCAGTTTTTTTTTAATTATAACTTTTAGTTTTTTAGCCTGTCAGGTTTTTAATATTTCCTGAATTATTCGTAAAGATTGCTGTCTTGTCCAGAAGGTTGTTTGTTTTTCCAAAGTGCGTTCTTCTTTTATATTTTTATATATATTTTAAAACGTCCTGTATAATGGTTATACAGCATGATTTTTGCATATCAAATAATTTTCATTAATTCCCGTGATCAAAAATGAATTTGAGCCAGTTTTTTTAGAGCGTGACATTAAATAACACAGTTCTAGTTCACTCGCCCAAATACTGGGACTCGTGGCGTGGTCCTGTAATCCAGCTTCATGGAGGTCAGGGTTTGAGGATGATATAGGTCTAAAGCGGCTCAGATAGTCTCAGTGATCATCTGATGATACCCGCATTGTATTTCCTTTGGTCCTTGTATTTCCATTGGTCATTGGGCTATTAATTAATGGCCCATTCTAAGGAAGAGTCGGCCTTAGTTTGTAACAAGACTACACCTCATAACTCATTACTACCACTCATCACACTCATCCTTCACTACATATTTGCCTTAATCCTCATGAGAGTGGTCGGCATCTCAAATATTAATATAGTGAACAATAAATTCCAACTTTAAGCATAGTTACTTCCCGAATAATAATAACTTACACAAATTAAAACAATCGCCAATGCTCTTCCTCAATGCTCACCATTGAATTGTCCGCCACCTGTCTATTGATGCAATGATTGCATGAGTTGTGCAATAATGCAGCCAAGTGCATAACTGCATGCAATTCTCGCATGATTGCATTGCTTCACTCTTCAATAAGTCTCAAGTTAACAGTTAGTTCGTTGCAGTTATAACTTCATCATAGTGACGTAATTGTAGGCATTATGTCTGCTAACCGGTCATTGATTGAGTAATAGTTGTAGTATGTGTTGTAACACTATTTTATTTAAAAAAAACATTTGGATGTACAAAAAACATTTTAACTCAGTTTTAAAATTTTAATTTGGTTTAGACCACTATTGGAGTGAAGAAAGCTAGATTCGAAAGGTTTTTAAGAGTGGGCTGTAGTGGCTATGACCTTGAATTTCGTCCTATAAGATCAATGTAAAAACATACATTTTCTTGAGTCACTTCACGCCTACAGTTTTCATAGGATCTTTATGAAATAAACTTGGTTTTAAAGTGCATTGAATGATTTGGTGACTCCGCTAAGCCGAATTTTCATTTTCCCATTTATCAAACCTTGACATAAATCCAAACAACGAAGAACTGTTGTATTTGAATGTTTTTCTAATAAAATTTACTTAAAAAAGATCTGATGCAAATTGCGAGCGTAAAGCATGTCAAGAAAATGCTTGTTTTTATGAGAAAAAACAAAATGGCCGCCAGATATTGTGCACTCTTAAGCAAATTACGGGCGTGAAAGTGCTGATTTTAATTTGTTTCACTTGAAAACGAATTTGACTAAATAACCAGAACATACTTTAAATTTCTCGTGTCGTAATTGTCCACTAACTGTTAATTGATTTAGTGAATTACTGTAATTTACGTTTACGTGTTGCAATACTACTCTGATGCATACTTTTAAAGATTTAGGGCCAAGAAAATACACAATTTAAATATTGACAGTTTTTAAATTTGTGTTATTGTAGTAGTTAGGGCTTTTAAGAGAAGGATATATTGAAATGAGCAACGAAGGCGAAAGATTTATTCGCTTAGAAGGGAAACCAGATTGGTGAAGTAGAAAAAGCTATATTTAAAATGTTTAACACGTCTATTAAGCAAGCTATGAGGCTTTAGGTAATTTTAGAGTATTTGCCATTTAGGCATAGAGCAGCAAACTAAGACAAGAATGGCCCGGGAATGACACTTCTGTGATTTTCAGCTTCAATTCCTCTCCCAGAACGATAAGTTTGACCCCCGTAGTCACAACTAAATAAAAACTGTTGCAGACATTTCCCATTTGTTTAGTGAACCAGAAGAACACGACGTTTCGGGATCTGGAATTCGATCCCGTCTTCAGGTGAAAAGTATCCTAAAACATAACTTTAGTTGATATTGATACTTACAAAGATCAAGTTTACTTCGGAAACAAAACCTTTTTCCAAATAACTGTTTTGAAAATGAAAACAAAAAATTAGGAACATATAACAGTTTTATACCACGTGGTAATAGAGATATTAATTATTTCTGCAGTATCAAAAAACAGCTGTTTCCGTTTGGGTTGTTTTTTGCAACACTCTGTACTCTGTTACTCATAGCGTGTATGAGTGTAATTTCCGGTTCACTTAGAGCGCCAAGCGTTGCAACCAATTGTCTACTTCCGATTGGTTGTATTTACAGCCAAGTAAGCGCTCGTCTTTCTTTCGGTGTTTGTGACAATTTAAAGACATAATGGACAGATAATTTGTCGATTTTTTTGAAACGATAGTTACACACATTTTAATTTAATATTCTACATTTTGTGATTGCGTTAAAGTGCATACAATAATTATTCCCCTGTAAACACCTAGAGTTTGTATCATTCTCATAAATTCTGCTGACACAAAAAGCATTTTTACTCCAGAATTTCAGAGAAAAAATCAAATACGTCAACTTGAGGATTTTTAATATCCTGAAGATCTAAAACCAGGACGATTTGAAACGACCCTTTGGCATCGGGGATATTTTAATCTAATTTGGAAGTCTGTTGACAAACCGAGCACTTGCAAAGGTTTACGATGGCTCGTGCCTCATCTTTCAAAATAAAATAGTTTTTACAGTATTTGGAAAGTATAAATCCATTTCTTATTTGAAAATCCGAAAAAACTGTATGATCCACAAATAAACTTCAAAGTTGTTCCTCGACTGCGCGCCGACGCTTCAATGCAAGGGTTTACAGTGGCCCGTTTACACCTTTCAAAATAATTTTATCACTAACAAACATGATTTATTTGGAAACTAGAGGAGTGTTATTTGTTAAACTATTAAACCATTTATGAGAAAAAATTCCTCTAGTTTCCAAATACGAGATATTATTTTTATTAAATAATGTAAAAATGGTATCCGCTTATACCCTCGCAAGCGTTTGGTTTGACAGTTAGGCAGCATCAGTTGAAAGAAGGCCCGTTGTTTAGCCGGTTGTTACGTGCGCGGTGTCATGTGTTCTTTGGGAAGACGAGTTCAGGCTGTCTCTGAGGTAACTACTGAGGCGGACCCTTAAAAAGGAAGTACCGTATCCATTATACATAGTTATGAGCATTGAAGGTGAAAATCGAGAGAGATTTAAATGTGTCCCTCCCAACCTTATCTTTTGAAAAAGGAAAATTTTTAAAACCCTTTAGGGAATGTTTTTATATGATTCTGAAGTTTGTTTTGACGTTCTTTGCGTCACCCACCTCCGACCCAAAATCCGGGAGAAGAGGGGCCCTAATTTTTAAATACAAACCTCCCCTTGTGGCACCTCAAAAGAAAGGGAAATATCAACCCAAATTTAACGACGTAATGAAAACCTTTTATCTCGACTCATTTTTCTGTAATACCAATTTAAATATGACACAAAATCTGGATTAAAACCACATTTCCCATACAATTTATTTTGAATGACACATGTTTCTTCAAAATACTCTGAGGGAAACATGACAACCCTATAACATAATCCCATAGAGTATTTAGAAGAAAGTTTAGTCATTGAACATAAATTTTATGCGAAATGTAGCATTTTAAATCTGATTTCGTGTAATCTTTAAATTGGTATAACAAAAAGACGAGTTGAGATACACAGGTTTTCTTTGCGTACTTGAATTTGTGTTTAAATTCCTTTTATTTTGAAGTGCCACAAGGAAGGGGGTTTGTATTTTAAAAAATTGGGGGCCTCCCCACCGGATTTGCGGTGGGGGTTGGGTGACGCAAATTATGTCAAAAGAAAATTCAGAATTGTATACAAACTTTACCCATAGAGTTTCAAGAAATATTACATTTTTCAAATGTAGATGTGGGGGCATTTAAAACTCACCCTGTATAGCTCTTAGCAGTCTAGATGTGCAAATGTACAATGTCATGTACAGGTTCAGCATATACACGTGTATATGTGTGTTGTGTGAGTGTGTACAGATCAAGGGCGAACACTTACAAGGTCGAGACTATATCAGCTGTCTCTTGTTATCTACTCTTGTCTTGTACTCATGTAGTACTGTAGGTAGTGGCGCCAAAATCTACAAGTGTCACACCACACCACACGTTGATTCATTTCCACAGATTGTTATTTTCCGATGATAGCCGACACGTAGCTTCAAGCGCTATCGTGATTAATAGCGAATTTTCTGTCACGGAGTAAAAATAACACCGGAAGTCCCTGATTGACCCTACAAGTCGCAATGTTGTACGATTCTCACAAAATTTGGATGACATTTTTTCTATTGTAAATATCTAGATAAGGTTTTACTAAGATCTAAAGCTTCCGGTCTACACCGCGTCACAGTTGAAATGTAATTACTACTAACGTTTACTACTAAACGTTTCGACCTCGCTGTGGAGTCATCCTCAGTAGCGGGATGACTGGCTGAGACTGGATTGGCCGGCCGGGGCATCTTCTTTTATACCTAAGCGGTGGGGGTGGGACCTGTGCTGTTAGCCCACAAAATCCTACCACCGGAAGAACCGGAGGGGGCTTCCTCCAAAATTAGGTTTATGCTATAAAAGCTGTATTTAATAACTATTATTCGATTTCTATTAAACTTGATATACAAACGGCCTAACCGTCAAACTAAGCGCTTGCAAGGGTTTCGTAAAAAGTAAATAGCTCTTTGATATGAAAGTTAAATACGGATATGTTGATTTTTATGGAATAAGAACGAGTTTGTCTGTTTTCAGATTTTTGATAAATCTATTTTTAGCTTCTTTAAGTTCTTAAAAACACTCTATACTTTTTAAGTTCAACCGTTAATAGCATAAAAACTAAAAGTTATTTTGACAAATTAAAAACAGGCAAACCTAGATAATTTGGTTATCAATCATTTAAGGGTTGTTTTGTATACACAGCATCAATACTAACGTCTCCATTTGATTTCTTGCAAACCTCTGCAACGACGCTCTCCTGAGCTAGTAGAACGCACTCTTAACTAGGAAAGTATATGCAGCTGACTGAGTTTGCATCACCACAGTGCTGAGGGTAGTAGCGTGGTGGAATGCAATCTAGGTCAGATAACTTCCCTATTTATCCGTTCATTCACCCACTTGTTGAGTTCATATCTTCAACTTCGTGTTAAATACTCGTTTCTATAATTATCTCGTTGAATATTAGTGACTAAAGCCAGTTGGTGAAATAAGTGGCTTTAGACTATTTGCGGGTTTAGATGTTCTTGACAATAATTGCGTCAAAGTAAGGCTGCGTAGAACGGGCGGAAAAAAGAGCGATGCAGAGTTTTGTAATGTTTGAAACGAAATCTTTGTCGCACGTTGAATTTTAAGGTTGTGTGAAACTTAAAGGGTCCGCCTCAGCTGCGCCGCTATGCTTTAATGCAAGGGTTTACGACGGCCCGTTTATAACCTATCAAAATAATTTTACATTGATAAACATGATTTGAGCCTTTTGTTCGAAATTATGCATTTTAAGTGTAAAAAAGGAGTTGAAAAGCTCTAAAACTTGAACAATTTCAAAGTTTATTTGTGCAACTATTGAACAACTTATGATATATTGGGCTCTACGCCCAACTTCTCTAGTTTCCAAATATATATTGTTTTTTAATGTAAAAATATTTTGAAAGGTGAAAAACGGGCCGCCGAAAACCCTTGCAATCGCTTGGTTGACAGTTAGGCAGCATTTTCCCCAGTCAGTATCTGTCTGGTTAGTATCTGCTCAGATGACTTTATACAGGGGTACATCAAAAAGAGTTGTTCACAAAATTACTGGGCAACTTTGTAGTTGTCCGGATGTTGAACACGCTCCGTTCTCCACCAGGGGAGGTTGGATCAGATATCATTTTAGGGGGACGCGGCAGCAGGGTAGACCGCGACTTCAGGAGAGGCTTGCCATAATCTTGGGGGGAAAGGTCCCCGAGTGTTGGCAAGGCTCTCCATGTCTTGGGGTTGGAGTGGTTGTCAGCGGGCTTGCTTGTCGCGCCCTCTCATGATTGTCCCATTCCTCTCCTGAATCCGGTGGTAGCGCAATATGCCCAACAGACGAGGCAGACGTGTATAAGGGTAACCAGTCCCTAATCACTTGATCCCCTCAATCTAACATCTAGGCAGCATTAGTTGAAAGAAGGCCGTTGTTTAGCCAGTTGTTACGTGCGCAGTGTCGTGTGTTCCTTGGCCGGACGAATCCAAGCTTTCTTTGAGGTGACTTCTGAGGCGGACCCTTAAATGAAAGGTCAATACATTCCAAAGAAACGCTTATAAGGTAGATATATCTTGGATTCATTTCCGTACCGTATTTGAAAATTATGCTTTGGAAAGATTTTCAAACATTATACAACCTTAAACAGTGTTTTACAAGGGTAAATAACATCGGGGTGTTGATTAAAATGGCCGACAATTGCCCCTTATCTATAAATACTCCTTTGACCTCCAACCCCTTCCCCACCCCTTGTTGTAAAGTAATTAAAGTACAGTCTCGTCAGATACAGAATGGTCTCTAATCTGACCCAGTAGTCTATAATTAGCTTAGGGGTCGTCAACCCTCCCTTTCATGCACCTACTGGGGTAGTTTGCATTAAACAAATGCGGCGATTTATTTTGACGACATTTCATGAGTGATGGGGTTTTTCTAGCATTTTTAATATAGTTTGTACCTATTGTATTGACACATGTACGCCTTAGACACATGTATTGACAGTGCTAAAATGCCACTTTTACGTCCAGGCATATAAAGTAATGTTCTGATGATGTTTTTCTCCCTACGGGAAAAAACATCATTTTAATGATCTTTTTGTGGCATGGACATCAGCTGGTTCAACGAGTTTGTTTTAAATTTTAACACTAACTTATAGTAAATCAGTGTAACAGCTGTTTCTTCAAAACAATACAATTCAGACTGCTGAGTTCAAAACAATGTTTACTTAAGTCTCTTTATAATATTCAAACATTTATTGACATTTAATTCTCAGTATTATTTGTATCACGACAAAAAGTATCGTTCACTACTCGGATCGAAAGTCTCTTTTTGACCCTTGGTCATTTGACGCCTCGGACGTTAACTTGACCTCGTGTCAAAAAGTGTCACTTTAGGACCTAGTGATGAAATATACTATTTACAAACTGAACATAATGGTGTAGTATTAAATACAATACAATATTGTTAATTTTGTCAAATAGGTTAGACAATTTTGTACAGCACCAAGACGATGGGCTTAGCTCCCGAAACCGGTCGTGCTTCAATTGAAATATAAAAAAGGGTACTACTCTGTTTTTCTTGTCTTTGTTAATAATGATGTAGGTTTAAGAAAGAATTTAAATTTTATGATTCAACCCAAATTGGTATAACACTATGATTAGAACAATGTTTTTAGCTGTAAGTTTAGCCTACTACGTTACTTATTTTTCTGAGTTTTCCGTTACTTAATCTCCTCTTCAAGAATTCTTTTACAATTGTTTTTTGTACGAATTTTTGGATATTGGCTTGCGGTTTTGTTTTTATAATTTATTTAACAAGTTGTTCGTTTTTATGTTCATAGACCACCGTATAGTGTTTCCTAGTTCGAGTTCTCCGTGCCTCCCGTTCCATTGAATTTACTCATAGAAACCCAACTCCGATCCCCAAATTCCGATTAATAATTAAATCGAATATGTTGGTCCCAATCAAAACCTTTTTTACTTTCAAGTTGTCGTTAATATTGACTTTTACACGAAAATAGAAAATCCATTTAACCTATGGTCCGTGTTCAAAGAGTGTACCGGTTTGAACCAGTATTTCCTGGTAGAACTAGTTTGTGGTTAGTTCAAAGACGAGTTTTCCTCATGTTACATACAGTCTACAGTCTGCGGTTCATTAAAGTGTCCTTTGTCCCAGAATAAAGTGAGTTATCGGCGGTGACCTGTTTTCCCCGTTTTCCGCACGAGTGCACTTTAATCTGAATGTTAATTTATAAAGTATTTTTAAACAAGTTGTTAATTTAGGGAGTTTGATTGGCGAATTTCCGTAGGAAATAGAGCTATTCTTTTCTATTCGCATGGATAACTAAATTGCGTAGAACAAAACGGGGAAACATGATGAACTTTCCAACAACTACTGAGGTAAATGAACGTTTTTATATGTTGCCCTATATACAGGGTGTCCAGTAATTACGGGATCAAACCTCGCCAGGTGATTTGTCAGGTCATAATAAAGAAAAGATTTCCTATAACTCATAGCCCTATCACGCTTTTCTGTCTGTCTGTGTTTTCACCAAGTAATTTTAATTTCCGAGGACAATTAAGTTATAAACTTAAAACTTTGCACACATGTTCAGTTAGTATAATTAAAGCCAATATAAAACAAATAAATTTGACTAATTTTCACTACCGGTTTAAAAATGGCGGCCGTATTATTTAAGCTTAATAACACAAATTCCTTAATCTTTATGGTAAATACAGAATAATAACAATACGTGGCAAATGCTTTTATAAACATTTTAAGATCACGTTTGTTGTGCTGCGATAAATAACAACGGACTAATGAAAGTTTTCCTCAGGACAAACCTTTATTTACATATGTTTCTCTAATGTGAATAGAGGAGTGTGTTCAGGAAAACTTTAATATCTCCGTTATTATTTGTTGCAGCACAACAAACTTGATCTTAAAATGTTCATAAAAGCATTTGCCACGTATTGTTATTCTTGTGTATTTACTATAAAGTTTAAGGAATTTGAACTATTAAGCTTAGTACATTTAATATGGCCGCCATTCTGAAACCAAAAATAAAATTTTTTTAAATTTAATTTTTAAATTTCCGTTTTAATTTAAAAACAACTAACAAGTAAGCAAAGTTTTTAGTTTATATTTTAATTTACCTCAGTGATAAAAATTATTTAGTGAAAACACAGTCAGACAGATAGACGGAAAACTAAGCGAGAGAGGCCTATGCGTTATAGGAAATTTTTGTTTGTAATGACCTGTCAAATCATTTGGTGAAATTTGATCCCGTAACTACTGGACATCCTGTATATTACCACCTAACAGGTCCTTTTGTCCTTTTTCAGCCGAGGAAATTCACTAGGATTCACGGTAGCGATTGGTTCTCATATTCTTTTAAAATTTTGTATTTAAAAGGTCCATAAAAGACGTACTCATTATATACAATTTTGCTTTTGAAAGATTTTTCGAAGTACTTTGTTATTACGTTGACTGTACAGTAATAATTAGCGTGTATGAACGTAGTTGGTTTATAAGCAGCTTTGCAAAGTTGAATGCTCTTGTAAATACGGAAGTTAGCTAACCCCGATTCCTTTGTTTCATGAGATTACCTAATTGTCACGATATCTTAACTCTGGTTGCGTTCCTGTGTTGATGCGTTGACAAATCAAACAAAAAGAAATAGTGAAAAAACAAGGAAATTACAAGACAAATCAAGTAACTGACGGTAGAAGTGGAGAATAAACACACAATTATTGTACTTTATAGTTGCTGATTACTGAATTAATCGTGTCAGATAGTTTTTAAGGGCTATCCGTTTTATCCTTATTGGCTGTCATCTTTGCAACTTCCTGTGTAGCTTTGCCATTCTTGCTTTTGCAGAATACAGAGTGTCAATGGGTGATCTTAGTGACTCTCATATTATTCTGTAACACTGCGACAGTTTTTATTATAACTACAGGGATGTGAGTTGTTCTGAAAATTATTGTTCATAAGAAACCTTGAAATAAAAGCACATTTATTTATTTACCGTTGCATTTCATCCCAGTAGAATAAAGGTATTTTTGTAGGTCCCTCAAGGGAGAGTATCAGGATCAACGTTGTTTCTAGTTTACACAATTACTCTGTTGTATCGCTGACTAGATTAGAGTACCCGCGCTTCGCCTTGGGGCTTTGTTACCATAACTGTGTGTATATTTAAAAAATTGCAAATTTAAAGTAACAAAAAAAATAGTTTCCTATATATTCTTAGAAAAACAATTTAGTTCGCCTTTTACTTCACCATCTTTTCATGGCAGGGGTGAGGTGAGTCAGGGCTGCCAACCGTGATACCAACCTCAAATTTAACATACCTGGCGCATCATGAGCTGTTTGTCCACACTGAAGCAAGCTCTCCGAGCCAACGGTTGAAGATACGACAAAAATGCTCAGAACCATTTTTGTAGAGGGTTAAATTTTAAAGCTCGTATGGGCTGTCAAAACTTAAATATCTTTTATGGTTTACCGGAATCAAACGTTACCATTTTGGGCTTATAAATGTTTACATGTAACTAAGGTCTTATCAATGACCGCCATCTTAAAAATAATAAAATTATCAAACATTTTAATAGCCTATGTTTTGACCAGGTATATAAGCCACATTCCTGTAAAATTGCATTAAAATTATCCAGTGGTATTTGCGTGATTGAGAAACAGACACACACCATCTCATTTTTATATATTAGTAAGTACAAGGATGACGGTTGATACAGTGCACAGACAGCAAATGTGGGATGTATGTCAAGACACAAGGACGCAGTGACGTCACGACGCCACGTGGAGACAGTCTTGTACACTTCCGGAAATACCGCGGTCACGGCGCAAAGAACAGACGGACAGATATAACTGCAGCAGCCTCCCGCGCCGACATTGACACCGCTACAGTGCACCTGTTCATAGTTGACCGCCTGCTCTGGGTAGTACAAGAACCCGGTTGTAGTTCCGCGTCTTCTCGCGGCGAGCGTGCCGCTGCTTACCCCCACTCCTGCCTTCAAAACTCGACACTAGCGCTTCACGCGCTAACGCCTAACGGAATAGTTTGGCGCTACTGGCGTTCCCATCATGTTAAGGGTCCGCCTCAGGTGCTCGGGAGAGCGTTGTTGTACAGGTTTGCGGGAAACTAAATAAATAAATCCTTTATTGCGTAGGAACAAATACATGTTATTGCAATCGTCAATTGTCAAGTTAATTTCCCTAAAATTTTGCATTCACCCTCCATCGAAATCTCATTCAGACATACAATATTACATTCACCCAAATCCTCATGCATTCGAATTTTCCCACTACTGCTCCCTGTGCCGGTCTGTTGATTATGGGGTCTCCCAGCTGTATGCCATAAACTCGTCTGTGCTGTAGAAGGTCTTTGAAACCAATTCAGCTTTCAGACGAGTTTTAAACGCCTTGGGCGTCACTGCATTTTTGACGGAGTTTGGAAGTTTGTTGACGAAGCGAACCCCTGCCTGAGAAGGCAAACGTTCATAAACTACCGTCCTGTGTCTCCCAGTTCGGTAGTTGTTCCTGCGTCTAGTATCATAAGAGTGTACGTCAATACCTCTTATGGGCTCGCATTTTGTTTTGAAAAGAATTGCCGTCTCTAAAATGTAGAGGCAGAGAAGTGTCAACACATTGAGATTTTTGAACGCTGTTCTGCACGACTCTCCCCACTTCAGTTTTGCAATGGTTCTGATGGCCTGTTTTTGAAGGATGAACAAACGTGAAAAATGAATGTTTGCACATCCTCCCCACAAAACCACTCCGTAGGATAGGTGTGGGTATATTAGACCGTAATATGCCGTCATCAGTATCTGAATAGGGCAGTATTTGGACAACTGTCTCAGAACATAAATGCCTGAAGACCACGTGACACTCCCAAGTCAACCCTCGATCGAGGTGTATACCAAGGAATTTAGACGAGTAGACCTCCTCAATCTCAGTGTCGTCCAGAATGACCGTTGGACTTTGATTTGAGTTTGTTTGTTTCAATGAGAAATGAATGAAATTTGATTTGGTTGAGTTTGTTTTGAGTTAACTAAATGGAGACTTAGGTATTCATGCTATTTTGACGAAACAACTCTTAAATGAAAGATAAACATATTATCTAGGTTTGCCTCTGGTTCACTTTTCAAAAGGGATTTTAGTTTTAATGCTATTAACGGTTAAAGTTCGAAAATATAGAATGTTTCAGACCTTTTTTAAAAAGCTAAAAATAGGTATATCAAAAATCGAATCACAGATAAACGCTTTCTCTTTACATATCCGAATGTTACTTCATATAAGAGCGCCTGATACAGTATTTACTTTCTACGAAACCCTTGCAAGTGCCAGGTTTGACAGTTAGGTCGCATAAGTTGAAAGAAAGCCCGTTGTTTAGCCAGTTGTTACGTACGCGGTGCCATGTGTTCTTTGGGTGGACGAATTCAGCCTTTCTCTGCGGTGACCACTGAGGCGGACCCTTAAAGACGCTCCACTAAATAAATATATTGTAAGATAGCAAAGCGTCAGGTCAACCAGGTCGAGGTGCTAGAGCCCCTCGGTACAGAAATAGACGGGTTTCGCGACCGAGTTACACTTTTAACAGCCCAGTTAACGATTTGGCAGCTAACGATCTTACAACTGTATACAAGCGGTGATATCTTGTTTGTATAGTCCAGTTGTACGTCCCCAAAGAAAACTTTCGATTGACAGATTTTTTAGGTTTACGCACCAAATAACGTTAAAGCATCCAATTAACGTAGACATTCACAAAAGACAAATTTAAACAAAATTTCGTGAAAATCAAACCCAAAACGCCATTTATATAGTGGTCACATACACCGGTGTACACTTTCGTTTTACGACGTTTTGTTCTATATTATGGTAATGGAAATAAATAGCTATATTTCCTAAGAAAATTTGCTGTGGATTTACGTACAACTTACCTCAGCTCCTATGATCCTGAAAGACACAACTGTCGATTTAAAGATTTTCAGTTTTCCGTGCTCGAAGTTTCGGTCGGTGTCACCTCCTTCGTTCTCAGGTCACTGCTCAATCGCTCACTCACCGCATCTGGGATTCCCCAGTGGTCTGATTCTTTCTGGTCCTCCAGCCAGTTCCAGCTGTTATTCTCCCAACAAATTTCGTTTTAAATTAAACGTGGAATGTATAGATTCGGGATATCCCGAGTCAAGTCGTTCGGGTAAGATCGGTTATGTAGCCGAGCTTATCCGGACGACTCGTCTGTGTCAGTGTGTTACGTGCGTGTTACGATTAATTAGCGAATTGTATTCGTTGGTAACCATAGAAATGCAAAGTTATAACTTTGAACATCTGAAAAATTTTTGTTGTTACAAGAAAACCGTAGGTTACATTTTCTTTACAGCTTGTGATAACTTTACACATTTGATATGTTTACTCATTTTTCCCACACATTCAGTATAGAACATTAGACGAACTAAATCACCAAACGACATCGTAGGACCAAATGATGTTTATTTAGTTTTGTTTTGATAAATTTATTCGCTTTATACATAAGTTTGAAAACTGGAGGCCCCTAGTGACCCTCCCTCTCCCCGCAACAACATATTAGAAGTACGAAATTCACCAGAAAATTCCGCTATTATTAAATTGGAAAATTCAATCATTCGTTTGAATTTTACCCTTTTAGATATTATTTATATTATGTGAAAATCTTTTAAACATTTAACGTGCTCATTGTACATATAAATGTACACTTGAAAAATAACTTATTTTTGTTTACAAGCTTCAAAAATGGCCGGCCTTAAGTTCTGCCGAATTGCAATCTCAAACGGAGTCCCAAAATCCCCTTCCTCAAAGTACGAGTAGATCAAACTCTTAATGTCAATGATGTACTGTCTAAAGTCATGTTTAATTATTACTCGTGGAATTGTCTTTTGTAAACAGTTCAGTCTTGTTTTGATATGATTAATAAACATTAACAACCTTATCTCAGTTAATTTATATTTAATCTGACACTTAACATCTGTTTTGGGCTCTGGCCTGGATCACATTGTAATGTTTTAGAATTTCTTTTATTTGTTTGCAAATTAAAATAGTTATTGTTTCCTCCAAGATATATTTTGTTGTGACGTTATAATGATCATGACCTCTTTTAGCCAGAAAACTCTAAATAAATCTTGCCGCGGTTTTATTTTCGCTCTCGTACAGTTAAGGCGGAACGGAAATACCCTAAGCGCGCGGATCTCCAATGTCAAGTACATACGTCAGTGTAGGCGCCTCAGTGTGTTGTGTGTGTGTGTGTGTGTGTGTGGGGGGCGTTGAAGAAATCTTGGCTTCTTTCTCTATCCCGACTAGACAAACCCACTGCCAGCTCCGGACGTGTCATTGCTTGTGAGCTCATAACTTGTGTTTCTAAAACTGTTTTGGTATATGTTTGATACAAACCGTTAAAAGGTAAAAAGGTAAAGTTTGTCTTGTTAAACGAGGCGAAGTTAGGCCTCTTAACCTCGACCTTTCCCTATCGTCACCGTTTAGTCACGTTACAAATTGCAAGTGGTGACTGCGGGGATCGAACCCGCGCCACCGAGGTGATACCAATCGCCACGGAACCGCTTAAATATTACTTGAAATAGTAAATGTTTCATGCTAAACAATGCGTTAAAACCGCTAGGATTGGCTGAAACTGTGGAGCTCAGCTGGGATCAGTAAGAGTGTGCAGTAGTGACTGTGACCTTGAATTTCGTCCCATAAGAGCAATGTAAAAACATGCATTTTTTGGTACACCACGCCTACAATTTCATCGTTTTTTGTGTGAAATAAACTTGGTTTTAAAGTGCATTAAATATTTAAGTCAATCCGCTGAGCCGAACTTCCATTTTCTTATTTATAAGATCGTGATGAAAATCTAAAAATTAAAGAATATTAGCATTTGAACTTTATTATTTTACTAGTTAGTTAATAAAACTTTCAAAAGAGTGGCCAGCGGAATCACTGCAGTATATTGTTATTTTTAAAATAAAACCTATTCACAAGTATTCGATGAAAGTTGTAGGCGTGAGGTGTCTCAAGATAATGCTTGTTTTACTTTTTTTATGTGACGAAAAACAAAATGGCCGACAAGTACTAAGCACTCTTAATATTCCTGTTCATGCAATTTTCAAACCAGGAAGCAAAACAATTATTGTTAACTAACAACATGAAAAACTCAGTCGTTATTTTGATTAATGTGGACTTTTAAAATTTTATATTTCACGTAAAGACTCAACATGAAAAGTATTCTCAGAGTTCAGGGACACGCATTTTTATCGTGACTAATGCAGATTTTATGATAAAAAAAATCTGCAGATGTTACATTCTGTTAAAAAAAGAGAAATCAATTGTAGGAGGCTTGTCTGCTTGGTCGCTTTTGAATACTTTTATTTTTTCTTTTGATGCTGAAAAGTCGAAAATGTTTTATATTGCAGTTTTGTAGATACGTGATAGATTCGACATGATATTTTGTTGGATGGGCTTTCCTTGCAGTCAATTTAGAACTATAATCTAGTTCTTTTGGTTCACACCGCGTCCAAACTTCATCATTAGGTTGAGATATTTCGGCCTCGCTGTGGAGTACCATCTTCAGTCACTGATTGGCAAGAGTCAAGTTCAGTCAATTTAGAGTAAAACGGAATGTAGTTTTTGAAGTTTTTTCAATCGAACTCTTTCTTAACTACCCAATTATCTAGAATGAATCTTTGGATTCCTTTCCAATTAAAATTGCTAAACCGCCACATCTCCTACAAGTAGCCTTCAACCAATTAAAAATACTATTTAAATATTCATTTCGTTAATGAAATCAAAGAACGGAACATCAGAGCTATAAATTTTGCAAAGTTTTCCTTCTTTTTTGTGCGAAATTTCAATGATATCTTTGAATTCTGAAGATGTACGACCATAGATAATCGAGTGAATTAATTAATTAACTAATTGAATCAAACAGTTTCTTCAACGGCTTCTTTCAAACGCGTCGGCATTTGGCAGGAAACAACGCTTCTAATTTAATTAGTGAACCTTTTTGCTAACATGCGATATTTCAACTGGTCATTTTACATCAATGTCTGACTTGTTATTAGCGAATTTCCTTTGGAAAAATGATAAATTCATGCTGTTAGCTTGGTAGGACCTGGGGCTATGAAAGGAGCATCGATCCTGACCCCCAGAACACGTTTTGAGCATTTTTCCACACTTTATATACATATTGCGTATTTTGTCGCATTTCCCCGGGTTTTCATGAAATTTGGTACACATGTTCCTTTTGTACATATATTTCAGTCAAGTTCGTTAGCCAGCAAAACCGGACTTCCGGAAGTATCATTTCGGGAGGATTTTGTAAACGTGGTTTTAATTACCTAATAACAGTCAATTTCATCACATTTTAATGACATTTAAAATAAAATGTATTTTAATGATATGTATAGATAAAATAATTAACATTATTCTTAAAACAATAATATATTTAATACTTATAAACTATATTTATCCATTAATCTACTAAGAATTATAAACATCCATCGGGACGTTTCAAAATGACGGCAAAAAAGTGATTTTTCGCAATAACAGCTAAAATAATTAGTAGTTCGATTTTTATAAAATTTGCATTTCACCTCAGTATTGTACGTAGTATAACTTACCATAAAAGACCACGTAAGTCTGAGGAGGAAGCGAGGCTTTGAGCGGAGTGAACAGCCTCGTAACTCTGGTGATCATACATCAGGTAAAACTGAGGCCGAAGGTCATCCATACCTTTGCTTCGCTCATATCCTTGTAATTCCTGTGGTGATAGCAAATTCGCTTCACTCATTCCAGTGGCGGTTTACAGCTTAGCTGCGTGTCGGCCTGGTCTTATTTTTGAAACCTAGCACACGTGAACAAAGTGATCTTCGATGAGTATCTGTAACATGTTTTAGAATGAAAATATTGTTGTTAGTTTTAAGTTAATAGTAACAACCCGTGTCAAGTATAGTTTTGCTTTTTTATTCCGTGGCGTCCTCGCTGATAAGATTATTTAAATCTGCTTCCGTTTGTGTTTTGTTTAGATAAATAGTTTTTCATCGCTGTAGCTTAACCCTATCCTGTTTCGATTATGAATGCTGTAAAAACCAGGTCAACACATTTGTCCGCAAAAATTGGTTTGTTATTTTTCAAATTGTTGCAAAATCCACATTATCGGTAGACTAATTTTGAGTATTGCTTATACGATGTAACAACAAATTATTTTCTAGTCAAAATTAGATACCAAATCTGAGGCGCGAACAAATCTTTGCATTTAGTTGAGAGTTCAGATTATACAGGGTGTTTGTGAACAACTCGACAATTTGTATGTTCCTTAATTCTTGGTCAAAAGACCCAGTCTTAAGAGTGCACATTACCTGTCGGCCATGTTGTTTTTGTCTCATTAGAAAAATGTAAAATAAGGCATTTTCTTAAGACAACTCACGCCAACAATTTTCACTTGATATTTGTGAATTATTTTGTATAGAAAGATGATGATGTACTGCAGATGCTTCGTCAAACACCTTCATGACAATTTTATTAGTTTCATAGTTAAAACAAAAGATTAAATTACACAGTTTCTTTAATTTTTGTATTTATGTCACGGTCTGAAAATGAGAAAATGGAAAATCTGCTCAGCGGAGTTACTCAAAAATTTAAATTTTAATGCATTTTAAGGGTCGCCTCTGCCTAGAGGACCTTGTTTTACACCCATACTTTTTCTTTATTTTTATCCGAATTTATTGGAGTTTATTTTATGTTAAAGCTTATGAAACCAATAATGTTATTTGTGGATTAAAATATAAAAAATGTCCTGTTTTTACCAAAATAGTCACAAAACTCATCAAAAATCGTCCATTTTTATATCAATACAAATGTTATATGAATGACCTTTGAATGACTTATAAATGATTCTATGTAATTGTTTCAAACGGATGCTAAATTGTATAATCTTTCAAATAACACCAATCTTAACAGTTTTGTCAACTAGTAAAAAAAACTGTCAAACTTCAATCCATAAAAATTCGATGAAAACTGTAGGCGTGAAGTGTCCCAAGAAAATGCATGTTTTACATTGCTCTTATGGGAAAATTCAAGATCAAACCCACTACTGCTAGTAATGGACAGAAGTGCTATAAACAGTTATACAGTCACAGGAAGGCACGAGTGTAAAGATCTACGGAGGTATTATTGTTGATATGAAGCATAACATTGATAACAGTTGCATGAGTCAAACCAACTGTTGCTGGCATTGATTGTAGGCTGATTCACCAATGTTGTGGAGCTGTACGCTGAGTCATGAGATCAGCTGGGTTATTCGGGTTTCATATAAAATAAACTTTATCAGCTGATTGGTGATTTTTGCGAATTATATAGCATATAGGTTTATTCATTTCTGTCGTCGTATAGAACGAAACGACGAAGAACGAAATAATTTGCACTTTCTTAAGACTGTTTTTCCATGTATGGAAAACATTAACAGCATGATCTAAATTATCATTTTAAAATGGTGGCTATTTTATGGCATTTTAGGGCGTTTCACCTTATTCAGCGAATGAACGGCGACTCTTACGATAACGTTTAAAGAAAATTGTTTTGTAGCAAATGGTACTGTCTATTGACATCAAGGTCATACAAATCGATTTAGTAACAACAAAGCTAGGGAAAGCCTGGCTTTAATAGGCAACTTCTTGCCTTGCTTTTTTTCACTGTAACTTTGCTGATTCTCAGTCGATTTTTATCAACTTCGTGTCAATAGACGGTTTATTGGATACAAATTTATATTAATTTTGAGTCAAATCCAATAAGTGGTGTGGAAGAGTCAGTGAAAAAATGTACATATCTGGTAAATAAAGCGTTTTGGAAAAGAATTATTCTTGATTTCCTATTTATTTTGACCCAATAAACCCAACCCCAAAGTTTGAGACACCCTGTTCAGAGTCCGTTGCTCTGTTTACCCGGTACTTGTCGCTTGATCGACAACCCAGCCTGACTGACACGGCAGCCTGACTGACACGGCAGCCTGACTGACACGGCAGCCTGACTGACACGGCAGCTTGATCCGCTCTCATAGCGAGCTGTGTTATCAGCTGTCTTATCAACTGTACAAACCCGCTTATCAGTCATTAACTGGCTCTTGTGTCTGTCTGTACTCTGTGTACACACATCTCACCTACTTCTCGCCACCGCGTCCACGCAGGAGCTGTCACTTTCTGCTTGGTTACTTCCAAGTTTGTCTTGTTTAACGAGGCGAAGTTAGGTCTACAAAGTCTTCTCTACGACTTGTTATCGACCTTTACCTAGCGTTATCGCATAAATCACTATTTGAGATGCCGACCACTCTCATGAGTGTGTATATGTGGTGAAGGATGAGCGTGATGAGTGGTAGTAATGAGTTATGAGGTGTAGTCTTGTTACAAACTAAGGCCGACTCTTCCTTAGAATGGGTCATTAATTAATAGCCCAACGACCAATGGAAATACAAGGACCAACGGCTTAACGTGACTTCCGAACCACGCAGGTGATGGTCTGATATGTCTAAACGATGGTGGGAGTTGATGCGGGTATCATCAGATGATCACTGAGACTATCTGAGCCGCTTTAGACCTATATCATCCTATATCATTGTCTCTGCTTCGGCTGCGCGGCCACGCTCAATGCAAGAGTCTTCAATAATCCAAAATACGCTGACACTATTCAAGTTTAGATTAAGTATTTAAACTTGTTTAAAGGTTAGAAGCTTACCTACAAGCGTAAAGAGTGTTTCATTTTGATATGATGAGTTTTATAAGTGTACAAAATGGAGTTGACAAGGACTAAAACTTAGAAAGCTTTCAAAGTTTATTGGTCAAAGTATTAAACCACTTATGAAAAAATCGGGGACTTTCTACACACGTGTCGGAAAACACCTCTATTTTTAAATATGCGATGTTTATAAATGTTAAAATTATTTTGACAGGTGAAAACGTATCAGCGTAAACCCTTGCAAGCGCGTGGTTTGACAGTTAGGCCGCATCAGTTGAAAGAAGTCCCGTTGTTACATGCGCGGTGTCATGTGTACCTTGTGGTGAAGAATTAAGGCAATTTCTGAGGCGAACCCTTAAAAAACGGTGACTGCGATATCGAACCCGCGCTACCGGACTGATTCGCGCGCGATACCAATCCGCCACGAGTCAGCCAAGACACATGCTGAGGAAGCCTGTACAATGATATCGTAGGAATTCAGCATCTCAGCGTGTCGTGTATCAATGAGATCTTCCGTCAGCAGTGTCGCTGATGATTTCTCAGAATGAAACCCCAAGCTGGCGGGGATGAACTGCTGTTACATTTCCGTTACTTGATCTGCCGAGTAAGGCTGAGGTAGAGTGACAAAGTAAGCCAAGTAAGTTTAAGTCACTCTTCAAAAGAGTCATTGTTGCAAACGCATTTTTAGTTTTTCAAATGTAATTTTGTTAATGAATGCTCAAAAGGAAAAGCATATGGCAGTGCATAAAAACAAAACTATCAGAACGTCCTAGTCAGCTCAGTTGAAGTAAGACCTCTCTGGCTACCTCTCATCAAGATAATCATAACTTTCGTCATAACTTTCAGCAAGAAATAGCACAAATAATCATGGTATCATTATGGTATTGACGGCTCCAAACATTTAACAGAAAACTTGACCAGTTTATGACGCCCCATCATAAAATTCTGCACCCCAACATGTCCAAAGATCATAAAGTAACCGATAACGTGCTTCTTAGACCTTTAACCAGTTATCGTGATTCATCTGTAGGGAACGTTTTTAATTCTTTTACTCCTTTTTCAGAAGAGAGTCCTTCATCAAAACTCTAAAGAATTTCTTCCCCTCCATTAGCTGTGTATATACAGGTATTTTTGTGTTCTTTGTTAAAATTGGTTAGTCTGATACACGACAGTGATTGGTCGTCCGCTGCTTCCAGCCAGACAATCAGTCAGCCGGGTGGGCAGATTTCACTGGCCATGGTGCATGGCTTAATTGTTTTGCATTTTTACCGTTTTTTTGTTGTATTATTTTTGGCTATTTTTTTAAATAAAACAATAAAACAAAAGTGTAATCTCATCCTGTTTGGTGGTGGGAGACTGGTCAGCTTAAGGTAATTACTTTTAGGCTAGTTCGTTTCCTAATGTTTTGCGTTCCCCTGAAGACAGAATCCGATTTCAGATCTTGAAACGTCGTGTTCTTCTTGGACAACTTTCGTAATTTAATGTTTCATCCTCAGACGTTTCACCAAAATTGGGATTTAAATCAAGATTGTTAAACACGCAACACAACAGCTGTTAGTCTTGACAATGGATCTTTTAGATCATTAACACTGTTAACTGAGTGTTGTATCGTCAGCATACTGCACATTTCATCAGTTCAATTACCGCCTAATGCTATGTCTTTACTGATAACAAAACCTATCCCTTGCCATAAATAATCCGCACGCACTCAAGAAAACATAACCACCCCTTCCAGTTCCTGTTGTAACTCTTTCAATTAAGCGCATAATGTGTAGGGCTGTCTCGCTGCATTTATGCTGTAATTGCCCTCCACTCTGCATATATACAGGGTGCTGGGTGCGCTATGCTGAGACAGCTAATGGGTTTAACTACTGGTAAGGCGCCTGTCTGTTATTACATCGTATGCATGAATGCATGGCATTATATCTGTCTGTAGTGCGTGACTGAGTCATTCACTCTGGTGTTTCCTGCAAGAGAAATAATGAAAACTGCAAGGTATTTTAAATCTGCTAAATACATTGCTAAACAATCTAGAAGCTCTAGTAATTTTGCCTGAAACCTTTGAGAGTCCGAGCATCAAATAAAATGGAGACTTTAGTATTAGTGCTATTTTGACGAAACAACTCTTAAATGAAAGATAAACATATTATCTAAGATTGTCCGTAGTTTATTTTTCAAAATGTCTTTTAGTTTTTATGCAATTAACCGTTAAAGTTAGAAAATATAGAGTCCTTTCAAGACTTTACTTAAGAAGCTTAAAATAGGTTTATCAAAAGTCTAATCACAGGCAAATACAGACAAACTCTTTTTCTTTCCATACAAATCAACATATCCGACTTTGACCTTCAAATAATAGCGGTATCTACTTTCTACGAAACCCTTGCAAGCGGAGGGTTTGACAATTAGGCCGCATCAGTTGAAAGAAAGCCCATCGTTCAGCCCGTGGCGGTGTCATGTTTTCCTTGGGCGGACGAATTCAGCCTTTCTTTGCGGTGACCACGGAGGTGGACCCGAGACTTTTCTGCTAGAAAGAACCATGATTGTTTGTCCTTTTGCTAATTGTAACTCAACGCATCATCACGTCCGAACAGAATTCATATAGATGGTTCTTGACAATTCTGAGCTTCGTTATATTCCAGGTCTTCAATTCTGCGAGTCCTCTGCAAAAACGCCTCCCTTGGCTTTTAGTTCTTTTAATAGTTCATTGTGCATAGTTCAGTGAGCTCTTAAAAGAACTGACAGCCCGGGGAGACAAACGTCTCGGAGATCCACTAAGCTACTACAACAGAATCAACTTATTGGTCTTCTGTAAGAAGGTAAGTGGTCAGCTTTGAGACACCCAATTCCTTGTATGAATCGTCTACGAGATGGCAAATTTATTATAGTTCTCAGCGTATCAATATTCCAGGTTTTGCTAAACCTAAGAATTCTTTAGAGGGAGGTTTATTGAATTAATGAAACAAAGATCCACCCTGCAGGTCAACCACCTTGAAGATCCATTAAGATGCTCCAACAGTCTCAAAGTATGGGTCACCTGCAAGAAGGTAACTGTCCCATGTCATGTTTTAGGTCTCTGCAAGTCTACGAGTCCTCTGGAAGGAAGCACAGTGAGCTGCTGAAGGAACAGAGAGCTCAGGGAGGCAACCATCTCGGAGGTCCTCTCAGATACCCCAACAGTCTCATCCTATGGGTCACCTGCGAAAAGGTATTTTTCTCAAACTGAACTGCACCTTCAGAATATTTTTGGATGGTTCAAAAATGAGTTGGTCCTATGGAAGTCGTATGACTTACTGGAGAGTTAACTTAAACTTACTGAGCAAGATCTTGAAAACTCACTTTTTAAAATGTTTTTCTGAATTTTATCTGGCTATGAAATTGCAAGTCGCATTCAGTTCCTTTTCCAGTTATAAGAAAGATACGCAAATGCGGTAATATCAAACAGTTTAAAATTTTACGATATGAAAACAACATTCTTGTAACAAATCCCTGAAGATATAAAGTAAATTCAGGAAATAGGGTGTGATCCGTTCAGATGTAAAGAGTATCTATGTTTGATCAGTCCTGAAGTACTATTATCAAAACATAATTAATCTTGAAGTATATTAGGATATGATAAGATCTGAAGTATTCTTTTCCTGGCCCTGATAAAAGCCTTGAAATATTTGTATACGAACATAAAGAAACCTGCAATATATGTCAGGACGACAAAACAACAAGCACTTGTTTATATACAGTAGATCCAGAGATCGGTATTGTTATGACTCAGGGAGGCAACCTTCTTGAAGGTCCTCTCGGATACCCCAACAGTCTCATCCTATGTGTCACCTGCGAAAAGGTATTTTTATCAAACTGAACTGCACCTTCGGAATATTTCTAGACATCACCACTGGAGTATGTGTTGTACTCCTAATCAGGTTAGACATAATTTTGAAGACAAAGTATTGTCCCTTTGAAATCATCCAGAAATTCTTATAGAGCGCCTCTTGGTAGACCATCCCACAATATCGCCGCCGCAGTATGCATTTTCATTTTCCCATCGGAAACTAAACCAGGTCCTGCCAAAACCTGTGAATGGTCTCGCGAGCGGCCCCAGGCAGCGGAACTAAAGAGCAGGCGGCGGGAACACAAGTAGTCTGGGGTAATTTTCCGGTCCATAGACTCGCGGCGGAATTGGCAACTGCGTGAACACAGAACACGCTGGGTGAAAGTGTTGTGCCGCACTTGCCTCTTCAGTGTCCTAGTCCTCTTCTTTAGTGCTGCAGTAATAACTTTTTCACGATGGCCACTCTTCGTAGTTCTACGCTCTTCGTGGTTCTGCGCTCTTCGTCCACGCGCTCTTAGGACACGCAACTGCGTCAACACAGAACACGCTGGGTGAAAGTGTTGTGCCGCACTTGCCTCTTCAGTGTCCTAGTCCTCTTCTTTAGTGCTGCAGTAATAACTTTTCACGATGGCCACTCTTCGTAGTTCTACGCTCTTCGTGGTTCTGCGCTCTTCGTCCACGCGCTCTTAGGACACGCAACTGCGTCAACACAGAACACGCTGGGTGAAAGTATTGTGCCGCACTTGCCTCTTCAGTGTCCTAGTCCTCTTCTTTAGTGCTGCAGTAATAACTTTTTCACGATGGCCACTCTTCGTAGTTCTACGCTCTTCGTGGTTCTGCGCTCTTCGTCCACGCGCTCTTAGGACACGCAACTGCGTCAACACAGAACACGCTGGGTGAAAGTATTGTGCCGCACTTGCCTCTTCAGTGTCCTAGTCCTCTTCTTTAATGCACGGTATAAACCGTCGGTCCATCCCAATATTCCCATGGTCGTTGGGCTATTATTATTAAAGACCCAATCTGGGGAACAGTCAGCTTTAGTTTGTAACAAGACCTCATCATCCATCAAACACACTTATTACTCATCCCAAAAGGGTCGGTGTCTCAAATCAAAGTATCAGAGCTGTATAAGTCAAATCATCGTCATCGTTTTGTTTTGGAAATACTTATTCCGACAGTAATGTTGGATGATACTGAGATTAAAGAACGTTACAAAATTCCTCGGAATACACCTTGATCGAGAATTGACTTGGAATTGTCACGTAGACAACGTTTGCTCAAAGCTTTATTGGCCTCTGGTTGTTTTGAAGCAATTTTCCAAATATTGCCCAACTCAGATACTAATGACGGCATACTGTGGGCTGATCTACCCACACTTTTCTTATGGATTGGTCTTATGGGAGGTTGCTAAAATAATCTTTCTTCAAACATAAGCAATAAAATTTATTTTTACGTACACGACCGTGAAGGAGTCTTTATGAAGGCAAGGTTTAAATGCTCTTACATCACAGCGGCGTGTGCGTGTGTCAGGCCACTCTAGGCCCGTGTTGACTCATAGTCTCGGGGTCACAAATCATCTTATCAACACGGGGTGTTTGTTGTGTCTCACTACTGATAACAGCGCCGGAGCGCAGGTATTTATTGTGCCGTGTGCAAAGAGGCACGCACCGCCTCCGCCACCAAGTTCAGGCCAACAACAAATCCTTGGGAGTTAAACAATTCCTGAGTGTTAACTATTACTACGGACGTTTCCATCGTTTGTGATGAAAAACATGACGTTTTGGGATCTGGAATCTGATTCCGTCTTCAGGTCCAAAGTCACCTCATAATACAACATGCGTGTGTGTATTTTTGTTTTTATTTTGGTGTTTTATGGTTGGAGGGTGTCTATCGTTGTCTGCGGACGTGATTAGAGTCTCTGGTTGCGTTTGTTTCTCTAAGTGACATTGTAAAGCGGTTTGGTAATCCAACTAAAATCTGGACAATTCAAGGTACAATAAAAATAAAAGTCAGAAATTGAAGATTTAACTAAAAAATGTGAAACACGCAATTGGGGTTATTTCGCGATGCAACCACAAGTAGAGAGTCCAATCTATTAAAAAAGAAATCAAAACTTTTAAAGTTTGCAACTGAAGATCTAAAAAGTTAACATTTTAATAATAAAAGGCTGGAGTTTAACTACTTAAAGAGCTTCAACAAAGAAAAAATTCGAAAAAGAATGAACCTGCTACAATTTTGTTAACAAAATTTACTTCATCGACATCCGAAGAAAATTATGGGATTACCGTCCCAAGAAAAGGCATGTTTTACATTTTACTTATGTGACGAAATTTAAGGTTCTCGGCCACACTCTTAATTGGTTGACATTTAGACTATAAAGCATTAAATGTGGGAGAGTTTTAAAGCACAAATAGTTGGACGCACTGCGCAGTCTCAGTTTTGTGAGTTACGTAACGTTGATCATGATCGGCGGCACAAATCAACGCGTTCACGCTTTCTTCTGTCAACCTATCCCCGCTACAGATCCTCAGAACCACTAGAAGATGCAGGAATCTATGTTACTGTGCTGTACATTGTACTCAGACAGACTCCTCATAAAATAAAAATCATAGGTCCTGAAATGGACCCCTGGGGAACTCCATATTTCAGTTCAAGGCGGTGATTATTTGTACTTCTTGCGTTCGGTCATATGTACAAGTATGATTTCACCCATCGAAGAAGGTAGTTATATCCTTCTAGATATGTTTTACTTGTTCCTGATACAAATAGGTTTTGGCTAAGACTCATGTTCAAGCCCCAGCTTTTGGGTCAATAGCCTAATCTTACTTTTGACTACTTGATACTTGGTACTTGAATTGAGACACCGACCTCATTTAGAGGATATTTAAGATGAATATGTGATGAGTGTTTTGATGGGTGTGGCGAAGTGTAGTTTTACTACAAACTATGGCCGACTGTTCCCCAGATTGATGGGTCTTAATTAATATTCCACGATTAATCTAAATGAATTAACGGCTTCCGAACCGCGTAAAACACTCAGTCATAAAACTCCATATAAAATAAATTATGAACTTAGTGAGTCAACATATTTTCTCGTTATAAATTGAAAAGGGTGAAAACGTGCCCGAATAAAGTCGTATATTCTGCTTACCCGTAGTGAATTATGACTTAATTACAATCACTGGCGTTCTTATTCCGTTCAAACTACTCACTACAGATAATTGGCGTTTTATAACCAATGGTGAATCAGAATGGTCATGTCTAAATATAGAACAGGAAGGAGAAACGACTAATGAGAGATGCGAAGAAGGAAACAAAACAAGTGGTTGAAGATTGCCGATCAAAACACTGTAATCTGCAGTTCCTTGGTGGTGGGGAGACCATTCATCCAGGCCGCTTATACTACCTTCCATGCAACTGATATCCTTGTAGTATCGCAGACAATGAGATGGTAACGTGTGGCTTGTCGAAGAGGAAGTAGCAAAGACAATATTAGGTCCACTTCTGATGCAAATGGAACGGTTGTGTTTACAGAAGGCTAGTTGTAGTTCCTCAGCCAACGCTCTAGGCAGCGCCACTGGAAAACTGAGTCCCTCAAGGATTTGTTTTAGGACCGAAACTTTTCTTCATTTTATATTGTTCGAATCTCACCAAGGCTTGCCTTTTGCCGACGACACGTATCTGGTGCTGTCCCGCTTTAACGGGGACAATTTCGATCCCAACTGTTTCACCAAGTCTGATATTCTTCTTCAGCGGTGTGAGGAAAATAGTTCAAAGACTTTGTAGTAGTAAGTCAATAGAAAAATACACTGACGTACATTTAGATGTAACAAAAAATAATATTGAAATTCAACGGTCATATAAAAATAACGCATCAAAGCAAACAGACAAGAAAGCAAATTTTATAATGACACAAACGAACATTTATGATAGAAACAAATTTAGATAAAAGGTGTTTGGAAAGTTGTCAGAGAGAAGCCTGGACTAAAAAAAGAGCTCATTCTGAACAAAGAAAAGCCAATTTTTAAGACGTACGCTTGAGCTTATACGTGATTTATAAAAAAAATAACATACGTGAATAATATATATTTTGGTAACGAATATACAACGCAGCGTAGACAGTTTATGACAAGGACATCGCCTGTTTACAACCATGCCACCCGCTGTACTCCATTTACATTCTGTACTTTTGTCCTTGACCTCTAACCAATGAATCATATTTAACGTAGTGGTTTATGCGTAAGCTGATTAAAATTGTTTAATACATACATCAACGTAATCAGAACTCGCAATTTCGTTCCTGTTTAGATTAATGAAATGATAAATCAAAAATTAAAATTAAGGACATTTTCATAAATTTTTTATGAATACAATTATTTCTCTGTCTATACATGCAAGAGAAAGTAAAATTGTTCAATGACTTGTAGAGATGATATACTTAACATATGTATATAAAGTTCTGTTAAAAAATACTCAAAACGTGTTCTGGGGGTTAGGATTGGTGCTCATTTCATGGTCCCGAGCCTGGGTCTTACCATGCTGACTTTTTTAATATCTCATTTTTCCAAAGGAAATACGGTAATAAAGTTAGGATTATGAAAACGAATATCCTGAACGTAAACAAACCTGGAAGTAGAGACAAGTTAGATAAGACACTGTCATTTACAGACCCATATCTCTCCTCTCTACGTCTCCATGTGATTGACAATTGTTATCTGTCCACTGAGAACCCTCTTCAATCCACTTTCCCAAGACTGGAGTAGAACAGCTGTCTGGTTGTTACAATCAATGAGTTAACCAACTTTAAGTTTACTTCTTGTTCAGTTCGGTTAAGGGTCTTGTGGTGACATTTTGTAACGCCTATATTTTTCTTAATTTTTATCCGATGTTGTTAAGGTTTGTTCGATATAAAATCTTATGTAACCAATAATGTTCAGATGGAAATATAAAAATTGTATGTTGGCTTTATTAAAAAAGTTAAAACTTCATCAAAATCTTGATTTTTAAAATCAATACGAAGGTTACCGTATATAAAAATAATTGTACGTAATTTTTCAACAACACATATACTAAAGAAAAAACTGTGTTATTAGTTTATATTGTCCTTATGGGAAATAAATTCAAGATGGCGCTGGTAGTAAAATATGGCCTTTATTAGTAAAAGCTAAAAATTCAAATAAAAAATGTCATCATGTTTTGGATTTATGACACGGTCTTATAAATTACAAACCGAAAATTCGGCTCAGTGGAGTCACCAAAATATTTCATAAATTTTAAAACAACGTTTATGTCATAAGAATCCGATGAAAACTGTAGGTGTGAGGGGTGCAAAAGGTGAAAATGCATGTTTTACATTTTCATGGGACGAAATTTAAGGTCATGGCTACTACTGCGCCCTCTTAAGAACAATAGCCTCCTGAGACAGGAACGTTTGTTTATTTAGAAAATATTACATTTACATGCACAGCTATACTTTACAATAAACAAAAGTTCATCTTCTATATGAGGCGTAAAAAGAGGCTTAGTTTAAAATTCTAAGTCGGTTTTCTACCTGCTTTTGCCTTCTCAAATATCCCACTCTTAAAACCACTCAACGAGCCCAACTAAACGCAATACGTCACACATTTTTTAGGACCTCGATCCATCAAAAAGTAATTTTAAAACAATTAGGCTTCCTCTAGGGATTGCTGCGGAACTGGCCTAGGCAACTGTACTCTCGTTGGGGTGACTTTAACGACTTTGGGGTGGGTTTCTATCAATAGAACCCCTGTTAGACATTCAACCTGTCAAGCTCTTGGGCAAGACCCACTATCGTATATATCATTTGATACTACGTTATAAACTGCTTGCGAGTTGCCGGTTTTCTTTTAATTAATTGTTTTAGTTCTTAACCAAAACTACACGCGTAATGTCACGGCTTGCAAAGCGTGAGGTCACAACAATCGACATCTTTAGAGAAAAAGAATCATCACTAACGAAGGTCCATAAATCGTATGATAAAAATAAACCAAATGTTGAAAGCCAGTTGTATTGTGATGAAACCCTAAACAATAGACAACACTCTGATACACAATGCCTAACTAAACACTAAATAGCACATAGCACGAATAGCACATAACTAGTTTGTCGACAGTGAGTGACAGTCTGGTTATTGGACTTGGCTGTGGTGGTTCGGAGGTCACGTCAAAGCTTTGGTTGGTGGTTTCTACAAATGAGCCAACTAGAGAGAAGCGAGATCAAAGGTTCTGTCGAAGTGGTATTACTCCTTTAATAATGTACAACTGATTTTACTGTTAGGGAAATGTTTACGTATATTTGAGAATAATAAAAATTGTTTTGAAACCGCACAGTGAACGTAACAATGTTTTATATTGAAAGAGTTTGTTAAAAGGCGAAATTCGGGAAAATATGAATAATGCCTGTTTTTAGGAACTTAAATATTAGCCTTTTGCGGACGGTTTTCATAGTTTTGTAGTGAATAAGAAAAACACGACGTTTCGGAATTAAGAATCTGATCCCGTCTTCAGGTGGAAAGTTACCAAACAAAAAACATTAGGAAAAGAGCTCGCCTAAAAGTCACTAACGTAAGCTTACCAGTCACCCACTCCAAAAAATATGAGTTTTCTATTTTGTTTTTATTTTGTGTTTTGGTTTTGATTTTTGTTTTTCTCTTTTTAATATTACAAAGTAAATTTTAAAACAACTAGCCTAGTGACATCTGTTTACCGACCCCACAAAACAAAACTCCAAATATTAATCTTTGTTGCATTAATTTTGTCGCCAAAAGGGTTATATAATTAAAATTATTTGCAACTTTTAATATTTTTTTCTTAATTAATAACATTTTTATCCCAATTATTTCGTACTGCTGAATTTTAAGCTTTAACAATAGCCAGGTACAATTTACTTTCTCCTTGCTTCAGAAGTCACGTTTAGCCGTTGGTCTATTTCCATTGGTCGTTGGGCCAATTGAATGTAATTAATTAATGACCAAACTGAAGACCTGTCAGCCCTAGTGCGTAAAAAGACTACATCTTCCATCTTTAATTTGAAACGCCGAATACTCTTAGAGGGTGTTTAAGGTAAAGGGGATGAATGGTGAGTTTTGATGAATTATGAGATGTTGTCTTGTTACAAACTAGGGCCGACTGTTCCTCAGATTGAGTCATTAATTAATAGCCCAAACCAATGGAATGGATCAACAGCAAAACGTGACTTCCGAATCCATCAAAACACTCATCATTCATCCCATATTCATCTTTAGAGTGTACAGTGTCTCAAATGCAGGAAGTATTCATCACATTAGTGTCTAAAACATTGATAAATATTGTCGCAGAAGTTATAATAACTCTGCTTATTCACAAGCACACTGTCCCCGCTATAAACAGCGCGCAAGTAGCATTACATATAGTGTTGTATAGTTAGTGTTATTGTTGCGCGCACAATGGGTTGGTACCACTGCCAGTGGAGTGCGACAGTGCTACCACCTGCTGGGAGAGTTACTGCCAGATATAAACTCTGTTGGTAGAACTGGTATCACATTTCAATACACTGCTGTAGTTCACTGCTAGAGAATGTGTTTGAGAATTAGTACAAGTGAGAGGATATTGTTGAAATTCTGCTGTAGGTTCGTGTTCAATTTTATTGATTGTATAGGTATAGTAAAGATAAAAATATTAAAACCACAGATTTAGTTGAATGGTCTAGAAACGCTTAAAGTTCGGGTTTGTATATTATTTTCACAGTTGAAAGCTGAAATAAATCCTTTTTTAAATATTGTAATCACAAAATATGAAATAAATTAATATTAAAAGCATCCTTCCCACAGTAATTTGATATTAATGTGCTAACACCTCATTTACCTTGCTTTAGGGTGACAATGAATATTTGAAAATGACTTGTAAACAAGTATGGGGTTGGCCAAACATAATGAAACCTGATTGGTTTAGGATAATCAGCAGCCAATTACAACTGTTGCTTGTTTATATTTGACCAATAGAAAGGCAAGAAATACGTGGGCAACGAACAGGGCGTGTGAGTAAGCAATAGAATGCAACAACAAAAAATGGAACATAAGTTTAAACAAGTCAACTCAAATCAATAGAATCACAAGTACGTCGAAAAATCAATTAAACAAAAGAAAAAACAGCCACTAACAAATTAGCGAAGTAAAACGATAAAAACTGTGAATGCAGCTGACAAAATGAATTCCAAACCAATGACTGAACAAAACAGAATAAAAATTGTTTGGTTTAAGAGGAGAAGCAGCCAGCAATTACAACAGTTGCCTGTTCAACCAATAAGAAGACAAGGAACGCGTGAACATAATGTGTGAACAGAATAATCACCAAGTAAGTGACTGGTCGTCAAGTTATTTCCTGGAGATTATATGTACAATAACATAAAAATGGAACTATAAAAGTTTAATAGCAGTTCGAAAATCACCAGTAACATCAGTAGATTTACAAGTCGAAGCGAAAAAACAAAAGCAACACCCAAAAGAGCCACTAACAAACTAGCGTAGTAAAACGAAAAAACTGTGAATGCAGCAGACGAAATGAATTAAAGAAACAAAGAAGACTCAGAAAACCCGCCAGAAAGTCTAAAATTAATCGAAAGTCGGGCAAAAGCGAAATAGGTCGACAGACACAATGGACAATGAGCTGGAAGGAGGTGGATTTGGCCGACGTCGTGTCGCCCTGTGTGTGTTGTGTGTGTTTGCAGCCAACTCAACTGTGTTGTGTGTCATCGTGTCTGCATCTAATGAACATGCTCAGACGATAATCCTTGCCAAAACCTCGTAATGCGTGTGTTAACCTAAGCGGAGGTCGGTGCACTGGCGCTTCGCTCGCGTTTGTTTTGGTCGCCGCGGGCTTCGAAATAGTTTCAACGCTAGGTCCGAAAATGATTTTTTTAACATTCTACACCAATGGAATTACTTAGCCTAGGGTTTGTGGGCATCTGAAAATGGTTTTCGGAAAGCAGTCGAAACCCGGGTGCTTTCGGTACGAGGCTAAACTGAGGATCAAAATCAAAATTATTGATTAATGGATATCTTAAATCTGTTGTCGGATGAGTTCGTTTTAACTAAAAATATAAATCTACATTTTTTAACAAGAGCAACAATTGTATTCAATTTTGTACCGTTTTAATCACTCGGATTGAAGTTGTAAACTCTATATACAAAGTAACAGTTGAATTCCTTGTTACAAGAAAAAGGTCACCAAACAACCTTATTTTTCCCATGCCGTATAAGGTTATATAATAAAAATGCGATTTAATGTAAAGAATATGAGTGAACATCCGTCAAAAACTATTGTTTCAATGATTCAATCCCAAAACGACGAATATTGTACTTTTGTAACTAAACATATCAGCTGAATTCGCCGGAAGCATGTCGTTGCCAGTCGTTTTAACATGGCAGAAAATTATTTTTGCTTATCAAAGTGGTTCTACATTATGGAAATATGTGTGTGTTTTTATAAAAGGGCGATCACATAAGAGGTATGGATATTGGACATACACTAGAGAACCAAGACAGACTACCGGACTGAGAGACACAGAACGGTGGTCCAAGAACGTTTCTTCACAGGCAAAAGTTCAGATGGTCAACAGATTGCCAAATTCGATTAATAGTACCTTAACGTTCAAGGCGTTTAAGACAAAGAATCTCCCCAGAGGGTTTTCACAGTAGGACCTACGGACGAGATTTTGGCACATCAATGACAAATCTTCCTTGACTGACACCCTGACTAGAGAACTCTCCTCTAGTCAGGGTGTCAGTCAACCAATTTAAAGATTTTTCATTCGAGTGAATGGTCATTGAATAACAGATGCAATTTTAAGTACGTATATATGTTGAGGGTGGAAGCCAAAATCTTTCACCCCAACTTTTTTATTGATTATTTCGATACAACTTCTATGCATTTAGTTGTAGGCCTACAAGTTGAAAACGTCGTTGAGAAAAATACGCAATTTCTTTCGGTTCCTCTCCCAAAACTCTTGGTAACAAAGCCCTTGGCCAGATGTAATTGTAATTGGGCAGTATTCATTAGTGGGCGGTATTCCGGTACTTGCCACTACGTTATAGCGTCCGGGCTTCCTCCGCTGTAAATGCCGGCCGACACGATCTGCGAAGGACAAACGGCTCGATCAAGGACGGTTTAATGAGAAATCGGCCTCTGTAAGGGTAACTTGGGAGACTTGACCCAATTTTCGGTTTTTATTCTTACTATTTTTCAAAAAAGGCTTAGAGTGGCCAACGGTCAAGAAAATCTTTCTTCGTACTGATCATTCAACAAAGTTAATTTTTTGATTTGTCAGTAGCTGTTATAAAGCAATTGTGTAACCCTTACAATGAGTCAAGTCTCCCTAGGAGTTAGGGAGACTTGACTTATCGCCGGGAGACTTGACCCACATGTTAAGTTAGAGAGTATGTCTAGGTACATTGTCAGCAAAACAAAATGGTAATTTTCAGCATTAGGCTACCGTGTAAGAGTCATAGTTACTCCCGCCGTTTGAGTTTATTTCAGCTGATTATGAAATTAAGTATTATTATCAGTATTGTTAAACAATATTACTGACGGTAAGTTTATCATAAAACTAAACTCTCTACAGTAAGCTCTAACATCAGATTAATTTCCGTTTCGCGCCCCAATTAAAAGTCACGCTTCCACACCCGTTGTCCCCCGCGTGCAACTACCATGTTGGGCGACACGACACGTACAGTGTCTCTGATGATGGTGTGAGTGCGGGGCAGAAATAAACACCGCCTGGAGGCTCAGAATACACGGCCATCGCCCCCCGCGTGCATAGACTGTCCTCAGTCCTAGGCCTACACCTCACATGTGGCATCTTCCTGTGTCACTTGCAGTTGTCTCTTGAGGGAATTAAGAGGATTCATCACACCAGAAAAGTTGCTCAAAACATGCTCTCGTAAATGAAAAAGAAATTAAAAAAGTCTTTTATTTATGTGTAGTCCTCTCTACCACTTAACCACGTTAAATATATGCAATCAAATCATACTTTTTACAGTATGTACTTATTGCAGATCGTAGTCCCCCGTTTAGGACGCTATTTTTTGGTGTAGACATTAGAAAAGTTGTTGTCCATGTTCTCAAAATTGTCTCTAGGTTTGTATAACCTGATTTTCATTGTACAAAACAAAAGTCCATCAGATGGCTACAAATTAAAATAGAAATCTTGATCATAGAATTTAGTGTTTTAAAATTTTGATACACTAAATTAAAATAAAAAACTGACAAAAATGTTTTTGAATTATTAATTTTGTAAAATAGGTTAGACAATTTCATGTACAACACTGAGACAATGGGTTTACCTCCCTAAACCAGTCGTGCAGTCGATCAAATGATGAAAAAAGGGTACTTCTCTGTGTCCTTGTCTTTGCTAGTAACATTAGTAGCCCTAAGTGAACTTTTCCGTTCAATATATATAATTATGTAGAAACCAAACACGGCCATGGCCAGTGACTGCTGCTCACCGACTGATTGACTGGGTGTGGGAAGTGGACGACCAATCACAGACGTGCACCAGGCTGACCAATTTTAACAGAGAACAAAAGGTACCTGTTTGTACTCACCCAATGGAGGGGAAGACATTCTTTAGAGTTTTGATGCACATGAGTTACTTCTTCTAACAAAGAAGTTAAAATGACAAGGATTTAGAAAATTCCCTCCTCGGCGAGTCACGATTACTGATTATAGCCCTAAACGGAAGGACTACAAAATCCTCTCTACCACTCAACCTCGACCTTTACCTAGCGTCACCGTATTAGTCACATTACAAATGGTAAGTGGTAACTGCGGGGATCGAACCCGCGCAACTGGAGGGATGAGCTTCGCCGCGTCGGAGTCGCGCGGGATACCAATCCGCCATGGATCCGCTTGATTTTGAATAGCATGCTAAAATTGATTTTTAGTTATATCCTGCTGGTAGTCAGGACATAAGTTATGATTATCCCTACGCTTAAGTTCATTTTTGATGAGAGGTTTTCAGAGGAGCCTTATTTCAACTGAAGATAGAACTATTGAACTGTCCGCTATACAAAATAACTATTTTTTTAATAGTTTTATGTACTAGGCCTCAATCGGTTCTTCGTGTTTACTAACACTCTAAAAATGAAGGAGTGAAAGCCACTCAGAAAGAGTGAAATTTCGCTCTTTTGGGTATTGAAACCCAGCCACTCTTATTAAAGACTGGCTCGATTTTCACTTATTTGGGAGCGGTTGTTTAGAGTGATAAAATTATAAAAAACGTCCGTAATATGTCAGGCACAATCACTAATAAAAAATGCAAACTAATTTTCTCGCTTTAATCGATATTTAGGGTGAAAAACGACCGAAACGTTCGAAGCTCAAAGGTTGAGTCTAAAATTAATCAGTGTTTTGGAGCCAACAAGAAGAATTGATCGTGTGATGAAGAAGCCAGTAAGAATCGGCGAGGCCGCGGCGTCGGACAAATCGAAAGCAGTTATACAAGAATAAACACACCCGGCTAGACAATTAGTCAAATCAGAGTAGACTGCTGACTGTCCTAGTGTTAACTGTTGGCTTGGGGGGCGGTGGAAGAGAATGCTGCGGAGCGAAAAGGAAGTAGCGTAGTAAGAATTTTGGAAAGGGGCTTTCAGGATCGTGAGGTCATTTTTAAGTGTTAGTTTCTTAAGAGTGGCCTGGAGGCTCTCGCTCGGAAAGTTTGTATGTAAAATGGTGAGTTTTGGGGGCTTTTTATCCGATGTTTTCTACCTTGAGAGTTAGTTTCTGCCGCCGTTCCGAGTAGTGCGTTGAAATTGTGAATATTGTTGATTTATTTTGCTTTTGATGAATTATTAGCCTAATTTGTACTTTGTAATTTGTAACTGGTTTATAACTGACTTAAAGCATAAAATAAAATTAAAATTTAAATTTTGTACTATTTCCAAAATAGTATTATGTGCTGCGCATTTGACCTAAACGGTTATAAAATTAATATTTACTATATACATTATATATCTTAAAGCTCATTTGGGACCTTTGGCAAGGGTCATGGAGCGCGGGGTCGTGACCTAGAACCTGTCTTAATTACGTCCGCGCCAAAAACGACTATTTTGAAATCATAAGCCTCGTATTCATATTTAAAAGAATTCACAAATCCCGGTTCCTTTCGCGTTTATAATGCCTCATTTTCTGGAACTAAGGCATTCGGGAATTTCATTGTTATTATTTTATCCCATCTCGCGAATGGTAATTTTTAAAATTTTTTAAAGTTTCGAACCATTTATTTATTTTTTTAGTTTACAAGCAGTGATATAAATATAATCATACAAAATACTTTGAAGAATACTTCCCCAAAAAAGCATGCTTGTGGTTGGGGAGGGCACCATATAACTCAAATTTACATAAAAATGCTCTAAAACCAAAACTGTATTAAATTTGTGAATTTTTCATGATTAGATGACGACTACAATTAAAACCAGACCGACACGCAGCTAAGCGCTAAAGCGCCGCTGGCATGAGTGAATCGAATTTCCTTTGCAATTTGTTGCTGCAGTCACAGCCTCGCTTCGGCTTTTTATGTTTTATTGTGACATAAAAGCCCTTTGGCCCTCGGGATTTTTAAGTAGAAGTTATACTACATCTCATGAAAGGAAAACGCATTTCAAATTATAACACTACTCATTCCGTCCCCGCCAAAATAGCGGTTTCGGTGGTCCGATTTTGCTGATTAACGAACTCGACCAAAATATTTACAAAAGAAACATTTGTATCAAATTTGTCAAAAATTGGACGAAAAATGCGAATTGTAGAGATAATACACAATTTACACATATATACATGTGTGTATGTAAAGTTTTGAAAAATGCTCAAAACGTGTTCTGTGGGTCTGGATCGGTGCACATTTCACGGTCTAGGATCTGGGTCTTACCATGCTGAAGGCACGATCATATCATTTTTCCAAAGGAAATTCTATAATAAACACTTATATTCGCTGGCATATTAGCAACAATAGCTCGAGAGGCGTCGGCGAGAAAAATCGAAAGCAGTTAGCCGAAAATAAACACCGGTTGGCGTGAGGCGGGAATTAATCCAAACAGTGTGAAAAATCTGATACGCTCTCGGAGAGTAAATCAAGTGAAGCATCCCGTCACACAAACACACACGCAGAACACGCGTGAGATGATTTAGTGGTCTTTGTCGAGTTATTTAGTGTCTCCTCTGGCAGCCAAGTCTACTGGTCGCGGTCTTCATGGTCAAAGTCATACGTCTTCATCCTCTGGTACACATACGTATGAGTTGTGCGTAATTAGCTGCAAGTGCTACCGTGAAGCCTAGCGAATAGTCTGCAACGGAAAATAATTTACATCTTGATGCATTTGACAGGTGGCCGGATAGAGCCCGAGCGCGTTTGAACGGGTTAGGGGATTTTTTGCAAACGATGTTTCAGATAGGTCAATGAATTAAAACGTGAACAGTTATTCTCTGGAAGCATAGAGAAGTTAGTGCTGCTGAATATGAAAAAAAAAATTTCGGTTTTAAAACAGAATTTTAATTACGGAACAATGTTCTTACAATGTTTATGTACTATGTTCTTAAAAAATCGAGATTTAAATTTCGAAATACAAATTCATTGATGACGAAAATAAAGATTTAGTGTTTATTGTGCTGACTGGTGTAGTGTGCTTCGGCTTCCAGATATATAAATTCTACATCTAATTTTATAAACTTGCTTGAAACGTCATTTGCAGTTTTTACCCCGAATTAAAGCGGTACCTATAGAGAGTTGGACCTGTGGCCGCTCTATCCGGCCGCCTCTTATAAGGAGGTAAGTCACATCTTCCCCCAAAAAAAGGTTCGAACCTCGTCCCCACGGCAAAAACTATGTTTCACCGCCAACTTGTTTCTGGACAAACGGATTTTGTTGATTTTTGATACACACATGTTTGATACGGTATTGGTACTGTAGGCTACATGTTTATACCTCAAAATTGTATGGAAAACAGTGTTTACAGATTTTTGAGAAGGACCGCCACTTCCCCTCCTAGGCTATTTCTCGTGGATTGATATAGCTGGTTACCAAAATCAATTAAGGATTTACAAAAGGAACATTTTAACCAAATTTCACAAAAATTGGTAGTTTAATTTTAATGAAATTTGATATGCGTTGTCCTTTATAATATTTATTAAAACTTGCAGTAAAATACCACGTAAAACTGAGGCCGAAGCGATACTTAAGTGTATCGACACCGCAAAAGCAATTCGCCACACTCACGTCAGCGGTGTTTTAGCGTTTACGGCCTGGTTTATATATGAAAACGTTTTTAACTCAAGGACTTGTTGTTTCAGGATGTCCTGGACAAGCGACTGGACTCCAGAGTGGACGACATGATCCAACAAGGACTCATCCAGGAGCTGCTGGACTTCCACAAACACTTCAATCTGCAGAGGATCAAGCGTGGAGAAGATGATAAGTAAGTCTTTCAAACGTTCAAATACAACAATAACCTTTATTTACATTTACTTAGAGTACAGTTTTGTGTGAATTTAAAATGATAATAAAATCTTTCGTCGTCTTTTTTCTTAAAGTCTGGTACCAGCTGAGGAACTCTTGGATAGAATAGAATGATTTCTCCACAAGCCAATCCGTCAACGTTTTCTTGAAGGGGTTGAATGTTTTTTTGTTCGAAAAATTGCGTTCTATCGTAGCACGAGAGTTCGCCGTAGCTCAACTCTATGGTCCAAAGTCGTTCTTATCTATTATATAAAAATGAATCGCAAAATGTGTTGGTAAGCGCATAACTCAACAACGCCTGGACCAATTTATCCAAATTTTCTTTTAAAATGTTCGTTGGAGTTCAAGGATGGTTTTTACGGCGGGAAAAATTCGAATAATTGCCGGAAACCCTTAAAACAGCCCTTTTCTTTTTCCCATACAAACGTTTTCTAACTAAAACGTAAACAATTTGAGCTCTATTGCTATTCGTTGCCAGCTGATATCCCTATTTTACAGACATAAAACATATGTACGGCTAAAGAAAAACAACAACAAACTGTTAATGTCGATTTGCCGTTGTACATTGTGTTGTTTTCTTGGATTTTCTGTAACCTAATCTACTGAGTTTGCTTTTGTTAACTAATACATGAAACAAATTCGTATATCGTGTATTGTGCAGAGTGATTAATACGTAGGAACAAAAAACTACCACATTACAAATCTTTTTGGCAGGACGAAGTCTGTCGGGTCCGCTAGTCTATAATATAATTAGGGGAATAGATACCAGGGAATCATAAAATACAGGGTGTCCAAAAGGTCCGATCCCTTCCTTCCCATGAAACGTGTTGAGCAGCCATTTCGAACAAGGACATCGTAATTTCTTTTAAAATGGTATTCATGAATTAGTCTTTTTTATGGCTTTTCAAATGAAGGTCAAATAGGGTATATTAAGTGTTTAAGGGTCACCCTCTACTACTACTTTTTCGGGTCCGGGGCACCCAAAATATGCCAACAAGTACTTTAGTGGACCCTTGGTACATATGCATGTGGTAAAACGCGTTCAAAAATGTTCATTGATTTAAAAGTTAAGGGAGGTCTGATTTTCGCACCCGGTATTTAGATACAGAACTAATTCAACAGATAAAACAACCATCACTTAGGAAGAGTCGCTAAAGCTCTGAAGTAATTGTCCTTTTTGAAAGTTTTCAGACGTATCCAGCAACATAATTAATGTGACCAGAGCCGAAGAAAATATTAAAAACGTCAATAAATTAATAAAAAAAATTATTTCGTATGCTCAACTCGTGCAAGCTTTAAATAACTCGCACGATTTAAAATAAGGAAACTCGTAGAAGAATGAAAGATTATGGTGATTACATAAATGAAATTCAAATAAAATACAATTAAGTAACTACCGAAATGCTAAACCCGGAAGGCTATCTGTAATCAAGCATCGGAGCGTGTAAAACATCATCATTATTCTTATATTTGGTAAATTATTCTCAACCTGATCCCTATGAGCTAATTGCGGTAGGGAATTACTACAAGAAAATAAATAGAAGGTCTTTAGCGTATTTACTATTACAATCTATGGAGTTTATTATTTCTACATACATATACAGATTAAGTTTTAAATCTCCACCCTCACCTCAACTTTAAAAAAGAAGAGATTTTTTAAAACCCTTTGGGAATGTTTTTAAAAGATTCTAAAGTTTGTTTGATTGACTTTGCGTCACCCACCCCCATCCAAAATCTGGGAGGAGGGCCCCCCAAATTGTTTAAGTGCAACCCCATCTTGTGGCACCTCAATAGAAAGGAAATTTCAACACAAATTTAAAACGCAAAGAAACATTTTTATTTTGACTCGTTTTTTTGTTATACCAATTTTATGATGACACAAAATCAGGTTTAAAATCCCACATTTTACATACAATTTTTTAGTTACAAAATTGTCTTCAAATTTCCTTATTGCTATTAGTTTGTTTACTAATATTATCAATCTTAAATATATTTTTTATTTGACCTTTTCTCTGGTCGCATCAGTGTCTCGAAGTCGTGTGGGATTTCTCCATGTTCAGTTATAATGTATAACCAATTATAATTACAGTTCAATTATAATTTGTGTTAAAAGAGCTTAGCCCCAAACTCTTCCCAATTATCAATTACCTACTCCATCCGAAAAGGCTAATGCAACATGAACACATTTACATAATCATAAAAGAAAGAGCTTGACTGTAGCAATCAATTAACGGTGATAATATGCTGATGATATCGCCTACATATGGTAGAGCTGGCGTTGAATATTAAGCGATATAAGAAGAACGGTTTTAAAATTGAAAATTGTCCGTCAAACTTTCGTGATAAGTTCTTAGCAATAAATATACTGCCTCTATTGATCATTTAGAGTGCAAAGTACCTGTCGGCCATTTTGTTATTTTTTAAGGTCAATGTAAAAACAAGCATTTTCTTGGGACATTTCTGAAATGGGATTTATTTTAAAGATGACAATGTACTGTAGTGACTCCGCTGACCACTTTTTTTGAAAATTTGATTTGTTTACTTGTAAAAACTAGAAATCCAGATACAGATTTTTCTCAATTTTTTCTGACGAGTTTGCAATACCTTCAGCAAAGAGGTAACCTTTTTTGGAATTTGGCAGCCTATAAACAAATTTAGTGAAGGCAAACGTTCAAAAATAAGTCATAGTTATGTGCCTATCGGTAGTTTTCCTTGTATCTAACTGTTTAAGAACGAATGACACTTTTTCTTACACTTTCGATTTCAAATCAGGTGTAGTTCAAAATGTAGAAAACAAAGTCAACAATTTCAAACTTTGGAAGCTGCAGGTCTGTACGACTGTTTGTCTTGCGTCGTTATGCAATTTTGTAGATTATTCAAAACATGGCTCCTCAGTTTCTCAGTAAGCCAATACATTGCCAATTTTAAACGAATCCATCCAATTGCTATTATATTGGTCAGAGGGCTACCAAAGTGCAAACTACAAGCAGGGATGCCAACGGTGGCTGTGACTCCATCGAAAAGACTTCTTTAGGACTGATTTCTAGCTTCTTGAAAGTTTAATGATGTCTTCTTTGTCGAAGTTATTATCATTTCAATGATTTCTTGGATGACTTGCTTATAATGTGAAACTTTTGCCTTACTTTGGCTTTGTCAAATTTTATTGCACGCTTCTTGTTGTATAACTATGTTCTGCTTTGGTCGACTTTTCAACGTTTTAGTGTTCTGTGTTCCTGAACGCTCACAAGCTGGCAACCAGTTCTGAAGAAGTTCGATAGTGTCACAGCCAATGAGAACCGACAGTTACATCCCTGATCTAATGGACGGTTGGCAGCCCTGCAAGACAGGAAGTAGCTCAGTTTCAGCCAATCAGTGACTGAAGATGGTACTCCACAGCGAGACGGAAATATCTCAAGCTAATCATTATGAGGTTTTGACTCGGTGTGAACCGGAGGAACTAGATCATAGTTGTGACACCGACCTGAGTTTTTTCAATTTTATTGTTAGACTTTTCTTCAGCAGCAATACACCATCTCAAATCTATCCAGCGACTGTTTTAGCAGAATTTATTAGGAGTTGTGCTTCTTACAATGTTACATATTAACACGGGTTGGGCCGTCAACCTCTCGCTTAGTGAGTGGGATCTCTGTCAGTAGGACAGGCTTTGATTGACGACGTCACTATTTTAGAACACCTTACAGTACTTCCGGTGTGAGTACGACCGGAAACCATATCTCAGTTGAGGTGCGAGGCAGATTAGTTCTGTGTAGTTGGTAGTCTTGACGAGCTCTTGATTAGGCTGTGAGGTATGGCCGGGATAACGTGACGAAGTGGAGGGTTGCAGGCCAAGAAACGCCAATGGTATAAATGGTGTAACTGTTAGTTTAAAATGTTAAACCAATGGTTAACAATATGTTGTTGACGAGGTTGCTGGACGCTGGGTGTTGGACATTGGGACTACCTATTGGATCTCGAGGAACAGTACCTAAATTTGAAGTGACCTTTAGAGAAACGTTCAAATTACAAAAAGTATTGTTAAAATGTCAAAACCGACAGAAATTTCGGTTGAAAAAAGAAAATTCAAAACGTTTATATAATGATCTAGCATATATATAGTCTATATCTTAAAAATCGCTTGTTCAGCAATAATCCATAAAAAATTACATTTGAACCCTCAGGATTACACTTTAAACTAGATAAAATGGACAAATTTATAAATTTTGCTTGAACAATAATTGTTTGGAAATTATCTATGTAAATAAGAATTTGTACATTTTTATTAAAATTGCATTTTTTTATATTCACGGTGTCAATTAAGTCTGGAAACGATTTAATATCTTTTAAACGGCGCTAGATAACCTGCTAAATTTTACATACCTCTTCTAGCGACTGTAAACACTTGTTTTGTACTTAATTGTTGGCCCGATAGCGCCCAGTGGGGTTTAAAAAGTTGCATAAAGAGTAAAGAAATTAGATTGATTTAGCTTGCGCCGTTCAAAACTTATAACACCGTTTACAGACTTAATTGACACCGTATAAATTCAACCATACGCACATTAAAATAATAAAACACCCAAACGCAAGTGTCTATTTATTTCCACAATAATTTACAACCAAGTGGCAAAAATAGCGGAAGGTTTCGATTTCGCCCACACAGGTTCAATAACTGTAGTGTAAGTAGCCAACAATGTACAGCTGGAAATAGAGCGGTCGAGGCCCGTACACACGAGTAGAAGACGTGCCGGTAAACCACGTGTGAACGCGGCTTTCTATCAATGAGTTTGCCGGCTTTGTGGAATTATGCAGGTATAATCACAGATGCAACCTGTAGGGAATTCAGAAATTTGTGTGAGTGAGAAATTTGAAATGAATCGTTCTTTGTGACAATTATTTCTTAAGAAAAAAAAATGAAAAAAAAAATAAAAACTCATTAAAAAAATTGGTGAGGAATTTTGATTAGCCCCTTAAGTAATCGACGCAAGGAAATCTCTATATCTTATTATGGTGGTTTAAATTGTCCTTTACTGAATAAAATGTTGTGTGACTTGACTTACTTAACCCCTGTAGCTCCTATCTGGACCAAGGGCCTCGACAAAGACTCGCCAGCGGACTCGGTTAGCAGCCAAAGCCTTCACTTCTTCCCATGTTTTGCCAACTTTAAAAGCTTCGTCCTCGACAGTTCTTCTCCAGGTTACTCTTGGCCGACCTCTTCTTCTGCTTCCTTGGGATTCCAGTCCAATGCCTCCCTTTCAATTGCGTCTGGCTCTTTTCTTAGGGTACGCCCGATCCACTTCCATTTGCGTTTCAAGATCTGCTTGTCTATCTTCTCTTCACGGGCTCTTTGCCATAGAGTTTCATTGGATATTACTTCAGGCCAGTAAATCTTTAATATCTTCTAAGACACCTGTTGACAAATACTTGTAGCTTTTTTGTAACTGACTGGGTTACTTTCCAGGTCTCACTCCCGGAATGTCTCTTTTTTGAGACACCGCACGCGTACATTTGTTCAAATCCTACTGAAGTTAGTTTTATGTGACAGACGACACTGTCTTGAGTACAGTTTTGAAATTTCTATTAGTTTAAGTAAAACAACGAATTATAACACCAAATTGTTTTATTTTTGATATATGTAAAGTAAAAGGTAAAGTTTTTCTTGTTTATCGAGGCGAAGATAGGGCTACACAGCCTTTGTACCACTCAACCTTAACTCAGCGTAACCGCTGATTACGGGGATCGAACCCGCGCCACCGGATTGATGAGCTCCAGAGTCGCGCACGATTCCAACCCGCCACGAATCCACTAAATGTATATCCGCTCTGTCACGGTCGTTCGTATAAATGAGAAAATGAAAATTCGGTTCAGTGGAGTCAACAAAACATTTAATACACTTAAAATATATTAAATCATATTTGATAAGCCTACACAGGTTCATTCATAACAATCGGATGTAAACTAGGTCTAGGGGTTAGTTGTGGTTAGGAAAATGTATGTTTTTACACTATTCTTTCTCTCAGTTAAACACGAAGAGAGAGGTCAGAGGGGAACCATGAGCAGCAGCTGAGTTGGAAGTGAACTACACGAACCAGGAATGAATCAAGAGATCGTGTTCAACATGTTTTGCATCCCCCCTTCCCTCCAACAGTCATCTCAACCCCAATATCATGTTATATGAGAGGGCGAGAGCGGCATATATTAGAGTAGAGTCACGGTTCGAGTGTTTCAAACCTTTCTTGGTAACGTTAAGAATGCGGCATTCAATGATATATTCAATGATAAATATATTTTAAATGTTCATGATTTTTAAAAGTTTATGCATCTACGTTTCACGCCTTGCGAAAACGCCATGTTTTATTCATAGAGATAACAGTATTTTGTATATATAATTATTGTTTGCGGCGAAGAGGCTCAGACGCAAGCGCACAATACAGCGTGTTCGATAAATCTGAGGTTCAAATTCCAATTGCTTGGCGAGTCTTTTTAAAAGTAATGTACAGTATTACTATTTTTGTAGTTTCCAACTTTTTTTAAGGTTGAGAGCACAAAATATTTCAAAATTTTCAAGACAAAACTTTAAATAATACAGGAGTTATTAATATTTTAAATAGTCAATAGCATCGTCTCAGGATAGGTTTATTCTGCAAGAAAATTACATTTACTGCAAAAAGGTCATGGAGCACGAACTAATTGTGTTCAAAAAGTACAACTTTTCAGTGTTTAACATGCGAAATTGCCAAGGATGAAACACTAAAACTTTACATTCGATATACATTCGCAAAAATAAACAATACATTTTAGGCTAGCTATTAATTACAGAAAAAGTCATATTACACACCAGTTTCTTTAGATGTAGAGCGACAAAAAAATTAGCAGACCCGTGGAGGATTGGTATCGCGCGCAACTCCGGAGCTCATCACTCCGCGTTCGATCCCACCAGTCACCTTGAATTTTGTCCCATAAGAGCAATGTAAAAACATGAATTTTCTTGAGACATCTCACGCCTTTTCTAATGTGTTAGTGACTCCGGTGAGCCGAACTTCAATTTTCTCATCCATCGAACAGTGACGTAAATACAAAAATTGAAGAAATGTTGTATTTAAGTTTTTGCTGTACTATTAAACTTATAAAATAAAAAATAAATTGGTCAGCGAGGACACTGCAGTACATTGTCATCTTTCAAAAAATTATAATTAAAAAAAGATCTGATAAAAATGATGGGCGTGTCTTAAGAAAATGTTTGTTTTACAATGATCTTACGAGACAAAAAACAAAATTACCAACAGGTACTGTGCACTCTTAAAATTTAATATGACAAAGATAGTAGATTTGTTAAGTGACGTTGCGGTAACGTTAGGTAATGGTCGAGGTTGAGTGGTAGAAAGGTTAGGACTTTGTAGCACAAACTTCCCTTCGTTAACTAAACAAACTTTTAACACCATGTACACTCTACAGGCAAATCTAAAAGAACTAACAAATGAGTTCTTGACTAGCGTGAAAACCTCACGAACCCTAGGACTCGAACGAGTGAACCAATAACTCGTGTGAACGTGGCTTGGAGCGCATCGTTCATTTCAATATATGAAAGCACACTGGAGGCCGGGTCACACGAAGCTATAGCACGCTCGACGTGAGTTGTACTGGTAAATGTGTGGCGAATGTGACTTATAGAACTGCATTTGTTAGGCATTCTCAGGACGAAACTGCCATAACTATGCGCGAAGCGCAGGGAGACAATATACATCACATAAAGTCGTTTATGAGTGTGAGCGTTTTCGTAACTAGTTAAAATACTTTTAGGAGTTCAGTTTTACATTTTCTGTTCTAAATTTTAATTTGAGTTTAAAATTGGTGTACAGAATACGTGATTGTTAGCGTTAAGTATGTGTATTAAATATAAAAAACAAAAGACCGAAAATTATGGGCTGTATTAAATCAATAGGCTGCAATAATTTGTTAAACTGTATTGACAGCGCTACTGCTATGTTCAAATTATATTTAAATATTGAAAATTGAATCAGAACTAAACACATCTAAAAATCTCAAAAATATATAAAACGTATACAAACAAAAACAAATAAATAAAAATAATAAATTAATAGAAATTACTAAAACTAAAAATAGTAAATCAGAACTAAACTAGTCTTAGCCTGATCTTGAGATTGAAAAACATAGCCTGTGCTACCGTGTATCTTAGTGGATTTCCGTTAACGACTTTTCGCCGACATCTTGGTCTGGCTGATTATCAATTTTTGTTAATCATGTTGGTTACAGACACATACATGTTGATATAGAAATTTCATAAAAATCAGGTCAGAAATACAGTTTTAACAGCACAAAATAATCTTTATTGGGGAGAAACACTCTCCCTAAAAGGAACTTGTAATAGTCCGATTTGGCTAGTTAACAAACTTCACTTAGAGGTAAAAAAAACACACAAATTTAGTAAAGGTCGGAGAAAATTTTGACCTGCAAAGTAGGTGTTGGGTAGCTTTCAGTTTTGTTCTACGTTGTTTCGTTACGCAAATAGAAATTATTAACTGTGTCCTATGGATATTCGCTAAAATATTGTCCTCCACAATAAGTAAAAATAAAACCATTTACCGTACGCTAATCACGCTAAGTAAATGAACAAACATCGTCGTGTGCCTGGGAGATTTACACAGACTGTACAGAGAAGTAGGCGTATGATGAGTTGGCTAGATGTCAGCTGACTGACTGGCGGGCGCCAAGGCGGGAAACATTCGCGGAAACGCGGGAAACCAACAGCTGATTCAGAACCAGCTGATCAGCTGATCCCACCGCACAGATTACACTTCCCAGTACCAGTTGAGGTTATGTTTATCCACTGCATTCTTGTGTACTTTCACAGTGCTTGGTTGTTCGTATGATGTGTTCTTGGATATTTTATTGTACTCTTCTCCTTTGTACACGTATTTAACAGAATACGGAGAAATATTTCAGTTTAAATCTGAGTATGGTTTGTTTATTAGCCCATTTCATCAAATTTGTTTTCGGGTCTCGAAATTATTGTCCGACTTAAGTCTAAACTATTGGATTAGACAATTGAACATTACCTGAAAACGATTTGAACTCATTAAATGTTTAAATATGTTTGAAAGACGATGTACAAATATTTTTTGTCCCAGTAGGTGGCTCATAGCACAGACAATCCAGAGGATCTCTAGTTAATCTGTGCTCATATCTAAACTGGAAACGGTCCTTACCGCACTGAGGTTTCTAAAAAGGATTTCCACTGGAACATTTTTCCAAAATACTTTTGATTTACCATAACTTTTTTAAACGGCTTAACTTGTTGATTTTCCATCAACAAAATTTGTAACTCCAGAGCAAAGCTTGCGGAACATTATACCTCTATTATTATAAATATTGAAGAGAAGGCTCGTAAGTAAACTGTGGAACAAATCTCGAGGCAAAGTTAGAGCTGCTGCAGAAGGCAGGCTGACTCAAATGCGTTAATCTGTATTGACAGCGCTACTGCTATGTTCAAATTATATTTAAATATTGAAAATTGAATCAGAACTAAACACATCTAAAATCTCAAAATATATAAAACGTATACAAACAAAAACAAATAAATAAAAATAATAAATTAATAGAAATTACTAAAACTAAAATAGTAAATCAGAACTAAACTAGTCTTAGCCTGATCTTGAGATTGAAAAACATAGCCTGTGCTACCGTGTATCTTAGTGGATTTCCGTTAACGACTTTTCGCCGACATCTTGGTCTGGCTGATTATCAATTTTTGTTAATCATGTTGGTTACAGACACATACATGTTGATATAGAATTTCATAAAAATCAGGTCAGAAATACAGTTTTAACAGCACAAAATAATCTTTATTGGGGAGAAACACTCTCCTAAAAGGAACTTGTAATAGTCCGATTTGGCTAGTTAACAAACTTCACTTAGAGGTAAAAACACACAAATTTAGTAAAGGTCGGAGAAAATTTTGACCTGCAAAGTAGGTGTTGGGTAGCTTTCAGTTTTGTTCTACGTTGTTTCGTTACGCAAATAGAAATTATTAACTGTGTCCTATGGATATTCGCTAAAATATTGTCCTCCACAATAAGTAAAAAATAAAACCATTTACCCTACGCTAATCACGCTAAGTAAATGAACAAACATCGTCGTGTGCCTAGGAGATTTACACAGACTGTACAGAGAAGTAGGCGTATGATGAGTTGGCTAGATGTCAGCTGACTGACTGGCGGGCGCCAAGGCGGGAAACATTCGCGGAAACGCGGGAAACCAACAGCTGATTCAGAACCAGCTGATCAGCTGATCCCACCGCACAGATTACACTTCCCAGTACCAGTTGAGGTTATGTTTATCCACTGCATTCTTGTGTACTTTCACAGTGCTTGGTTGTTCGTATGATGTGTTCTTGGATATTTTATTGTACTCTTCTCCTTTGTACACGTATTTAACAGAATACGGAGAAATATTTCAGTTTAAATCTGAGTATGGTTTGTTTATTAGCCCATTTCATCAAATTTATTTTCGGTCTCGAAATTATTGTCCGACTTAAGTCTAAACTATTGGATTAGACAATTGAACATTACCTGAAAACGATTTGAACTCATTAAATGTTTAAATATGTTTGAAAGACGATGTACAAATATTTTTTGTCCCAGTAGGTGGCTCATAGCACAGACAATCCAGAGAGAATCTCTAGTTAATCTGTGCTCATATCTAAACTGGAAACGGTCCTTACCGCACTGAGGTTTCTAAAAAGGATTTCCACTGGAACATTTTTCCAAAATACTTTTGATTTACCATAACTTTTTAAACGGCAACTTGTTGATTTTCCATCAACAAAATTTGTAACTCAGAGCAAAGCTTGCGGAACATTATACCTCTATTATTATAAATATTGAAGAGAAGGCTCGTAAGTAAACTGTGGAACAAATCTCAGAGGCAAAGTTAGAGCTGCTGCAGAAGGCAGGCTGACTCAAATGCGTTAATCTCGTAAGGTTGGACTTACAGTTACAAGGATTCTTTGATTTACAACTGCATTCTGTGCAACATATGGACAAAGTGTGCTATCTCATGCAAACACAAGATTCATGGATAAACCAGAGTAAGCTGACTTTATCCACTGAAAATAATAACTCTCACATGCAGATTTAAAATTAAAAGATTTAATGCTGGTTGAACGCAATCAGATGCTTTGGACACATCCAAGAAAATGCTCTTAGCCGTTTGTTTGTCCAAAGATTTTCTTGCTCTAATACTTAGGCTAGTATATGGAAATATTCCTCCAGAAACGATAAATTCATTAATTTTGTCGAAGCAACGGGTATATGTCATGTCCGTTAAAACGCCAACAGTTAATTAATCAGGGCGACACGCAGCTAAGCGTTTAAGCGCCGCTGGCAAGGGTGAATCGAATTTCCTTTGCAGTTTGTTACTATTACTCGCTTCGCTCAAAGCCTCGCTTCGGCCTTCGGCCTGTAGAGAGTACACTGTCTTATATGCATACATACAAATATACATAAAAAGTTACATTTTCCCTTTCAGTTTTTAGTGTGTCAGTCTATTGGCTTTTGTTTAATTTTTCTACAAATATACATATGTATATAAAGTGTGAACATATGCTCAACACGTGTTCTGGGGGTCAGGATCGGTGCTCATTTCACGGCCCCGGGTCTGGGTCACCATGCTGACGGCTGAATATCTCATTTTTCCAAAGGAAATTCGATAAAAATTCGGAGGAAAAAGGGTAGTTTATCTGGGCCACCCTGTATGTGAATAACACTATATTCTGGAGATTATTTGCGACAAGTGGTGAGGAGAGGGTTGGGTTGGCCTGAGGCCAGCAGAGTCAAGGCCTCTCTCTCTAGGCCTGCTGTGTGCTGGGGAGTTACAAGCAGAAATAAACTCTACACTTGCCACAATCCCGCTAATGTGCCGCCATTCTGTCTTTCATTCCCGTCCGTCTTCGTACCAATTAACTTTATATGTATTCTTGAGAATTAGAGCTTTTCATTTCTATAGGCTCATAGGATGAAAAGTTGTAGAACACTAAATCACTATTTGAGATGCCGACCACTCTCATGAGGGTATTTTAAGGCAAATATGTGGTGAAGGATGAGTGTGATGAGTGGTAGTAATGAGTTATGAGGTGTAGTCTTGTTACAAACTAAGGCCGACTCTTCCTTAGAATGGGTCATTAATTAATAGCTCAATGACCAATGGAAATACTGTCAACGGCTTAACGTGACTTCCGAACCATGCAGGTGATGGTATGATATGTCTAAACGATGGTGGGAGTTGATGCGGGTATCATCAGATGATCACTGAGACTATCTGAGCCGCTTTAGACCTATATCATCCTCAAAACCTTACCTCCATGAAGCTGGATTACAGGACCACGCCACGAGTCCCAGTCAAAAACAAGAACAAAACAGTATGTAATTTTAAGCCTCCTAACACCCCCTGAGTTAAATGGCAAAGGTATATATTGACTGGCTGGCTGGCCGGAAACAGCAAAGACCAATCACAGCCGTGTATCAGACTGACCAGCAGTAACAGAGAACACGAAAATCATGTAAAGAAATTATGCAATGAAAGGGACGAAATTCGGTAGATTTTGATGATTACAGACCAATATATATTATAGGAGCCTATGTATTTATTTAACCAAATATGCAACAAGTTAATGAATAACGCATTATACTTCGCAATTTTCCTTATACCCATCCTGCAAATCGAATCTTGTGTCCGATTTTCATGAATCTGGATACAAATATTCCTTTGTAATTGTATACGGTTTTAACCAGCAAAAGCCGGTCCACGAAACCAACCCTTTTGAGGGAGGTTGTCAAAAGTGGGGTTTCATGTAATAATGATCAGATTTTGATTAAACTTGGTATAAACACATGGGACACCATACCTGACATTTGTAGGCTATCAATAATCAACAAAATCCGTCCAGCCGGTAATGATTATACCAAGTTTAATCGAAATGGATGACAAACAGCACCAAAATGTTTACCAAGGATTAATATTTTGGTCTAAAACTTTGTTTTAAATCAAATAAATCTCAGAAATCCACAGGGCTTTACCTCACGTCTCTTTAGCCATTATACTTCATTCAGATTTACAATGTTCTTTGAAGTGGAATTAAGAAGAGATTAAATGGCCCATTGTAGGAATTTGTAGGAGCTTTATCTAGTCATCTATCCCTTGTTAGAACAGTTTATCTGGAATTATTCATTTAGACAAAAATAACTATTGAAATTGTTAAGCGTGTTAAGGGTTTGCCTACTAAGATTTTAGTGGATTTATAAATGTTTTATAGTGAATAATTAAGTGTTTTGAACGCTAAATTAGTATAATATAAGTATGATCAATATAAATTCAAGGCTTAAAAAAGAAGAAAAAAATATAAAAATGAAAAAATACAAAAAGATGAAAAAAATAAAAGAGATGAAAAAAATAAAAAGAGATGAAAAAACAGAAATTAAGTTTACAGACAAATATACATAAAAAGTTACATTTTCCCTTTCAGTTTTAGTGTGTCAGTCTATTGGCTTTTGTTTAATTTTTCTACAAATATACATATGTATATAAAGTGTGAACATATGCTCAACACGTGTTCTGGGGTCAGGATCGGTGCTCATTTCACGGCCCCGGGTCTGGGTCACCATGCTGACGGCTGAATATCTCATTTTTCAAAGGAAATTCGATAAAAATTCGGAGGAAAAAGGGTAGTTTATCTGGGCCACCCTGTATGTGAATAACACTATATTCTGGAGATTATTTGCGACAAGTGGTGAGGAGAGGGTTGGGTTGGCCTGAGGCCAGCAGAGTCAAGGCCTCTCTCTCTAGGCCTGCTGTGTGCTGGGGAGTTACAAGCAGAAATAAACTCTACACTTGCCACAATCCCGCTAATGTGCCGCCATTCTGTCTTCGTACCAATTAACTTTATATGTATTCTTGAGAATTAGAGCTTTTCATTTCTATAGGCTCATAGGATGAAAAGTTGTAGAACACTAAATCACTATTTGAGATGCCGACCACTCTCATGAGGGTATTTTAAGGCAAATATGTGGTGAAGGATGAGTGTGATGAGTGGTAGTAATGAGTTATGAGGTGTAGTCTTGTTACAAACTAAGGCCGACTCTTCCTTAGAATGGGTCATTAATTAATAGCTCAATGACCAATGGAAATTCAATGTCCAACGGCTTAACGTGACTTCCGAACCACGCAGGTGATGGTCTGATATGTCTAAACGATGGTGGGAGTTGATGCGGGTATCATCAGATGATCACTGAGACTATCTGAGCCGCTTTAGACCTATATCATCCTCAAAACCTGACCTCCATGAAGCTGGATTACAGGACCACGCCACGAGTCCCAGTCAAAAACAAGAACAGAACGGTATGTAATTTTGAGCTTCCTAACACCCCCTGAGTTAAATGGCAAAGGTATATATTGACTGGCTGGCCGGAAACAGCAAAAGACCAATCACAGCCGTGTATCAGACTGACCAGCAGTAACAGAGAACACGAAAAATCATGTAAAGAAATTATGCAATGAAAGGGACGAAATTCGGTAGAGTTTTGATGATTCAGGTACAGACCAATATTTATGTATATTTAGGGCTATGTATTTATCTAACCAAATATTAGCAACAAGTATATGAATAACGCATTATACTTCGCAATTTTCCTATACCCATCCTGCAAATCGAATCTTGTGTCCGATTTTCATGAATCTGGATACAAATATTCCTTTTGTAATTGTATACGGTTTTAACCAGCAAAAGCCGGTCCACCGAAACCAACCCTTTTGAGGGAGGTTGTCAAAATTGGGGTTTCATGTAATAATGATCAGATTTTGATTAAACTTGGTATAAACACATGGGACACCATACCTGACATTTGTAGGCTATCAATAATCAACAAAATCCGTCCAGCCGGTAATGATTATACCAAGTTTAATCGAAATGGATGACAAACAGCACCAAAATGTTTACCAAGGATTAATATTTTGGTATAAAACTTCTTTTATAAATCAAATAAATCTCAGAAATCCACAGGGCTTTACCTCACGTCTCTTTAGCCATTATACTTCATTCAGATTTACAATGTTCTTTGAAGTGGAATTAAGAAGAGATTAAATGGCCCATTGTAGGAATTTGTAGGAGCTTTTATCTAGTCATCTATCCCTTGTTAGAACAGTTTATCTGGAATTATTCATTTAGACAAAAATAACTATTGAAATTGTTAAGCGTGTTAAGGGTTTGCCTACTAAGATTTTAGTGGATTTATTAATGTTTATAGTGAATAATTAAGTGTTTTGAACGCTAAATTAGTATGTAATGTAAGTATGATCCAATATTAATTCAGACTTAAAGAAGATGAAAAAAACAGAAATTAAGTTTGTGAAAAAAAACAGAAATTAAGTTTGAAAAAACAGAAATTAAGTTTGTAAAAACAGAAATTAAGTTTGTAAAAAAAACAGAAATTAAGTTTGTGAAAAACAGAAATTAAGTTTGTAAAAAAAACAGAAATTAAGTTTGTAAAAAAACAAAAATTAAGTTTGTAAAAAAAACAGAAATTAAGTTTGTAAAAAAACAAAAATTAAGTTTGTAAAAAAAACAGAAATTAAGTTTGTAAAAAAAACAGAAATTAAGTTTGGGGAAAAAAACAGAAATTAAGTTTGTGAAAAACAGAAATTAAGTTTGTAAAAACAAAAATTAAGTTTGTAAAAACAGAAATTAAGTTTGTAAAAACAGAAATTAAGTTTGTAAAAAAAACAGAAATTAAGTTTGTAAAAACAGAAATTAAGTTTGTAAAAAAAACAGAAATTAAGTTTGTAAAAACAGAAATTAAGTTTGTTCACGGCTAGTGACAGCTGCCCACCAACCGGAGTTATGGCGTATTGCATTTTAGGATAGTAGTTAAATTAATAAAGATCCTTACAAACATATTTAGGGGAAAACATAACATAAATACATAAAAGAAAACTAAATAGAAAACTGACGTTGTTTGGTAATGGTCACCTTGTTCTAAAATCCTGCACCCCAGAATTGTTACCCAAAATTCATAAACATAATGGTCCTCTAAGGCCTGTAATCAGTATCGTGATTCACTGTGTAGAGAACTGTTTAAATTCTTGTTTGTCATTTTAACTTTTTTGTTACTAAAAAGTGACTCGGTCATCAATACTCTAAAAAATTCCTTCCCCTCCATTGGTTGGTTATAAACAGGTATTTTCGTGTTCTCTGTTACAATTGGTCAGTCTGATACACGCCTGTGATTGGTCCGCTACTCCCAGCCAGTTGGCCAGTCTGTCGGTGTGGAGCTATCCCTGACCACAAACTTTGCTTGGCTTCTCTTATTGTTTTCAATTCCTTAACAAAACAAAACAAAATAAAAACTCATTTTGTTTTGAGGTGGGTCACTGGTTAGCTTACGCTGATTACTTTTACGCTATCTAATTTCCCAATGTTACAATGATTAGGTAACTTTTCACCTGAAGACGGGACCAGACTCTTTCACCCGAAACGTCGTGTCTTCTTGTCCCCTTAAAACGATGGAAAAGTAGAAAACGTCCGTAAAAATAACTTCAACCTAAGAGAATCTATAGCGTCGTCAACAAGAAACTTCAAACAAAGTAATTAAGTGTTTGTTATTTATGGACAGAGCGCCATAATTAAGCGTACAAGACGTGTGTTTCTGAGTCCAGAAGTAGTTTCACGGCCTCCGACTTCTCTAATTGGTCGGACTGTAATCACACTCAGCGGGGGAGGGGAGGGGCACTTGGGAGTCGTCAGTGAGTTGACGGTGTTGGCGTTAATTTCTTCTGCGTATACGTTTATTTTACGTAAATAAATGCATAGAACATAAACACGCAGCATTATATAAAATGTATATTCTGTTTTCTTGTTTTTGTTATCTTCTACAGGCCAAGATCCCCCTTTATAAGTATGCACCAAATCTGCATGGGTTCAATTTTCGGCACTGCATTAAGATTCTTTTACCCCGTGGTTCAGTAGTCACCGTAGTAGCCGTTGGTTTATTTCCATCGGACCCAATCTGGCTTCTGGGGAACAGTCGGCCCTAGTTTGTAACAAGACTACATCTCACCATCCATCAAAACTCTCATCACACTCAACATCATCCCATATTCACCTTAAAGTATTCTCTAAGAGTGATTAATGTGTTCATTTAAGTGTTATGTTAAGTTAAAAATTCTCCCTGGAAAGGTGGAGCCCCTAAACTATCTTAGGTTGAAAGAATTTCTGCTCATTTTCAGCAACAGGACTGGAGATTCCACAACAATATGCGTCTTCTAAATTTGAAAATGATTGAAACTTGCCAATATCAGATGATTTCATAAACCAACCAAAGACTTCGGCAATATAAAAGTAGTTCTCTGATTTTGGGCTTTTGGCATTTCCACGAAACAAGTCACTTTGTACTCTTTATCAAACAGGTGACTTGTTTTAAAGTCCAATAATGTCCTCCCAGAGCTAAAAGTAAGTTCTCGTGTAAAAGGATGTAAGTGCAGACGTTTGAAAAGCATAACCCTCTACAAAAAGGCACGACAGTAAGTTTTGTAACGCAACAAACGAGTAAACTATCGTGATGTAACTTTGACTCAGGCCGGCGCCAAAAAAACTGGCAAATCGCCCAAAATTGTTTCAGGCATTCAACATATTCTTGCTTGAAATATTCGTAAAAGTCTATGTCCTTTCACAGTGTTAGTAATTAACACACTTCCTTACGTTTTAGAGTAATTTCAAAGCAAATTCGCTTCACTCACGTCAGCGACGCTTTATCGCTTAGCTGCGTGGTTTGTAGCCCGCAGTAACGTCCAACAGTGAACTCTGCATGAGTTCATCCAGAAATATAAACCAAACAACAGAATAATTGGAAGGAGCCAAAGCGTGGTAATGATTCAGAGAAGCCAAGTGAAAGAAACAAGTTGGCAACATAGTTGTAACAAAATATGCGGAAATAAGTGTGGGAAAACCAAGTCATTTAAATCTACAGAAATAGACACATGGCTTTCGTACACTCCGCTCAAAGCAACGGTGTTTCAACCAATCTTCAAAAAATAAAAATAAACCATCTTGCTGGTTAAAAAATATGAAATTCCAATCTAGTAGTTTGACCAAGTAAAATAGGCAACATGTTGAACATTATATTCAAATAAACTTGTACATAATTAATGAATTTAACAAAGATGTATCTTAAAAGTCAATTAGATATAAAATTTTGCATTAATTCACATCTATACCCCTTTTAAACATACATAACTTATATTCTAAATATACCCATTTACTCGAATATTTCCTCGAATTCTTCTTTATCTGTTCGATTTCTTGAGAATTACCCGTGGCGGGTTGGAATCGTGCGCAACTCCGGAGCTCACCACTCCACTGGCACGGGTTCGATCCCCGCAGTCTCTACTTACTCTTCGTAGATCTAACTTTGCCTCGTTAACCAAGACGAATTTTAATAATTAAATAAATAATATAAACTTTATTTTTTCTTCCCGGTCTACCCCAGTCAGTAAATTGTGTACCATAAACTCGTTTGAACTGTAAATAGCACTTTAAACGTCTTTGGCATTGGGGAACTTTAGATTGAATTTGGTTTGTTTGTTGACGAACCGAACTCCTGCCTGTCAGGGCAAACGTTCATAAACTACCGTTCTGTGTCTCCCAGTTCTCTCTGGATCTGGTTTTATGAGAGTTTACATCTTCAACTCTTAAAAGGTCGCATTTAGACGTACATTTGAAAAAATACACGTTTTGAAAATGTAACGGCAGGCAATGACAACAGTTTTAAGAGTGCACAGTACCTGTTGGCCGTTTTGTTTTTGTCCCATGAGAACAATGTAAAAACAAGCATTTTCTTGAGACACCTCACGCCTACAGTTTTCATCGGATCTTTTTGAAATAGGTTTTATTTTAAAGATAACAATGAACTGCAGTGACTCCGCAGACCACCTTTTTGAAAATGTTATTATTCTACTTGTAAAATAAAAAAATTCAAATACAAAGATTCTTTAATGTTTGGATAGATGTCACGGTTTGACAAATAAGATAATGGAAATCCGGCAGAGTCATTTAATGCACTTTAAAAGTTTATTTCATAAAAATCCGGTAAAAACTGTAGGTGTGATGTGTCACAAAAAAGTCTTGTTTTTAAATTGCTATTATGGGATGAAATTCAAGGTCACAGCTTCTAGTGCGCACTCTTAACGTACGCTGTCAAGACTTATGATAGCACTCGGCAGAGAAAGAAGTTGTTTATAAACAAACCCTGGGCGCAATCACAGATGGAGATGCGCTAAAAATACAGACAAGATGCGGTTATTAACAGTAGCGGAGTTAATTGGCGTGACGGCCGCCAGGGGCGCACGCGACCGTGAACCTCGCTAAACACAGAACCTTGCTCGGACAAATCCCTAATTAGGGATTTACATAATCGTCCTATAAAATAGGATTTAGTCTTGAGTTCGTTACAAGCTAGTGGGGATTCGTTGCTGGTTTAACTGTTGAAAGTTTGCATTTGCAACTAACATAGAGGTAATTATTAAAATCAGTTTTAATTTGCTGTGTAATGTTTAGATCTCGGTGGTAACTACGGGTTTTTAATTATGTATTTAAGAGTGTTCACCTCCAGTACAATTTGCATTGTTATACGTCTGCACATGCGATGCTGTGTAATTGGATATAATTAATATCTTTACGAGTGTAAAGGAGACCTCAATGATTCAAAGGTATCGTCGCTAACTGCGAAAAAACTTTCCTCATTAAAAATTACCGGTCGATCTCAATCTTCCCAGTTTTTATATTATGGTGTTTGAAAGGTATGCATGACTTACTTAACTCGTGAATCTTTTGGACAATCGACTATCGCCGGTCCAATTCGGATTTCGAAGTGCATAATGAATCGACAAAAAACGCACTCGTGCGTTTAGTCGTGATAGTGGAGGCAGTAGACAGCCAGGACGGGCGATAAACTATTCTAAAAGTGTATTTCTTGACTTATCGAATGCTTTTGACTGTGTCGATCACACCACCCTGGTTCACAAACTCGAACGAGAAGTTACATTTAACACCTTCACTGCGATCGACAAGTTAAACGTGAAAATTGCACATGTCTACATGCAAATAGCAAAGTGGCCATATAAGCAACCGTAGCAGTGATAGTACCAAGTGGCTCAAATCATATCTTGGTAACAGACTACAATTTGTAGAAGTTCTACACCTCCGATCAAGGAGAGAGAGAGTTATGGGGTCCCCAAAGGGATCATACTTAGACCACTGCTCTTCATAGTCTCTTTAGTTATAAGCACGTATTCTCCCACTATTTTCTTTTTATTCTGCGCAGGAGAGAGTCGTGCAGACCAGCATTTAAAGTTGTGTAATTGTTGAAATTACATGTCTCTTCGAATAAATACATGTGTGACTACTAATTTAACATTCAGTTACACCATTTAGCCTAAATCTCAACCAGTACAAACACCTTGTTACTTTTAAAAGCATAATCTACGTTTCAAAATAAAATACACTTATCAACCAAACAGGCCAAACTTTCACAAACAGAGTGTACAGTACCTCTCGGCCATTTTGTTTTTGTCCCATAAGAACAATGTTAACTAGCATTTTCTTGAGACAGTTCACGCCTTAAAACTTTCATGAGATCTTTTTGAAATAATTTGTCTTTGAAAGTTGACAATGTACTCCAGTGGCTCCGCTGAACACCATTTTGAAAATTTATTAGTTTACTAGTAAAGGAAATTTATATACACAGTTTGTTTACATAAAGAATTTGTCACGGTTTTATAAATAAAAATGAAAATTCGGTTCAGCGGAGGCACTAAAACGTAAAAAAAATCAAGTGGATGAAGGGGCTAACATATCTTTATTCTGAACTGACTCCCAAGACATCAAAATCAATATTACCTTATTTCATATTGATTTTTATGTGTGGGGAGTCACAGAAGTTAACCCTTCATCCACTTGTGGAATTAATACACTTTATTTCATAAAAATATATGAAAACTTTAGGAGTGCAGTTTGTACTTGCTCTTATGGGACGAAATTCAAGGTGACAACCACTACTGCGTAGCCTTAAAACATGGAAACAGGACCAAATATACAGGACCAAAGGTTAAGTGAAATACCTAAAAACCCATCAAAACACTCATCTCGTTACTCTACATATGTTCTCTCTTAATTCCCCTCTAACAATGATCGGTGTCTCAAAAGTCAAATCGAAGTATCAAATATTCTGAAACTAACGCAAAAAAACCGGCAGAATAAACAACTCGTATTGGCAAGAGCCTGAAATAGCCTAATGTAGTACGAAAGTGGTAACTAGACTACGCTGCGATATCAATAGCCTCTCTCGCACCTACAACAGCCAGGTGTGCTATTCCTGGACACACCACGAGGTACTCGTCACTAGACGCCGGCTAGGAAGTCGTGGTCAACTCACTGGTCGTGCTCCAGTTATGTTTTTGGCACAACTCGGCCCGCCTAAAGCGGCTATTTCTAGCCTTACACACGGTATTTGTCACCCACCTGTCTGAAACTGGGCTAGAACTAACTTCCTGGTTCTTAAGTTGTACTATTCATTGTTCTTTTTAGCGAATTTCTAAAGGAACGATAGATACTATTTCCCTGGCTCTCATTTATTTCCATGGCAACCATTTTTTACAACTTCCTGCATCTCGTTTATAGAATAATTGTACACTAATAACAAAAACACACTTAAATAAAATACTTAAAAAAACATTAATTTTAAAAGATGGTACATTTTTTTATTATTTTTTAGTAAACGTTTACGAAAACAGCCATGTAACCACAGCCCAGCCATTGGAGAGCTGAAAGGGTTATTTAACTTCTGGACGAAACGCCGTGGAACAGAAACAGAAACACTTTATACATAAACCGTGTTTCGGCGCCATCTTGGTCTGGCTGATTAGGTTAATTTCTGTTTAATTGGCCTTACTTATTTTAGCCTATGGTTTTGTATAGTAAACAACCAACAGCTGTTAATAATTGTATTTGTTTTGAAATAAGAAAGATGTTTACTTTCTGTACCCACCTAGGCTAGTAAATTTAACTAACTAGTTTAGAAATAGGTTATAATTAATTTCTGCCCAGTGCTCTGAATGTCAAAGTGGTAAAATTCCGACTAAATATTTAAACTATAATAACTTTTAAAACAGTAGGTTCTAGAGCAACCAGAGTGGTTTTGATCAATTGAAAAGTAAAATTCTACTATACAGGGTGAGTTTTGTATTCATTTAAGGTATTTATACAATTTTATAGGCAAAGTAAAACCTTGAATGACCACCATTTTGAAAGGGACTGTCCGATCAAGCTGGTTAACGAATTTAACCTAGATATTTACAACAAGAACACTTCCATCTTGTTTTGGCTAATTGGATTCTGTTGACTTTTTGTCTGTATGTTAGTAACGGTGTTATACACGTGTATACCAAGTTTAATCGAACTTTATATCATAAAACTCCATTTTAGGGAAAAATCCCCTGAAACATCCGGTATAAATTATACCCCGTTATTGGTTATTCGCTAGGAAAACCTATAAAATAAAGTCGTAATATCGTCGTCGCAGAACCAAGAGACCGCCGCGAAAGCTATCACAAGTCGTTATTTCGTTTCGGACGCAAAAAGTTGTGGGTAACCTATGAAGGGAATCACTATGGATCTCTTAAGATAGCCAAAACCGGGAAATCCCAAAATTTTTTCGGCAATAACGAAGAATTATATATGCGGAATTTAATTTTCCTGAACGCTGGACACCCTGTAAACTCTACTGTTCTTATATTATACTGTTCTTACTGACTGGGACTCGTGGCGTGGTCTTGTAATCCAGCTTCATGGAGGTCAGGTTTTGAGGATGATATAGGTCTAAAGCGGCTCAGATAGTCTCATTGATCATCTGATGACACCCGCATCAACTCCCACCATCGTTTAGACATATCAGACCATCACCTGCGTGGTTCGGAAGTCACGTTAAGCCGTTGGTCCTTGTATTTCCATTGGTCATTGGGCTATTAATTAATGACCCATTCTAAGGAAGAGTCAGCCTTAGTTTGTAACAAGACTACACCTCATAACTCATTACTACCACTCATCACACTCATCCTTCACCACATATTTGTTTTAAAATACCCTCATGAGAGTGGTCGGCATCTCAAATAGTGATTTAGTGATTTGTTAAATCCCGCAAGAGTAGTGATTGCACGAGTGTATGAAATATAGTGGATCCACGTATTGGTCACAGCCTGTGTACATTGTATAGTCCTACACTCTCTGTCAATAGCTACATATGACTCAGTACCTGTATACATCATGTGTAGTGGCGGCCAATGGGTTCCCGGTACTGTTTGCCATTCTACTCCGCCGCCAGCTGTTATGCATAACTCTACAGTGCGTGCGGTTAGAGAACAGTGCGACCTTTACCTAGCGATACCTAGCATAGGCAGGGTAGTTGCGCGTCGGCGAGCCACCGGAGTTGCGCGCGATACCGACCAGCCACTGATCTCGTGGAGTAGCGGTTGGAGCTGAATTTGTCGTTAGGAAAGAGAATGGACGAAAATTATTATCAAAATTAATGAATCAATTATTTGTTGCAAGAAAATTAATAGGCTAACATTAGTTACATATCAGTGCGTTAATATTGGTTATTTTAACTAAAATTTGGCATTACTCTAATATCGAGATCCTTTTCAAACATACATATTTTCCACTAACCTAAAACACTTTCATTAGAATTTCCCCACTTTAGCCCTACAGTCAGTAGGTAAGTTGTGAATCTTCCTACCTATGTGCCGTAAGTCGTCCGTCTTGTAGAATGTTTCTGCGATCAGCACAATTTGGTGACGAATTTTTAACGCCTTCAGCAATGAGGACAGCCTGTGGGCAGATTCAACTCCGGCATGTGAAGGCAAACGTTCATGAACTATCGTTCTGTGTCTCCCAACTCGGTAGTTCTCCTCTAGATTCATAGGGGCGAATGTCATTTCACCATATAATATCGCATTTTTACCTAAATGTTTCAAAACTGGAGAAACAGGGAAACACCAACAACCTTTTAAGAAACTAGTTACATAATGGAACTAGAGGCGACCGTCTTAAAGTAGACGCGAGACTTACAAATCCGTACACATAATTATTCTTCATGTAAAGCACTTTTACAATTAATAGCATATAATCCGAATTCAGAACTTTTGATGAGGTAATTCTCAAAACAGTTCTGATGTCAGCGAATTTCCTTGAAAAAATGTGCTGTTCATGTCATCAGCATAGAAGATCCAGCCCAGCAAGTGCAACTCGTTCGAGCCCCAGAATTTGTGTTTAGCTTTTTGTTAACTTAAAATACATAATGATTAATGAACTTTCAAGCTTTGTGTAAACTGAAAATATTATTCTCTTATTTTCAAATAGATAAACACTGAGGAGGTCGCTCGCGAATGACTACACTGTAGCTGGGCGGGTCGCCTTGCTACTCCGAGCATGTCTTCCACGCAGTGGTTAGGCGATAAACGATTCATTGAACTTGGAGCTTTCATTCATCCATTCATTCATTCAGTGTAAGAATTCACGCTGCACTGGATCGTGTTGTTGGGAAGGTGTGTCAGAAATGCGAGCGTGCAGGGAATTCTTCTCCTGGGCCAATTGTTTCGTCGAAATTTCTAGCTGGAAGAGATACGTAACATATTCGTCTTCTAGTGATTATCCACGAACCGATTAGCTACGGGTTGCGATTAATTATGGGTTGCTTGATATGACTCTTTGAAAATATACTGTTCATCATATTTTCGGAAATTGTAGCGCTGACGCTACTCTGCCCATATATTTTAGAGACGGCGATTTTCCTCAAATAAAACCTTATAAGAGGTAGTGGCTTAATTCTTAGGGTATTAGGGGCAGGACAACTACCGAACTAAGGGGCATGGGACGGTAGTTCATTGCCGTTTTTTTCTCATGCTGGAGTTCAGTTTGTGAACTTCCAAATTCGATTAAAGGAACCGCAATTTCCAAGGCATTTAAAACTTGTCTGAAACAACCTTGACCTCAGCAGCATTTTATAGCACAAACGAGTTCATGGCACACATATGAGAGGCCTCGTGACCCACGGATGACTTTGGGGCAATTTGGAATAGAAAGGGAATTTGGGTTAATGCATTGTTTGAACGAGATTCTATGTCGCTTTAAACCGTCGAAAGCAACTGGAAATTGCAATAACATGTGTACGTTAGTTCGCAATATACAATTATATTATTAGACTATAATCCGGTTCCCTCGTCATGCTAGCCTATTTAAAAATGTTACCTCTAAATTGAACTACGTCGTTAGCATAAGTTTTAGTACAAGTAACCTAAAACATAACACAAAACGGAAACATAACACACATAACGAACATAACAAAACAGAAACACAATTACAACGAACATAACACAATTTAAACGTGGAAAATCTAGAAAACAAACAGACATCAAAACGGAAAAGGTTTATTTCAAACGCTTCCTGCAATACCCTGTTTATGATAGTAGATCATTCACTCAATATACAATTTTGTCCATAGTATATCTAATACTAAATCAGCTTTTAGTCTCGCAAATATTATATTTATAGCGATTAACAAAGTATTGTCGACGAGCTATCAACCCCTGCCGGACAAGACATGGTTACCCCACGAAGACAGGTCTCTAAGGAGTAGTGGATTAATTGATGTATCAGGCTACCAGACGGGAAGTGATCCCCATGACTTGCACTCTGTACGCTTTCACATCCCATCAGGTCTGTATTCTCCCCGGAATTTGTTTCAGAGCACTGAGGGGTTGTTTCAACCCTTCCACCACTTAATTCGTCATTCTACTGGCAGCCTTCGTGTTGAATTGTACTCCCATCTGATATGATGATTAATTCCCACAAACACATTGGGATTGTCTTTTTTGATTCTTCAAAGGTATCTGTTTAAACTATTTTGAATTCCTTTTTTAGAAAAACCTAATTAATTCGTAAAAACTCTAAAGAATCTCGCTTCCATTGGCTGTGCCAAATAGGTATTTTCATCGAATTTCCTTGGGAAAAATGAGATATTCATGGCGTCTTCATGGAAAGACTCAAACCCGGGACCATGAAATGAGCACCGATCCTGACCCTCCAGCACACGTGTTGAGCATTTTTACAATACTTTATATACACATGCATGTGCGTAATAGAACGCCAAAACGAGGCTGTGAAGGGAATGAATTAGTGTACGAAATTGCAAAGCGCTTAGCTGCGAGTCGGCCTGGTTGTGTTTTCTGTTATCAGTTGATCAGATCTGTGATTGGTCGTCCGCTGCTACCCGCCAGCCAATCAGTTGGTAGCCAGCTGTCACTTGCTGGCCGTGGTTGATTTCTCTAATTGTTTCTTAATTTCTTGAGTTTATTGCATGCTGTATAGTTTCCCAGACTAGTTTTAAAAAATTAAACAAGTTTAAGGAAACAAAAAATAATGAAACAAAAACGCTTTGGTGGTTGGTGACTGGTTAGCTTGTGCTGATTACTTTAATTTCATTTCACCACGCCTAATAATGCTTTGTGTTATATTAATATTTTATACTTTTCACCTGAAGACGGGATCAGAATCCAGATCTTCTTGTTCCCTAATAAAACAATGGAAAACGTCCGTAATAATTAAATTAAACTTAGAAATGTTACCATTGTCAAGAACTTCAAACAAAGAATCTGTTTAATATAATAATATTCTAAAAATGTGGCTTTTTCAAAAATGTGTCCTTGTAATCGGTACATATTATACAGAAAATTGAAACGTTTCGTTAACCAACTAAGTGTTATTCATCATTTCATTTGCAAAACAAAATTTATCAAAGGATAATAAATCCTTCAAAATGTTTCATTATTAAATGTGATTAGTTTCATCATTGAGAAACGTTCAGCTACAGGAAATTCGCTAGGATTCACGCTAGCACTGGCTCCTATTCAACTATATACAGTTCGTTAGGTATAGCATGGCCGGTGGCCTTGAGATTTCCTGCTTGCCGCTTATGGCCCTATAGCCCATCTCACCGGCCATGCTAAACCTGACTAACTGTACTCTTTCAAACAAGCTTATTTTCTACCACTTATATCAACAATTTTCTCCCACAATTTTTTCCGCAAGAAATCAATTTACAAATCAGCCCCATTAAACCGTTCGCAGCTTTTTACATCTTGTCCAAATGATCTCCTTCTCCCTTAATTGAATACGGGTTTCCGTAGGCGTTGAAAGAGTTCTGTAAGTTTAAACCTGTCGCATTAAAACGTGAAACCGGTTTCCTGCCGTAGTTCAAAGACGGCCGATTCCGGGCGGGAAAGAAAGGAGACTTTCCTTTTTAGGAAAGAATTTCACAAGTTCTGGTGCCAATCAAGAGCTTTCTTACTGATTAAGTTGTAGAGTGTTGAAAGGTATTTTACACGTTGTCGATTGTCTCTAATTGATGCCTTGGTCTAGTTTTTATACACGGGTAATTGTGACTAAGTTTTGTCCTGGTGGTGATTAACAGGAGAGTTAATTGATTGAACTGTTCTGGCGCTGTAAAAGTGAATTTTTTATAATTTGAGATAATTATTGTTTTTGGAAAAAATTGTTTGATTAGAATATCAGAAAGTGGTAATTTTGTCTCTACAAATCTATATTAAGGCTACGCAGTAGTGGTTGTGATCTTGTTTTTCGTCCCATAAGAGCAATGTAAAAACATGCATTTTCTTGAGACATTTCACGCCTACGGTTTTCATAGGATTTTATGAAGTAAACATTGTTTTAAAGTGTATTGAATGTTTTAGTGTCTCGCTGAACCGAATTTTTATTTTTCTATTTATGAGACCAAAATGCATAAAAATCCATAATGTAAATAAACTTTGTACATAAATTTCTTTTTTTTTAGTAGTAAACTAATAAAATTTTCAAAACGGTGGTCAGCGGAGCCACTGCAATACATTGTCAACTTTCAATGAAAACTTATTTCAAAAATATCTCATGAAAATTGTAGGCGTGAGCTGTCTCAAGAAAATGCTTGTTTTACATTGCTCTTATGGGACAAACACAAAATAGCCGACAGGTACTGTGCTTTCTTTAACCGTTGATAAGTACCACTATACAAAAAATCGTAATCAGCTAATAAAACGCTAGAAAATTTGTTTTGATAAAGGCATACAATGTGTTTTTGGAACTACAGTACAGTATGCACATTTATTTAAAGCTTTGCCAATTGTATATCGACAACGAAATTCCCATAGTACCACAAGGAATAAGTTACGTATTATTGAGCTGTAGCGTAAATTGTTTTAAATCTAGAACTGCTTTAGTTATCACACAGATTTTATAACAGCACTTACTGATGTACCCGTGCTATGTTGGGGGTTATTATTCTATAATTTTTAGCCGCTATCATGGCATGGCAAATCAGATTTTGTAGATTTGTGTTACACTTGTTGGTTATAAAGACACAATTAAATCGTTTCTCACTGCAAATCCCTTTTTATTGAGCTGAAAATTCCCACTGTAGTTAGGTTTTATATTTTTATATTTTTCACTTAGCTTCTGGTTAACTAAGCGTGTTTGGAAAAATTGTTATTCTTAATTTTCTCTTTATTTTACTATGATCTTTTCCTAGAGTCTGGCCCTTTACTTATGGGACACTCTGCATATATTAAGTTGATGTTCTTGATGTGATTAGATCCAGTAATTTTGTACCTGATGATGATAGCTTGCTATTGAAAGAATACAAATTATTATATTGGCCTACTGTCTTCAAATTCATTTCTATCAATTGCCAATATCTCCAGAAGAATACCATTCATCTTTATAGCTAAAACCAACTGAGGGAGGGTGGAGGAGCCTACTTTTTAAATGGTGTTGATATTTTTTCAGATACGAGTAGTCTATAGGCTAATTTGTACGTTGAGTGTACTGTTGTACGTTGTTTCGTTCTGCATGGCAATACAAATGAATAACTCTATTCTCTCTGGAAATTCACTAATAAGGTACAATCAATCCAAGTGCTCAGTTGTTCTTACCCTCAACAGTGCTGCACGGAAAGCGCTCCAGCCTGACAGAACGGTTAACGGTTTCGCTGCTCTTGGATTCTTGACAAGTAGGAATTCTTGTCGAGACCGAGAAAGATAATTAAGGTGATAATTGGTAGATCCGCAGTGCTGGCCGATTGTTATGCGCAGAAGGTAGCGAGGGCAGCGTGCGTGGAATACCTTACCTAACCGTCAGTCAGTCTACCGGAGGAACAGCGGCGATGTAAGCTGTCTGCTGGCCTGGATAAGGGTGGAAATTCTGCACACGAGATTAAGAGGGCACAGTACCTGTCGGCCATCTTGTTTCATAAAGTTCTTTTGAAAATTGTCGGCGTGAGGTGTCTCAAGAAAATGCATGTTTTAACTTGATCTTATGGGACGAAATTCAAGGTTTAGGCCACTACTGCGCACTCATAAGAGTGCACAGTACCTTTCGGCCATTTTGTTTATCGTCCCATAAGAGCAATGTAAAAGCAAGCATTTTCTTTTGACACCTAACGCCTACAACTTTCATCAGATCTTTTGAAATAGGTTTTATTTGAAAGATGACAATGTACTGCAGTGACTCCGCTGACCAATGTTTTGAAAATTTGGTTAGATTACTAGTAAAAACAGGAAATTCTGATACAAAATGCTCTCAATTTTTGTATTTACTGTATGCCACGGTCTTTTAAATGGGAAAATAAAAGTTTGGCTCAGCGGAGTCGCTAAAGCTTTTAGTGACCTTTGAAACAAAGTTAATTTCATAAAGATCCGATGAAAATTGTAGGCGTGAGGTGTCTCAAGAAAATGTTTGTTTTTACATTGTTCTTATGGGACAAGTATCAAAATGGCCGATAGGTACTGTGTACTCTTAAACGCAATAAGCAATGTATTAACTTATGTATGATAATCAGGTTATACTATTCTTCGTCATGGTTCTGTTGAACAGAATTGCTATCACTTGTTCAGTCAGGATTGCAATGATACATTGCTGCACTGGTTTGTGTCAGGATATGATACAGTGACTGATAGGCCTGACTATGCGTCATAGTAGTACCAAGCTGTGCCCGTCACCCATCTCCACTTTCCTAGAGTGTGCCCGTTCAAAGATGACCTGTAAACACACTTTTAGTACCTGAATATGATAATTGTATTTTTAAATTGTATTTAAGAGCGATATAACTTGTCTGACGGATTATAGGACGTATCAACTATAATGTAGTGCTGCCAAAGAAACTATTGACATAATTAAAAAAATAATTCCTTCAACAGACAGCTTTAAACTTTCAAGAAGCTGGCAACCAGTCCTGAAGAAGTCTTTTCGATAGTGTCACAGCCAAGAAAACATAGACAGTTGGCATCCCTGCTCCAATGGACAGTTGGCAACCCTGTGACCAATAGAACAACAAGTAGCTCAGTTTCAGCCAATCAGTGACTGAAGATGGTACTCAACAGTGAGACCGAAATATCTCAAGATAATAATTATTATGTTTTGTCGTGGTGTGAACCGGAAGAACTTGATGACACATTGGAAGAAGCAAAAATATGAACAAGCTTGCACCACGCCCTAGAAACACATTTTTCACAATACCTGCCGGCCATTTTGTTTTTTGTTCCATGAGAACAATGTAAAATCAAGCATTTTTTCACGCTACAGTTTTCATCGTAATTTTATGAAATAAACTTTGTTTTAAAGTGCATCACAGATTTTAGTGACCCCGAATTGTAGGCGTGAGGTGTCTCAAGAAAATGCCTGCGTCCGTGGCTCAGTGGGTAGAGTCACGGTTTGCAAAGCTCAAGGTCGCGGGTTCGATTCCCGGCGCAGGCACAAGGGTTTGTACCACTTTTCTAAAAGCGTTTGTGATGCCCACACACCCTAAGTTAAGTATCTAATAAAAATGCCGTTGGCGTAGACAGTACAAAAAAATGTTAGTTTTTACTTTGTTCTTGCGGGACAAGGAACAAAGTGGCGGACAGGTACTTTGCAACATTTTAAAGGTTAAAATGTTGTGTTTGAACTTGTATAAACGCCTAGAGTTGATCTATATTCTATGAAGGTGTATAGCGAGCACGGATGTAAACACAAGGGGACCTTGGCAGGTTGTAGACCTTACAGAGTCAAGGCAAAGGCCATTCATCTACGCAGTTTGTCCGCTACACACACACACACACTGTTTAGAAATCGATTTCAGGAGATTGATAACAAAACCCAAACCAAATAATTACGTATTAGGGTTGGTGGAGTATTTGCTTTACTTTGGTTTTGATAAAATTAACTCCCACTCGAGGAAAATCATATCGACTTGAATTATGCGACGAAATAAGGTCGGAGGCCCAACTAACTAAATATTAGGCCCAAATGAAATTAGATGTCGAACTGTTGAGGCCGAAGGCCGAGAAGTAAGCCTTTTCCACGACTTACGTAACAGAACTTCTTCAATTTTGATTTGTGTCTAGGCCTGAGTACTGATTTTGGTTTTATTTCTAGAATATTTCGGGTAATTCGGAAAAAATGTTCGATTTTGTAAATCTCTAAGTTAGGTTCGTAACCAGCCGAATCGGTCCATCAGAAATTACTTTTTGCCTATTAATTTTTTGGTTGTATAAAAAATAGTTTTGCAAGCGAATGCTACCCAACCGATTTTACCCTAATCTTAATACAGGGTTCCTGAAAACTACCCTTCCTTCAACCCCCTTAGTAATTGATTATTGGAAATATTTACTAGATTCTGTGTTTCAAAGTTTTTATTTATTTAATTTACATGCTGTTAAACAGATTCTATCCAATTAAATTACAGCAATATATACTGGAATAACATTACATATTTTGGTGCCTACCTTTGTTAGTTTCAGAGGTAGAGGGACGATTGTTCTCCCATCACGGTCAAATCTAAACATTTAGAAACTACAGTAACTTTCTTTTGAATTTGGCTTTGCTGTGAAATTCGATCTATTTTCGATCAAAATTTACTGTAACCTACCCCAACATTTTTTAAATGTAAATGATAACTTGCCAATCCGTAAAACCTGATATGTTTCTACTTTTCAATCAAACCCAAACCACACAACACCAATTGTAACCGAACTATCAAACTCTCAAATGCATTTAAAGCTCTGATTTCGAATTCTCATTTCATTTTTATCCCCGGTTTGAGTGCAGTGCCTCATAAAAACACAGTTAAGCAAACCAATTTCCAAAGTGACCCCAGGACCAGGGTCAGGCGGTGTACCAAGAGTGTTAATACTTTTAACCCACCGCCTCTGCGAAGCTGTAATCCGCTCTGCCAAGCAACCTCGTAGAAAATGTTAATTTGTTAAAAGGGTTAGCAATTTGCGTTCTTAATTATAGCAAGTCCTAATAGCGTAGAAAGGGTTTACGGGTTGTATCAATTTATTGGCGAGTTTTTAGGTGAAATTACATTCGGTTTCAACCGAGTGAAATATCGTGGACGTTTTTCATTGTTACGTAGTGAAAAAAACTCTTAAGAATTTTCTCTCCTTTGGCTATTCATAAATTGGTATTATTCGCCGTGTATGGATCTAAATTCTAAAGGATTGTTAGTCATGCTATTTTTTTTTTTAGAAAACCTGATCCATTCATCAAAACTCTAAAGAATTTTCCCAACATTGGCTGTGCATGGATGGGGTAGTTTGTTTTCTCTGTTACAGTTGGACAGTCTAAATCGCTGTTGTGATTGGTCGACCGCTGTCCCAAGCCAGCCAATGCTTTTAATTTTAATCTGTTTAATTTTTAAAAGTTTTATTGCACGTTGTATTGTTGTCTAGACTAGGCTAGTTGTTATCAAATCAAATAAGTAAAAGGGAAACAACAAATTCATGTCATTTGTTGGTGGGAGACTGGTCAGCTCGAGTTGATTACTTTTAGGATAGTTTATTTTGTAATGTTTAGGTGACTTTTCACCTGAAGACAGGATCAGATTCCAGATCCCGAAACGTCGTGATATTTTATTTCACTCGAAAACGGTGGAAATAGTCCGTAATAATATTTCTACCTCAGAAATTGTACCATCGTCAACAGCAAACTGCAAAGAAAGCTATATAATTATAAAATAATCAAGTTAAACCTTGCGAATAAATACACAATTTCATATCTCACTGTTAAAAGCACACAATAAAAGAGTCAACAAAATGTCACATCATCAACAAACACAAATAAAATTTACAACCGACCTTAAAATAATCAACAAAGGAGCCATAACTCAGCAAACAACTCTTAATAAACCCCAGTTATGAATTACTGTAATGAATTGCTCACCTATATTTGTTGAAAAGGTTAGCATAACACTTGACATATAACGGGTGCGATATATCCTGGGCATAAGTCAGTAGGTTTATTGTACACATTGTAATGAGACAGCCAAGGTGAATTGTGCTGAGTATATCAGTGTGGGAAGTTTGTCTATGTATGTAGATGTAGTGTGGGTTTGGAATAGTGACCCATTTGCTACTTCCCACCTATCTTAGCCTTTTATGGCGCTATCTTGCCTGGGAGATTACACACGCCTTGTGTGAGAGGAAAGGAGTTTAGATGTTTTTACTCAAGGGCGTTTTTAGCGAATATCCTTTGAAAAATGAGATATTCATGGTAAGAACCAGACCCGGGACCGTGAAATGGGCACCAATCCTAACCCCAGAACACGTTTTGAGCATTTTTTCAAAATTGTATATGCATATGTATGTATACGGGGTGAGTTTTAAATGCCCCCATCTTAACTTTTGAAAAAGGAAATTTTTTAAAACCCCTTTAGGGAATGTTTTTATACAATTCTAAATTGTGCTTTGACGTAATTTGCGTCACCCACCCCCAACCAAAAACCGAGGGAGAGGGTCCCCAATTTTAAATACAAACCCCCCTTGTGGTTTCAAAAGAAAGAGAATTTTAACACAAATTCAATGAGGCAAAGAAAACTTTTTATCTCGACTCGTTTTTATTATACTAATTTAAAGATGACACAAAATCCGGTTTAAAATGCCATATTTCACGTACAATTTATTTGGAATGACAATATTTTCTTCCAAGACTCTGAGGGAAACATCTTATCCCGATAACGTAATCCCATAGAGTATTTTGAAGACAATTTTGTCATTCCAAAAAATCCATAAGCCTTTATCAAGGGTCACCCTTGGCTACTCTTCTAGATCGAAGTTCCTCTAGAAGGTCCTCTAACAAATCATGTTGGTTTGTTCCAGAGCGACCGCCTACACACTCGGTATCTTCCAGAGCATTGGCTTCAAGGAGTTCCACGAGTACCTGATGCTTTCAGAACAGGAGAGAGAAGAGGACAAGGGCAAGCTTCTGTTCAGCAAGGTACCGCTTTTACAGCAGTCTTTCCTTTCTTATACAGGGTGTCACAAAAATGTGTAGCGCGCTATGCAGAACCGGATTCTACTTACATAAGTAAGTCGGAAATGTCGTGTATCAATTTTTTGATTTCGGTTTAGTTAAGCCGTAATCCGCCATTTTTTAAATTTGAAAATAATTAATAATTTAAACACCTTTTAAGTATTTTGTGAAACTTGGTATAAACTTAAATTTTTTTCTTAATAACATTTTCCAAAAATATTTTGTTTCTAACTAATCGAAATTTAAAATGGCGTTCATTTAAAAATTTCAAAGTCAAACTAAATCAAATTGGAATTTAACTTTGAAATTTTTAAATGGCCAACATTTTGAAATTTAATAAATTAGTAAAAATATTTTTGGAACATGTTATTAAGAAAACAGTTAAGGTTTAAGTTAAGTTTCACAAACATATTTCAAAGGGTTTTGAATTGTAATTATTTTAAATGTAAAAATGGCAGATTACGGCTAAACTAAGCTGAAATAAAACAAATGTTACTGGACATTTTCGACTTACTTTCGTATGCAGAATCCGGTTCTACACATTTTTGTGACACCCTGTATACACAGTCGGGACAATGTTCCTACGTCCGTGGTTTAGTGGGTAAACACGGCTTGGACTGTGAGGTCTCAGGTTTGATTGCCGGAACAGGCACATGGGTTTGGACTGTTCTCCAAAAGAGTTGGGAGGTTCACAAACCCTGGAGGGGATGTTCCCTCAAAAAAGGGGTTTGCTCCAAAAACTGTATTAAAATCCGATTTCGGTAAAATTTGATAGGAACAATTTCGTTACTGTAGCCAACAAACAAATAATTAATGTCTTAATTTTCTCAAACTTAGTTTTTTTTCACCATGTTAACCTAAAATCACAAGGAAGCACTTGCAGACTCCGTTTTAAAACAAAATGTTCACTCTAACATAGTTGTACAGATAACAATACTTCTGATTGACATAGTTGTTTGCTAGATTTGATACATTTCTTGTTATATAGCCATTATTGAAAATTGCAAACATTTATACATTAATCAAATATATTTGCACTATTTTGGCAATAAAAAATGTCAATTTTTCCAAATATTTTAAGATTTTGCTTTTTGGGCGTAATATGCTACTATTTACAGTCTGTACAAAGTTGGCAGGTTTTTTACTGATAACTCTGTGCTCAACAGTCAGCCTTCTGAGAACGGACAGACTTTAGGTCATCTCACCTGCTTTCTTTAGAGTCCACTAAGTTTAAACCCAATGTTCCATCAGTATTGATTGTTTAAAGAAAGAGATAAGTGACAATGACACATCACTTTCGCCCCATGATGGAAAGTTATTTCAGATTTTGCATTTTGAACGACAGACAAGTTATATGTTAAAATGAAGTCTTATGGCATTATCTAAAAATAATGTTGCTCTTTGTTTGTATAACTGTATGTTTAATCAATAACAACATGTCTTGTTTGTGAAGGGAGTGGAGTTGATGAAACTGGCTACAAGACAATACGCCAAGAGACAACTCAAGTGGATCAAGAAGCGCTTTCTCGGCAGAGAGTCCTCTCAGGTACTCCGGTGATGTAGATGCTGTAGAACCCGTAGCATACATAATTTCTGTATATGCTTATGCATAGTTTAACCTAAACCTTTCTATAGCATATCAATTCAAAAGCTCTGACGCATATATTAAAAAATTAAATTTTTCAAACAGATTTAAAACACACAAACATGGAAAATTCCCAAGGCAATATTTGTTTAGAAGTAATAATTTTTGAATCCTTCCTTCTTATTGTATTTTTGAATCGATAATTAAAAAAAAACAACATGTATACTATGATAAAAACACAACAAATAACTTTTCAAAAAATATACTTAAAATTCAAAATCACAGTGCTTTTATTTTTAAGATAAAAATGTCTTGTGCACATAATATGGAGGTTTTACAATAAAATTTAAAGAAGAGCAAAATATATAAATAAATTAAAATTTCTATTAGAACATTTTTAGTTCAAAAAGTATATTACCCTATTGAAATATTTTCCCCAAGATAAAGGTAAAGGTAGAGTCTGTATTGTTTAACGAGGCGAAGTTAGGTCAACAATTCAGATTATTCATCCATTGAATAATAATAAAGCTCAGAGATGTTGGATGGTTTTAACATTAAGAGTGCACAGTACCTGGCGGCCATTTTGTTTTTATCCCATAAGAACAAAGTAAAAACAATCATTTTCTTGAGACATTTCGCGCACACAATTTTCATCAGGTCTTTTGAAACATTTTTTATTTGATAGATGACAATGTACTGCAGTGTCTCCTCTGCCCACTTGTTTGAAAATTTTATTAGTCTAATTTTAAAACCAAGAAATTCAAATACAACGATTCTTCAGTTTTGGTTTGACAAATGAGATAATGGAGATTGGGCTCAGTGAAGTCACTAAAATATTTAATGCATTTAAAAAAAAAATTATTTCAGAAAAACCTGATGAAAACTGTAAGCGTGAAGTGTCCCAAGAAGATGCATAAGTAGATGCATTACAGCTCCTTTGAGCCGAATGTCCATTTTGTATTTTATAAGAACGTGACATAAATAAAAAAATTGAAGAATCTTTGTATTTGAATGTCTTGTTTTCACTCGTAACCTAGTCAGTGCATTACATTGTCATCGTTTAAATCAAACTTATTTCAAAAGATGTGATGGGAATCGTAGGCATGAATTGTCTCAAGAAAATGCCTCTTCTTACAAGACAAAAAAATGGCCGACAGGTACTATGCACTCCTTGCCAAACAAAATATTTATTACGATAATTCAATAAGATTCTATGTTCTCAGGAATGTTCCTGCAGGGTTCTATGTTCTCATGGGAAAATCAAGTTTTAATTTATCTAATCAATGATTTATTGGTTGACGAAAGTACCAATTTAAGAATTTAAAAGAAGCAGTTTTAATAGCTTTATGCTTCTATTGAAACAGATTTTGGATTGCCCAGAATAAGACTTCTTAATAATCTCAAAACTCTATTTTGGTTTATTGACCAACCTGAAAATCCAGGTAATTAGGACCTGTAAGTCTAGTAAACATTCTGTGATGTTTTTACTTTTCCCGCCGTTTCTGCTTCAACACAAGTTCAACTTAGCGATGTTTGCACTTGGGTATACTCGTATGACCTCCAGACAGTTTTATCAAAAGCCTAGTTTGAATGTGGAGTTTTATTGTTTTGTATTGATTGCATTCTGTTTGCTTTGTCACATGTTGGTAAATAAGCGTTCAGGTTTGTTTGAAAATGTGTGCTTGTGTCTTTGAGAAAACTGAATATGCTGTCGAAACCAATGCAATATTTCGACTTTGATAGAAAAGATTTGTTGCATCAGAAAATGGGCCAATGTTACAGGGTTATTTTTTATTCAAGGTTTTACCGATGACAATGTTCCATTTTGAAGGTGCAATTTAAGTAAACCTCCTTCCATGGGGTGCTGTTGCTGCCATTAGCAGGTTTATGGAAACTACTGTATGCAAAACTGTGTGGATACAATAAATTCAAATAATTAATCATTAAAAAAATGCTCAAAAGTGTTCTAAGGGTCAGGGTTGGTGCTCATTTTTTAGTCCCAAATCTGGGTCATACTATGCTAAAGGCATAAATATTTCATTTTTCCAAAAAATTTGGTTAAAAAAATATAATATATCAAAAATTAATAGTTGTGAAATATTTTACAATACATTTTATGTTATCCCAAATCAATTATTTATTTCTAAGGGCTTTAACCACACAACAATTATATATCCATACAGTACTGTTTTAGCAATGTTTAGGAAAAATCCTAGTCTCTCTGATTTCCAACCTTTGAAAAGTAAGACGTCTTAGCTGAGTATAAATTTGAAACCGACTGATAACCATATCAACTAGTAGCGAATAGGAGGGTAAGAGAAACATACAAAGAAGGTATGATCACCTATGAACACTCAGTGCCACCCAGGTAGTCAAGCAAAAAATAGGAAATTTTAAAAATGACATCCCCAGGGGGCCACTTTTGTTAGTTCTTAGGAGTGAAAAGTACCTGTCGGCCATAATGTTTTTTGTAACATAAAAACCATGTAAAAACCAGTATTTTCTTGAGACATTTCGAAGCTAAAGTTTGCATCAGATCTTTTTTTTAATTATAAGTTTGATTAGTAAGGTACACTGTGTACTTCAATGACTTTGCTGACTGATTTTTATTAGATTACTTGTAAAAACAAGAATTCAAATATAAAGTGTCTTCAATTTTTGGATTTATGTCACAGTCCTCTAATTGAGAAAATAAAAACTTGGCTCGATGGAGTTACTAAAACATTAATTGTACTTTAAATAAAGTTTTTTTCATTAAATCGTATACAAACTGTAGGAATGAAGTGTCCCAAAAAATGCATGTTTTTACATTTGTTATGGGGCAAAATTCAAGGTCACCTCAACTACTGCGCTCTCAACAAACTCTATACTTGCTTGTGAAACTCTGACCGAATTGTATCTCTAGTGTTCAAAGTGATGCTGATTGCAGGTTCCCCCAGTGTTCTGTGTGGACGGGACTGACGTGAGTTTGTGGGATGACAACGTGAAGGAGAAAGCTTTCTCGATAGTGCAGTCGTTCATAGACAACACTGCTTGTCCCGTGGAACCAGAGCCTGTCACCGGAAACAGCAAACCTGACCACACAGTAAGCTGGGTTCAAGTATAGTTTCTATTCACTCGTAGGTGACATTGTTAAAGAAAGAATCATAGTTGACACCAAAAATAATGTTATGGTAGGTAGATTGCGCAAGCCACGTGGTTGAGGCAGGAAAATCAACATAGTTTGGCAGCCCAAGCAGGATAGCGCTGCATGGGAATTCTTTCAAGAGTCTCAAGTAGAGCCACTGACGCACGCGCAAGTTTTCTTCGTTCCCTAAAATCACTCGATTAGTCGCATTTCAGTCATTGACATCGAGTCTTGGAGTGAGAAAGATGCCGAGATACGCCGGCGCTATCTGTCCTTGGGCTGTAGAACTATGTTGTTTTAGCTGCCTCAACCATGTGGCATCTGTGCACAATCTAGTTACTATAACATTATCTTTGCTTAGAGGTGCTTAAGAAAGAACCATAGCTGACACTTAGCATCAGCTTGAGTCCTAGGGAATAATTTCCATTACAAGTTCCCTTGCTTTTCCCCCATTTTGGTGTGACTAAAATGATTTGGCCATTTTTCGGTACACGTTAGTAGTTCCAAGTTTCATCAAAATTGGAACATAACTACAGTTTACAGTCTTTAGTTTGCTCTTGTTTTTGCCCCAAAGAGAAAGAAAACTCTGAGGTTACATTTTGATATTGTGTTAGGGGAATTGAAATGGATACATATTTTGATCTAGTCTTCAACAAATCGTTCTCATAAAGGGAAACGCTTTTGACTTTTATACAAAGAGTAAATTGAGCGTAATGTTCTTGTATAGAATTTCTTGTAAAATTTGATGCGATAAACTTACTTTAACCTGTATCAAACACTGCAGGTAAAAGGGATTTTATGTATAAAGCCATCGGTGACTAAAAACTTTGATGAACTCAAGTTCAATCTTTCAATCGAGGGAATTTCAAATTAATTTTTTTATCAAGCATGTTCCCAAACTTGAGTATTTCATGAATTTGCTTGCATAGCAGTTTGTGAGATTTTCTTTCAGCTAATAACTTCCAAACGGAACGAGATACGGTAACAAGGTTTAAAGATTTGTGTTCAGCGCGACAAGAAAGTTAAAAAATGTAAGATTTGTATGGTTTTGGATGAAAACCTTTTTTGGTTGATATTCCCAGGCACACTGGTTTGAGAAAAAACAAATAACTTTTAAAGTAGACCTTATAGGACGGGCTTAGTATTGTTACAGATCTTCCAGTCACAATGATTAAATAATTTGTCATCAAAAAGATTTGTTCCAACTGATTAATTGAAACTTCACTTTCAGATCCACAAGTGCGAGGACTGTGATCGACTCTTCACCGGGAGTAATCAGTTCCAAGCTCACCTCAAGTCGGAGAAGCACAAGAGAAGACTGAAGAAACTCGCAAGAGAACGAGACCAAAGCATCAAGACTGACTTAGGAGACAAGGCAGAAGAGAATAAACAAATTGTCACGGATGTTACGTAATAAAATTATCATTGAATGTCACAGTGTATTTATTCAAACATCTTAGTAGAGTGATTATGGTGTTTTGTTTGATGGAGACTGGATAGAAATATTAAGAATGTCAGGGTTTTCAAGTCTGGCAACCACAGAGATATGAATGTTAAAGTTCTAATCTAAAAGTGCTCCCGTTTAAAAAGTAATATTTTAAATTATATTTTAATTTTAAACTCTTCTAGATTAAATAGCTTAGAACGATCTCAGACCACTTTTATGTTGGTGAGCTGGGTGGTCGGGGGCGTGTAGGGGGCTTTACCCTGTGATGACCAACTGGCTTTACTCTAGGGGCATCAGACCGATGCTAGTCTATGGCACAATAGTATGGTGGCCCAAGGTCTGACAAGGTTAATTGAATTCTAATAATAAATAATCTGTCGTTATTGCTGGCTCTTATGAGGCAGCCGCATAAAGCGGCCAAGTGCCCCACTCTGGGCACCGCTTATAACACGTAGTAAAAACTGGTTAATGTACTTAAATATGGAACCTTATTCATTGAAAGCATAGAGCTCATGTAAACTGTAAAGCTTTTACTTTCGTCTAACAATTCATCATTTATAAGCTAATTCAAAACTTGATTTTCTGGTAAGAAAATAGAATCTGAAATATTTTAATAAATATTTTATTTGGCGAGGAAGTTTTAACACCTAGGTTTATATAGTGTGGGTTAAGTTTTAGTGAGGTATCTGTATTGAATTTTTTATTATGGTTTATTTGGTCTGTTTTTGAAAGTTTGCAAACGGAAATTAACATTTAAAACATAGGCTATCTCAATTTCTTGAGAAGTTGAATCTGTTTATCGGTTGTAACTAAAAGTAGTGTTCAAAGTTGTCCGATTCTCATGAAATTTGGTACAAATGTTCTGTTTGTAAATATCTTGGTCGAGTTTGTTAACCAGCAAAATCGGACTGCCGGAACACCCTTTTTGGGTGGGATTTTTCCCTTAAAAAGTGATTTTAATGATCTAAAAATAGTGTTTTTTTTTATTTTGATGAAATTTGGAATAAATATGTATTATATTGTTATACATCAATAGACCAAAAATTATAAAAATCCATCAAGCCGTTTCAAAATGGCGACCAAAAAAGTAAGTGTTCGTCAGGTGAGAATTTTTTGTCAAACCTAACACATTTTTAAAAAACCAATATGATACATTATTTTGGTCCGTCTCGTCGCCCTGAACACAAATCTTCAAACCGTTTTAAAATATCTTGTTTTGTTCAGAAGTTATTCCCAAAAAACCTGAAAATCACGTTGTACCGTTAATTTTGGCTAAAAATCTGTTTTGGAAAATTAGACATGTGATACCTTTTTTGACACTGCCTTGTCGACCCAAAAACAGATCTGCAAAGGCTTTTTCTTAATCTTGTTCCGTTTGGAAAATTTAAAAAAAAACCCATCATTTTGAAAAATATTTTTTATTGTTACCAAAAAGTCTTTACATCATTAGAAGCGCCTTGTCCCGCTGAATCCAAATCTGATTTTTAAAATTTTGTATCTTGTTTCGTTCAGAAGATATACACGAAAAACGGAGCCAAAAATCGCTCTGACCTAAGGCTTAAACCTTTGGTTTTTTCGATTATCGAAAAACTTTGCGTCTCAAATCAGACATATGATACATTTTTTAACACCGCCTCGTCCCGCTGATTACGAATCTGCACTCAGTTGCACCCGATCTTTTTTCGTTCAAAAGTTATTCACAATTAACCGCCAACAAGGGGTGAAATTCTTTTTTCACAAACCAAACATATCATACATTTTTTTGAACCGTCTGGTCGCGCTGAACACGAATCTGATTTTTCTGAATTTTTATCTTGTTTTGTTCGGAAGTTATTGATGATAAACCTTCAACGCTAGTCCATGCCCGGAGTTGGACCCCTGATCGGACTCTATCTAGTCTTGATAGAGGGTGTGCCCTTCTGAGTGATGGTTTATGCTAGTTTGAAAATCAACTTGTTGTTTCGTTATAGTGCTTAGTTTTTAGTTTTATAAGATGGAGAGGGAAGAGTATCGTATTTCAAGACGTTTGGACACTGTGGAGCGAGAGGAACAGTACGAAATTGTGAATAGACCGAGAGAAGAGTTAGTGCGTGCGAATTGTTTCCTGATGAGTTAGTTCCATATTGATATCGTTGCATTTGTCTTTAAAAATAATTATTCAAACCCATTCATTGAATGTTGCAACCTTGTATTGATTTACTATTTAATTTTTACTTTGAAATATTTGCTAACGGTATGTTGTTTTTTGTAGGGCTCTTCATCTTAATTTAAATTTTTTTAAACTAAATTTTGTAGTAAACGATATTTAATAATGTATTATATGTACTCTTATTCAAGTTTGATATCAATAAACTTGGTTTTCAAAGAAAAAAGACGTTTTTTCCCACCTTGAGGAAACCTCCGTAAGAGCCCAATGGTGTTATAAATTTTGCGCAGCCACGCAGGGTTAGAAGAGCGTCTCAAATTTGACATAATTTATGATACATTTTTTAAGCTTTTGCTTGGTGCGTTGCAGGGCTAATGGATCTATATTTCTAGCGAAACACCTTTTCCAGATTAGTATGGCAGTAAGTTATCCCATGAATGATTCCTTTTATCCGACTTCCTCTTAAAAAAACTCAAAACTATTTTGAAAATTTTGCATTTAACTAAATATAATTACTAGCCTTCCGCCAGCTGCCGGCCTCAGTTCTGATCTCTTTGCTCACGGTTCTGCCTCGGTCTCTCGGTTTGGTTATTCATTTCGCTAATGACTATACTTTTTCAGTTAGGGTATTTTGAGAGATGAAACTTATACACGTACTGTTATTATTCTTATTTGTTGATGTTTACATTTACAGCACTTGGGCATTTTTAATACTTTGCCCATATGTTTTGTCTCAAGCAATTCAGTGCCAAAAAAATCGTTTGTCCACGCATAACTCCTCTTAGATGTAACTAAAATATGTCAAATGATATCTCTAATGAAAGAGCATGATTCACGGAGTGTTCTTAGACCAAAACGAACAATTTATCTAAATTAGAACCTGAGATATGACAGGACAAAGATAAGAAAACATGGGGAAAAGCCTTTTTTGAGTATAACTTGAGAAGGGCGAAAGTTAAGCGATTTTTGATGTTTGATGATAAATTTATGCATAAATACCTTATATTAAAAAAAAGAAGAAAATCGGCCTGATAGAACGGTCACACTGACTGCCGTTAGATTTTCATCAATTATTTTAATGTATAGATTTTTTAATGGTATTCACAGAGAAAACCTATTCACTTTTAATTATTAATTTAAATCAAAAGGCCAATATATTAAATTTTTATTTTTGGACAAGCACTTTCAATAGCAAGCTATCATCTTAGGCTTGTTCCACAAAGAAATACAAAAAGTATTATTATTGTTTTGACAGGTTATATAAAAAATATATAATACAAAATTTGGAAAGATTAAAATTAAATTAAATTTTGTTATATATATATTATATTATGTTGATGTTCTTGATGATGAGATCTAACAATTTTGAAATTATTATTTAGTAATTTATGTTTGTCCTATTATTGATGAAATATGACTCCAGGCATTCAAGTGTTGTGGTTTGACAATTTGATTAATTTGAGATTTATTGATGTTGAAAGAATGTCCTGTGGCTATGGAGTGTGCTGCAATTGCAGATTTTTCTATCTTCTATATTTTGCAGGGCCAAATGTTCTTTTGTATCGGGTATTTATTGATCTTTTAGTTTGTCCAAAATATTTTTTCACATTCACTGCAGCCAATTTCATAAATACCAGACATATTAATTTTTGATGTTTTTTTCTTTAGGGTTTTCTAATTTTGTTTTTAAAAGATTTATTGGTTTAAATGACACATTTTGTGAAGTTTTATTTTTGAAAATTTTCTTTATTTTATAAAATAAAAATTTAATATATTGGCCTTTTGATTTAAATTCTAATTATCAAGTGTCAATATCTCCAGAAGAAGATCTATTCACTTTTGTTATATTGTTCTCTCGATTACAAACAGATGTTATTCTCCCCTAGTAACCAACAAATACTCTGTTTACCTATCATCGGTTGTCATAGCAACAAGTAAACTACTGATTCTCTGTTGTGTTGTCTAAATACCTTGAGTAGCAAACTTTGTTTAGCTTAAAAATAAATAAATAAAAATAAAATTATTGTAGTCAGCAGAAATGGAGCTGCCGACTTATTCTCTTCTAGATATCTTGGTTGAAAACTTGAAAAAAACTGGAAGGGTAAGTCTCGATCAAGCTTAGCTTTATGTGTTAGGTTATAAATAAAGTAACTTCTCATTAAATATGTAACAATAACGATTTTAATGTCAAAATGATACAATAAAATTGTTTTTTGACAATCAAATATACTATATACCACAAGCAAGACCTTGAATCGTAATTAAATAGTATTAGTATAGCTTTAAATACAGTATTCATAAATTCCGCAACATTATAAAATGAATTTTGAGCAAGGAATCTTTTAAGGTTTGTTTTGAATTTTGTTGTAGAGTAATTTTTGACATTGTCGGGAAGTTTGTTATATATTTCTTACCGCTTCAACAGGAAGTTTATCGTACAGTTGAAGCCTATGGTAGTTTGGTGGGATAACATTGTGATTCCTTGTATTGTATTGACTAATGTTCTCGACAATAGTACACTTAGCCCTAAAAAACAACAACGTTTCCAAAATGTACAGAGAGGATAAAGGCAATATAGATAGGGATTTGAAATGTTCCCTGCAGGATTCTTTAAATTTTAACTTACCAATTATTCTAATTGCTCTCTTTTGTAGGATAAAAATCCTTCGGATTTTTGTTTCAGAGCAATTACCCTATAAGCATAATCCGTAAGATAAATGGGGATGAATTATTCCATAATATGCCATCATCAAAACATCTTGGCTGCAGTGGAGTGAAAGTTTCCTTAATAAAAATAGTCCTTTGGACACTTTGCTACAGACCAAATCAACATGGTGATCCCAAGCCAGCTTTTCATCTATAAAAAGACCCAAGAATTTAACATGGTCAGTCATTTGAAGAGACGTGCCATTTATTTATTTATTTATTTCCACGGCATCCGCCACTTTACAATATATGTTCTTACAATAGTAATTACAAAAGAATTTATGAAATTACATGCTTATACAATGTGTTTGAACAGATTGTCTTTCAAACTAAATAACTGAATAAATAACTCACTATGAAATAACATTAATAAACTATCTAATTATAACAAGAAACGATAACAAGTATAAATTACAATAGAATATAAATTATAAACAAGGCTCGATTCAACAAAGACAAGAATTATAAGTGATTAATGATAGATAAATATATAAACATACAAACAAAAACGGTACACAACAACAATAATTTAATCCACTTGTCTAAGGACAAAATAATAATAATTTAATAATTTACGGCGTTAAAGAGGGTTTCAGTCATTTGTGAGCAGGGCCGTCACTTCTCTCCTGAGTGTTGTAGTGCTGGAGCTGAAGATATCAACGCGACTGCAAATCCTGTTCCCAGTTCGCATCAGACGAGGAATAACGCTGTGTTGCTGGTACGAAGTTCTAAGATGGGATACTCCGAACACCTGGGGACGCCTCGAATGACGAGGGACATGAAAGTCCAGTTTTTCCAGCAGCTCTCGACAGTCTAAGGTGCCGTTGACAAGTTTGAGCAGAAACACAGAGTCATTCAGCGTTCTTCTGTGAGTTAGAGAGAGAAGGCCAAGTGAGTTCCTTAACTCCTCGATAGGCACATCGATGTAGGCATATCCCATCTTGAGACCGATGTAACGTATTAAGCGGTGTTGGACTCTTTCTATATCAGAGATCACTCCAAGCTGGTATGGAGACCAAATTGTAGAGTTGTACTCTAAAATAGAGCGTACAAGGGTCACATATAAGGTCTTTATAGTTGAGATGGCGAAAGGTCCCCTGGTCAATCTAAAGATAAATCCCAGCAATGTGTTGGCTCTAGCACAGATCTTATGAACGTGACGACTGGGATGGAGGTCTGATAGAAAAGTGACACCAAGATCCTGAACCTCACTCTCAGTTTTCAGGATATGCTGTCCAATCCTGTATTCGAAGGTATTTTTTTGCTGCGAGCGAGCATTGATGGCTAGATTATGAGTATTGTTGTCTTGCACATGTGCACCAATATTAAAGTTAATATAAAATGTTTTAGAAAAATTGGTATTCAAACCCAGATGACTAAAATAATCTACACAACAGTTAGTTTTGTGAATAGCAAGCTCTTTAAGCTCATTAAAGCTCTTTTCTTTAAAACTAAGAGTTGTGTCATCGGCATATTGTAAAATATTGCAATTCTTTACTATATTACCTAAGTCAATTTCTTTACATTTATTAACATATAAAATAAATAATACAGGACCTAGAATGGATCCTTGAGGAACTCCATAGTTTAGATCCACTACATTTGAAAATTTATTTTGAATTTGTACTTGATGGCTTCTGTTACACAAATAGGACCTTATCCAATTGTGAGGGTTTCCTCGAATCCCATATGTATACAAGATATCGAGTAACTTGGTGTGATTTACACAATCAAACGCCTTTGTAAGATCAAGAAAGACACTAAGCGTTTTATTTTTCTCATCTAAACTACGTACTGTAAATTCTATAAAATTGTTGATTGCCTCGGTAGTACTTTTTCCTTCAGTAAATCCATACTGGCTTTTAGATAGAATATCAAACTGTTTTACAAATGAATTTAATCGGATAAGAAATAGTTTTTCAAAGAGTTTACTAAAGGTAGGAAGCAAGGATATCGGTCTATAGTTTCCCATAGTTGACCTTGATCCTTTCTTGAAAATTGGCACAATTTTTGCCTGTTTTAGACATTGAGGAAAAATTCCTTTCTCAAAAGAAATATTTATAAGAAAAACTAGTGGTTCCAAAAGCTCCATGTAGTATTGTTTCAAAACCCATACTGACAGTCCATCAATATCGGTTGATTTTTTTGACTGTAAGTGTTTAATGACTGATAGCAGCTCTGCTTGAGTGACAGGCGTTAAAAACATAGAATACCTATTAATTTGTACATGTCTTGGAATCAACCTTGAAGTCCCCTGATTTTGAACGGCAACATTTGCAAAAAAATTGTTAAAACTATTTGCTACGTCGGAAGGATCATGTTGCAAAGTTCCATTACATTCTATTATAATAGGTTTTTTTGTACTCATAGTTTTTCCATCATTTATAATTTGCCAAGCTGTTTTAGACATATTTTTGGAGTTTTTGATTTTGTTACTAATATTGTAAGATTTGGCTGCCCTGATAGTTTTTTTGTAAATCCTGTTATAATTCTTTACACAAGTTTTAAATATTTCATTGGTGGAAGTTTTACTAAGTTCTCTGTACATTTTCAAGTTCCGTTTGGAAACCAATATTCCTGAAGTAATCCAATTATTTATTCTTCTTTTGACAGATACATTTATGGACTTCATCGGACAAGTGGACTTATGAAGTGATCTTATGACTTCATGTGAAAGTCATTCCTTTGTTTTTGTATTGTTGGCGTGGTGGCTGAGTCAGTAGTGTGCAAGACTGTGGATCCGAGGTTCACAGGTTCGAGCCCTGCCTCAGCCGGTCGTTAGTTAATTCGTCACCGCACAGACTGCATAGGCCCATGGTGGCTGCCAAATTAACTTAAAAAACTCTAGAGAATCTTAGCATAAATTTTTATTTGTGCACTTTTATTACAGAAAATATGTTAAGGCTGCACAGTACCGGCAAAGAAAGTTAGGATACAGTTTTAAATAGTGTCACTGTAGTTTTAAAACGTTTAAATGAAAGTTGGATAATATTCTTTAAGATGGATTTGGATACTGAATTCCTTTTTTATGTTTAGAAAGGTTATCTTTGAATTATATGAAAATACTGTACTGTAAGAGCTCAAAAACTCCATTTTAAGTGTCATTTGAAATATGTGGCTCCAATTGCCCTATAGATAGCCTGTTTGACATCATGTAAATCATACATACAGAAAGTTATCACATGAGAATAGCGTTTGTTATATAGCAAACTTGTTGTGCTTGTTCAAAGTTCACACAAGGTTTTGTAGTTTCAAATGCGGATGTAGACTACTGTTATTGGTCAGACTATATCGTCATTGTTTGACGCATGTACTGCGCACCCTTAAGTTAGAAGAAGTGGGCAGTCATGTTGGATTTACTTTTATAAGAACAATGTAATCACAGAATCCTTATATCTTAATAAAAAAAGAAAAAAAACCTTAATCAGGGCAAAAATGGCTGACAACATACATACTAATTTGAAAGGTAATTAGTTTGATTTTCTAGTTTGAATGACACTGTGACCACTTTTGCACAGTATAATTGAATTGAACCCGATTAAGTTAAATCTGTGAAAAAGTTGGTGAAATCTTATAAGTCCTGGCCAGGTTTCCATCTGCTTCATTCTCTTCCCCCCTGTTTATTGTAGTTTGTGTAGATAAGCTTTTTTATAACTATGCACAACAAATCAAAAGCCCCAGTCAATACATTTTAACAGAACTTGAAGATAATAATTGTTTGATAATTATTAAGGCGCCGAGTTTGCTCTTGGTTTTGAACAGAATCTAGAATGAGCCTACTCTATTGAGTAGAATGCCACATCTTGGTTTTGAGTCAGATCTTATGCGTATAACTCATCTAAAAACATTAGTTTTCAGTAAATGGTTCGAACCAATTAATTTCCTATTCTCCGCTTTGAAGGCAGCTACAAAGTGTGTACGCTGTGCAGCATGCCTGCTTCAGCGACCCAGCTACGCCATGCGGCGGCGTAATCCAGACGAATCCGTCTGCAGGACTCTCGAGCCTTTCTTGTCTCTGTTTGCTGTTCTTGGCCTATCAGTCTTAACTCTTAATCAAAATCTACTTTTATAGTCAGATAATTACAATAGTTTAAAAGGCTTAGATTTAAAAGCTGAAGTAGATTAAATAGTTACATGTTATTTTCAGAAAAGCTACCTGCACCGACTGGTGTACGTATTTGACTTCAACAAGTTGAACATTGACAATGAAGAAGTGGTGATTCACGAGGTTCTGCTGAGCATGATTACCCGGATTAACGAGGCAGCGGACGAACCCATCACAGGAGTGTTGCTGCTGTATGACAAGTACGGAGTCAATATGATCGAGGTAAGTTGAATGTCACTCCGCAGTGACTTGTGCCGGAGGTTAACAGTCTGATCTTCTGGTTAGCTGCTAAAACTTTATTATTTTGCAAGAACATTATGATTTAGTAGTTGGCTTAGCAATGACAAGGCATTTTAAAAGGTCGCCAAAATAAACCAGAAGCTATTGCGTGAAGGGAGTGTTGATATCAGTATTACGTAGAAACAAACAGAAGGTTCAAATTTAAAGAGTCAAAGCATGGTACAAAGGGAGTTGAGAGAATTTAACATTTTCTTATTGAATATTGCTGCAGCAACTAAGTCTGATTTATTTAAAAGCTCGATGGTTGATCAGCCTTAGCAGAGTGCAGACCAAGATTAAGTCGTTAAAGAAAACTTGTAATTCAGTTGTTGTAGAATTCTTTTAAATAGTGAAGGGTTTCCTCACATAAGGTGGTCTGTCGGTGATCATAAAAACATGTTGGACTTACCTCCGAATTTTCTTGTTTACGGTAGGCAGCAAAAACCGCTTACGTCAAAAAGTATTTTGGATGACCCTCAACAGAGTTTGCCCTCACGAGATTGTCGTGTGACGATGTTCAGCTGTTCAATAATTTATTTACGATATATCTAGTTGCAATAGTACAATGAAACATCAACGTTGCGTTGTTTCTGTTATAAAAAAAAAAATAAAGTAGAAATCCAAACTACCACCACAATCTAAGGCAGTGTCGTCAATGTATTTCCAATGACCTACCTACCATGTGCAAGGAATGTTGCTCTGTCTCAGGGATCCGAGGAGAGTATCTTCCGTCACTTCCAGGAGCTTGCAGACTCACACGTGATTGGACAGTGTGTGCCTAGAATCAAGATTCTACTGTCTGTTACACACATTGCCCAGGTACACAACACTATAGTAACATAGTAGGGTGAGGAGCTTTCGGAACCTTGTGGGATTCAAACCTTTTGTGTGGTATCAGTGTGCTTATAATGAGAAGGAAGATTATTGAAAAAAAACCATTTTATTAAGTAGAAATGATAACAAGTCATGTATTTCAATTGTCATTTTTAATTGATGGTAAAATTTTGGACTCCTGCACATCTAAATCAAACATAAACAGTACATTCATCCTGTCAAATTTTCCCAATCCAACCCCCTGTGTCTGTGTCAGCAAGTGGACACGGTCTTCCCATCATGTGCCATGAACTTGTCTATAATATAGAATATTTCCAGACCACGATCATAACTTCTTTGAGATGAGCTTCAAGTGCCTTTTTTGCAAGGGCACTAATAGATAAAGTTTAAAGGTTTGATAGCTTCTTCATTTGGCGATTTCCTGCGGTGAAGCTGGATAGGTATGTCTATTGTCTACGTATACTACCCAGTTGGCATAGTGGTTATAGGCTGACATAGCCAAGGGACCTAACAGGGGTTTATCGGCTAACCTGGCCAAGGGACCTAACAGGGGTTATCGGCAGACCAGGCAAGGGGACCTAACAAGGGTTATCGGCAGACCAGGCCAAGGGACCTAATAGGGGTTTATTGGCAGACCAGGCCAAGGGACCTAATAGAAATTATCGGCAGACCAGGCGAGGACCTAACAGTGGTTATAGGCTGACACTGTAAAGGACCTAACAGGGGTTATCAGCTAACCTGGCCAAAAGGACCTGGGGTTTATCGGCAGACCGGCCAAAAGAGCTAACAGGTTACTCGCGGCAGACTGTGAGGAAGCCTAACAGGGGTGCTCGGCAGACCCGCCAAGGGACCTGCTGGGGTTATTAGACCCGGCCAAGGGACCTAACAGGGGTTATCGGCAGACCGGCCAAGGGACCTAACAAGGGTTATCGGCAGACCCGGCCAAGGGACCTAACAGGGGTTATCGGCAGACCCAGCAGGGGCCTAACAGGGGGTTATCTAGAACCTGGCGAAGGACCCTGCAGGGGTTATCGGCAGAACCCGGCCAAGGGACCTAACAGGGGTTATCGGCAGACCGGCCAAGGGACCTAACAGGGGTTATGTGAACCCGGCCAAGGGACCTGGGGGGTTATCGGCAGACCGGCCAAGGGACCTAACAAGGGTTATCGGCAGACCCGGCCAAGGGACCTAACAGGGGGTTATCGGCAGACCTGGCCAAGGGACCTAACAGGGGGTTATCGGCAGACCCGGCCAAAGGATCTAACAGGTGGTTATTGGCAGACCTGACCAATGGACCTAACAGGGGGTTATCGGCTGACCTGGCCAAGGGACCTAACAGGGGGTTATCGGCAGACCCGGCCAAGGGACCTAACAGGGAGTTATCGGCAGACCGCCAAGGGACCTAACAGGGGTTATCGGCAGGCCCGGCCAAGGAACCTAACAGGGGGTTATCGGTAGACCCGGCCAAGGGGCCTAACAGGGGGTTATCGGCAGACCTGGCCGAAGGACCTAACAGGGGGTTATCGGCAGACCTGGCCAAGGGACCTAACAGGGGGTTATTGGCTGACCTGGCCAAGGGACCTAACAGAGGGTTATCGGCTGATCTGGCCAAGGGACGTAACAGGGGGTTATCGGCAGACCGCCCCAAGGACCTAACAGAGGGTTATCGGCTGATCTGGCCAAGGGACGTAACAGGGGGTTATCGGCAGACCCGGCCAAGGGACCTAACAGATGGTTATCGGCAGACCCGGCCATAGGACCTAACAGAGGGTTATCGGCAGACCCGGCCAAGGGACCTAATAGGATGTTATTGGGGTGAATTAGACTGCAGATGGTTAAGGACTGCCACAAGGTTGTAAGTGTTTGTAAATTTCGTCCTGAGTTGCCATAGAAATTATGCATTGCATTGTTAATGTTAACATTTTTAGTTTGTTAATCAATGAAGTTACCATAGTAATTATGTGTAATATTGTTACGAGGGTCATCCAGAAAGTAAAGAACGTTTTGGCATGGTCAAATAAAAAATAAAGATATCAACACAAAACTTTATTTACAAATGCATAGAAACTTCCTCTACATTTCTACGCAAACGCCATGGATTTCAAGACACTGGTTTTAACGTGGGACCAGTTTTTCCATACCCATGTTCTACTCATTTGCATGTTGTTTTAAGATTTTTTAGCCAGGCCATGAGCCAGGATTTTTTAGCTTCTTTGAGTTCCTTATCGTTAGCAAACTGTTTTTTACCCAAAACATGGGAATAAGTGATAATCACTCGGCACCAAGACAGGTCTGTAGCCTTTTCTTGGCATAAATTAGACATGGATTAAGCCCTTTCGATCCCAAAAAACAGTTGCCGTGACTTTTCGAGTGTTTGAATTTCACACTTTACATTTGGCGGGATTTTCAACTGTCGATACCATTATTAATCACTGTAAACACGAGACGTGCAACCACACAGCAACGAACCTATACTCAAACTGAAGAGGAAGAATATAGCTAGCAGCTGCACGCGCGCTCGTAGTGGTGAGGGGTGTGCGTGGCGCGTGATGCGTAATCGTTCTTTACTTTCTGGATGACCCTCGTACTTTTGATTTAAATTAGTTCAAAACGTACATACTTTTAGTATTGACTGATTAAAATCTTAAATAGCAAAATTGTAGTTTCACTAAAAATTGAAGGTAAACTTTTAGACATGGAAGTGCAACTTCAAAAAGTAAGAGCATTTTTCAAAGTGTTGAAATTAAACTGGAACGGCTTAATAACTTTTGAAGGGCACAAGATAAATGCATTAAATTTTACAGAGGTAACTACCCCTCCTTCGCACCCTTATCTAGGGTCTATAAACTACTTTTCTATGTAGTTGTTGACTCAATGGCGCCAGTGAGGTGCACCAAATTCAATAAAACATGGTGTCTAGTAGTCTTGAAAAATCTGGAAGTCTAGTCTTGAATTTAATGAGGTCTTGAAAAGTCCAGAATTCGGTCAAAAAAGCCTGGAAAGTCCGGAATTTATTGATGTGATAAAATCCAAGGATATTCAAAAAGTCTTAAGACTATCGTTCATTCCCAAAACTAGTGTCAACTACAGCCTAGTTGTTGAAGTTCCACTAAGTCTAATTGCACACACCGTGTAGCCTGCTTCATAGCATTCTATTTACCAAACAACGAGTAGGTATCGATCTTTAGCATGCCGAATAGCGCCATCACTTGACAAGCTAGCCTACATGCAAATAATTCTTGTGTGAAGCAGGTTTTCAATAACAGAACTGAAGAGTCGAACAATAGCATGTGGCCAGCTTCCCAGCTCATCTAGTCCCTAAGTGCTAGCTAGGATGAGCTGGCTAAGATTCTGATCTGATACCCACATAAAGGAAACACATCTTTATCTTTGATAAATACTTATAGAGTTATTATTTTGTAATTATCTTTGTAAATATTGTATATTTTTTCTGTTATTATGAAAAACAACGATTAATTGTAAAAGTATAGTGATTTGTCGAATTTTAATGTTAAAAAATTAACGATTCAGACTGGAAAAAGTCTTGAATTTGCTGGAAGAAATTCGCTAGACACCCTGTTTGTTAACGAACTGAGCTCCAACCTGTTAAGGCAAACGCTTATGAGTTACCGTTCTGTGTCTTCCAGTTCAGTGATTTCCCCTTCCTCTAGATTTATAAAAGCGTACATCTTTAACTCTTTCGATGTCACATTTGAAAAAAGACATGTTTCTGAGATATAGAGACAGGGTAGTGACAATTTAAAATTTTTGAATGCTGGTCTTCACGACTTTTACCTTTGTAGTTAGGCAATTTTTTAGACTGTACATTTTTGGAAAAAAAATATTTTTATTAAATCTGTTAAGTAAAGTGGTTAAAACTGGTTTGGTTCAGAGAGACAGATCATCTTAGAGGACAGTTCATTCTTCAGTACCAAAAATCTGAGCAACCCTAAATTTCTTGCCCCAGTTGCTTTTGTTATTAAATAAATGAACTCATGGAAAATTCAAAACAGATTATCAAACACTTTTTATGAAAAAAAAAACTTTGCATAAAATCTAGAATATAACATTCCTTACATATCATGCAGCCTTTTCCTCATTACAATTATAAAGTGATCTCTCATTTTATTTGCAGAGGATAATGAATCGTTGGATAATTTTCTCAGCACAACCACAAACTCTTCTAGAAAAGTTGGACGTCTCGACTATTGAAGAAACCAGTCGCCGAATCAGAACCATTGTCGTCAAACTGTACAACTTATGGAACTATCTCCATAACTTTGGTGTGGTAAGTTGTTTTAAAGAACCACCTCAGAACAATGCTGAGGTCCGCTCAAGGAACACACGACACCACACACGTAACAACTGGCTAAACAACAGGCCTTCTTTCAACTGATACGGCCTAACTGTTAAACCATGTTCAAATATATCAAGTTCAATAATTTAAAAATTATTTTAAAAGGTGAGAAACAGGCAGCTGTAAATCGACTGGTCATCCTGAAGCCTTAGATGATAATCTTTGACAATTGAAATTTACATAATATCGATGCAGAACAAGTGTCCCGATGGCAGTTGCAACAGTGTAGGGTTCTCTCTGTGCAGGGAGCTGCTCGAGTGATCACCGTGGAACACCTGAGTGACCGCATGACGACAAACCTGCCGGAGTTCGCGAGACTGGAGTTTGTGCTGAGTTGTTCGGCTCTCAAGAACCTTCGAGACTTTGTCAAGAGTCACCGAACTGTTCAGCAACCTCGGCTGTACCAAGGTATGGGTTGGAAAGTAGGAAGTGATTGCACCAAGAGTTAAAGTCGTTGGCTGCTTGTGGGTATGATGCAGGAGGCCAGATGTTGGTTGTGGCTACGAAAGTCCTTTCCGAGAAAATTAAAAAAATAAGAGTAGATCAAAATGCATTTTTTAGTACTAGTAATTTTGTTTGTAACATTGTGATAACTGGTAATCTATTTAAATAATTTTGTTAGGATTTTTCTTTTATTCAACCATTTTGGTTATCTTTTGTCTTTTAGGAATGCCCAGATTTGTACGAACAAGTTTGAACACAACTATTACTTTCGTCCTCGGTGTTTGAGAGATTATACAAAAATGTTGTCCTGCTCACAGCCTCAGATTTTTAAATTCTATCATCTTGAAAGTTACGATCATTTACCTTCAGTTTTTTTGAAGTATGGGCAGGATAAAAAAATGTAATGTGCAGAAAAATGTGAAGCTTCTTAAAACATACATATAAACATTGTACAAGTCAATGCCATTTCATCTATGATAGCATCAGACATCAGTGTTCATAAGTGGTGTAGCTAAACTTTCCTCCACATCTTGATTTGATACCTACCTCTTCCTCTATTCCATCTGCCTTGGTACAAAAGTATAAAAGGAAAAACTAAACATCTGTTGTTTTTTTTCAGAACTGGTTTGGCCGCCACAGAAAGAGTTTATTCCTTTCGATATAGTCGGAGCAAAGAAAGACAATGATTGAATACACTTGTCAATTACGTGAAGCGTTAAGTGCTGTATAATTTTTGAAGAGTAAAAGTTTACTATACGAAATGTGTTTTTTGCAAACCCTAAAATGTTAGTTAAAACTAAAACACACCTAGGATGTAAACACTTGGGAAAATTATTTAATTTGAAACAAAACTTTTCAACTTGTCTATGCTAGCCATTTTCAGTTATATAATTAGACAAAAAACTAGTGGTCACGTATCAGGATGAAACAAAGCCTTTAAATCGATAGTTTTACTTCTGCCTTATTGAGTTAGTCTCTTGACTCTTACAATGCATGAATTAGACAGAACAGTAAAAATAAAATCTATAGCGTTAGGTAATGTACAGGCCTTTAGGTATGCCCAGGGCTAGATCTGCCTGTTTTTAAAAGTTTGAACACTCGGTGTTTGGGAGATTTCATAAAATTTAAATGATTTTAACAGGACATCTATGGCCAACTGGAACCGACGCAGAAACAAATGACTGCTGCCCGTTCTACGCTAGCAATGGCGGCTTGTCCATAGGAGCACATGAACCCCTATGAAATATATTAGTAACGCCAGTGTAGCCACAGCATAAAATGGTACAATTAATTGGTTAGTTAAAAGTTAGGATGATAGGATTCCTAATTAGGATGTTAGGTCACTTGAATAATCTAGACATTTGGCAGCTCTCATTTTTCTTCTTTCATTATCACTATCGATGTCGAAAACTCTTGAGCTAGTTTCTCCTTTTCTATTGCTGCCGACCAGTCATCTGAAAAATAAAATACACTCGTTCTAGCACCCAAGGTTACAAAATATGCCTTATATAGAGGTTGTTGTTCTTATTTAATTAGGGTTGTGTGTTTAAAAGGAATGTCCAACCCTGCAGTAGCAAATCCAGGATGGACCAAAGGGGCCGGAGGGGGGGTTGCTTAAGTGCCTGGGGGTATGGAACAATCCCCAGCAGTAAGAGGGTGCTCAGAGGTTCTCCTTTGGGAAAAATTTGAAAACTTATGATGCATTTTGGGATTATTTTGGTCTCTAAATTAGTGAATGATTTGATGGACTGAACAAATTGTTGACTTAAAATTTGTTGGACATGAGCCTCCAATCTTACTTAAACTAAATATACATAATAGTTTTGGTAATTTTTACTGGCTATGCCATATGACTGGTTGTGTAAAGCAAATTGGTAAAAAGTAAGATCTCACTAATCCGTCCCTATATAGGGATGGATCGCGCCCGATTACTGAAAACACCGGGTTAGTGGATGTACAAGGCAAACTAGAGAAGACCACATAAAAATGTTGTATTTAAAACACTTAACCTTTTCTGATCACGGAGTTGGAGTTAAAGTGCATTGATGCCTTGCTTTAAAGCTCGTTGGAAGATAGGGGTTTCATAACGGTTTTTTAAATCTTCCTCACACAATACAGGACTATAGTGATCTAGCATCTTTGTAGAAAATATATTTAAAACATCACTAATGGAAAGTTGATATTGATCATTTAAACACCTCATATTTTTCCATTGATAACAATCAAAAGATTTTCTAAGATAGATAGGTACCTTCTACAGACAACTTTAGATAAATACTAGATGAGATGCTATCATACATATGTAGGAAAAAATCAAAATAAAAAAATGTTTTTTTTGTGTTTAATAACAAATTGTAGAATAGGTAAATCTAAATAACACATGGTAAATCTGTTTAATACGTACCTAGGTAATAATTAACTACATATCTAACTTCAGTCTTACTTAAAATTTACAAATAGAATCCCAACTTGCATTTTCAAGCTGTTTACTTAAGACTCATATCACTTGAATTAACCTATCCTTAACAACTAATTATAAATACAAAATATTAGCAACCACCTTCAATGGGATTTTAGGACATGTCACTAGTATCTCTCTCACTTTGTCTCTTCGCTTTTAAAGCCCGTTTCCAATTCTCGTGAATCACTTCAGCATTTGTCATCATAAGTGTGTGACTGTTTGGGTGCTGGCCACCGAGTCTTTTCGCCAATTGGTCTTGGTAAAACACAGTTGTCTCGATCAGCTCTTGAGTCAAAAAATCTTCCTTGTCACAATCCGAGGTGACTTCCCGAGCTCTTCTCGAGTCAAATTCTCCTTTACCCGAAGAAATGTTGGAACCTAAAGACAGAGGTGTTGGAATTGACGAGTCACTGGACACTTGATCAAGAGATCTTGATTCAAGCACTAGACAGAAGGGTACGAATCCAAATTGAACTCACTTATACCTGCAAAATTTTCAAATGATTCTGGTGACCTTTCACTTTTGTCTCTTGGATGTATTTTGGACTTTGAGGATGTATTGAACCCCAGTGCAACTCTAGATTTAGTAACGTTTGGTACAGTGTTGATCTGTCCTGAGTGTTGTCACTTTTCGAAGGTGAAACTGTTTGAGGTATTTTGAAACTTCTTCAGCGAACTAAAATACTGGGTAGGCACTGTTAACGCCGCTATAAACTCTTTCTGGTAGTATCTCCTCAACGTTTGTGTCTATTTTCTCATTTTAGGTTCACCAGTTTCAACTGGCTCAGTAGATGGTCTTTTCTCACATTTTTCGATTGATTAGTTGTTTCTTTTGAAGTAGATGGCTGAACTGGTAATTTAGTCAAATCTTCTTGAGATAAAGATATGAAATCACTTTCCTCGCTTTTTGTGAAGTTGGGTCTTCATTTTCTTCTAACTTATGGGTTTTCTTAGACATTAGTTTTCTGTCACGACTATTTTCTTTTGGTGAATTCTTTGAATCTACTACATTGGAAGGCTGGATCAGTATTTGAACCAAATCCTCTTGGGATAAAGATAAATATTCATTTACTCCTTCGCTTTCTTGCCTAGGATCGGCAAATAACGCTTCTAAATTTTTTACCACCTTATTGTATTCTGTATTGCTGACACCTCTTGGGTTCTCACTAACTTGTTCAATGATCTTTCCTTCAGTGTTTACGTTTCTTGTAACCGTATTAAGTTGACTCGTCTGATGATTGTTGACAAGACTAGTGCTTGAACTGAGCGACAAATCACCTGACAATCGGCAAGACTGTATTTCTCGTACATCATTCGACAAATCTTCCGTAGTCTGGCTATATCCAACTCCAATCTTGTCATTCGATACTTCCTCAGGTCTTTGCTTGGATTGTACTTCTGGTTCAGCCACATCCATACTTTCCGGAAGCGCCTTTCCTTGCACTTTGCAGATTCTACAAAACTTTAAAATACTTTCAGGTATTTTATGAAAATTCCAGACACAACTTAATTCCAGAACATCCCTATCTCTGTGAAAACCGTTGTGTTGAGCGGATGTAGCATGTTTCTCTCGGGTTGAGCAAATGATGGGGTGGATTTTGACAGGTCTTACTTTGGAAACAAAGTTGACCAGTTCTTGATGACTACTGTGATCACTGTAAGGGATTCTGTGAATGCCTAGAAGCTCATCCTCCAAGATCTTGGACTCGGGTTGATGCGATGAGATCATACTGTGTAAAGCTGACAGTAGGACTGTCAACACTGGGCCCTTTTCTTCTTTTCTGTAAGGAAAGCAACAAAATAAGTATCAGTAAAAACGGTCAAATTCAAAACTATTTCAAAAACCAGTCAGTAGATCTATTTTTTCCATTGTTTTTCTATCAATAGCGAGTTATAACTAAAGAAATTTGAAGACAAAAATGTTTGGACGAACCGGTCTCCCTTGCGGGCGGTTATGTTAAACCACTACACCATCCGGCTGAACTATTTTTGCTTTCAAATTTAGAGATGTACTTAAATCTGAATGTTTATCCAAAACATGTGACTGTCAAATAGTGACTTTAAATCAACAAGCGGGATTATTACAAACAGAATTTAAATACTATGTCAAATGACTTATTATAGATCTTAATTTGTATAAAGCTAAAAGCTAATTTATAACTAAAGAAATTTGAAGACAAAAATAAGTGAGTTATTATTAGAGATGGGTCGGTTCCAAAATTTTACGGTTCCGGTTCTGAGAAAAATCGGTTCGGTTTTGGTTCTGTCGGTTCTGGTTCCGTTCGCGGCGATCTCTTGACTCCATGCGCCAGCGGTGAAATAACGACCGATTCGTTATGGCGTCTCTTGACTCCATGCGGCGCGGTGATTACGACCCGATATCGTTGGCGGTGATCTCTTGACTCCCTTCGCGCGCGGTAATTCATGGCGTCAGTATCGATTGGCGATCTCTTGACTCCCGCTAGCGCAGCGGTGAATTCACGACCCGATACCGTTAGCGGCGATCTCGACTCCCGCTGCGCCAGCGGTGAATTCGCGACCCCGATATCGATTTGCGAGATCTACTTGACTCCAGCTAACGCCAGCGTTGTTGAAATCCGCGGCGTCGTACCGTTAGCGGCTATCTCCCATAGCGCCGTGGTGAAATCCGCGACCGATACCGTTCATGGCAAATACTCGACCAAATTCGACTTTACCGATCAGGTCGAGCGAGTTCAGTAGCGGTAAATACTCAAACTCGGACTCAATACATCAGTTTTCGCACACCCCTAACCCCAATGTGTTATTTCCTATCGGGGCGGTTCGAACCGACTTATAATTTTCGGTTCTCGGTTCCCGTTCTGTCCGAGAACCGGGAACCGAGAACGGAACGAGAACCGACTCATCCCTAGTTATTATATTTTATCTGCTTCCTTGTCAAAACCATTAAACCTGAATATGACATTCGACTTACTCAAATCTTATATGAATAATCTAAAATGTTAAAACCTTGACTCAAAGCTAAATAAACTTAAAGCTGAATTTTTCAATTTTATGTTTGTAAAATTATAAAAAACATTTATAACAGCCAAGTACACTAGTGCTACTCAAAAATATATTTTAAACTTTAAAGCGTCGGTAAAAACACAGAAAGACAAAGGAAACATTCAAATATATATAGAGAATAATAATCAATGTTATATCATTCAAATATTTTACCAAGTTTTTCGTCTGCAAAAGGATGCAGTAGGTATTTTAGAAAAATTGACTTTCAGAGACCACTGCCTTTTTTAAAAGTTTGAACACTCGGTGTTTGGGAGATTTCATAAAATTTAAATGATTTTAACAGGACATCTATGGCCAACTGGAACCGACGCAGAAACAAATGACTGCTGCCCGTTCTACGCTAGCAATGGCGGCTTGTCCATAGGAGCACATGAACCCCTATGAAATATATTAGTAACGCCAGTGTAGCCACAGCATAAAATGGTACAATTAATTGGTTAGTTAAAAAGTTAGGATGATAGGATTCCTAATTAGGATGTTAGGTCACTTGAATAATCTAGACATTTGGCAGCTCTCATTTTTCTTCTTTCATTATCACTATCGATGTCCGAAAACTCTTGAGCTAGTTTCTCCTTTTCTATTGCTGCCGACCAGTCATCTGAAAAATAAAATACACTCGTTCTAGCACCCAAGGTTACAAAATATGCCTTATATAGAGGTTGTTGTTCTTATTTAATTAGGGTTGTGTGTTTAAAAGGAATGTCCAACCCTGCAGTAGCAAATCCAGGATGGACCAAAGGGGCCGGAGGGGGGGTTGCTTAAGTGCCTGGGGGTATGGAACAATCCCCAGCAGTAAGAGGGTGCTCAGAGGTTCTCCTTTGGGAAAAATTTGAAAACTTATGATGCATTTTGGGATTATTTTGGTCTCTAAATTAGTGAATGATTTGATGGACTGAACAAATTGTTGACTTAAAATTTGTTGGACATGAGCCTCCAATCTTACTTAAACTAAATATACATAATAGTTTTGGTAATTTTTACTGGCTATGCCATATGACTGGTTGTGTAAAGCAAATTGGTAAAAAGTAAGATCTCACTAATCCGTCCCTATATAGGGATGGATCGCGCCGGATTACTGAAAACACCGGATTAGTGGATGTACAAGGCAAACTAGAGAAGACCACATAAAAATGTTGTATTTAAAACACTTAACCTTTTCTGATCACGGAGTTGGAGTTAAAGTGCATTGATGCCTTGCTTTAAAGCTCTTCTGGAAGATAGGGGTTTCATAACGGTTTTTAAATCTTCCTCACACAATACAGGACTATAGTGATCTAGCATCTTTGTAGAAAATATATTTAAAACATCACTAATGGAAAGTTGATATTGATCATTTAAACACCTCATATTTTTCCATTGATAACAATCAAAAGATTTTCTAAGATAGATAGGTACCTTCTACAGACAACTTTAGATAAATACTAGATGAGATGCTATCATACATATGTAGGAAAAAATCAAAATAAAAAAATGTTTTTTTGTGTTTAATAACAAATTGTAGAATAGGTAAATCTAAATAACACATGGTAAATCTGTTTAATACGTACCTAGGTAATAATTAACTACATATCTAACTTCAGTCTTACTTAAAATTTACAAATAGAATCCCAACTTGCATTTTCAAGCTGTTTACTTAAGACTCATATCACTTGAATTAACCTATCCTTAACAACTAATTATAAATACAAAATATTAGCAACCACCTTCAATGGGATTTTAGGACATGTCACTAGTATCTCTCTCACTTTGTCTCTTCGCTTTTAAAGCCCGTTTCCATTCTCGTGAATCACTTCAGCATTTGTCAAAAGTGTGTGACTGTTTGGGTGCTGGCCACCGAGTCTTTTCGCCAATTGGTCTTGGTAAAACACAGTTGTCTCGATCAGCTCTTGAGTCAAAAAATCTTCCTTGTCACAATCCGAAGTGACTTCCCGAGCTCTTCTCGAGTCAAATTCTCCTTTACCCGAAGAAATGTTGGAACCTAAAGACAGAGGTGTTGGAATTGACGAGTCACTGGACACTTGATCAAGAGATCTTGATTCAAGCACTAGACAGAGAGGGTACGAATCCAAATTGAACTCACTTATACCTGCAAAATTTTCAAATGATTCTGGTGACCTTTCACTTTTGTCTCTTGGATGTATTTTGGACTTTGAGGATGTATTGAACCCCAGTGCAACTCTAGATTTAGTAACGTTTGGTACCGAGTGTTGATCTGTCCTGAGTGTTGTCACTTTTCGAAGGTGAAACTGTTTGAGGTATTTTGAAACTTCTTCAAACGAACTAAATACTGGGTAGGCACTGTTAACGTCGCTATAAACTCTTTCTGGTAGTATCTCCTCAACGTTTGTGTCTATTTTTCTCATTTTAGGTTCACCAGTTTCAACTGGCTCAGTAGATGGTCTTTTCTCACATTTTTTCGATTGATTAGTTGTTTCTTTTGAAGTAGATGGCTGAACTGGTAATTTAGTCAAATCTTCTTGAGATAAAGATATGAAATCACTTTCCTCGCTTTTTTGTGAAGTTGGGTCTTCATTTTCTTCTAACTTATGGGTTTTCTTAGACATTAGTTTTCTGTCACGACTATTTTCTTTTGGTGAATTCTTTGAATCTACTACATTGGAAGGCTGGGTCAGTATTTGAACCAAATCCTCTTGGGATAAAGATAAATATTCATTTACTCCTTTCGCTCTTGCCTAGGATCGCAAATAACGCTTCTAAATTTTTACCACCTTATTGTATTCTGTATTGCTGACACCTCTTGGGTTCTCACTAACTTGTTCAATGATCTTTCCTTCAGTGTTTACGCTGCTTGTAACCGTATTAAGTTGACCGCCTGATGATTGTTGACAAGACTAGTGCTTGAACTGAGCGACAAATCACCTGACAATCGGCAAGACTGTATTTCTCACATCATTCGACAAATCTTCCGTAGTCTGGCTATATCCAACTCCAATCTTGTCATTCGATACTTCCTCAGGTCTTTGCTTGGATTGTACTTCTGGTTCAGCCACATCCATACTCTTCCGGAAGCCTTGCACTTTGCAGATTCTACAAAACTTTAAAATACTTTCAGGTATTTTATGAAAATTCCAGACACAACTTAATTCCAGAACATCCCTATCTCTGTGAAAACCGTTGTGTTGAGCGGATGTAGCATGTTTCTCTCGGGTTGAGCAAATGATGGGGTGGATTTTGACAGGTCTTACTTTGGAAACAAAGTTGACCAGTTCTTGATGACTACTGTGATCACTGTAAGGGATTCTGTGAATGCCTAGAAGCTCATCCTCCAAGATCTTGGACTCGGGTTGATGCGATGAGATCATACTGTGTAAAGCTGACAGTAGGACTGTCAACACTGGGCCCTTTTCTTCTTTTCTGTAAGGAAAGCAACAAAATAAGTATCAGTAAAAACGGTCAAATTCAAAACTATTTCAAAAACCAGTCAGTGACGGAGATCTATTTTTTCCATTGTTTTTCTATCAATAAGCGAGTTATAACTAAAGAAATTTGAAGACAAAAATGTTTGGACCGAACCCGGGTCTCCCGCTTGCCGGGCGGTTATGTTAAACCACTACACCATCCGGCTGAACTATTTTTGCTTTCAAATTTAGAGATGTACTTAAATCTGAATGTTTATCCAAAACATGTGACTGTCAAATAGTGACTTTAAATCAACAAGCGGGATTATTACAAACAGAATTTAAATACTATGTCAAATGACTTATTATAGATCTTAATTTGTATAAACGCTAAAAAGCTAATTTATAACTAAAGAAATTTGAAGACAAAAAATAAGTGAGTTATTATTAGAGATGGGTCGGTTCCAAAATTTTACCGGTTCCCGGTTCTGAGAAAAATCGGTTCCCGTTTTCGTTCTGTCGGTTCTGGTTCCGTTCGCGCGATCTCTTGACTCCCGCTGGGTGAAATAACGACGATTCGCTCGCGATTCTTGACTCCCGCTTAACGGCCGCGGTGAATTCACGACTCGATACGCTCAGCGGTGATCTCTTGACTCCGCTAACGCCCACGGTGAATTCATGGCCAGTATCGTTCACGGGCTATCTACTCCCCGCTAACCAAGGGTGAATTACGACTTCGATATCGCTTTATGGCGATCTCTGACTTCGCTTAACGCCATGGTGAAATCACGACTTCGATACCGCTCAAGGGCGATCTCCACTACGCCATGCGGTGAATTCACGATTGATATCGTTCAAGGCGATCTCTTGACTCCCGCTTAACGCCCGCTGTGAAATCACGACGTATACCGCTGGCTATCTTTGACTCTCGCTAACGCCCGTGGTGAAATCACGACTCGATACCGCTCATGGCAAATACCGACCAAATTTCGAGCTTTACCGATCAGGTCGAGCGAGTTCGAAAGCGGAATACTCAAACTCGACTCACATCGAAGTACCGACACCCCTAACCCCAATGTGTTATTTCGCTATCGGGGCGGTTCGAACCGACTTTGATAATTTTCGGTTCTCGGTTCCCGTTCTGTCCGAGAACCGGTGGAACCGAGAACCGGAACCGAGAACCGACTCATCCCTAGTTATTATATTTACTATCTGCTTCCTTGTCAAAACCATTAAACCTGAATATGACATTCGACTTACTCAAATCTTATATGAATAATCTAAAATGTTAAAACCTTGACTCAAAGCTAAATAAACTTAAAGCTGAATTTTTTCAATTTTATGTTTGTAAAATTATAAAAAAACATTTATAACAGCCAAGTACACTAGTGCTACTCAAAAATATATTTTAAACTTAAAAGCGATCGGTAAAAAACACAGAAAGACAAAGGAAACATTCAAATATATATAGAGAGAATAATAATCAATGTTATATCATTCAAATATTTTACCAAGTTTTTCGTCTGCAAAAGGATGCAGTAGGTATTTTAGAAAAATTGACTTTCAGAGACCACTGCCTTTTTTAAAAATTGGGCCTTTTGAACCTTTCAAGTCTTTACATGTCTATGACGTCCTCACTGCACTTTAAAAGCTTCCCTTTGCAGGGCACCTTTATACACTAGAATCAACAACATAAGACCAAGTTGTTGCTGGCATAAATTACTTCCATGATGCTCTCTCTTTATGTTTTGAGAACCAGTTCATGATTATGAACTTCAGATGTCAAAGATTATGTTATAGTAGGTAGATAGATTGGGCATAGATGCCACATGGCTGAGGCAGGAAAATCAACATAGTTGCGGCAGTCCAAGCACAGATAACACTACCATCTCTCGCTGCCTTCCTCCCTCCTTGGCTCGACAATAAGAATATTAATCTTGTATAGCAACTTATAAATTTTACTACAAAGTATGTTCTTATTTTCAAAAATTATCAGTTGTATTTAAATTTAGCTCAAGTTTGTCCGATGTCCGAAAATTATTTAAATGTGACCAAATCGTGTGCTTTTTGAGAACGAACAAACTTGCGTGTGTGTCAGTGGCTGTACATGAGACTATAAAAATAATTCCCTCGCAGTGCTATCCGAGCTTGGTCTACCGAACTATGTTCATTTTCTTGCCTCAACCATAGCATCTATGCGTAATTTTCCTACCATGACATAATCTTTGGTAAAATAGACCAGAAGCCGTTTTGTTCCCGCGTATTATTTCTCCCAACCATGTTACGCTTCCTTTAACTCGTGCAAAACAATTTTTGTGGCTTCTATACAACAAATAAGTAAAATTCTCTCATTTGGTAGTCACAAATCAGAACTTTTCTCAAATAGGACAAACTACTTTGGCTGGTTCCTTTACCTTGACAGATATTGGGCTTGTTCAGTTAAGTTAAGAAACTTGCCAGAGTGACATATTTGCTTCGCAAACTTACCAACCTAGTCTCTGATTCTTTTCTGGTTAATGTGTACTATGCAGTCTTCCACAGTCATCTTAGTTTATATTTTTATACAGTTTTATATTTTTATGACACAACCTATCCCGAAAGGGTCTCGGCGAAGAAGAAAGGTATAAGGTATAATGTAACAAAACTACTTACAACTTAAAGAGAAAGTCCCCAGTGATGAGGTCAATTTCTTTCGCAAAAATTCTTGAATCCTTAATCTTTGTTGTGAAGACGTTTGGAAAACGAAGATGTTGCAAAATAGCCATCCTTCTAACGCTAACTAAAACTTTTTCCTAAAAAAAACCAAAAATTATTTTATTCCAACTTATTATTATATGGTAGAATATCTTTCCTAATTAAAATATACTTGTAAATCTTTTGACAATATTTAAGCAATAAAAGATAACAATAAAACTAAACTAGTTTATTAAAAACCATTATTAGGAAAATTTGTTTTTGATTTACTACCTGCAATTCTTTAGCAATCGCAATGAGAACCTCTTCCTTGCCAATGTTTTTCACCCCAATGACTATGTAGTGGTCTGGGTGCATTCTAAAACAAAATACCATAATCAAAGTACAATTTCTTTAGTTAAATAAACAGAAAATTTTTAATCTAAACTCCTAACCTTCCACGGTTGTTGTCAGAACTATTATCTAGTTCTTCCGGTTCATACCGCGTCCAAACTTCATAATTAACTTGAAATATTTCGGTCATGCTGTGAAGTAATCTGTTTAGTATTTAACTGTAATGACGTCTGTTATACAATGTTATATTGTCAACAACAATAAAGTGGTGCTTGAAAGTACCTTCAGCTGATTATTGAAATTGAGCACTTTTGCTGTCTACTATCCTATTGGTAGCAGGAGACTTGCTTACAGTGCTGAAGAAGTCTTTTCGATAGTGTCACAGCCAATGAGAACATCGGCAGTTGGCAGTCCTGCTCCAATAGGACAGCAGACAGCAAGTAGCTCAGTTTCAGTGAATTGGAAGAACTTTTATACACAGTATACTTTTATACACAATTAGAATAAAAAGAATTTGCAATATGATTTATATTCTAAAAACTTTGGTCATGATTTTGATTTATTTAAGACAAATTGTAGTTGAAATAATTATTTATTTTTTAAAGTGTCATATAATTTAATTTCAAGAGGGCTTTCATCCATTAAAACTAGGGTTTCCTAGATCACGCCGGACAGACATTATTTTCAGACAACGTGAATGTGTCGCTTCATAATTTTGGGGGGCAAATATTGTCCGCTCTAACCAGGTATGTCCGGCGTGAGTGTGGTTTCTACACCTGATTTGTCTGATAGTCCTATGTCCAACAAACTAATTTCCGGATTTTGAACGCAGGAATACAAGTTTTATGCAAATTAGATCATGAACCTGTTGAAGCCTGAGTAGGGAAGGTAGTGACATGGTAGGGAGTACAGCGGCGAGGGAAAGCCGCCGAGAGGCCCTGGCCAGCCCGCTGCGCTACTATACTGGCTGCAAACTTTGACCATACTGCTGTGCGTCGCCAAGACTCCACTGCCATACTACTAGTCATTACCGTGAGCGCCAAGCCTAAGAGAACTGCATGAATAAATTGCATTTAATATCAAAGAGGACACGACAAACAATTTTAAAAAGTTCATGTTCGTAGCTCTGTTCCTTCCTGGTGAAAACGCGAAAACGAAAATACTGCGATTTCAATGCTGTATGTTTACACAAACATTGTTTAATGTAATGGCGCGGACTTCAAGTGCTGTATGTTTTGTGTATTGTTTATTTTAAGACAGCAGTCACAACGAACACTATGGGTCTTTGTTGTGGTTGGTGTTATATAATTAAAGGTTTTACGAATTCAAAACAAAATTGTGGGTTACTTAACGAAATTCAAATAATTTTACTTTCCGAGCTATGTGGTCTAATAATATATAGTTTGGCGGAAACTAAGTAACAATTGCTAACAATTAATTAATTGTAGTAAAACGATTTACTACAATTGTTATGTTTCATTTAAATAAATCAATAATAACTTTTATAGCGAGCTGTTGCAAACGCGTGCTTATGTCTCCTGGGTTTCTTTCAAAATACGCTGCACTGAACTTCGAGACATACCAACTGCTTCTGCTACTGCTCTGTACTTGCTTCAATAAAATAGGTCCTCTTCGCTTCGTTTCATAAATTGGTAAACCTTATAAATTATTTCTTTTGCCTGACTATGTATTATTTTGTTACTAAGCTTACTGGTAACGGTTCCATTGTGACGATAAAATTATGAATTTGTCACAAAACACTAGATTTATAACTAATAAACTAAAATAATTACTATTCACAGCACTAAGTTTCCAAACTAAAATATACACAACGTTCTAAATATTCACAAAACGCAGATACACTATAAAACTACTAAAATATAAAAATAAAAGAAATCTACAGTTAATTTGCAATGCTATGTAAAATGCTACTAATTTAAACAACCAATGTTTGTAGAACGTAAAGTCGATCCGAGCGCCAGCGAGTATATGAATCAGACTGAGCAGCTGTCTACCCCACCGCCAAACCCAGTTATAACCGGTTTCAGTGGCCAAGGTCAAGCTTCAAGAGGTTCCGCACGACTCCTAATTTAGTACAGATTGGTAACCAAGAAAGTTGGTGATTTGCATTCATTGATACTGGCCAATCTGAAAACTAAAACAGAGATAAAAAGGTGTAGTGAGGATCTCCAGAGTCTTACAACTATTCTGAGCCAACTAGAGGAGGAGATAAAAGAGAAGGAAACAGCTAAACAAGCCGAAGTAGCATTCATATCAAATGTGGTTGAAAAAAGAACTATAGCAACTCAAACAAAGCAGCCGGCAACCAAGGCAGAGGCTATACGTAGCAAAATCACAGATGATGTGGACACAACTCAGATCGGACTACTTGTAAAGAAGTCTGATTGGCCAGATAGTGCGTAGTAAATTTATTTGTGCGAGCCAAACTTGTTCTTAGGGCAGGAAAGTTTGTCGCAGCACATAACCAACTCCAGATCACCCCCAAACCTCAACATCAGATAAGCCTACTCCCATCACATAACCCTATTCCTTTCCCCAGCTAGCTTTTTATATATTAGTGACAATAGACATTTACCAAACATTAGTGCACTTTAGTTTTTACAGTTGGTACCCCTCAGATCAGGACAGCAGAGCAGTTAGAAGAAGACAGACAACAACAAGTGGTCATTTTGTTTTTTTTTTTTAGTGTTAGGAACTCTGTGCTTTGATAAAGCCCTTAGTAAGAGCGAAATATCAGTGAATTTTGTGTGTGACTCTTCTGTGTGCCTATTTTTGTTGGCCCCTAAACTTGTTTTTCTTAGGTAAGCTAGCTACTATCCTCTCTCTCCTTGTACAATTCACCTAGTTTAGCCAGCCTTATGGCTTCCTTTCAAACCTAATATTCTTTAATATAAGTTTATTACAATCTTAAAGATCGTTCATGGTGTAGAACTGATTTATGTCAAATAACACAACTGTATCTCTTACTTGATGAGGTCTATCACTTGCTTGAGTGCCTCTTCTTGAAGGGACCTTACACTCTTCAGCCAAAGCTGTTGTCAAGATACAGCTCTTCAAGCATCTGAAATCAAACCAAATTAATCGACCAATTGAAAACTGCGTCAAAAGTCCTCAAGAACTTAACTTTATATAACTGTTCTTCCATTTACGATTTTCACTCTAGAAATTAAGGAGTTTTTTCTAGCAAAACAGTAGAAAATCGATAGTTCGACAACTTTTGAACTTGATGATAACAATCTTAATTCTTAAGCTTTTGCGGCCGGTGTCATCATTAATATCTAAGGCTTCCGGTTTACACCGCGTCACAGTTGAAATACAAATACTGCCAAGCGTTTCGACCTCGCTGTGGAGAGTCATCCTCAGTAGCTAATTGACTGGCTGAGACTGGATTGGCCGGCCGTGTCGTCGTCTTATATACCCAAGCGGTGGTGGGTGGGGGGCTGTCACCTAATTGGCCGAGGTGAGCGGAGCTTGCTGCTTGATGTCGAACTGGATTGGCTGGTTTCAATAGGACTTCTGAAGAACTGGCTGCCAACTTTTTGATAATTTTATGCTGTCTTCTTTGTTAAAGTTGTCTTCATGCTTGATTATTTCTATAGTTTCTCTAATTTTCCTTGGATAATAGTGTGAAATTTTCGCCAAGACTTTGGTTTTGTCAAAATCAATTCCGTGTTTTGTCTTGTAGCTGTGTTCTGCTATTGCCGATTGATAATAACAATAATGACAGACAAAGAAGATTAAAATTATTCTTCACGAATGTTCTTGGCAAACTATGCATACGAAAGTAATAACGAGGTGTCTAGCAAATTTCTTTCAGGAAATTCAAGACTTTTTCTTGACTAAATCGTCAATTTTTTTAAATTTGACAAACCACTGTACTTTTATAGTCAAAATATATTATATTTACAAAGATAATTACAAAATAACAGTTCTATAATTTTTATCAGATATAAAATTGTGTTCCATTTATGGGCATTAAATCAGAATGTATGGCCAGCTGATGTTAGCACACAGCAAAGTAGACTACACAGCTGGCGACATGCTATTGTTTGATTCATCAGTTCTCTCATCAAAAGCCTGCTTCACATAACGATTACTCACAAAGCTTAGGTAGCTTGTCAAGTGACGCCACTATCAACAACTAGGCTGTATCAGGCCTTCTGAATATCCTCAGACTTCATCGTATTTGAAATTTCCAGACTTTTCAGGCGTTTTTGACCAAATTTCATACTAATTCCAGACTTTTCAAGCCTAATTCTAAAGACTTCCAGACTTTTCAAGACTACTAGACACCCTGTGGAAACTACTCTGAGAAACAAAATACGGCATATTCGCTCTTACTTGATTATCAATAATAGACTTCAACATCGGACTCTTCAGCATTTTCGGCGTGTAACGGAAGTCCCCGGTGTACAAAATGGTGCCAAACATACCTGAAAAATGTCAAACGGTATTCATTAACTAATTGAAACGTGACAGAGAAAGTTAAAAGAACTAATTAGTTATTCTTCAAAACTGAAAACAGCAGTGCAGTGAAACCTTTCTGATCAAACCCCTTTAAAACCAAATTTTATCCATATGGTACAATATTTCACTCCTATGTGAAGTTATATAAAAAAAATATTAAGGATAAAGTAATGTAAAAATGGTGTAGTTTTAAGATGTTGACAGTAGAGGTGTGCGAGAGGAGGTTTTTTTAGTTCGAGACAAGATCGAGCAAGAAATTTTAATTTTGATAATTTTTCCGCTTTATTTGTTTGTTTTTGCTATTACTAAGTAGTTTGCTTAATTGTTATAGAGTATGGTATTATTGTAATATTAAAAATGTTATGTGTTTTATTTTTCCTGAGTGCTATAGTTTAAGTATTGTACACATAAATAAAATGTTAGTCCAGTTTTTGATTACCAATAATAATTATGTTTTATCATCATTTTACATTGAAACGAGTGAAAAAATATAATGTCAAGCTTTAGCTAGCTAGACCACACAAACAGCTTTGTATAACCTAAAACATTACAAGTCAAATAAAAAATTTAACTAACCTTTGCCTACCAGAAAATATTAAACTAAAATATTAGGGTTATGACATAAACATTATTGATATTCAGGTAATTTTTAATTATTGTTCCCTATTCCATCCTATCACATCAATTTTCAGCTAAGCCGGCCTACTATACTCTAACTTGTACTGACTATCACAGAGTTCTAATTTGAGTTTGTTAGGCTGTAACACTATAAAACATTAAAATAAACTTAATAGTGCAGTAAAATATGCGTTATGTATATTTCAAGTGTTTGAAAAAATAACTTGTATAACTAAAAGTGAGTAAATCAACAAGCTGAGCTTAAGTCTTTTCCCAAAATATGTCGTGTGGTTAAGTTCTGAACATACTGACAAATGAGCATTCTCCCGTTTTTGTGATCAAAAATTGGATTGGTTACTATTTAAAACTTGTTTTATAACCATTTTCTTTATTGAAATTCTAAAACCTTAATAAATCAAATCATGTTTGATGCTTTTGTAACACGACAAGTCACGAAACGAAGTACTAACAGACGACACAATAATGGCCGCGGATCGGTTAGTAATGTTTGCGATAGATCGAAAGTCAAAACATTCCAACTTAACTGTTGTTCCGATTACTGCAAATAGAAAACAATAACAAATATTGCAACTATCGACACTTGCGACTATTGTAACTATCGATTTAAATGACTAGTTGTGTGTATGCTAGCTGTTATTTTCCGGCTGGAGGCCATTTTGTGGCAACTGCCATCTTGACAAGCTTGTTAACTTCATATATAAATATTGCATCATCCTCTTATCTCGTCCGTTCTCAGTCGCTACTGGACATCGATGTTACCTAGTACATTGTTCAAACTGCTGGCAGTTAATATTTGGAACGAATCTTCTAGTTTACAGCGCAAATTGTGTTTCAAATAACTTCTAGTCAATTTTATGGTATAACAAATTTTGTCGGTGTTCATTTCTTTTTCTCGTCTCGAACTTTTCGAGAATAAAAATTTCGAGAGAAAGTCTCGGCTCCTATCTCGGAATCCTCGTGATCTCGCACACCTCTAGTTGACAGTTTAGCTAAGGATCACACAAAGGTTATCGCTTTTGTCTCCAGTAGCTTAAGTTTTAACAGTTTGTGTTCTCTTATGTGTTTCTACTTTATCCAGGTGAGCTTGTTCTTTTTCCTATTCTTTAACATAATATATCCCTGGCCTTGTTGCTTATTTCCTAAATTTAAGTCTCAAAATGAGGTTTGCTATCCTTTTTTTTTAGTTTTGCAAAAAAGTATACTTTGTTCATTTGTTTGTGAATACCAAAGTTGGGAACAAATCTCCAAACTCAAAAGTTGGAGTAGGCCTATAATAATTTTAAGCTAAATTTTAAAAACAAAAACTTGATACTCCAGTTATTTTATACAAACCACTATTAGAATCACTCCAAGTACTTATAATTCAATTTAGAATGAATTTCTTAAATACATCTAAAAACATTCTTATTGAAAGAACAATTATTAAACTTAATTCATTTTTTAGGACCAACGAGAGTAACGCTGACTCTAGCAGGGTATTTTTTTTCTGTTTTAATGCAGAAATTCAATGCTTATTCACAGACACCATGTCCATTTAGTTCCCCCCTCCCTCCTAAAAACCAATACTTATTTTTAGTGCCTACAATCTGAGTCGAATTTGACTTGCCTTCAAAGAGGAACATGACTGAGCCAGGGCAGTGGTTTGCGTCTATCAGCGTAGCGTTGAAGTAGCCGCCGTTCCCGTCCGAGAGAATGTGCGGCTCGTCCAATTTCAACGAGACTACTTGCTGCATCGGAATCTGTTGGAAAACAATTTCAAAGTATTCTTCAAACGCAACTCATGGACAACGCATGACCTTAACGTAACCAGGAGTCGGACAAGGACAACTTGTTGTATATTACACTTAAATACACATATAAATCCATGTTATCCACCCATAGGCTTCTATATCTCGTTATTAATCTTAGTCAAATTTGTATGTACTGCTATATACTATGTTATATTTATATACATATATATCCATTTGATATCTACTTATACGGCTCTATATCTCATTGGGACCCTTGGCATGGTCCTGTAATCCAGCTTCATGGAGGTCAGGTTTTGAGGATAATATAGGTCTAAAGCGGCTCAGATAGTCTCAGTGATCATCTGATGATACCCGCATCAGCACCCACCATCGTTTAGACATAACAGACCATCAAATGTGTGGTTCGGAAGTCACGTTAAGCCGTTGGTCCTTGCATTTCCACTCATCACACTCATCCTTCACCACATATTTGCCTTAAAATACCCTCATAAGAGTGGTCGGCATCTCAAATAGTGATTTAATGATTGTTTAATCTTGAGTCAAATTTTATGTACCGTTATCACTGTTATATTTATTATATATATTTTAGAAAAAAGTAAACATAAGCCAATAGACTGACACATTAAACAATAAAAGGGAAAAGAGGTAACTTTACAAACTATAAAACATATATTTAGGTTTCAAACCGTCTTCAGTGAAATATAACCGTCTTCATTTATGCTTTATATTTCACTGAAGACGGTTTGAAACCTAAATAATGTTTTATAGTTTGTAAAGACTTTTCCTTTATTATATATATTTTATATATTTATTATATTATAAATTTATATTTATTATATATATTTGTTATATATATATATATATATATATAGAGCCTGTCACGTTACCATTAAATGGCCAACAGAACCAACTAGCCAACAAAATAATACAAATAAATGTAAACAAGACACAAACCATGATCATCAGTGGAAGCCAGATCAATCATCAAATTTCGCTGGGAACTATCTCATCACAACAAGTCCAAAAAATTAAATATCTTGGCTCAGCTATATCAGAAAATGGAAAAGTAGAGGAGAAAATAAATAAAAGGATTGGAGCAGCAAGTCTTCTCTCTTGGAACATTAAGAACAAATGTCTGGACAAGACGGAAATCTCGAAGAAGACTAAGCTGGCAGTTTATAAATCCACCTTCATACCTAATCTATACTAATATATAAAAATGAGATGGTGTGTGTCTGTCTGTTCCTCAATCACGCAAATACCACTGGACTAATTTTAATGAAATTTTACAGAAATGTGGCTTATATACCTGATTAACACATAGGTTATTAACATATTTGATAATTTAATTATTTTCAAGATGGCGGCCATTAATAGGACCTCACTACATGTGAAAATTTATAACCCCAAAACTGTCACGTGAAATTCTAGAAAAACCGTAAAAGATATTTAATTTTTGACAGCCCATACGAGCTTTAAAATTTTATTTTCTACACAAATGGTCCTGAGCTCTTTTTTTGTATCTTCAACCGTTTGCTCGGAAAGCTTGCTTCAGCGTGGAGAAACAGGCTCATGATGCGCGCCGCTGCACGCTCAAACTCGGCACTTCCACGGGTTACACCTCTCCTCGGCGCGTCAGTACGTCCGACCAAAATAAATCTTTTATTGCATAAACAGTATACATTGTATTGCAATCGTCAGCGTTTAAGTTTATCTAAAATTTTCCATTCATTCACATCGAAGTATCTTTCAGACATACAGAGGTATTCATTTCATTCATTCGAATTATTCCCACTCCAGCCCAATAATCTGTCTGTCAGTTTTAAGAGGTCTCCCAGTTATGTGCCATGAACTGGTCTGTGCTGTATAATGCTTCCCGAGCTAGTATTGTTTTGAGACGAGATTTAAATGCCTTTGGCATAATGGCACCTTTAATCGAATTTAGATGTCTGTTGACTAATAGAACTCCTGCATGTGAAGGCAAACGTTTATCAGTTACCGTCCTGTGTCTCCCAGTTCGGTAATCATCCCTGCCTCTCGCAAGGTAAAATACGTGCAGTGTCTGCTGATTATACCTTATATTAATTCTTATGTCTTTGTATTAATTTCTGCTATCATTAAAGCACTGTTTTATTAAAAGTAACGTGGAAACTGATGTAAGTGTAAAATCTTTTTTTTTCTTTTCTGTTCGTTGTACATAGCTTAGTTTTTAATAAATAAAGGAACCTCAAAACCAGTTTTCCGAATGAGGCCCTAAATTTTCTAAAGTTTGCGTATAGTAAAGAGTATTTTTGTTCTGTAAATAATTGTAAGTTTCTAAATTTGATGTTTACTTGTGTTTAAATTGATGAATACAGTAATTGTTATTATTTTAGGAATTTTGATATTAACGTGTAGTGTATGAAAAGTGTCTTACGTTGTAAACTATGTATAAAAAAATGTAAGGTTTTTGTAAACTTTGGAAAATAAATTTATTCTTATTTGAGAATTCTAAACTAAGAAAGATCACATTCAAACACTAACCTCAAACCATTTTTTAACCAGCCACGAGTTGAATGGAGACGTGTAAATATTTCCCCGAAACGTGGAATTCAACTTGTACGTTCGATCTGGATGAAGATGGCTCAGGAAATGAGTGTAATTCTGGAAAAAATTCAGCAGTTGTGAATATTTTTGAGAAAAGAAAACGTATTGATAGTAGCTTAGATTTTCTTAACATTTAAACAATGTTAAAAATTAACTACATTTTCAACAATATATTTCACTTTTATCGATGTTTGGAAAATTGGTGGAAGTAACTAACTTAATACAACTGACAAATATTTAGCAAATCTTACTTTCTCTGGAGTCCATAGCCAATAATCAGCATAAATTGAAGTCCCTTCAAGGATATGGCCATTCATTGTAGTCTTGCAGATTTGAAACGTGTACTATTTAATCAATGTGCTAAAACCAAAATAATAAAGTAAAAATAAATGTTTAAAAATCTGTCGAGGAAATTAATTATTTATTTACCCCTGTTGAGATCTTTCAGGCTATTTGTAGTCCGCCCGTCTGTTGCAGGCCATATGCAGGGTGAAGAGCTTATTGCCCAAGATACAGGAATCACTGGCCAGCCTATTCTCCCTCTCACTCAATCTAGCAACTCTCCACCCCTTCAACACTAAAGTTGTATAATTCAAAATATTTTGAGACAATGCCTGTGCAATTTGGCCTTCAAGCCTAGGCCTAAGTATGAAATACATTACCAGTCAGGCAAGTACTTATCTTCTGTTTGGCCGATTAGAGATGTACAAAGAGGAATTGATACACAAGGCTATAGATATCATAGCGCCTTTAAAATCTTATTTCCATTGGAAATTTGAACAAAGTCACCAGGGGCAACGCCTTGACCACCTTGGTAAGGAGTTAACCCCCGATATCTCTTCGATTATTCTACTTCTCGCCACTGTCATCCAGTAGTGGCTAGATTCACTATATGCAAAAATTGGTCAAAATCTAGAAGAGTGACTTATGGATTTTTAGCACTTTTCTAAGTTCAATCCTTCCAAAAAGGCCAAATAACAATGTTTTAACTTCGGGAAAGTCGCAAGAACCATTAATAACGATGTTTTTACAAAAAGAAATAAACTAACTTAACTTTTGCTAACCTAACTTCACGATAACACCTTATTCAGCCTCTAGGTTAATTTGAAGTGGGTGACAGATACTGTCGTCTGCACCGCGTCCGCTTGTATAATAGTCTTCCGTTCGTATAATAGTCCCAACTTTAAAGCCACTTTTAAATATGTTCAACATAGAAAATAAACTAACCTAACTTCACGATAATAACTTATTCACCTTTAAGTTAAATTTGAAATGGGTGAAAAGTCACTGACAGATGAGTGACAGTTGCCTCGCGGTGCTCCCCGCGCGTAAAATAGTCCCAACTTTAAAGCCACTTTAAACCACTTATAAATAAGTTCCGCACCCCAAAAAAAATTTTTATATATTTAGGAGCCTCCTCCACATCGTGATAAATCAGATTTAGTTCATAATATCATAAGTCACTCTTCTAGACTAATACCCAAAAATTAACCTAGGACTGTATAACGACATCTCTATTCCTTAGGCTATAATTCTTGTATAGTTGGGCAAGGTCCGGCAAAAACGATTGTGTGACAGGATAATCTTTGAAACAATTGGAAAGACTCTTTGTAAGTGGCGACTCAAAGCACAAATTAATTTGTTGTAATATGAATGTTTCGCCTCAAAACTAAACAAAATACACTCTACAAAATTAATTACTTAGCAACCGGCAGCGTAGATTGCACCTGAAGTGAGGTTACTCACACTTTTGCTAAACAAGTTAAACATAGCTATTTTAAGTGTTAGTAAAACGATTAAAACAATTTAAAGCTTACGATATAGGTATATTCTCAATGATTACAATATATTACCCAAAAGTAGTAAGTACTCATCGGGTTCAACGTTCAAAATCGCAAGGGGCATATCAAAACATCAACAAAATTATTTTACAGACAAAAACAGAGACAAAACATAGAGTTATACAGAATATAAATTTTCAATGTGATCAAGACATCACTATACTATAACAAACATAAGTAATACAGTTTAAAGCCACAATTTCGTATTAATTTTTATAACTAACAAAAATAGTTAAGTTTTAATCATACTTCATTAAATTTAACCTCTAATGACATTTCACTTCAAATTGGAAATTAGTATATGGATAAACATTCAGATTTAAGTACTTATTTGAAGGCAGAAATAGTTGGGCCGGATGGTGTAGTGGTTTAGCATAACCGCCCGGCAAGCGGGAGACCCGGGTTCAAATCCCGGTTCGGTCCAAATATTTTTTTCAGTAATATATATATATATTACTAAATAAATTTGAAGACAAAAATATTTAGACCGAACCGGGATTTGAACCGGGTCTCCGCCGGGCGGCTATGCTAAACCACTACACTATCCGGCCCAACTATTTCTGCCTTCAAATTAGGTACTTAAATCTGAATGTTTTATCCAGAAACATGTGACTGTCAAATAGTGACTTTAAATCAACAAGCTGGAAATATTACAAACAAGATGTATATTATATATATATATATCCAGTTCGGTCCAAACATTTTTGTCTTCAAATTTCTTTAGTAATAAATTAGCTATTTAGCATTTATACAAATTAAGATCTATAATAAGTCATTTGACATAGTATTTAAATTCTGTTTGTAATATTTTTAGCTTGTTGATTTAAAGTCACTATTTGACAGTCACATGTTTGGATAAACATTCAGATTTAATTACTTATTTGAGGGCAGAAATAGTTGGGCGGATGGTGGTTTAGCATAACCGCCGACAGCGAACCGAGGGTTCAAATCGGTTGGTCCAAACATTTTTGTCTTCAAATTTCTTTAGTAATAAATTAGCTATTTTGCATTTATACAAATTAAGATCTATATATATATATATATATAATTATTAAGTAGGGAACTAGTAGCTACCTCCCAAAGTTCATCGGCATGCTATCAAGCGGTGAAAATCTGCAACTGTACTTTTATAATATTACAAAAAGTTCATTTTCACGCGATCTAGCGGTGAAATTTACAACTAAAACTTAATACAGCACATAAATTCAAGAAACAGACGTCCCAATTCAAATTAAAATGATTGCGAAATGTTGTACATTGCACGCTACCTAGCGGAAACATTTTACAACTAAAGCTAGGTCCTCGTTTAAATAGTTCAGGTACTTCACACTCTTAGCAGCACTAGTCTAGACTGTGTGGAAGTCCTAAGGACGCAACCTAAGCGCCTGTTCTTTCAGTGGGGCTGAGCTGCCAGCTACACAGTTCCTGCTCAATGATTGGGATGGTGAGTTCATTGTGCCAGTAAAGCCATTGGTTGCTGGATAATACACAGAGCATACGATGAGCTGCTTCAGGACACTAAGATTGGCTCCGAAGATTCTTGAACACCTTCGGTACTCTCGTACCTACTGCCGGTCATCAAAATATAAGTATTTCTAAATGAATTAATAGGTAAATTACCTTTTTAGACGTCCGTCGTAGTAATGCTATATGTTACTACAATAGACTTATAGGTAATTTACTAATTTACCTATTAATATATTGAGGTTCAGAAAAACTAGAGGCCAGAAAAATCACGACATTTCTAAATTACATTGCCCTAAACATTGTACACCTGCGCTAATAAACCCTTCCTACTTCCCAGCGAAGAATATTTTTCATGCCTACCTTTAAATGCTCTACCGGTTGTTTATATACTAATTGTTTACTCTGACAAAAACCATATTTTGCTGTAGGGGGGAGAGGATATTTCTACCAAACATGGGTTTTAAGCCATAAACACTGCATTTAAGACCCGGTTTCGATGGGAAATACGTTTGCCGCCATCTTGATCTTGCTGTTTGGATCTTGTTGATTTTTGTACACATGTTTGGTATGATGTCATAAATATTTACACCAAGTTTAATTCGAATTGATCATAAAATAAATAAAATGGTATAGCATAAAACCAAATCTTTTGAGCGAACGTTTTATTGTAGGGCCCTGTGGAAATTCTTTAGGGTTCTTTATAACGCTAATGGCTACTTAACGTCTAAAAACATAGAAAGCTTCTAATAGGTGAAACACACAAACCGAAATAATACACATATAGCTTTATTTCAACAGTCTGAGAGAGCCGGTAACTTTGTTGACATCTTCTTCGTAACCGAAACATGCAAACACAGTTGTCGAGCCAGAGGGCACTTCTGTGTGTCCTGCGTCATGCACCAGGTGCCAGGGAATCTTCAGGTTGTCTGCTCTATTGCTGAGCTCTGTTAACTTCTCCGTGTTCTTCCCGCTCAACACGATTTTCTTCTGTCTGAAAAGTCAAGAATACAGCTGTTAGCATAGTACAAAAAACAAAATTTGTAATTTTTGTTCATTGTTACAACAACAACAAAATTACTGAAGTAGAATAGGTTATGTAGCATTAAACAGTTCTAGACGTGGAAGTCGTCTTCAAAGAGACTGAGGGAGAAATGTCTCCCATTTTTGAAATGGTACACGTTCAAAAAGGCACACAGCAAGAAACAAATCTTGCTATATGTTCTAATCAATTCTTTACTTCCACACAATCTATTTAAAAAATAATAAATAAATAATAGATAATAAATAATATTAAAATAATAGATTTAAATAATTTAAATCTACTTAAATTCTTAAATAGATTTTTAAAAATCTATTTAAAAATCAGCCATAGAACGCTTTCTGGCGGGAGAAACTTAGTGGCCCAAAACTATAACTTTACCTGGTTACCGGCATTACGCCTAGATTTTCACCGATAGGTAAAATTCATGCATAATTCCAGATTTTTGTTACGTGTGGCCACCCTACTTTGTTTGAGTTTGATTTAATGCATCCACTGTGTCAGGTGTACCGGTACTCAAAACTATGTGGCTGATCTGGTGTGATGTATCAGTTTGGATTACAATGTGAACCAGAAATTGAAAATCTGTGCAAAAAATTTCTGCAGTATAGAATGTTTTCCCTGTTGATAATCCCAAACAATACATTTGAAACATATTCAGGGTGGCCAAACTCTTTTAAATACCAACCAAATACACTGTTTTTTTCAATCAGGTTTTCTGGACTATTTTCCAAATTTTCCAGCCATTAATTTACCACGGCTCTAACTAAAATTTGTAATTTAAGTTTCTTCTTCATTCTAAAAATAATGTTCATGACTGGATTTGAACTAACACTTTAGGCCAATCTTGTGCACAGGATTAGGAATGTTGCAGACCGGAATATGTATACATTTTGCTTATAATGTATGCAAAATGCTTGTAATGTATGCTTAACGGAATAAACAAAAAAAGTTGTCATTTCTTAAGAGTACACTGTATTTGTCAGCCAGTTGGTTTTTGTCCCATAAGAACAATGTAAAAACAAGCATTTTCTTAAGACACTTCACGCCTACAATTTTCATCAGATCCTTTTTAAATAAGTTTGATTTGAAACATGATAATGCAGTGTCTCCGCTGACCACTCTCTAAAATATTTCTATAGTTTAATGGTAAAGACAAGAATCTCAAATACAACGTTTATTCAAATTTTGGATTTATGTCACGGTTTCATAAATGAGAAAATGGAAATTCAGTTAAGCAGAGTCGCTGAAACATTAAATACACTTGAAAAAAGGTTGTTTCATAAAAATATGATGACAACTGTGGTGTGATGTGTCCTAAGAAACATAGGGACACTCTTGGGACAACTCTTGCTCTTATGGGACAAATTTCAAGGTCAGAGCCACTAATCTTAACCCAAATAAAAATCGGATTCCTACAAAAAATTGCAGTTCAACAAAATGTGTACATTTTCTCAGACAAATTCAATTGTTTCCTTAAATTCCTCCAATTTTTCCTGCTTCTAAGTTTTCTTGCATGGCTACTTACCCTTCTTCTATCCAGATTTGCATAGATTCTTTCACTTCTTGATTCCCACCCTGTTCAATCTCCCTGTATAAACCAAGACATCCATGAGCAACCTACAAAATATTGACAGTAAATGAATATTTTGCTTTCAAATTGTTAAATCTGTTAACACTTCAAATTGATAAAACACCTAAACTACAGGACAACGCATATCATCCTTGACTGCGAAATTGGTTAGGCTCAAGCCACACTTTCAGCAAATTGATTTTGATGAATGTTTGTAATTTTGTGACGATTGTACTGTCTTTGGCCAATGCAATACAGATATTTCTGATTTCACTTAATGTTGTGTGTCAAAAACCAAAACACAGTATATGCGGTGAATGCATTGCGTTCTTCCTCAGTATTGCACCATATCAAGTCACTGACCTGGGGCTATACCCAGTCTTGTTCAGTGCAATCAAAAAGGTTATCAACGGTGAAGATAGTTTGTATGCTATGGAGGCTTGTGGGAGTAAAGAAATGAATCAGAATGATGAAAGGGAGAATAAGACAGGGAGTTGAGAAACAGGAAATCTCCAACTTTTATCAAGAGGCATACAAAAGAAAACTGGATTCCTTCAAGAAATTGCTCAGTTCAACACAAATCGGACATTTCCCCGAGGCATATTCAGTTGTTTCCTAAATTCCCCGGAAATTGTATTAGCTCGGATAGGATTCAACTCAAGTCGGCGTAGCTCATAGTTCCAATTGGTTTATTCTTAGTGAAAAGAGTTTAAAATAATAGAGCTACTTACTAAGTTAGTGCAGTAAGAACTAACTGTCAGGACTAAATTACTGTAGGCAAATCCTTCTTGACAACATTTAACTTGATGTTTACCTGTGCGGCAGTTTTCCCGACACTCATCTTCAGATCCGTGTTGACGACAAAGACCATCTTGCAGCTTTGCTCTACGTCCTCCCACTCCTCATCCGACTCTCCCGAGTTCAGTAAATACGCGGTGGCCAGCTCCACCGACCTCGTCTTGGCAAACGCCTGAAACCGGACAAGTCAGGTTTATTTACGTTCCCGGTCTCTATTTGTAGGTACTAAATATACTTTGTGCCAACTTGTTTGAAGCTTATAGTACACTACAAAACAGAGCCATTATCCACACTATGAATCACGCCAATTTCTTCCACTACTCTTGGTGCTGATATAGTCAAAAATAAAACTAGGGTGTCACTTATGTGATATGAAATGTAACAAGACAGCATATGCTATACATTACACCACAACTTGATGAGCGCAGTGGGAATGTAGATTAGCGTTGAAGTAAACCAAACACGGTGAGTCCGAGGTTACAAGTGCTTTAGTTCAAAAAGCTATTCTGAAATCAGCTCTAAATTAGCGTGAAAGTAGCTAGCTACTTTTTTTTAATAGCTCTAGTTTTAGCTAGATACTTTTGTCCAAAATTAGTTTTAGTTCCAGCAGCAAGGCAGACCCAGGATGTGTCCCAGGAGGTGAGCAGCAGAGAAAGAGCTAGCGAATAGATGGATGTCATGGAGGCCGGCCTAAGTGCTTTCGGCAGACCGAGATGGGTGACGCAACTTTGTCAAGGTCCTATGTTTCACTTAGGAATCAACGGAACTAAGTGTTTAGGAAAATAGTTTTAAAAAGAGAGAGCTATTATACCTACCACTCCCTTAAAGATATATTTCACTGACTTTATTTAAATTGTAGCCATACCGTTATTGTAAATAGTGACGTTGTGAATTTTTTTATATAATCATGAGTTTTTAGAATGGCAAGTGGTTTAAATAACAAAACAAGACCACAGTAATAGGCACAGAGCAGCTCTTTACGAATCAATTAAACAATACATTTATATAAATAAAACTCACTTACTGGATCTGAGCCCAACATTTATACTGTGGTTGCAAATATTAACCAAAGAAATAAAATAGACTTAGTAATAATTCAAAAACACTGACTAGTTAGTTATTTTACGTTGATACATTTGAATAAACTATTCTGTACAATGCAAGACGAAAATACAAAAACTTAAACAGCATATTTGTATGACTTTGGTTTCTATTGTACCAAGGACGATGCAGACGCAAACAATACAGGTGAATGTTGACTAATCAGCAATCAACTATTTCAACAGCACAGTTAACACAGATGTTTGAGCCTACAAAACACTGAAACAACATCTTGCTTGTGAGGCGTTGAATTCGGAGCGAGAATTTTAAGAAAACCTGAGATACAGAGCTGTTCAGATTGATTCGTAAATTCTTTGGAATACAGAACGTATTTAATAAAGACTGGATATGTTCTCATTATTTATTTAATAATTCAATAGCGGTTATCAACCCTTTTAATAACTTTTCATCTTTTACTCTTGGATTACCCCATAATAGTAGTTTTATTCTTTAAAGCCAGGGTCCAATCATTTAAAAGCACACAACAATCCTGCTAATGGGAAATACCTTGTTTAGTAGCCTGAAGGCCCTGTAGAAATTTCTTTGTTGTAGGAGCCTTTCAGCTATCAAACAAGGTATTTCTGTTTTCAAATAGGTTATATGAAACAAGAATGTAGTTTCATTACCAATTGGGACTACTGTATTAGTAGGTGTAGGTCAGATTAGGGTTTGATTGGAAAACAGCATTACAAGGGCATTTTGCAATGAGTATACTTGCAAGACAATGGGTAATAAATAGGAATAGCATTTGCTTTTTTTTCAACATTCCATTGCATGTTATAGGACTTTATATTACAACCGTTGTGAGGTTGGCGTCTACAATGAAACTGTGACAGTCTGGTACAGTAAAGGCCACGGCCTCGCCAATGTTGCGTCAGCAACTGTGCATGACAGTCCCTCCCCCTACCCCCGTCCATCACTCTAACTTTTGTAAACAGTGCGAGACCACTGACTCTAGTTGTGTTATGCAACCGTGCATCCATGTTTTTGTGAGATTGTTGTTAAATGTTGCAAGACTGATTCACAGCAATAATTTTGAATCAGAATAAACTGTATTGCTTCAAATGTTTATTTCAGTGATTTATTCAAGTTTGTTTCAACATTTCAAGTTATGGTAAAATTACAGAAGAGTGACTTTTGAATTTTTAGCACTTTTCTAAGTTCAAACCTTCCAAAAAGGCCAAATAACGATGTTTTAACTTCGGGAAAGTTGCGGAAACCATTAAAAACGATGTTTTTACAAAAAGAAATAAACTAACTTAACTTTTGCTAACCTAACTTCACGATAACACCTTATTCAGCCTCTAGGTTAATTTGAAGTGGGTGACAGATACTGTTGTCTGCTATACAGTGCCACGCGCACCGTGTCCGGGTGTCTTCTGCTTAAAACAACCCGTAAAACAATCCCAACTTTAAAGCCACTTTTAAATATGTTCAACATAAAAAATAAACTAACTTAACAACATCACGATAATAACTCATTCACCTTTAAGTTAATTTGAAGTGGGTGACAGAGACTGTCGTCTGCCACAGAGTGCCGAGCGCACCGCGTCCGCTGCTCAAAAATAGTCCCAACTTTAAAGCCACTTTTAAATAAGTTGCGCAACCCAAAACAAAGTTTTATATATTTAGGAGCCTTCTCCACATCGTGTTGAATCAGTTTTAGCTCATGAAATCAGAAGTCGTCACTCTTCTAGACAAATACCCAAGTTTGTTTCGAAATTTCAAGTCATACTGCTATTTAATTTCCTCTATGGGGACGCAATTTTGCCTTTCAAAATGTACCCCAAAATTTTAAAATAAAACATTCCTCTACAGTCTGTGTGGATTAGCAAGTCTTCAGTATAATAAGAAACACTAATACCTACAGGCAGTTCTAATAACTAAAAGTAAGTTAACTTACTTCTTCAGCTCTTTCTTTTGAAAATCCCATTTCAATTAGCATCAAGACGCCATCATTCTGCGCATCACCAACAGGATCAGGAACTTGTTCCATGATGATAGGAATTTGTTCCTTTTTAAAGAGTTGAAAATCACTGTCGAAGTCCTAAAAGCAGTTCAAAATAAACAGTAATATACAGTAATGTCCTTACGGTACGGGGAACCCATACGATACTAGCCTAGGTCTACACTGTAATGTAGACGTTAATAGCTTCAGGTCAACTCTATGGAACGGCCTACTTACAATACACTATTGGCGAGTTTGCAAATTTTAAAGTCTAGAGCAGTTTAAATTTTGTTCAAATATTTAACGTAAGTTTCAGTTTTGCTATTTTAATAAACAACAAAATTCACATGCAGGACAGAAATGACAGAATTGTTTTGTTTGTTTTCTCTTTTGCCTACCATTAACACAGATAACATCTACAGACGCAAATCCACCTGTTCACAGATTAGAAGTGCTACCATTGACTATAAAACTAAAGTCAATAGTGTTACTCACACTGTCTACTTTGATTTGAGGCACTGACCACTCCTAGTGAGTATCTTAAAGGTAAAATATGAGATGAATGGTGAATGTCAGAATGTGATGACTGTTTTGATGGATTATGAGGTGTAATCTGGTTAAAACTAGAGCCGACTAGTATCCAGATTTGGTAATTAATTGATTGCCCAACGACCAATAGAATGGATCAAGGACTTAGCATGATTTCCAAAACACGGGGAGTGGAAATCGTGAACAAGTTGTTACTGCAGCACCATGGGTTTGGTGCGAAGCACGCACTATGTCACTAAGCTACAGCAGGTATTGCCAGCCTCTTAATGTACACCGTATTACGGGTTTATTTTTTACTAGTTCAACTTCAGACTACCTTGACTCGGGACGCTCCGGTCACGCTGTTAACGTACGCACTATTCCGGTCCTCATTAAATTGCTAGGCGTGGTAAGCTAGGAACATTCGCTTTGGTGACTGAGTAGTTTTCCTTTAAATATTATTGCTTTGGTGTTGATTCTTAACCATACAGTCAGTAATGACGAGTAGCTTAATGATTATTGAACTTCAGTCATATCTTACACCATATGTTTCGTAAGTTTTCCTTCATAACTGTAGCAAACCAAAATTTTGTCATCGTGATTGATTGCCATTAGTCTGGACTAATTTACATTTAAGAACCCGGAGCCGGTTGGATCGAGCGTGCGCGGGTCCAAGTGCCGTCCAACTTTAGGTCTCATTTCAAATTAGAAGTAAAATCTGCATACGGTGTTTTAAGCTAGAACATGCCTTCAAATGTGAATTTTTTTCATTTGGAAACATATAATTATGTGTTTAGGTTGCTGCATAAAGAGTATACAAAAATAACATTAATTCACAAATGAAGTTTTATGCTAGATTGTGTAATATTTCTTTGTTTAAGAACATAGAACACGAAATACACATTTTATTTGTTAGTGGAACTTAACGTTTTTGTTTCATATACAGCAGCTCTAATAATCTATCCTTTCAGAAAAGAACTTAAAATTTTAGTACATTAACCCATCGTTTACCAACACTTTCCATGTTACAGCCCATAAGATGGTAAATTATGTCTCTTAAGCTCTATCTCTCACCGTTTGAATTATTTAAAATATATATATATATATATATGGCTTATCTTTAGTAAAACGTCGTGTAAAATGATCAAAAATAACTAATTATGGAGAAAATTAACCCTCCCACTTGTACTGTATAGGCATTTATTCACTCTACCGGCAACGAGTCTACGTGAAAGTATTATTGATTTTGTATACAAGAGGAGTATTTCATACAATATAGTTATACAGTTTCCTAAGTTTGACTGAAGCTTCAAAAACGCTTTCATATGGCTGAAAGTCGTAACTTGAAGATATTGGGTAAAATCTTGTTTTTCTATTAGTTCAGCTAAACAATTTTTCCAATAGTTCAGTTCAAATGTATTTAACAAAATGATATGTTGAATCATGAAACACTTTTTAATCCAGCTATTGTTTGCCAAGAATAAAGCAAACTACTCTTATTTAAGTAGTAATAAAATAGAAATATAAATTTTAACCACGACATTACTTCTAACTGGATAGTAACGTTGTTGAAATGGACCTTATTTGGAAGCACCAAATTACGCAGATGAGAAGAAATCCACCCATTACAAATAATATTTTACTTTTACTATCAACAGCTGATAATTTATAAATTTTCAACTAAGTTCGTAATAATAATTCATTATTATGATTTACACATTTCAGCCAATCCTCCTTTTTAATTGAGAAAATAATGTATTGTTCGTGGTTTTAGTCTTTGTTTTACCAAATTTACGCGGTTTAGTGGTTTACATTAAGGGTTTGGGTCGCAGATAAAGCAAAAACATTATGTCAAAGAAATTACCCGGTGTCGAAAAGCATGATTGAAGATTGGTTGTTGCGCCCGCATAACTTAGACTTGATTAAAGAATCGAACGAAAGGAAAATATCAAAGGAGTGTTGATCTAAGCTTAATCTGATCAAAGGAAAAGGATCTTATCAGGTGAAATAGTGCTGATTGGTTGGCTTGGAAATTACAGCTGGGTTCTTTCCAATGATTCATTTCTACTTCATCGAACTCTTGCTAGGTGCAAGTTTTGCCAGTGTGTAATTAAGTAAAACCCGAGCTGACTTGCATCCAGGCCAATACGCAGCTAAGCGCCAAAGTGCCGTTTTCTGGAGCCAAGCAAATTTTCTCTGCATTTTGTTACCCTTATTTGCTAATTGGAACTCGTTACTCTCGTGGCCTCGCTTCAGCCTTCGGCCTCAGACTTTCATGATCTATTACAACGGGTGTTACAAGGCCGTTCTCTCCACTCCGAGCTCCACCTTGACCTCCATCCTCAGTTTTGCCTCCTGTATAATCATGTGCGTTACGAGGCATCTGTTTTCTACGTTCACAGCCTCGCTTCGGCCTTTTGCCTCAGACTTACATATTATTTTACAACAAAATACTGTTCTCATTAATTTCAACTGAACTGTTCTCAGGTTGAGGAATGATGCTCATTTCATGTTCTCAAGCCTGCTGGGTCTTACCATGTTCAAGGTACAGACAAATGAACTTTGTACTGACTTTTATAACTTTGTAATACGATCCGTTAGTCTATGCTAAAGGCATGAATAGCCTATCTCAGTTTCCAAAGACAATCCGCTAATTTCTAAAACCGGATGCGACTTAAAACCTCGTGCTATACAATTTAAATGTTGGCATAGCAGAAATCAGAAATCACTTTGTTGGGTATAAATTAAACCAATAAAATAGGGTGAGCCAAGACATATACAAGAAATATTATTATTGTCTTAAGCATTGCAAGAGTTATATAAATTACAGTAAGAATACAAAAAATGTCGTCTGTTCATTTGGTGCGGCCACTTTTCTGAAAACTACATTATAACTGTTATAGGCTACGTCCCATTATATGAAACAGCTGAGCTTGAACGCAGTAAGTATGACGTCACGTTACGTTGATGACGTCATTTGCCCGATATGACGTAATCCAAGCAGACTGTTCCTCCATATGTGGCCGACTTCTTCCACAACAGTGAACGTCCGTACGTTCCGTATAAATACTGTTTCTTTGCAGTTTGTTGTTGACGATTGGGAGAGTATTTCGAGTTTTAAATACAATTTCGGAGGTTTTCCATCGTGTTTTAATAAAAGTAACATGACGTTTCGGGATCTGCAATCTGATTTCGTCTTCACGTGTAAACCTAAACATAACACAGAACATTAGAAAATGAGGTAGCCTAAAGTAATCAGCGTAAGATGACCAATCGAACACCTGAAGATGGGATTAGATTGCAAATCCCGAAACGTCGTGTTATTTTTTATAATTAACGATGAAAAAACTCCAAAACTCTCCTATCGTCAAAAAAATTATGCAGTAAACGTTTTTCATTATTTTTGTCTTACATACTCGTACAGTGCTTGTAAATACAAACATTTGAAACATACTTTTGTAATCTCCATTGAGCCGGGAACCCACTGAATAAAACTACACAGTACACTCTTATACTAAAAAGTTCAAAATAGTCGGGAAACACCCTAAGTGGCTAAATAACGAAAACCCAAAATACTTTTTAAATATCCACACGTCCAAGAAAACTTGTATCCTACACTTGGCACGTTACGTCTAACTTCACTCAACAAACAGTATAACAGTTATACACAATATATGAACATTACAGTATAACTTATAACCGGATTATGGAGCCAGTCACATGTGCAGCAAATGTTGGCTTTGTAGAGTTGTTACAGTGAATGCTTTAACTTCTCTAATTAAACTAAATGCGTTTCAACCCTAGAAACTTTCACACCACCTGAGCTTGCGTTGCTTATTTGTGTAATACGTTCCAGTTCAAATTTGTTGTTTATATGAATAAATAAATTGTACTTTCTATCTATTTCTGTGGTTTGTTTGAGAAAGATAAAATATATTTGAATCAACACACAGTTCAGTATCATTATTGTTCATAGGTTTTAACTATCTGCTTTTTTAATGGAGTTTACATGCAAGAGTCCAAGGACTTCTGAATTATCCTCTACTTAACGTATTTATGGACTATTATGTGCGGTTGAAGACAACAATACAAGTATAACAGAGCGCATCAAGTTAAGAGTGTGTGGTCGCCAGTGATGCCGAACTATTCCACCAGGGCTGCGCCACCTGTCCGACTCTCAACTGTCAAGGCACTCAACCGGTTCTCTAATTTCACTACATTGGAAAATATTCTTTGATCAATATAAAAACAATGTGAATGTTTTAACGTCTTTAATTAAACTAAATGCGCTTCATCCCAACAAATTTTCCGACCACCCAACTGAATTTGCATTGCTTGTTTAACACAAGCATTTACTAACTACTTACATAATTTTTTAGTACGATTTCTCGTTTTTTAATTCGCTTGAAAGCAATAATAGCTTAAAATCAGCTGTTGTGTTCTACTAAAGATAATGTTATAATAAGTAGATGGCGCATAGATGCTTGCCACATGGCTGAGACAGGAAAATCAACATAGTTGCGGCAGCCCGAGCACAGATAGCGCTGCTGTCTCTTGCCGTCTTACTCCCCCCTCGGCTCCCCATGCTCGAGTCTGTCTGATGTCGATGACTGAAATGTGACCAAATCGTTCACATTTATAGAGAAATTTAGAGAAAGAATGAACTTGCGCGTGCGTCAGTAGCTCTAATTATTGAGACTCTTAAAAGAATTCCCTCGCAGCGCTCTCTGTGATTGGCCTGCCACAACTATGTGATTTTCCTGCCTCAGCCATTCGGCATCTATGCGCTAGATTCCAGCTAGATCTACCTATCATAACATTATTTTTGGTTCTACTTTGCAACAAGACTGCATGACGAATCAGAAGAGCAATGTAGTATTGGCTTGCATTAGCCTATGTTTTAAATTGACTTTCAGATGCCTAAAGTACGTTATTCATCTTTTCTAGTTAAAACACTGAAATTGTGTACGCCTTTAGGCTGAAATGGACACTAACCAAGTCCAAAAGGTCATTGTAAAATGCTTTTAGCTGAACAGGTTTTGTTACATAAAACACACACAAAACAACAAACTAAGTAAGTTACATTCATATTTAAAGTTAAACCAATGTAAAATGAATTAAAACACGTGTTTATACCGTTGATAAAACAACCAGGCCTAACAACATTTTCATATCTAAAGGCAGAGTGTTGGTTTATGTAATTTGCTGCTGCAATTAAACAGTTTTGACATTAATGTTACTTTGTAAAAACATGTCAATAGCAGCTTTCAACCTCAACACGACGCCTTTAAACACATAAAAGCTAAACAACGGAGCGTACAAAATATGTCGGCTTTGAAAGGCAGTTTCACTTGCATAAACATGCTTGTGACATGTTCATTTTGCGATGTTATTTTACAGGAAATGTCAACGATTACTGCAGGCGTTTTAACGAGCGGTTTTATAACAGTAGGCTACGGTACGACACGTTTAGTACTATAGACCAAGATATTATACAGGGTGATTCTAAAAGAGGGCGCCAAATTTCAGGGGTAGGTTCCTTAAGCAAAACAATGAAACAAGTTCCTATAAACATGGGTCCTAAAATTCTTCGTTACCCCGGTAGCCGTCATTTTCTATTTTTAATTAAAAATTTATATCTCGAGAACGGTTTAACCTATTGCATTCAAACTTGGTATGATGCTTATGTGTCATAAGGTCAAAAAAAGTTGTATTTTTAAATTCTACATAAAGATACAAACTTATTTTTCCGAATTTTACATTAATATTTTTACTTTTTGCGTCCTTTTACAACTGGTACATTACCAATTGATCTTTGATGTTCACTTCTTATAGGTGTACAAGTTGCACCTGTCAAACAGGTGAATAATATTTACAGTCAGCTGATCCAAAAGTGAGAACTATTACCGCATTAGGTTTAAAAACAGCTGTGTTCCATTTTAATTGTTAACCAGCTGATAGCTAAAAGTATTTGCAAAGTTAATATTTATTAACCGATAAATTGTTTTACGCTTTCTTGATTGATTTTACGTTATTGTGACTTTTTTGTTAAAATGGTTCATTCAGTATACGTATCAAGAACAAGCGGGTATATATTTATGTATGGGCGCGATTGTATTTGCCGACTTTTCCTAACAAGACAACAACCAAATTATCATACTTTTGCTTCCCTTTTTCGAAAGCTTGGTGAGACTGGGAATCTCCAAGTTAAAACAGAAAACCGAGGAAGACCACGATACATGAGAACAATCGATCTGGAGTAAAATATTCTAAATCGTATACTGAACCATTTTAACAAAAATCACAATAACGTAAAATCAATCAAGAAAGTGTAAAAAATTATGGGTTAATGAATATTAACTTTGCAAATACTTCTAGCTATCAGCTGGTTAACAAATAAAATTGAAAACAGCTATTTTTAAACCAAATGCGGTAATAGTTCTCAATTTTGGATCAGCTGACTGTAAATATTATTCACCTGTTTGACAGGTGTAACTTGTACACCTAAGACGTGAACATCAAAGATCAACTGTTAATGTACCAGTTGTAAAAGGACAAAAAGTGAAAATATTAATGTAAAATTCGGAAAATGAGTTTGTACCTTTATGTTAAATTTAAACTTTTTTATTCTTATAAATATTTTGTATTATGCACCATTTTCATGGTATTTCAATTTGAAAAGTTTAAACAGCTGCCATACTTTTTCTGTAAGGTTTTATGAAATAGTTATTTTTTCCTTAATTGACCTTATGACACATAAACACCATACCAAGTTTGAATGCAATCGGTCAAACCGTTCTCGAGATATAAAATTTAAAAAAAAAAAAATAGCGATTACTGGGGTAACGAAGAATTTTAGGACCCATGTTTATATGAACCTTTTTCATTGTTTTTGCATAAGAAACCCACCCCTGAAATTTGGCGCCCTATTTTAGAATCACCCTGTATAGGTAATTTTATTTTTATCTGTTATTTGATTAAGAGTAGTTTTTCATTAAAGCTTGGACCAAGAATTACAAAACACAAACTAGATTGTCCAGTCACATATTGTAGTTCAGGATGTTTGAAATAGTTAAAAACCGTCAAAATAAGCCCGTACAAACAAATAGGCAAAGTGTTGTAACCTTTCCTCAGAACTCTTTTGTTTACGTTACATAACCTTTGTTTGTATAAATAGTTTTGCTATTATTTCGAAATTGATAAACTAATAGTATCCAATGTAGTGAAACTAGAGAACAGTTTGAGTGCCTTGACAGTTGAGAGTCGGACAGGTGGCGCAGCCCTGGTGGAATAGTTCTGCATCACTGGCGACCACACACTCTTAACTCGATGCGCTCTGTTATACTTGTATTGTTGTCTTCAACCGCACATGAATAGTCTAGGATAATTCCAGGATAGTTTAGTAGAGGATAATTCAGAAGTCCTTGGACTCTTGTTTGTAAACTCCATCAAACAGGGCACATAATCAAAACCTGTGAATTATAATAGTACTGAACTGTGTGTTGGTTCAAGTAGATTTTGACCTTTTAGAACTAACCACAGAAATAAATAGAAAATATACTTGTATTCTTAAAAATTGAATTGAAATATGGCTCGAACGCAGTATACAAATAAGCAACGCAAGCTCAGGTGGTAGGAAAGTTTGTGGGGTTGAAACGAATTTAGCTTAATTAGAGAAGTTAAAGCATTCACTGCAACAACTCTATAAAGCCAACATTTGCTGCACATGTGACTGGCTCCATAATCCGGTTATAAGTTATACTGTAATGTTCATATATTGTGTATAACTGTTATACTGTTGTTGAGTGAAGTTGGACACAGCGTGCTAAGTGTAGGATATAAGTTTTCTTTATTGTGTGGTTATTTGGACAAGTATATTTCATCACTAGGTGCTAAATTCCTTTTAATAATAGCTCAAGTTTAACGTACAAGGCAAGGCAGAGAATCAAAAAACCTTTTGGGATGAGCGATGAGCGATACTTTTTGTTATGATGCAGAACAGTTTAATATTGTGAAGTAAGTTAAGGGTCTGCACCTCAGTGGTCACTAGAGGGTATTCTGATATGCGTATAGAACCTAATTGCTTATAAGTTGTTTAAGAATTTGACAAACAAACCTTAAAATAGTTATACAAGGTGGTAATATTGTCTAATCTTCCTACTCAATTAATTTCTTATACTTTAAATTAAGATGTTCGTGTAGGGATTATAATTCACATACATTTTAGATTAATTGTTTGGCATTTATAATCATGGAAAACAATGTTCGCAAACAAAACTTAAACAAACTTAGTGTTTCTCTGAAGCCAGAGGTTTTAAACATTAACATATTAAAGAGCAGGAAACGCCTACAGGATGAATGTTTATGATCTTTTGTTTCCAGCAAAACTTTTACCCGCATTTCCTTTCCAAACAACTTTGGTGTTTGTAGACTGGGATAACACACCGTAAAGAATTTTGCATAGTGCTCGTTTGTACTTAAATAAAAAAAGTGTAACCTCAATTTGTTTTAGCCTTATTATCTCGGCTAATTAATGTAAAGTTTTCACGGGTACGAATTATAAGGCGTCAGTATTTGTTAACTCACTGTTTATTTACAGTCTAATTCTAATTACACTAATATTAAACTCAATTAATTATTAACTTAATGGCTACAAACTATTACACTTTTACAGTTTCTTATTAAACTATTTGCACTTCACAGTCAATTCACACTCCTGCGCGAAGTCCGTTCACTCACGTGTCCTTGTAGCACTCTTCAGTCGGAATCAACGATGGGTGACGATCCTTCGAAGATCACTCACAGCTGACGTTCGCACAATGAAGATCACTGACACCGAGAATTTACACTGACACTGTTCACGCACAAGGGTTGTGACCCTGTATGTTTACAAAACACTGACACTTTCACGAGGGTACGCGGCCCCTATTACATACTTGCTCTAGACTGAACTGAATTGCTGGGGGCTTCTAAGCGTGGGTTATATATCCCCGTAGATCTTTCGATGGGTTTCTAGAACATCACGTGACTAGGCTCTCAACCAATAGGATTGAAGTTCTCGATCTTTTGATGGTTATGGCGCCTGCATTCAACCGTAACTAACATCGAAGGCAATATATCTGTCAGTCAATTGAGTCTCACGCAGGTTCATTGTAGCGGCCAGCCTATTGTCTCGGGGGTAGGCCCCAGCGTCCGCCACATTAACATTGATAAAAGTAAAAGAGTTATACAATCCGTTTTTAAAGACAACCAACATTTCAAGAGACAAATTAATAGGTGATGTTAAAGTTGGTATACATTTGGTGGCCGTGACCTTGAATTTCGTACTAGAATAATTAGTACTAACATGCATTTTCTTGTGACACCTCACGCCTACAGTGTTTATAAGATTTGGAATAAACTTGGTTTTAAAGTGTATTAAATGTTTTAGTGACCTCAAAGAGCCGAATTTAAAAGTTATCTTTATAAAACCATGACGTAAATAAATTCAACAATTTAAAAACACTTTGTATTTTATTTTTTGTTTTTATTTTTAAACTATAACAACTTAAAAAAAGTGGCCAGTACGGTCACTGCAGTACATCGTCATCTGTCAAATACATTTGACTTCAAAATGACTGTGGTATAAAAAAATTAACGCATGTTTTGTGGTGTAATTATGTGACAAAAACAAAATGGCCGACCGACAACAGGTACTATGCACTCTTAAGTATTCGATTTAAAATAAAATAATTTAGGCTCAGTAATGGAAAGAAAATTGAAAACAGCTATTTTAAACCAAATGCGGTAATAGTTCTCAATTTTGGATCAGCTGACTGTAAATATTATTCACCTGTTTGACAGGTGTAACTTGTACACCTAAGACGTGAACATCAAAGATCAACTGTTAATGTACCAGTTGTAAAAGGACAAAAAGTGAAAATATTAATGTAAAATTCGGAAAATGAGTTTGTACCTTTATGTTAAATTTAAACTTTTTTATTCTTATAAATATTTTGTATTATGCACCATTTTCATGGTATTTCAATTTGAAAAGTTTAAACAGCTGCCATACTTTTTCTGTAAGGTTTTATGAAATAGTTATTTTTCCTTAATTGACCTTATGACACATAAACACCATACCAAGTTTGAATGCAATCGGTCAAACCGTTCTCGAGATATAAAATTTAAAAAAAAAAAAATAGCGATTACTGGGGTAACGAAGAATTTTAGGACCCATGTTTATATGAACCTTTTTCATTGTTTTGCATAAGAAACCCACCCTGAAATTTGGCGCCCTATTTTAGAATCACCCTGTATAGGTAATTTTATTTTTATTTGTTATTTGATTAAGAGTAGTTTTCATTAAAGCTTGGACCAAGAATTACAAAAACAAACTAGATTGTCCAGTCACATATTGTAGTTCAGGATGTTTGAAATAGTTAAAACCGTCAAAATAAGCCCGTACAAACAAATAGGCAAAGTGTTGTAACCTTCCTCAGAACTCTTTTGTTTACGTTACATAACCTTTGTTTGTATAAATAGTTTTGCTATTATTTTGAAATTGATAAACTAATAGTATCCAATGTAGTGAAACTAGAGAACAGTTTGAGTGCCTTGACAGTTGAGAGTCGGACAGGTGGCGCAGCCCTGGTGGAATAGTTCTGCATCACTGGCGACCACACACTCTTAACTCGATGCGCTCTGTTTGTATTGTTGTCTTCAACCGCACATAAATAGTCTAGGATAATTCCAGGATAGTTTAGTAGAGGATAATTCAGAAGTCCTTGGACTCTTGTTTGTAAACTCCATCAAACAGGGCACATAATCAAAACCTGTGAATTATAATAGTACTGAACTGTGTGTTGGTTCAAGTAGATTTTGACCTTTTAGAACTAACCACAGAAATAAATAGAAAATATACTTGTATTCTAAAAATTGAATTGAAATATGGCTCGAACGCAGTATACAAATAAGCAACGCAAGCTCAGGTGGTAGGAAAGTTTGTGGGGTTGAAACGAATTTAGCTTAATTAGAGAAGAAGCATTCACTGCAACAACTCTATAAAGCCAACATTTGCTGCACATGTGACTGGCTCCATAATCCGGTTATAAGTTATACTGTAATGTTCATATATTGTGTATAACTGTTATACTGTTGTTGAGTGAAGTTGGACACAGCGTGCTAAGTGTAGGATATAAGTTTTTATTGTGTGGTTATTTGGACAAGTATATTTCATCACTAGGTGCTAAATTCCTTTTAATAATAGCTCAAGTTTAACGTACGAGGCAAGGCAGAGAATCAAAAAACCCTTTGGGATGAGCGATGAGCGATACTTTTTGTTATGATGCAGAACAGTTTAATATTGTGAAGTAAGTTAAGGGTCTGCACCTCAGTGGTCACTAGAGGAGTATTCTGATATGCGTATAGAACCTAATTGCTTATAAGTTGTTTAAGAATTTGACAAACAAACCTTAAAATAGTTATACAAGGTGGTAATATTGTCTAATCTTCCTACTCAATTAATTTCTTATACTTTAAATTAAGATGTTCGTGTAGGGATTATAATTCACATACATTTTAGATTAATTGTTTGGCATTTATAATCATGGAAAACAATGTTCGCAAACAAAACTTAAACAAACTTAGTGTTTCTCTGAAGCCAGAGGTTTTAAACATTAACATATTAAAGAGCAGGAAACGCCTACAGGATGAATGTTTATGATCTTTTGTTTCCAGCAAAACTTTTACCCGCATTTCCTTTCCAAACAACTTTGGTGTTTGTAGACTGGGATAACACACCGTAAAGAATTTTGCATAGTGCTCGTTTGTACTTAAATAAAAAGAAAGTGTAACCTCAATTTGTTTTAGCCTTATTATCTCGGCTAATTAATGTAAAGTTTTTCACGGGTACGAATTATAAGGCGTCAGTATTTGTTAACTCACTGTTTATTTACAGTCTAATTCTAATTACACTAATATTAAACTCAATTAATTATTAACTTAATGGCTACAAACTATTACACTTTTTACAGTTTCTTATTAAACTATTTGCACTTCACAGTCAATTCACACTCCTGCGCGAAGTCCGTTCACTCACGTGTCCTTGTAGCACTCTTCAGTCGGAATCCAACGATGGGTGACGATCCTTCGAAGATCACTCACAGCTGACGTTCGCACAATGAAGATCACTGACACCGAGAATTTACACTGACACTGTTCACGCACAAGGGTTGTGACCCTGTATGTTTACAAAACACTGACACTTTCACGAGGGTACGCGGCCCCTATTACACATACTTGCTCTAGACTGAACTGAATTGCTGGGGGCTTCTAAGCGTGGGGTTATATATCCCCCGTAGATCTTTCGATGGGTTTCTAGAACATCACGTGACTAGGCTCTCAACCAATAGGATTGAAGTTCTCGATCTTTTGATGGTTATGGCGCCTGCATTCAACCGTAACTAACATCGAAGGCAATATATCTGTCAGTCAATTGAGTCTCCGAATTCACGCAGGTTCATTGTAGCGGCCAGCCTATTGTCTCGGGGGTAGGCCCCAGCGTCCGCCACATTAACATTGATACAAGTAAAAAGAGTTATACAATCCGTTTTAAAGACAACCAACATTTCAAGAGACAAATTAATAGGTGATGTTAAAGTTGGTATACATTTGGTGGCCGTGACCTTGAATTTCGTACTAGAATAATTAGTACTAACATGCATTTTCTTGTGACACCTCACGCCTACAGTGTTTATAAGATTTGGAATAAACTTGGTTTTAAAGTGTATTAAATGTTTTAGTGACCTCAAAGAGCCGAATTTAAAAGTTATCTTTATAAAACCATGACGTAAATAAATTCAACAATTTAAAAACACTTTGTATTTTATTTTTGTTTTTATTTTTAAACTATAACAACTTAAAAAAAGTGGCCAGTACGGTCACTGCAGTACATCGTCATCTGTCAAATACATTTGACTTCAAAATGACTGTGGTATAAAAAAATTAACGCATGTTTTGTGGTGTAATTATGTGACAAAAACAAAATGGCCGACCGACAACAGGTACTATGCACTCTTAAGTATTCGATTTAAAATAAAATAATTTAGGCTCAGTAATGGAAAGAAAACCACTAAAACCACTAAACACAAATTGTCGCTAAATAAGTTCGTGTTCAAATTTTCATTTTCTTGTAGAAAACAGCTTTGTTAAATAGATGTTGTTTTGTTGGAAGACTTCAGTAAACATTGTTCTATGCACAATAAGTTCGGTTTATATTTGCAGGTTATATTGGGTATTGTGCTGTCTCTTGTGAATATTGCCTTCTATACAATATTGTCAAATAAAACCTTGCAGTCTATTGTAAAGCTTTCAAACAATAGCTTTCGTTTAAATTAGCTGAATATAGTTACGGTTGTCGTATAAAAACCACTCCCAACTAAAAATAGAAACAAATAAGTACCGTGCTGATTAGACAGCTATCCACTGACTGCCTGGTTGGTTGGTCGGGAGCAGTGACGACCAATCACACACGTGTATCAGACTGACTACTTGTAACAGAGAACACAAAAATACCTGTTTACACACAGCAAATCGAAGGAAAGAAATTCTTTAGAGTTTTGATGATAATTTCAATTTTTTACCAGTCAAAGTACGAGATGACTATCAAGAACTTAGAAAGTTCTCTACTTATGCTTATGAATTTGGACAAAAATTTTGGGACGTAGAATTATAGAATGAGGTGTCTATAAAACAATTAAATTTCCTCTCCCATTGAATTTTTTCAAATGCGCACTTCTAATTATGTAAAATTAAAATAATACTAAATTATCGTAGTTACTCATTGAACTGAACATATTTAACAAGTTTATTGTGAATATTTTCCAGCTGATTGATCTGAAGTATCAATGAGTACCAATCTACTAACACAAGTGTGTTAGATAACTAGTTACCATTAGATGTTAATCGAAGTTTGGAGTTGGTCTGAGAGTTTCCTGAACTCGTCTGATTCTGCATTACACATAATTTCAATTAGCAACTTTCGAGATTTTAATTGCGTTTTGGAGAGCTTTAAAATACAGTAGCCTATGTTTACTTGTGTTACAAATACTTTCTAGGAAATGAAAGAAGGCGAAAACAGGTTCAACAAATGTTCTAAGCTTTTCTGTTGTTAAAGAATAACTGAAGTAAATATACCATGAGTTATTTTTTGCGTGTGAATAATTTTAGAATTTCTGCATGAATATATTTTAAATGGTTACAAAAGTAATGTCAAACATAAACTAACTACCTATTTCAAAACCGTAGTAAGATAGTGTAAATGTATGGACAATAGAAATCACAGGTTTTGAAGCTATTTGTACTTACTTTTCATTTATTGATTTTGTCATATAAAATTAGAACGGAAAAATCCTCTATTTCTTTTAAAATGTAAGTAATAATTAACTTTAGTTATCATTTTCAAAGCAACTTGTTATTTATTAGATTGACACAGTGTCTAGGTTATCCCATAAACATATAATAACGATTATGTATGTTAAACAAAAAGAAAATAGTCGTCAAAATGTATTCCAAACTGACTTGTGATGTATTCCTAACAAATCCAGTAATGTTTCCACTTCCCATGTTCAACACAAATGTTGCGGGTTTGTGACAGAATATATCTTTGATTTCCCACAGGGGCGAGGATTTAACCAACCAAACATTTCACGTGTATTTAACGTACTATTTACGTAATTCAGATGTTACATCCAGTTGTTAAGTAATGTTTGAAACTCACAATTCAACTCAATTTTAGTTTGTTGGTAATTTAATTAGGGTTTTTGGTGAAGATGTTTCGTTAAAATAGTTAGGCCTATTTAAAAGCTTGTCCGTCTAAGCTTTAAGCAGAAAAGGGAGTTTCGACATTTGCACGTTTGCGTCACTTTTTACAAAACTGTTGTGTAAAAATCTGATAATCATTAAAATTGTAATATCAGTAGTCCATCAGCTGAACATCATTACATGTACAGTTAAACAGAGTTGTGTTACGTAGAGACTGTGTAATGATTGTTTGTACTCAAATAATGACATACGAGCCAGATATAGCTCAGTTAATGATGCATTTGTTGTGTTGAATGTATTGTTTAACCTATGTTTTGTTCATCAACTGTGAATTCATACACTGTTTAACAACTCCCTCTCCACTCCTCTCCTACCTTGTCCTGTCTCTGCTGCTGTTTGGTTTTGATAATCAAATGTAAAATTTAAATAAAGTTATAAGAAGATTCTACTTAGGTTTTTAATAATAAAAGGATTTAGTAGAAACGAAATGGTCTGCTAACAGTGTCTTTATACCAATTACAATGGATTTACAATTTAGGCAATAGTTTTACAGAAAGCTATTTCAGTAAGTACTTAAAATTAAAAATGATTTAATTTTATTTTTAATATTCTGGAAGATCATAACAAGGGTTATTCCTGCATACCAAAGAAGATTTGCCTTTAGTACACATGTTTTAAGTTATCGTTTTGTATTTCTTTTAGAGTGACAGTGAAATTCAGCTCTTGAAACCCTATTACATTTATTAAACCAGAACAGTTCCATTGATATTTAATTAGCTTTTAAACTGCGTTATATTATGAGAAATTAGCTACTTGAAGGAAATTTCAAAATAAATTCAAGTTATAGAACGAATTGTTCAATATATTTTTAACAACGAAAACATGTATTGGATTTGGTTTGTTCTACAACTTTTTCCAGGTATTTCATGAAGTGTGAGTTAGAATACCGTTGAAAAAAAACTATTATTCTTAAAACAGTACAAAAAAATATCCGAAATTATCTTATTTTTATCTTGTCGAAGTGCAGGAGCTTCAATAGAAGCTTCATTGTAATCCAATAAGCCAATACGCCTTTCTACGTCTTTGTTGCACAGCTTTCACTGCGTAAGAACTGCATTTGAGTTTTATAACAAAATATTCAAACTACTTTCGAACTTAAAAGTTCTCTCATTAATTTTAAATAATTCAAAATTGATTACTCATTTACACATTTATAATATTCTGATTTGTAATTTTTACTTGAATTAACAGGTGTTGTTTATCCTTAGTTTAATTTTAAAGCTAGTTTACCCTGACCGATTATCAATTAGTGCTAAGTATCGACTTAGAGTTGGTTATTTTTCAGATAGTAAAGTAAGTGAGTAGTAAACTAGTCTACAACAGGTATTTGCAACAGTCGACTTCTTTTCAGTAGATACTCGTACATTCCGATCAAACAAACTCGTTATAACAGCTGATGTCCTTGCCACATAAAGATGATATAAACAAATCTTTATTTATCTGGGAAAGTTCAACTTTAGCTCGTCAATACATGACGTGTCTTAGGCAGCTGTTAAAAAAAAAGACAAAATAGTTTATTCGTCATTAGGTCCAAACGTGACTCTTTTTGACACGAGGTCAAGTTAACGTCCGAGGCAAAGGAGAGTGATTATTTTAGTTTATTAGAACAAACTGGAAAAGTAAAATAATTGACAATAAAAACATTTTACAACATTTTGAAAACAAATTACGATAGTACAAAAACTGCTTTTATTGTTAGTGAGAGTGTCAATGAAACTAGATTATTGCTAGAAAGCTTTTAAATTGTTTTATAGATAACTACGTCGGACTCATTTCTATGCATTTATATATTTAGGTCACTAATCGCTCGTAAAAGGTAGAAAATATAAAACGTTACAGTTGAATCCGGTTATAACCGGATCAGGGAACTAATCACACGTGTATGGAAGTTAGTCTGTAGAATTATTCCAGTGAATGCTTCAATGTGTCTAACTAATAGTGTTTAGTAAAGGTTTTGTATTGCTAAGAACAAGTTTGTTTCTTATCTTGAGAAAAGACATGTTGAAATTAATTCCTAATCAAGCTAGAAGTTATGTTGATGTTTTCCACGGATCTGTTTTGGAGGCTATTCTATTCTTGTTATAAATTAACAATACATCAACCTCTTAAGAGTGCGCAGTAGTGACTGTGATCTTGAATTTCATCCCATAAGAACAATGTAAAAACATGCATTTTCTTGGGACACTTCACGTCCGAATTTCATAGCTTTCATCCAATTTTACGAAAAAACTTCGTTTTTAAGCCTACTGTTTTAGCGACTCTGCTAAACCGAATTTCTTTTTCAAATTTATAAAATAAGTCCAAAAATTGAAGAAACTTTGAATTTTAATTGGTTTTTTATTACTACACCATACAATTTTCAAAAAAGCGATAAACCCATTGCAGTACTTTGTAATTTTTACTAACACTTCAAAAAGATCGAATATTGAGGTCCATCAAGAGACACCTTGGTCTATTGGTCTTTTTACATTGTTCTTATGGGAAAAGATTAAATGGCCGCCAGGTACTGTGCACTCTTAAACTAAAAGCAACATACATTCAAACTACATGGGTCCCTTTGTATGTGCTGCTCATTTGTAGAAGATATAATGAAATAAATTACAATTGAAGGGGATTTAAGCTACTTTGCAGCCATCCTTGTTATTTTATAAAAACGTGTTAACCTATGTTGGAACAATGGTCTACTTGTGTACACGGTGTTAGTCAGTTTTTTGTCATTCTGTTCTGAAAACAGCTGCTTTAGACACATGTATTGACAGTGCTAAAGTGTCACTTTTACACCCAGGTAAATAAACTATTGTTTTGAAGATGTTTTTCTCCCTAGGGAGAAAAAGATAATTTTAATGATCTTTAATGATTTTAATGATCTTTTTGTGGCATGTACATCAGCTGGTTCAACGAGTTTGTTTTTATTGTTTTAATTTAAACACTGACGTACGAGTATAGTAAATCAGTGTAACAGCTGTTTCTTCAAAACACAATATTTCAGATTACTGAGTTCAAAACAATGTTTACTTAAACTTCTTTACAATATTAAAACGTTTATTGACATTTATGTATCGTTATTATTTGGATCATGACAAAAAGTATCGTTCATCACTCGGCCCGAAAGTGTCTTTTTGACCCTCGGTCTTTTAACGTCCTCGGCTGCGCCTCGGACGTTAACTTGACCTCGTGTCAAAAAGTGTCACTTTAGGACCTAGTAATGAAATATACTATGTATTATCTGTTGGTCTAAATTTCTTGTTAAGCTATGGTTTCCTAGAAAAAAGTTCACCGCTAAATTACGGCCGTTATTGTAGCGGTGAACGTAACGGTGACGGTGGACGTAACACAATATTTAAACAGATGTAGACAAAAACAACTTTTGACATGTTGTTTTTTTTAGTTGTCAAAGTTTATTTACGTATGTAGTAATGGGCAAGCTGGACTTTTGTTTACAAAACAAAATGTGTCACCTGGTGAGAAAAACCTTAACTAGTTTCCACCGCTAACTTTACGTCCACCGTTTTCTAGGAAACCACTCTCATCTGATTGTATTGAAAACAAAACTCACCGTCATATTACGCCCGTAATGTAGCGGTCACCGCTTTCTAGGAAACCATAGCTTTAAAAAACAAATCAAACATATGATATTTTTATGGTTTGTTATTTAAAGTAGAGTTCGAGCTACCCTGTTTACACAAGAATTCAACGTTCAGCAACAACTGTTGTGTATTTTGGCAGTTAAAACAGCTGTAACACAGAACACTGTGCTACAATAGAAAGGTGTTGTGTTGCATCCATTGTCAATTCCAGTCTTTGTTATCAGCTGTGAATTTTCTGTATAGCTCAGAGTATTCGCAATCTGTCTATCCCTCCAAATCCGGCTCAAACCAGTTTTATATACAGTATTACTCTCAAGAAAATGCTATTTAGTGTTTATACAAATAAAGATCTAAAAGAAACAAACTGTTATAATTAGGCATCACACCGACCATTATGGAAAACTTTGAATGCACGTTTTGAAGATAAAAAAATATAGTTACGGTTTCTCAGTATTAGAATTTATGAAGCTTAGAGATTGGTAGAAGATGAATCGGTATGAGATGTGCTGATCTCAGGTTAATATGGTGAAATACGAGTTATATACGATCATAAATCTACTCTGCTAGTAGAACTTTACTTCTTATATTACTTCCATTTACGTGTTTTATTTATTTTACTATACATTTTTTAACTAACGACTCTTAATCCTATACTAAATAGAATGCATAGCAGTTAATTTTTCTGATCAATACAAACCTTGTATTAGCGTTAAAATAAATACACTTGAATAGTACAAATGTATACAACTTTTTCAACGTAAAAATAATTTGATAAATAAATCGACGAAGCCTTTTGGATTGTACAATCTGTTTTGGGGGCAAAGTATGACAGAGGGACTGAGATAATTTTTAATAGCACATGTGTGTATATTTTATAAATATGTTTCTAAATTTAATCAAGTGACTGGGATCAAAATTGGATACAAACGTAGAATGTAAAAATCAAAACCAAATAAACTTAGTTATTTGTCAAAGAAACAAAAACCAATTTTAAAATATCAAAAACCAATATTGTAACTTTTATTCAGGGTGAGGCCTTGTGTAAATGAAGTTATCATGCAATTAAAAATTATATTAACTTCAACAAAGAAGACAGAATTTAACCTTCCAAAGCGGGCAACTAGTCCTGAAGAAGTATTTTCGATAGTGTCCCAGACAATGAGAACATCGATAGTTGGCATCCCTGTGCCAATGGACGGTTGGCAGCCCTGTGACCAATAGTATAGGAGACAGCAAGTAGCTCAGTTTCAGCCAATCAGTGACTGAAGATAGTATTCTTCAGCGAGCTCTAATATCTCAAGCTAATTATTATGATGTTTTGACGTGGCGCAATCCGGGAACTAGATCATAGTAATTGTGACTTCGGCCGTGAAACTCTAAGAGTTAAGATATAGAGTTATGTTGCTTGCTTTATTTGACGCTTTCCTCGTATATTTTCTGTATATTTTGTATGCTTCTCGTATATACGTGTATGTCCACGGAATAAAAACCTCTGTAATTTTTTTATTATTTGTACATAATTTCAAAGCCGATACAATGTCTTTTGTTACGAATCATCTCAATATTGGTTAAGTGACGCTACAAGGTTGAGGTTGAGTGGTAGAGAGGACTTCGTTAAGCAACACAGAGTTTATCTTTTTGACATGTAAGACACATTATATAAAACTACTTCCTTGAATGACAGCTAAGTTTGTTTACGTGTTGGAAGCTTCCATTGTATCGACCTCTAGAAGCTTCGGTAGCAGTTTCATTGTAATCCGATAATCCAATATCCCATTCCTGCCTTTGTTATAACATCTCTTCCCTCTCTCTGCAACAATAAAGTTTTATCTTGAATAGGAGTTTTAAAAAGTGTAATTATTAATAATGAGTAAAACAACTACGCTCGTCAAATAAAATATAATGAAATAGAAAGAAATTGTATACGGAAAATCCATAAAATGGCACAGCTTTCAGTATTCAAATTTGTTTTGGAAATGGTCGAATAATATTTTCAAAACGAAGTGTTCCGGAAAGGTTCTTACTCTCCTCAGATGTTGCTTGCTCAGATTTTCTGATGCGGTTTCATAAAACCTGTTTTAAAGTAATTACCTAAAGAATAATTTTACGTAGGTTTTCAATTTCCAATCCTCTTAATTAGGAACAAAGGGGTCTTGACGGTATAGTGGCTAACCGTCAGGATTGAGGTTTTGGGTTCAAATCTAGTTCTAGGTAATTAGACTTTGTAGTCCATATAGTCCTCAAACACTTTACATGGAAATCGCTGTTATTTGCGATTAAACTGTAACACCAATAAATAAAACCAATACAGTCATGACACATGAAAATAAGAAAACCGTAAGGGTTCAGCGATGTAAAATATTTATTATTTACAAAATAAAAACTACATACATTAAACTTAATTCTCAGGCTTTCGCGGCCAGTGTCACAACTATAATCTAGTTCTTCATTTTTTCATAATAATTAGGGTGAAATATTTCAGTCTCGCTGTAGAGTACTATCTTCAGTCACTGATTGGCTGAAACTGAGCTACTTGCTGCCTGCTGGGCCTGGCAGTCCTGTCACCTATAAGAGATAAGAAGGCCCAGCAGACAGCAAGTAGCACAGTTTCACCCAATCAGTGACTGAAGATAGTAACTCACAGCGAGACAGAAATATTTCACCCTAGTTATTATGATGTTTTGACGCAGTGGGAACCGGAAGAACAAGACTACATAAATTAGTTAACAATTAATTACACTTCGTTTATCGCTACTAAACTGTTTTCCGCTATTAGAACTAAAATATTTACTTTACAACGCGATAGACGAAGGAGAGTAGGATGAAATGAGGAGAAAGTTAAGGAAATGACGGAAAAGAATGTTTCTGATTAGGAATTTATAAACACCCAAATTCGTGGTTGCCACTTAAATAACGTATTTATTACTGCAATTTTTAAGTTATAAACTATTATTCAATGCAGAATCAAAATTTAATATAATATTTTTAAACGCAAATTATATTAGTGTTTAGCAGAATAACAGCGCAGTTTATTTACGTCTGCCAGCGGAGCGCTCTGAGCTTCCATTGTATCGACCTCTAGAAGCTTCGGTAGCAGTTTCATTGTAATCCGATAATCCAATATCCCATTCCCCTGCCTTTGTTATAACATCTTCCATATCACGTTAAACCTAAACTAATTCAAGTATGTATTTTGTATAGGATTATGAAATGAAATGAAAATGAAATGAAAAACGTCTTTATTACAGGCGAAAGTTATTATTATTATACGAGTATATCTAACATTTCCAGCGCATACATACTTGTCAACTTCGATCAACACTTTATACGTATAAAGGAATAATTTATATAATTATTAAAATATTGCCAGCCACCATTTTGTAATTTTAACACCTTGCTTTTATCCCCAAGTCCTTGTATCAGATAATATTCTAACTTTAATTGTAAATACAACAAATACTAGGCCTAGTTCTAGATGAAACAATTAATTTTAATAAAAATTTGGGTTCCAAGTTATGTCTGTTTAAAATGTTTAAACTTAAATAGATTCAAGACGGTAAGAATAAAAAAACTTAACTAGATAAGAAGTCAATTAGTACATTTTATTACTAATGCAACGACATTACGAATTTAAGACACTGAGCCGTATTGAAAAGTTAGATCAAACTGAATGCTTTTCTCAAACAAGTCTCTTGTTGGATACAAAATTTAACAAAATACAAAACCAAAAAATGAGCTCAGAGATAGAAATAGTTTTAAAAAATTTTTAAAACGACGACTAGCAGGCTAACAAAGCCGTTGAACCTAAGTTTATAAGGTGAAATGTGTTATCTTGTCTCAAGAAACAATCCCACAAAATATGTTCAGACAGTTTAAAACACCCTGTTAAAACACAGACTGTTAAAACACCCTGTATAAACAAAATAGGCAGCATCTCTGTCAGTTAGTACATGACAGAATTTCAAATGTAACCAAGAATAAAAACAAAAGTGATTATATCGTACAATAGAGTAATTGACGCAAAAATGAACTGAAATGATGGATCAGTAATAATCTAGTGTGGAAACCTCGAAGTGTAGAACCAAGTTGGTAATGTATTAGTTTCACAACAGCTGATGAACAAAACCCGGGCGAGACAATTCTCAACATTTAATACAGCACCTTTCAATTGTTGCAGCTGTTCAATTGTTATGGAATAACAGAGCCTCCGAATGACGATGTCTCATTCGTTGTTGATTTATTTAGTCGGAAATTGTTTAAAAAAATTATATAAGTGGAAAACTAAAACGTTTGCAAAAATATGGCCACTAAAATTGTTTGAGTCACCATTGATAAGGTTTACTTGGAGTTCGAATTTGAACAATAAATTAAGGAAACACGTGTTAAAAAAGTTGCACAGCTTTACATTGCTCTTATGACACGGAATTCAAGGTCACAGTCACTACTGCACACCCTTAAACTGGTTTTAACCAGATTTCCTCTACAAGATTTAGTAAATCATGTAAATATCCGTCTAAGACAGCTTCTATTTCATAGAGAGGATCAAAAAAGTAATTTCCACGAAATCAGACTATTAATTATTACTACATTACCGATGTAAAGTTATAAAATAGAATAAAACCCACAGATATAAACTCAACTAAAAAGAATAAGATGTACAAAAAATAAAGTATCACACTAATCAGGGGCATTGGACGAAATCGACCTTTCTTACCATCAAATATCAATACCTGTAGTTTTGTTTATATTAGTCATGTTGTAAATGTGTACGCCGTTTATAAATAAATAAAAATACTGCGAAAGAGCTATTAAATAGTAAGACACAAACAATATAATGTTTATTAAAGTCCATAGAGGGAGAGGAGTTCTTAAGTATTTGACACAACTATTCTCCAACCAAATAAGTATAACAATAACGTGAAGGTTGTTTATGCAAAATGTAAATTTATTCAGAATCTAGAAGAAAAGAAACACAGGTTTGAGATTCACCGCTGAATACTTCTCATCTAGGAACAAAGTCAAGACTTAGAATAATGACTCCATCTTGAAACCAAGCTTTGGAATAGTTCATTCTCTAAGATAAATGTTTTTAAACTTTATTGACTTCTTTGTGCTTTAATTATAACTAGTTATGTTAACAAAGTAATTGTTATGGTTTACGATTAAATGAACACTAAAATAAGCACTTCTAACTTTGCATGGTTGAAAATAGAACACTTTGATATTTAAAACACAATAATTGTTTTATAATTGATTTAATATAGGCTCATTATTCGTAATTTCGTAAGTCGCGTTAACATTTTAGCAATGCAGTGTAGAATTATGATTCATTTACTCTCATAGTGTTTTATACTACATAAAATTGTGTAAAGTATAAACAGCTTGAGTAGCTTTTATAGCATTACATTAGTTGTAATCAAATTTTAACGGTAGTTTCAATAATAGTAGTAGTTTAAAAACAATTTAGAATATACAATTGGCTATATAGGTCAATCCATAGGCAAATTGGCAGGCTTTAAAATCAAATAGAAAAAATAATTTTTATATTTATAAGTAGGCTATATTGTACACATGTATACCCAACATACAGACGAAGAGTAAAACGAATTATTCTTGAAAATAAAATGAGTTCTGAGTATATATCAAATCACGGAAGTGTTTATAAAATTGTTACTAAATCCCCTCTTGCATTTAAACCAATATTTGTAAGAAACTCACCGTAAGGGTTGAAAGAACAGCAAACTTTATTGTAAAGAACAACTCTTTACAACTTTACATAAAGGGATATTGTGCAAAGTACCTGAAGGTTTGACAATGATCTCATTGTAATCTTATAATCCAATATCTCTCTACCGATCCCTTGGCTATTGTAACTGAAGATACATTCAACATCGAGATCTAACTCATTCTTTCAATAGCTTTTATTTTCGTTACACCCTGTACTATAGTGTAGCTGTAAGAAACCCTTAAAACACATTGAGATTGTATATTCGCTAGTGAACTTTTCATAAAAAAAGTGAAGGAGTGAGTGCCACTCAGGAATAGTGAAGTTTTGCTCTTTTGGGTGTTGAATCCCAGTCACTCTCATAAAAGAGTGGCTCGATTTTCACTCTTTCAGAGTGGTTTTCACTCTTTCATTTTTGAAGTGAAATAATTTGGTAGTGGAAATAGGTTTTGGCGTGTATGTAGCTTTTACGTGTTCTATATTTTTGTGTAATGTTCGTGGAAAAGGTAATATAGTTTACAAATGTATCTACTTTAAATTTTACTCTGACTACCAATATAAATGCGTGACGGATAATCTCATGCTGATGACAGTTTTTGTAATATAAGAGTTGGATTCTACTTTTCTAAAAACCTGAAGACGAAATTAGATTGCAGTTTACGAAACGTCGTTATATTCTTGTCACAAAACCACTAAAGCATTCGTGCAATAATATTTCAAATAGTGATAAAGATGCAGTTAGTTGGTTGGAAGTCAGTTTCTCAAGCGAAGTAGATGAATGGTTTTGGTTTAGATAAGAGGAGAGTTACTGATAAGAAAGATACATTGCAGCAAACCACGCTATTCTCCTTTGCTATCAACAAACAACAGCTGATTAGCAACTGGTAATCACATATTGCACTGTTGCTTGATTATCCTGAGAAGGTTGATGCAAAAGTACAATTTGTTATTTAAATAACAAAGAAAACACAATCTATTATCTACATACCCTATGGTGTAGGAACTTATTTAGATGCATTGTGTATAATTTAATCATGTTCATATAAATTAATACCTTTCTCCGTACATTGACTATAATAAGAAATAAGTCCCTATTTGATCATGTCGTTTCATATATAAGTACTCTTTAGACCTCTGTTTGGTTACCTAAAGGATTTGGAGTCCATTTAATTCTTTTAATTAAACATTTTTCAGCCACTAACAGCTCACTAAGTTTAAACTATGTTGTTTACGACAGGAAATTTCTTAGTTTGAAATATTATTGCGGACGTTTTCTATCGTTAGTGGAATAACACGACGTTTCGGGATCAGCATTCCGATCTCGTCTTCAGGTAAAAGTAACCTAAAACGCGACACAAAAGTAAGCAAATGGGCTGGCCCAAAGTAATCAGTGTAAGCTGGCCACCCAAATAAAATTGAACAACATGTGGGTATGCATGTTTCTTTGAAGCAAAGCAATTAACAATTTGTGAAACTAATAAACTCGTAATAAAAAATCAAATACAATTTGATAAAAAATAAAACATGCACAACAAAATTAAGGCATACACTGCAACCGAAGACACTAAACAGTCCAAAACCAGTGGCAGCTACCTGAGACCTAATTACTGACTCTAGCTGACTGGCTGAGAGCAGCGGAGGACCAACCACAGGTGTTTATTAGACTTACAAACCGTAAAAGAGAAATTCAAACCTCTATTTATGCACAGCCAATGGAAGGGATGGGGGCGTCACACTAGTTAGGTCCTCTGTTGCTTCTATTGAGGGCTAATTACAATTATGTGAATTTTCTTGCTGTGTGTTGCTAAAATACTGATAGGATAGTATAATAGTTTTATGTAAGAGGCCTCAACAACTTCTCTTTGAAAAGGTGCGATTCCGGATGCATAATAAGTCTATTTGTCTCGTTTGATTTCAAACCAAAAAGATTGAGCTTTTTGAACTTTTAACTCTTACGCGAGTTTTCTTCGTGTTCTTTGACTTCTACACATAATGGTCTCCTTTTGTTCACTTACGATGGAATATTTTGGCAATAACATTTCAACCTCAGAAGCTTCACTAAGGATTACAAACTGGCGAAGTGTGCTCTATGATTCCCAGCTTATCTGTTACAACCTGAAGCCTCTTATACTAATCTCAGAACACAGTTCCGCACTCTGTACACAAACTGTGCTTTGTCATCTCTCTAAACTAACTCTTGCTTCTTGTGTTGGTTTGGGCTCTGATCAGGTGTCGTTAATCTTCTTCCAACATTTCCGACTGACCGCTTGCTACAAAATGGTTACTTGTTATGTCCAAACTGCCTAATATTCAGCTGTTTTGGATTAAATGATATAATATCTTTGTGTGTGGCGAAGTAAGGACTATAAAGTCCTTTCTTCCACTTAACCACCACCATGATGTTGCTTTTAGTATGTTAAGTACACTCACTCACTCCTCGGCGCTACAGCCCATGTAGGGCTCCGACCTCCATGACAATTCGCCTCCACTCCAATCTGTCCTCCGCCACAGTCCACCATCTCCTCATACCCAGAGCTCTCAGGTCAGCCTCCACGTCATCCAGCCATCTTTTTCTTGGTCTTCCAGTTAAGTACGTTTGTAGCTAATTTTCATAAGATGTACTGTATAGCTATTCATTTCTAACGTCATATATCACGGAGACGTCGTTGAATAAAATGGATTTCAGTTTTAAGGTTACCAATATCTCAAATCACATTATGGGTGACTTAAGGTTTTAAAAACGATTTATTTGTTTGACAATGTAGAATAGGTTTAAGAATACAGACACACAAAAGAGTCGAAAACCTATATTTTAAAATATATCTCAACATAATTCCTTAAATATCTTTTAAAACTATTCTATCATCCTCCTTTTGAAACCGAAAAAGGCCTCAAATTGAGTTTTTTGAACATCCTTCCCACAACCTTATTCCATAGACAAATAAGGGAAGTCTTTTTCAAACAAGCCATTCAAAAACGTTTTGCTAAAGAGTGAAAACTGAAAATATCAGCGGAAACTCGTTTACATTTTCCTCTAAACTTAAACAAGTTAAGGGAACACCATTTAAGTGGTTCCCTTATCAATAAATTTCCTAAGAATTATTGTGTTATATTGTCCTGTTTTAAGCTTATTAATTTTAATCTACTTAAACTCGTTGGTTGATCCAACAAAACTTACTCTTTAACTAAAGTGTGACAGTTATACCGCACATTATTTCTACTAGTACTAATTTGATTTCATGATTTCCTACATGATGATAGATTAATATCAAACAAACTATTCAAAGAATTTGAAAACAACATGATTTTGTGAAAGTGCGTAAGCGGACAATTCCTGAGGAAGCTCGTTTACACGTTGTGTTTACCTTTCAATGTATTCCCTGATCATTCAGTATACGTTTCTAATCAGTATACATTCCTAGGAATTCGGTAGATTTTACCGGTTATAAACAAATTTCATACACTCAAACCATTGGTCGATCCAACAATATTCAATTCAAAACATGTGTAGGTTATATCACTAAATCACTATTTGAGGTGCCGGCCACTCTCACGAGGGTATTTTAAGGCAAATATGTGGTGAAGGATGAGTGTGATGAGTGGTAGTAATGAGTTATGAGGTGTAGTCTTGTTACAAACTTAAGGCTTCCTTAGAATGTGTCGTTAATTAATAACCCAATGACCAATGGGGTTTACAAGGACCAACGGCTTAACGTGACTTCCGAACCATGCAAGAGATGGTCTGATATGTCTAAACGATGGTGGGAGTTGATGCGGGTATCATCAGATGATCACTGAGACTATCTGAGCCGCTTTAGACCTATATAATCCTAAAAACCTGACCTCCATGAAGCTGGACTACAGGACCACGCCACGAATCCCAGTCTACCGCAAACCATTGATAATAACTGGATTTCACTGTTTTTCTGAATCACAGTTTAGTAACCGAAACAAATATTTTCTCAGTAGTTACAAAGCTACGAGTTGCAAATTGTCTAACAGTCGCTAGTGAACAACAAATCACGTGACAAAGAGACTTGCTTAATTAACTAGGAGTAATGTTCTCTGTGGAGTTGCACTAACTTTTGTAGCAACAAGTCTCAGATCCCTGAAGTCAGTTCATCTGCTCAGCTGATTAGTGCAACCAGAGATAATGTTTTGTAGGTAGATATCGCATAGATACCGCATGGCTGAGGCAGACAACTCAATATAGGCAGGCAGTCCACTCACAGCTTCGAGGAATCCTTTTAAAAGAGTCTCAAGTAGAGTCACTGACGCACGCCCAAGTTCGCACGATTTGGTCACATTTAAGTCATCGACATCCGACAAACTCGAGCATGTGGAACCGAGGAGGGAGAAAGACGACAGCGCTCGCAGCGCTATCTGTACTTGGGCTGCCGCAACTCTGCCGATTTTCCTGCCTCAGCCGTTCGGCATCTACTTACCGTAACAACGTAAACGTTTAGCAGTAACTATATTTCAACTATGACGCGGTGTAAACCGGAAGCCTTTGATCTTAGTGATGACACCGGCCGCGAAAGCTTAAGAGTTAAGATAAACTGAGGCTAACTATGACTGATTTATAACATTTTAAATACAGTATGTAAATATTTTTATATGGTCTATTCGTTTCCCGGCCTCCACGTGGCGAGACTGGATAGCCATATTCTTATAAGAGAATCATACGAGAAATTTAATTTTTCGTCCGAATGGACACAAACATTTTTGTACCGCGTTGAATCTTGCAACATCAGAGTAAATATGTATACTCAGGGAAGAAGCCTATTATTTTCTCGTTGGTATCATCTTTGTAATGTATTTATTCTAAACGTTCCCTGTACATATATTGTTACTTCTACGTATATTGTTATAATTTATATAGTTTATTGCATATAAAATTGTTATCGATTGCTATTTGTACATAAGTTAATTTGTTGTAATCTTCGAGAGTCACTACAAGTGTGATGTTATTATTGTAAATTGGCGATTGCCGTATGTATTGAAATAAATAAATAAAAAAATAAATATTCCATTACGATTTGTTACTTTACCTTTACATTACGTTAGTGTTTTTGTGGATTTGTTTGTCTCTCACAATCATATCTAAACGGTCTATATGTCATAGTTTCGTCAGAGCGAGCAATGTTTTCAAGGGATTTTTACAATATTGCGTTTAATTTTCAAATGTCTAACTTGCAGATAACCTGTTTGTCTCTCACTGTATCAGTGTGGCGATACATTTCTTAAAAAATGGTAATCTCTGGTGTAACATCTTTGTGTTGTGTTAAATCGTGCAACAGCTGATATGATTCAATACGTATACTTATACAGAGGGAAGATATCTATTATTTCATTCGAGATTCCATTACGAATCTCGCAAGTCACATCGCTATCAAAATGAAGTTGTTTTTTACAATATGTGTTTTTGTTTTAGCTTTGGCTTTGGCGCAAGGAGGCTTTGCAGAAGATGGTACGTAAATTCGGCATTTCTACTTAATTAAATTTCCGGTTTTTCTTTATTGAGTAAAGGGTATAGTTAGGTCAACGAAGTCCTCTCCATTACTCAAACTCGACCTTTACCTAGCGTCAATGTATGGCCACGAATTGGAAGTGGGGACTGCGGGGATCGAACCCGCGCCACAGAAGTGATGAGCTTCTGAGTCACGCGCGATACCAACCTGCCAATGGTCCGCTAAAGAGTAAATAATAGTTTGGAAATAGATTCTTTGAGCTATCGAGAGTTTCTTCAATAGAGCGTATACTAATAATACGCGTAATGTCATGTTCTTTATACAGGTTCCATTTACATTTAATTCAGAATTAAAATTGAGTTATGTAAACCAAATACTTTAGTTGTTTGCTTAAATAATTATAAAAATATCAAGTCGGCCAATACATGAGTAAGCAAAGTAAATTCTACATCGAAATTAGTCATCAAATTGACAAAAAGGTACATCTTACCGTGTATAGTTTAGTTATTTACAAAATTAATCTTCGTAGTAGCCTAAATGGAAAAAACAATGTATTAAATTTAGGCTTATGTACAACATATGTGTAAACCAATGTACATCCTACAACAAAATCAGTCTTTAAAATATAAAATCTAGTTACATCGTTCAGTATAGCTGTACAATTTATTATACATTTAGGGTTATGTGCAAAGGAATTGAAAGCCCTATATACCCTTTCTACTTTAATTTAATTCCTTCTGATTTTTATTGCATTTCTTCGTATTAAGTTTTACAGTATCGTCTAATATACAATGTGGATCGCGTATCTCCATGGATCTGGTTTGTCTGGGATCAATCAGTTCTGGGAGAACACAGTTTAGGTAGAAAGACAGAAAGTTGTTAGTTTTTCAAAATATTGATTTCTCTCTCCAGAAGGTGTTGTCTCTTTTTATCTGTTCAAACTTAATGCTGAGAGGCGTCCATAAAATGAAATAACAGTTTTCCCGTTTAGTGATGTGTAGTTGTCCTTGGATTTAGTAGCAAAAATTATGGTATTTGTTGATTGCTCCGATTGTGGTTTCTTGGTTACATCCCAGAATGTAAACTTTCGTCTCCTGATGATAACTTTAACATTTTTTATGTTAATTTTGGCGTACTATTTTCGAATATAACAGGTTATACAAACCTAGAGACAAACTTTGAGAACATAGAAACCAACTGCACCATAAATAATCCCATAGATAATCTCTACACCAAAAAGGAGCGTTCAAAAAAGGGGACTACGAGAGCATGTTTTGAGTAACTTTTTCTGGGGAAATTATCCTCTTAATCGACATCGGAACACTGTATTTCGGCTGCCTAACTATGTTGAGTTTTGTAAGAGTTCTATTTTACGTGAAAGTATTTTTTATATATTCAGTACGTCGATTTAAAAAATACACAAATAACAATCCCCCATAGAAATGTAGGAAATGACCATCTGGATTAAAATAATTACCCCCATACTTACAAGGTCTTAATACTTAAAATGAAGGTATTTGTATTTAATATAAAGTTGTTTAAAGTTTCTATTCGCCTTTATGAAACGAACAATTCTCAATATAACAATACCAACTTTCTGTTCAACAAACAAAACATACACAACGAACAAACTTAAACGTAAGAATGCAATATTCAGCAAAGCAACTTTAACCAAACTCTGAATCTTTTATTCACAACTTGTTAACGTAATTTTAAACAATACGGAAGAAAAGTTCTAAACTTAAACATTAACAAAACCAAGTTTGTAATGAAAAGTGAAAGTTTCCCGAGGCGTAACAAAACCCAAACATGTTACACGGTTTCTGTGTTTACATTTAACACACCAGAGTTAAGTTAATGATGAGTTTTACACACTTCAGTAACGTGAGTTTTAATTTTTATCAATTAGTGAATTAGATTTTGTTCATTGGTCCATGAAAACATACATAAATTACCCTTGAGCCATCACGAATTCGAGGCGTAAGACTCAAAGCTTCATTAATCAAAAACTTAGCAACTAATCACGTAGTAATTAATTAGTTAATTAATCAAACAAGTGTGTTGAACGTGCAAGGCATTTTAAAAATATAAGGGAAAACGGAATTAGAGGGCTACCGCTTTCATAGTTACGTTCCTGTTTGAAAATAGACATATTTGTGGTCTAATAACGTGTATTTTCTTTTAATTCTTCGTTTCAATTTTGAATGGGTTGAAAAAAAGAAAGGTCACAGGTTTTTTTGTACGATACTTTATGGAAGACAGGAAAATGAAATGTGAAGACATAGTAGAATGAAGGGCTTTAACTTGTCCTGAGTAGATACTGTCGTATATCCTGCCCAGATATATCCTCCCTGGGGGCAATGGCAAGAAACATATTTAAAGCTAGGTAGCTTTAGAATAAAAAAATATTTACATTATATTTAATAATAATATAATAATAGAATATAATAATAGAATAGAATTATCAGAACTAACAGTTATCTGTGTTACCAAACCTTAGATGCTTGGTTGGAAATAGTCATGGACAAACATTTAGTTTTACTCAGGTCTACAAAAGATATTTAGATAAAAAGCTCTAAAAATAATAATAATTTGAATTCCAAAATATCACGTCTTTTAGTTTACTGTCCCCATACCTACTGTGTGTGACCAAACTTCAATTATAAATGAATCATCAAATTCTTGTTAATAATCCTAAGGGTTCCACAAATAGGTTATGGTCTAAAACATTGACTATGCCTTCGATGTTCACCAAGTGCAATATTAGACGGACTAACAGCTTTGAACCCAATAATTACCACTAATTTAAGTATTATCGATTCAATAATTTCGGAAGAAATGTACCCTGTCAATTTGAAGTCCAAAGCGTTTCCAAAATTTTCTGGAGCATTTGCAGACCTAAAGTCTTGGGGAGAGGGAATATTTGCCCCTAAATGGCCAAAATTCGACTGTGGGAAAAGGACATCGACCGAGCGTAGCGAAGGTCTCCGATTAAACTCCCTCATTTACACCCTGTGGTATCAGGTACGAGTATGTGAATGGGTCACCTCAGCTATTGAAGCAGCACTGGTGAGTTGGGCGGACTGTACTCTTGACGTCACGTAGTTCTTATATTGCCAACCAGGGAGTGCGTGCGTCGCGGCTTTATTTTTCTGTTTACTGCCTCCTCTACCTTGGGATTGGGTAATAATACATTAGCAAAAGCTTCGTTCTAAATACAGGGTTATTACAAATGATGTTCCTCATTTTGATTATAAATTTTACTGGGTAAAATTGCGTTTAGACCATTTTAATTGGTACCATTGGAAAGAAAAACTCATAAAGCTTTATTTACACTGGTTTGGGTACGTATTTTGCGTTTGTTAAGTCAACTGTTGTAGGTGTTGTGTAATGCTTGAATTTGAAGACATAAAGCTTGTTAAGTGCTGGATTATCACATAAACGAGTATTTTATTAGTGCCCAACCACTTTTAGTGCTAGGTTTAATGAAAACTCTTAGTAACCACTCTCAATTAACTAGTAGTAATTGAATTTTAAAACAAATGGCTGCATTAGTAGAAATGTGTTACTAATGGCTGCCTGGATTCAATCATTCAGACCCGCGCCCAATGAAATGAAAATGAATGAAATGAAATGAAATGAAATGGAAACAAAATGAAATGAATGAAATGAAAATGTGAAATGAAATGAAATGAAATGAAATGAAATGAAATGAAATGAAATGAAATGAAATGAAATGAAAATGAAATGAAATGAAATGAAATGAAAACGTCTTTATTAGTGGCGTAGTTAGGACTTTAAAGTCCCTTCCACTTAACCAACAATAATTGTTCTAATTGTACATCGGTTTGAAACACTCATTACACCCAAAACACTCACTTCATTCTGGGTTAGAAGTGCAATGTATAAACGGATGAAACTCATACAGACAACTTTGAAAGCAGGGAAGGCTCTTAACAGCACTTGAAGGTCGAGATGGACATTCAAACTTTGCTAACGACCATTGAGAAGCCGGTTAGAGCCTGATACAGCGATCGCTTACTAACTGAGAGTTGCAATTTATCTGTAAGGGGACCAGGTCAACATGCAGCCGAGCACTTAAGTGCCGCTGGCGTGAGTGAAGCGAATTTCCGTTAGTCTCTCAGCTTTTCGTCCTGTATTCTCACTGCCCAGCTTTGATCTCAGATTGCCATGTTCTTTCACTGCAGGATTTAAGTCATTTTATTAAAGGAAACATAATTTCAAATGTCATGAAAGTCTATTCATTCCGTTGTTAATATAGCCAAAAATCTGTTGTTGGGCCTTCATTTTGAAACGACCAAATATATGTTCATATTTTCCGAATATAATAGGTAAATTTAATGTACATATTCGTTTTTAATGTCTTCAAACGTGGAAAAACTTATAGTTTTAAATTATATAGGCTAATTTTTATGAAAACTACCCTCAATAGGTTACATTTGATATTATAATTTTGCCGGCTAACTAACGCACATGATTGAGACATTTGCAAAATCAGGCTAACAATGGGACTTTTAGAGATCACAGCCATATAAACTAGACATTACATTTCGTAATAAACATAGACAATACATGAAATTTATATAAATAGTAAAAAAACCATTCAAGTAAAAATTTGTCGAAAATATAAACATTCTCCAACAAAGTCACCAGAAGTTAGGTCAGAACTAACCAATACATGGGGTTTTCAATGATGAACATAACGTCCATAAAAATGGCTAGATATTAGAACAATTAACTACAAGCTGATAATGAATCAATGCAACCAGGATTGGCCATTGATATGACTCTAGTGGGAATTCCCGTTGATAAACAAAACCCGTTTGAAACAATGTATTGTGTCTCATTGTTCATTGTGCATTGTCTTTTGGTTTGGAGTTTCCCTATCTAACAACAGGCCGAAGTTTTTGCCAATTCCAATATTTTTAAACAAAACGACTATGGGTTCTAGTCATATTTTAGTTCTTATATGGTGACTTATACTTTTACTCGCACATAGATAACTTCTATAGTCACAACGAAGCCGCTATAAATTGTGCGGACATACAGAGTGTTTTAAAAGCCCCCCTTCTTAAATTTTTAACTGCTGATTATCAACGCCTTTTAGCTCATATTATAAGAGTATCAGCAAGTGCTTTTTGACGATAAAATAGATAATTTTCTAGAGCTAATTAAAGGTGCCTATCAAAGGACCTGGTTATAAAGCTCTTTTCACCTAAAAAAGATAGCCCCTTTGATTGATTGATATGTTGCTATAGCTGCCATTGATCTCAGCAAATTAAATAAATGAGTAGCCTTGACACCAGTTTTTATTATTAGTTAGTACTTAGTACTTGCCTGTAGATGCCAATATGAAATTTCTTTAGGCAGGACCGGTTTCGGGTCAATGATAACCCATCTTCTGCTGCCTTTTCTTCAAATCTTCTATAATATTAATACCATATTGGTCGTCACAATTTTTATAAATAATTTAGTTTCCATCTTCATGTGGTCGTCATGTTTAAATTAAAATAAATAAATAACACAGTCACTTTACACGAACAGTTACTATACACAAAAATAACTAAACTATATACATATGCGACCGGTCACAACACAAGTTGTGGCTTTACTTGAGTATTGGCTGGTTGAATTGTTTCAGCTGATGGATGGTACTTTGGACTCTTCTATCTCTCTCCTTCTCTGTATGTCCCTCTCACTCTAACCTTGTGAACAGCTTGCTTACTTGCCCTGGTCCAGTTTATTGTACATTTGATATGTGATTTTGTCTTGGAAGTCATCTTTTCTGTTTAGCATGTTGTTTTTGCCTACTTGTAGGGAGTTTTTGTAAATAAAATATTCTTCATATACCTTTACTTTAAACCTGTTACTAAATTTTTTTAAAACTTGCATGGAATCGTCAAAATTTATTTTATGTTCTGGGTTGCTTTAAAGATGTTGGACTACAACAGCTGATGAAGGACATTTTTGACCTATTGCTGTGTGCTCCTTAAATCTAGTTTAAAAGGATCTGTTAGTGAAACCTACATATCTCTGTTCACATCCTGACCTTTTATCGCACTACATCAAATATACACCTTACAACCGAAACCGGTCCTGCCTAAAGAAATTTCATATTGACATCTACAGGCAAGTACTAAGTACTAACTAATAATTGACTCAGCAAATTGTTGTACATTACCAATTATGTTAGGCCACCAATCGTAAACGGAGTATTTTTCAAGGTATCGTTGGTTTGTATTTTTGTGATCTCAAAATAATTGAGAGGTCATACGGTAGAGCTTCGCGTAAGAAAGTTCGGATTTCGAAACATCCTGTATACTATGCGCAATGATTTTCTAAGAAGTAAATAAACTAAACGCAATAAGAAGTTTTCTTGAACATGAATACTATTCCAATTACGAACTAGGCTTAAAGTCTGAACGCAGAACAAGTTGCTACGAAAGTCAAATGAGCCATTCTGAAAGTCAAATCTTGCTCAGAATCAGTTTGTTGCTAAGTCTTCTCTAAGATCTTGTTGTTCCTGTCATTCTGGGAAACTTCTCTGTTGTAGGGTAAGTACCTATCATATAAGAATATAAGAAGCCAGAAAAAGTTTTAGGCATAGAAAAATGTTATTTTTTATGGTATATAAATTAAGGATCATTTAAAGGAGTAAGATGTGCAAAAGTCTAATTTCAAGATAAGCTCAGAACAAAATTGTGGCGGTTTGAAGATCAAGATCCTTTTCCAACAAAAAGTATTTATTCCTTTTGGCTCAAAACTCTTAAAATCCACTCTTGAAAATCAACTTTTAAGGGTCCGCCTCAGGAGAGCACCTTTGCAGTGGTTTGCGGGAAACAAAATGGAGACTTAAGTATTAATGCTATTTTAACAAAACAACTCTTAAATAAAGGATACACATACTATATAGATTTGTTTGTAGTTCATTTTTTAAAATGTCTTTTAGTTTTTAGGCTTTTAACGGTTAAAGTTAGAAAATATAGAGTGTTTTAAGACCTTATTTAAGAAGCCGAAAATAGGTCTATAAAAATCTAATCACAGCCAGACACAGATAAACCCGTTCTCTTTACATAAAAATAAACTTATCCGAATTGAATCTTTATACAAGAGCGCTATCTACTTTCTACCAAAACCCTTGCAAGCGGAGGGTTTGACAGTTAGGCTGCATCAGTTGAAAGAAAGCCTGTTGTTTAGTTCGTTGTTACATGCGCAGTGGCATGTGTTCCTTGGACGGACGAATGAAGCCTTTCTCTGCGGTGATCACTGAGATTGAACCTTAAAGTAATAGTATGCTGAAAGGTATATCTCAAATTGATCTGGCACAGAATAACTTTACCCTGTGTTAAGCACCTTGTCGTTTTATTTTTGAAATTCCATAGGAAAAAGCAACGTTCCATATAGACAAGCCATTATGAGTCACTTGTGTAATAACCGTCATCAGGCTTACTTTTAAGAACTAACGGACCAATGCCACAGCCAACTTCAACGAGAAAAAAGGTAAAGTTTGTCTTGTTTAACGAGGCGAAGTTTGGACTACAAAGTCTTCTACCACTCAACCTCGAGAAGTGGCCAAGTAAGAGGACAATCACTCAATTTCAATTTCTCAATGGACTCAATAACGTCACATAACGTAATGACCTGGGCTAGTAAGATAACCCAAGGCCGTGTTGCAACTGTCAATGCCAGTACAGTGATAGCCGTGGCTACAATCGAGCCTTCTCCATGTACTATATCAAGTGTGCTTCTAGTGTCGTAGCTTTTTACTTGTTGGTACCATCGTTTATTTTGTTTTTCGGGAAGGTAAGAGAATTGTTATTCGCGAACTTACTTAGGGACATGTTGTATTCATGCCGTCTGCATGGTAAGACTCAGGCTCGGGACTGTGTAACGAGTACTGACCTTGATACTCAGAACGTGTTTTGAGAATGAGTCAAAATTGTAGATACATACGACATATGTGTGAGGTATGCACTTTTGTACAAACAATATTTTGTCAGATTTTCATAAAATGTAGTAAACATGTGTCTCTTGTAAATATATCGGTTAAGTTTGTTAGCCAGCAAAATCAAACTACCAGAAGTCCCCTTTTTGGTGGCGGGGGGGGGCGATTTTCTCCAAAAATGTGGTTTTAATAATTTAAAAACAGTAAATTTCATTTAAATTTAATCCCCTATTAAAAATGTACTAAATGATACCCGTAAACATCCCAAGCACAAGGAGCTCAGCGAAGAATAGCTGAGGCCGAAGGTTGAAGCGAGGCTATGGACATAGTGAGTTACAGTTAAAATATTAGCGAATAAGGGTAACAAATTGAAAAGAAAATTCGTTTACTCACACTAATGACGCTTTAGCCCTTAGCTATGTGTCAGCCAAATAAACCCTTCTTTTGAGACCGAAGGTCAAAACGTAAGTAGTCCAGAAGACCTGTATGTTACTGTTCATTTTTATATTATTTGTTTTTGTTGCAGATAACTATTATCAGAAGGGAAGATTTCACCTCATCACTACTCGTGTAAGTTTAAACGACCTTTTACGTTTTATAAAAAAACAAAACTTGTATCTTGCTGACTTCTTCATCTGACGTATCTATCACATTACATCTATAAAATCTTTAAAGGTAGCAGTTTGTGTTTCTCTTAGGCTACTTAGATTCGCCAAGTATGCTGAGATAAAATGTCATAGTTTTCCTTAGCTAACTTATATATGGTATTATCTTATTGATAGTATTCCATCGATCGTTAGGCTATTAATTAATGACCCAATCTGGGGAACAGTCAGCCCTAGTTTGCAACTAGACTACACCTCATCATGCATCAAAACACTCACCACTTTCACCATTCTTCACATATTCACATACAAATACCTTCTAAGAGTTGTCGGTTTCTCAAACCAAAGTATCACATTATAAAGGTAAAGTTTGTCTTGTTTAACGAGGCGAAGTTAGGACTACAAAGTCCTCTCTATCACTCAACCTCGACCAAGCGTCACCGTTCACATTACAAATTGCAAGTGGTGACAGCGGGGATCGAATCCGCGCCACCTGAGTGATGAGCTCTGGACACCAATACACCACGGATCCACATATTATAGTATGTGTATCTGTTCTAGATGGACTTTTTTCAAGCGGAGAAGTATTGCATCGAGCGGGGACTGAGGTTGGCCAGACTGCTCACACAGGAAGACAATGACGAAGCTATCTCCGTGGTTCAAGCTGAGCGTAAGTTGTGTTCTTCACACGTCGTAGCATTGTTAAAACTAAAGGTACGCTCTAATAAGTCACTTATCTTGATGAACAAATGCAAGACAATTTACAACGTCTGTATGAATAAATGACTTAATACGTGTCAATGAGAAATGCTCAGTAACGACGGAACTAAATTATAAAATATACAGTAACATACATTTCGTCTAAATTGAGGCCGCCTCGGTGTTTGTAAGATAACTACTAATTTATTGTAGGATACGCCATCAACATTACATATTTGTTTTCCTTCGGCTTTTGGTCTCGGTATATCGCAGTACTCTAAATATTCTATTCTTCAATTAAACTTAAAAATTAAAGACGACTATCCGTGTTGTTTTATCATCGAATTTTCTTTGGATATTCAAGCCGTCAGCATGGTAAGACACAGACCCGGGACCGTGAAATGAGTACCGATCCTGATCCTCGGAATACGTGTTGAGCGTAAGTTTTTAAAAGACCTACATACATATATACAAGACCTACATATGTATGTAAGTATTACTAGAGAAATTTGAAGACAAAAATATTTGGACCGAACCGGGACTTTAACCCTGGTCTCTCTCTTGCCGGGCGATTATGCTGATCACTACACCATCCGGCCCAACTATTTATGCCTTAAGAAGTACTTAAATCTGAACCATATGACGGTCAATAGCAATGTTTCGGATAAACGGCGTGCAACTTTTGTTCACTTACAAACGAACAGAGTAATGTTTTAACCTCTGTCATCTTTGTTTACAGTACCAAGCACCGAGAAGTTCGTCTACCTCGGAGGCTACTGCACGGGCCAGGGGCTGTCTAACTACTGGCTCAACCCTCGCACTATCATGAACTTCACCTTCTTCCACCCCCAAGAGCCGAGTAGGTGTGGCGGCTGTCTCATGTTCTGGAGACAAGGGGAGACCATCAAGTGGGACGACGGGGCATGCACCTTCGAGTGGCCTTTCTTGTGTGAACGATACTAATAGTGAATGTTCAATTTTTAAGTCAGTTTGATGATTAAATAGAGTAAATAGAAACTTTGAAACTTTATTTTCGTTTGTTTGGCCTTCGAGTTGATTTCGATCATATAATGTAAATAGTAGTGTAAGTATTGTAAGTTTAGTTATGTAAAAGATAAATTGTGATATTATGTAAAAGGACATTCTAACATGAACAGCCGATGATGAGGCAGACGTCTTTCCAAAGACGTGTTCTAACACATTTTTATTTAATGTGGGCTTTCCGTTGCATACATTATCAAAAAAGAAATTTACCGATCAAAATCTATGAATTGTAGGTATTAAATAATCCAAAGCTTCCGGTACAAATCGTGACAATATTTCAACCAACATAAACAATATTAGCAAGTGTTTAAACAATTCCATTTCATTTCTTTAAGACGCAATACAAAGCTACTTAGACCAATAGCTGTCCTCATGTTCTCTATGCGCTTAGCAAACAGACAGAGAGACAAACAAACAAACATACAGACAATACAAACATCATTGTCTGTTCTGTATGCAGGACCTTGTCTGCTGAGACAGCTGTGTACTGCCTCCAGACATTTGCATAGATTTACCCAGCATTAGTAATGAAATAGTTCAACATAGATAGAACCAAAGAAGATTCAATATAACTGGCTCTATGTAAAGCGCTCTGAGGAAAACCAATCAAATATTACCACTATAAAAAAAGACGTTTAAATGAGTTCTGTATATGGCGATATGATGGTCCTGGTGAAGATGGATTTATTGTATTAATATTATGTGGTATCTTATCTTCTTCATTATTAACCACCTTTTCAAAGAGAGACAATAATATTTTGGATTTTAAACTATTATTACGGACATTTTCCATCGTAGCGAGCAAGATGATCACGACGTTTCGGGATGTGCTATTTGATCCCGTCTTCAGGTGAAAAATAACCTAAAACAGATCACAGAACACTAGAACAGCAGGCTGGCCAATTCACGTCATTGGTGCTCCCGCCCCAGGCCGAACCTATCACTTTGCCGAGAGCCGTTTGTTCTGTGTTATGTTTTAGGTTACTTTTCACCTGAAGACGGAATCAGATTGCACATCCCGAAACGTTGTGATCGTCTTGCTCACTAACGGTGGAAAATGACTGCAATATGAGTTTAAACTCTGAAATTATCCCATCGTCAACTTTGAACAAAGAATTATATTTCGAGTATTATCAATACTCATCTTCAGGTAAACAGCACTAATGAAAACAAATTTGAGTATGAGTATATTTTAAAAGGCAATACGAAGTCTGCAGTAAAATATTTTCTAATTGTGTTCAAGAAAGTAAGTTAACAAACTCTTTAATTTATGTTTATAATACGTTTGTTAAAAACTGCAGGTTTTCACATAACTCATTTATTAATCTGAATAAATACATTCAAACGGCTGAATAAAACCACTTTAGGATTTTATTCACTACGTTTGGGTTTAAGAGCACTTTGACAGACGATGTTGATGAATGTTTTGATGGATCACTTTTAATTTAGCCCAACGTTCCAAATTGTGGCAATATTCAGATGGGCTTTTACTGTAAAGCCTTTTAGTGCAACTAGAGTAAAAATTGAAAATTCATCCATTTCAGCAAACTTAATTCTATATACGCTTTATGAAAAGTTGAAAACACGTTTCAATGGGATTTAACGTAATTATTAAATTCATTTACTACGCAAACCGTCAAGTCAACATTACAGTTGTGTCATTTGCAAATTGAATGTTTCAAACTGGATATACAATAATACAATGCTTTATTAACCTTAAATATTTTACAATATATACAATTGGCTCCGTCATAAATAGTAGTCTTTGTTAAGATGCACACTCCACGCACGTTTTCTAAGACAAAAGTATAATAAAGAATACCTTGTAGATGATATTGGCAGCACAGTTTAATGATGTTTCGGTAATAATAATGATCAAGAATAGTTGTACCTTAATAAAAAGCCCTCGAAAATTTCATCCAACGTCCATCTTTTATGTTAGCCAAATACCGAAAAACAAATGCAAATAACGATATTTAACTCTTTTATTTGTATATTACAGTTACATAAACTGATAACAACGACCACATTGAAATGATTACAACATCCTTTGATGCTTGGAATGGAAACCAACCAATTACGATGCGTTTAACGGGTTGAAAAAGCTTTGTTGTTAAAGCAGAACTAGACTAAGCTTGTTTTTGTAACACAAATGATTTGTTTTACAGTAACAAAGAGTTATTTTGTTTCGCTATTTTGAGCATGAAAATTTGTGGTTAACTATTTCGTTTCCAAATTCAACCAACATCGTTCATTACTATTTAATTTTAAATTTTCGATCCGTAATTGTTGGTAGCCTGTTTGACTTTTATAAGTATTAAAGAATTAATAAAAACAAATACTTCAATTGCCTTTGCTGCTAATACTGAATAAGAGGTCTTCAAGAAGAAAACTATGCTGAAACCAAAATACCAAATTTCACTAAAGTTGTACACATGTAAAAACATAAAACAAGCAAAATACACAAGAAACTCAAATAATATATTAAAATTGGTAAACAAATAAAGATTTATAACTAATTTAGCTTAAACATTTCAAACAAGTTAGTTAAAGATTATGTGTTACACGCTTTCTGGGTTATTACTGCGAATCATTCCAACAAATGTCAATTTAAAATTAGCAAAATAATGGATATAGTCCAATTAGTAGACAGTTTGAACTACACACACACAGGCAAAAGCTGTCGTCAACACAAAATCAAAAGTGTAACAAAATGATTCATTAAAAAATTAATTAATTAAATTAGTTTTTTATGATTCCTCAAGAGTATTGGCCTTTTCAATAGCTTGTAAGTAGCCTCTCTTTCTCTTCTCTATTACTTATGACTGATTTTCTTTTTCATCCAGTTTTAGAGTAACTTTTAATACTCCAGACAATTTGCAGGTCCTGCCCACTGATACAAAATCTATAGAACCCAGACACGATGGAGATTTTGAGTTCTGTGGTTTTGGCTCTTTAGAAGATGCACTCTTGGCTGGAGCAGGATATGGCAGGATCAAGCTTCAAGACAAAGCAAGACAACTTTATACTTTGTCTACCTCTGTTCCATTTCTCTCACTTCCTCACTTTTAAAAACCAACATAAAAACACCTGTAATATTTTGTTTACAGATTATTTTACGAATTCTATTAAAAAGTTACTATGCGTAATCAAAAATATTTACAAATGAAGTGTTATATTTATTAAACTGTTTATGTTACCAAGCAACATAACCGTCAATTTTTTTGATATTTGAAAAGAATATTTGATGTTTTGTGATAATGTTAGATTTTGAACGTTGAACAAGTAAATAAATATGTTATAAATAACCATTTAGTGAACTCTTACTATACATTCGTATCAAAGTCGTCTTTAAAGTCGTATTTGTAGTTTTAGTTACTTTCTAAGAACTTACCTTTCACTTGCAGTTAAGTTTCTTTAAAACTAGCACTGGTAGTAACTCTAAAACGGAATAAAGTGGCATTATACATTCATTCATTTCCAATTACAAGTCCATGAGTTTCAGCATGTTTTAACTTTACGATAAACGTTATGATTGGTTGATCAGAAACGGTTTCACATGTTGGGTCAGTCTGAAGTTTCTAATTGGAGTAGTTTCCAATCCGACCAATCAGCAACCTCAACTGTAACTGAACTTTGTGTTGCTTTAACTTCTGGAGTTGACACCGAGGTTAACTGTAAACTTAGTTATAATCACTGTTAACTTAGCAATCAGTGGAACAACTAAGAGAAGGATTAAGTACGTACAACTATTGTCATCTGTAGATAAAACTGACGTTTGTACGCATATTATAAATGAGCTTGCTTTTTGCATTTCAAAACAAAATTTTGTGGGTTTTACCGAATACGCTTTTTATAATTCCTTTTGCAATCCACTCAAAACACAAATACCTTGAAACCATACATACGTAACGATTGTCAACAACCTATACAGGGCCATGTCACGCAGACAAACAGACAATACAGACAACATTGTCTGTTCTGTATGCAGGACCTTGTCTGCTGAGACAGCAGCTGTGTACTGCCTCCAGACATTTGCATAGATTTACCCAGCATTAGTAATGAAATAGCTGAACTAGATAGAACCAGGGTAGATTCAATAATACTGATACTTTGATTAAAAATTGATCCTCGTTAATTGTTTTATAAAAAACTATTAGTCGATAAAAGTAATTTTATCAATTAGTTCTCAAAGCACTTACATAATACAATTCAAGTGGTTTAATAGTTGTTCACATTACCTTATTCATTCAACAAAATAACTACAACGAACTTTTAAACGACAGAATAATAATCCTTTTAGGACTTTTGGTTTTAATAGCACTTTGATAGACGATGTTGATGAATGTTTTGATGGATCACTTTCAATTCGTCCTCACGTTTCAAATTGTGGCAATATTCAGATGTGCTTTTACTGCAAAGCCTTTTATGGCAATTAGAGTGACGATTTGAAATTTCTATTTAATAGACGCTTCAGGGTTAGTAAAAATAATAAATAAATAAAAAATGCCTTTATTGTCGAATGGTTTTAAGTAAAAATAAAGAATAAAATAATATGTACACAAATAGAACAAAATTAGAATACATTTTAGAATAGAAATACATTTTACGTGGTATAACTGAGTATATTTATTACTGTTTGTTAAACATGTGACACTTGTTTATTTTTAGTTTTAGCCAGCACTGGTTTGCCTACATTATATTATTGCTGAATTCTTATATTATATTGTTTAGTTTTGAGGTTCTTAATGCATGCACTTACATCACTAGGTATATTATTACAAATGTAATAAACTAAAACATTGAGATGGATGGATTCATACTTTGCTGATGACCGCTTAGAATCTTAGAAACCGATACTTTAGAACTTTTAGATAGTTTCTCCTTACTTTAACCTTTCATTGAAATCCTTCAAAACTTTTAACCAACGTAAAGCAGTTAAAACACCTAATCGAAGAACTATATTATCCTCTTTTTTTGTATATCCTAAATACATAAACAGATAACTACGACCTCACTGAAATGGTTACAGCATCCTTTGATGCTTGGAATGGAAACCAACCAATTACGATGCGTTTAACTGGTTGAAAAGGCTTTGTTGTTAAGAAAATAGTCTAAGCTTGTTACTGTAACACAAATGAATTGGTTTATAATAACGAAGAGAGTTTCGTTTCGCTACTTTGAGACTTACATTTATTTTTTTAACCCAACATGCGTGGTTTTTGCGTTTCCATCGTTTTTATCGTAAAAAGCTGGTAAGATTAATTGGAAATCAAAGTTATAAAGCAACTAAATATTTACCATGTATTGAAGGTTATGATTTGAACCACAATGTACAAAAAAGTGTAGAAAAAGTTATTTAGTACCCTGGACATTTTATTGTTTCACGAACGGTTTTGAAGATTTTATTTTATCATTGATTTACAATTAGTTTTAAAAAGATGAGCTCAGCTCGAAACCGATCGTGAAACATTAATATGACCAGGGTAGTAAGTGTTTTAATTTTTACATTTTTGTAACCTATTTAAAGTATCTTATTTAAAGTCACCAATACCTTTGCTACTGGTTTTAAAAATAGTACTTAAGGGAACCCCGTCAAAGAGAAAACTATGTTAAAAACCAAAATACTATAAACCTTTCCACTAACTTTGAGCAAATGTAAAAATGCGACACGTATTTAACACGTTAAGTTAATTTTATATTTATTTTAAAATTGAACACAGATAAAGCTTTGTAAGGATCTCAGAGCAAACATTTCAAACTAGTTAATCAAGAATAGAGTGAAACACGTCTGCTAGGTGATTACCGTTCATCTGGTCAACGTTTCCAAATCGATAATTAGCAAAATAATGGACATTACCCATTTAAATGGACAATTTGATCTACACAAGTCTTATTTTCTTTCAGCTTTAGATATATTTATTATATTACAGATGTTTTACCAATTTTACCTATGATACAAAAATACTTATGATTTTGAGTTCTGGGTTTTGGTAGCTCTTCACGAGAGATGCTCTTGTCTGAGCAGGATATATGGCAGGATCAAGCTTCAAGACAAGGTAAAGCAACTTTATACTTTGTCTACCTCAGTTCCATTTCTCTCACTTCCTCACTTTTACAAGCCAACATAAAAAGGAAACTGGTATTTTTCGTTTAGAAATGTTTTGACGAAAACATTTTTACCAGTCGAAAGCAATCACATGTAAATATAATATTTTCAATATAGTTTTAGTGGTTTTTTTTATTTACGTACTATATCATACATACAAAGGTCCACTTTCCTGTGTATTGTTTGAATGTTCCTTGTTAAATGTTTGGTACAAACAAGGTTGGCTTTGAATTGAAAATAAACATCAATTTCTAGTTAGAGTTCACGAGATCCAACATATGTTCAACTCGCTATAAACGTTATGATTGGTTGATCAGAAACGGTTTCACATGTTGGGTCAGTCTGAAGTTTCTAATTGGAGTAGTTTCCAATCCGACCAATCAGCAACCTCAACTGTAACTGAACTTTGTGTTGCTTTAACTTCTGGAGTTGACACCGAGGTTAACTGTAAACTTAGTTATAATCACTGTTAACTTAGCAATCAGTGGAACAACTAAAGTCTAAGTGCATTAACCTCGAGTCTACTAAAGATTTTATACTGAGGTTTAAATAGACATTAAAAATGTACATGTTCTGATCTTTTAAAATTCAATATTTACATTTCAATCAAATAAAGCTGTTGTCAGGAGTTTTCATCACCTATAATAAATTACGGAAACTATTTTATTGTTCGGGTTCAGTTGAACATCTTATATTTTAAATGACATTATAAAGTTTCTAAATCTTGTTTTCGTTATATATAGGGTATGAATGATCTTCATAATTTCCAGAAGTAGGAAGGAAGTTTCTTCTGTTTAGAAGTTAATAACAGTAAAGCCTGATTCAACATTTGGTGTCAAATCACCCACTTTTATGGTTTCATTAAAACGTTAATCTAGTAAACGTTAGCTTTAGCGCATAACGTTCTCTTGCGTTATTAGGACCACTTAGAGACATCCTATGTGTTTTAATATTATATTATAAAAAACAATATACACAAATTATACCATAACAATCTTGTCAAATTGTTATTTATTGTTTTTAATTAAAACATGCGTTGCTAAATCTTTTATTTCGTTTACAATACTCTTGAAAGAATAACCGAAGCAATTATTGACTAATATTATTTTTTATTCAAAACGAACTATTTGAGCGGATCCGTGGCGGCTTGGAATCGTGCGCGACTACAGAGCTGATCACTCCCTGGCGCGGGTTCGATTCCCGCAGTCACCTCTTATATTTGTAATGTGACTATACGGTAACGCTAGGTAAAGGTCAAGGTTGAGTGGTAGAGAGGAATTTTTAGTCCAAGCTTCGCATCGTTAAAAAAGACAAATTTTATCTTCACCTTTTTTTATTTTATTTTTAAATTAGTTCTAATGCACATGGGTCTATGTCTATGAAAGTCAGGAACATTTACTATAAGTTATTCTGCAACACCAGACTTACTTAGAGAACTTGCTGCTATACAGATAAGGAACTGAATACTAATGATACAACTTAGTGACAAAGCTCTCGATATCTGTTCACAGAACTCAACTTGGCTAACAACAATAATTGCTCTAGTTGATCAACTGATTATTCATGGATAATCATTCTGATGTATGGATATAATATTGTTTAAGAATGAGTTGTCGAAGATATCTAAGAATAAGTTAAAAGGTAAAAAGTAAAGTTTGTCTTGTTTAACGAGGTGAAGTTAGGACTACATAGTCCTCTCTACCACCCAACCTCGACCCTTACCTATCGTTACCGTAGAGCCACGTTACAAATGTAAGTTGTGACTGCGGGGATCGAACCCGCGCCAGCGCAGAGTCGCGCACGGTTCCAACCCGCCACGTTAAGTTGTTGAGATATGATAAGATGTGATTTTTGCTGGAGAGTTACAACGCTTCAAATTTTTATTTTGTGCACCATTTTAACAGTTATTACGTTTCATACTACTCTTGATTTAAAGCTTTAAACCTAAAAATAATTCTTAATACAATTTTGGGAAATATTTAATTATTTATATCTAAAAAAAGGAGCGTTTGTTTAAAAAGTAAACATGAATATTAAAATAGTATATTTAATCATGAGTTCGAGCTCAAGCGTATCTATATAAATATGAAGGAGTGAAGGTCACTCGGAAAGAGTGAAATTTCCCTCCTTTAGGTGTTGAAACCCAGTCACTCTCACTATTGATCGATTTTCACTCTTTCATATTTAGAGTGACGAGGTGCGGTCGAACATGTTAAATGAGCAGGAGTTTAAAAAGTGATTTCTAAATAAAAAAGTCATTATTATTATCATTATTTCTAAAAGCTTAAAACATGCAGTAAGCCCTAGATCTTTATGAGGGAAAATCTACCTAATATGTATTTTATTTACAGTCTATTAACACCTAACAAAACCGTTCAATAACACTAAATTTGAAACTAAAATCACCCCATTACAATGGTTGGTTTGTAATTTAGGTTCATCGATTGCAATTGTCTTTGAAAGCTAATGAATGTTTTGATGGATCACTTTTAATTTCAGCTAACATCCTGAATGGTGGATTTATCCTCAGGATTTGTGATTTTGAGCGTTTGTATTCAAAGATTATTGTTATATTGACAAACGTACTCATGTAATCACATAGGTTATATTATACATAATATATAACTTATAATTAACAATACATAAATTATACATTACTAACAATACTTAAGTTATATTCGAAAGACTACTTATGTTTCGAATTGTACTTAAAGAACAATTCGAAACACTAAGTTTTACTTTTAGATATGTTGTCTCCTTTGAATGTCCCTAGATTTTAGCAAAACTTTATTTTAAAATATTTTTCTACAATATTTTTGTTTTATTGATATTTTAAAAGAGCTTTTATAGGGCCATTATGCAAAGAATTCATGTGTAGTTCTGTTGTTTTTCGTACTTTAATCGTGAATGTTCTATATGAACATAAAATCTATACCAAATGAAATAATTAGACCACCCAAGGCAATTGGAAATCAGATTTATTTGTAGAAACCCCTTAAAAAGTTGTTGGAGTAAGGTGTTAAACAAATTTATATTTTAAATTGCCATTTTATTACATAATCCAAGATATTTAACTACTTCTCTTGAGCTATACAATTTCATTACAAAATACTGAGCTTCCAATCGACTCTCCCATAAGAAAAACAAAGGAACAGGTAGTTAATAATGAAGATCTATTGCCGAAATCTTTAGTCTAAGTACAATCTTTAGTCTTGTCGAAGTACAAAGCAACTCAAATAATATATTTAGTGTTTGTCAACAACCTATACCAGGTCCATGTTCCCTACAGCGCTTAGCAAACAGACAATACAGACAACATTGTCTGTTCTGTATGCAGGACCTTGTCTGCTGAGACAGCTGTGTACTGCCTCCAGACATTTGCATAGATTTACCAGCATTAGTAATGAAATATGTTACAATAGCAACGTGCAGAGTTGTATTGATAATGTGGGTTGGTTAATAGGAAAATCAATTATAACACGCGAATATTTCTTGAAAATACAGGTTTACTGCTTAAATTAGTTTTCAACGAACTTAATTATTTTTTAACAAATGTAGAGCGATAAAAATTGAAGATTACGTGTTTATGACAATTATCGGGTTTAAATGCACATGAAGGGTTTAAATTAAAACACTGGTTGAATGATGCCTAATTTTTAAGCTACGAGTATGTGTAGGAAAACCATTACCACATATCTGACAGAAAATAATGATTGGTTCGAAGATAATTGCTTACCAAAGTTTCAAGACGTCTTTAAATTACTTATTTGTCTTACTTTAGTTGAATTAAAAACATTTTCATTAATCGGGTTTGAACAGAGGTAAAAATAAAGTTAGATTAAATCTTCCTACGGGTAACAATCCAGTTCAAACCAGATTTAATTTACGCAGGAAATTATCGAGCAACTTTTATATTGGCACTGGGTATTAAGTTATTAAGTTCCCTTTTGTGCAATTCATAGTTAATTGATTCAGCTTTTACAATATAGTTTTACGTATAAATAAACTTTTCACACAATTAATTATAATAATGCATTAAACACCAATAAAACATGTAAACATGTATAACATATAAACTTATTAGAAACCTTATGTCACAGTAGTTAAATTTAGCGGGCAACTAGAGATTATGTAAGGCTCTGGAAATTTTCTTTGATACAAGGTTAAATAAAACTAATATAGATATGGACTTCGAAGATGTTTGGAGTAAAGATCGCTAAACAGCTGATTTTAAAATGACACAATATACTATTTTGTCATTCTGCTCTGAAAACAGCTGCTTTAGACACATGTATTGACAGTGCTAAAGTGTCATTTTTACACCCAGGTAAATAAAGTATTGTTTTTAATGATCTTTTTGTGGCATTGGCATCATGCAGCTGGTTCAACGAGTTTGTTTTGAATTTTAACACTGACTAATAGTAAATCAGTGTAACAGCTGTTTCTTCAAAACATTATAATTCAGACTGCTGAGCTCAAAAGAATGTTTACTTAATTCATTCTTATAATATTTAAACAGTTTTTGACATTTATTTCTTATTATTATTTGCATCATGGTAAAACTTATTGTTAATCACTCGGACCGAAAGTGTCTTTTTGACCCTCGGTCATTTAACTTGACCTTGTGTCAAAAAGTGTCACTTTAGGACATTGTGATGACATATACTATTGTTGATTACGTGTAAAAATAGTTAATTCAAAGCACAAGTTAAAACAGGTCCAGCTGATCACAATGAATTAATTTATCAAAGTTTGTTAATTTTTGGTTGATTAAAATACAAGAGATAAGATTCTACATGGGGTTATGCGTAAAGAAGTATAGTTAAGTATGAAAACCCCTTAAAACCTAATTGTTCTGGATAGTAATCTTTAATTAAAGTAGAATATCTCCGATATTCAGTGAAATATTGAATTTAAGAATAGTTGTACAAAAAGAATAAAACTATTCCTGTGCTTAAATCAAATCCTGATGCAATTACTTTCGTTTTAATTAAATTCAACAAGGGCTAATTGGATTGGTAACGCACAATCGCTTGTTAGGATTAAGCGAAGCGTCATTTTTATACTAATTGGCTAAACCTTTTCCCGGTACCTTGTTATTTACGAGTTAATCAGTTATAAGCTCTGAGAGGTAAAACTACTGATCTTTACTACTTAAATAAACATGGCTTATCTTACTCTAAACAAGTCTTTAAGTAATTTTATTAACCTCACTTCAGTAAAATCAGCCAATATAATTTGCTGTACTTAGTTAAGCACGTCAAAGAAACAAACAAAACTGTTAGTCTTTGACAAACGTTTCAATGTATCAAAGCAATGACATAAAGTGAATAAAATGTTTCATTACTGTGGAAACACGTTTAAACATTTACTTGTAACCAAAGAGATGTCTTTGAAATCAGAGATTTGTCGGTGTTTTGAAGTAACGTCTTTGGTTTGGGATGAAAGCTCAAAGTTTGTATTCAGAACATCAGCTGTATATCCTTTATGGTGATAAGCCTTTTGAAATCGGAATATATAATTATACAAACTAAACAATTTTGTTGTAAATGTTCACGCATCTAATTTTGTCATAAAGCGTAGTTGTGAGTTCAAACAATAACCCACAATAGATTAACAATAACACAGAACGTCATTTTAACGCTGTTATAAGGTTATCGTACATCTTGTAGGAAAAACGCATAGATGCAAGTTTATTCATCAACGTAGAGGGTTTGCTTCAGGTATCAATTTACTAATCGGTTTTAGTGTGTAACCAAAACAGTAAAACCAATTTGCGCCGGGTTCATTTCAATCAAATTACTCAAGATTGCTCACCATATAAAATTTGTTTATTTGGTAGCAATGTTTATTAAATGGCTAAGTGTTGTGAAATTCAATTTACGGGTAAAACACTGAATTTAATTATGTTAACTTATTTTTTTTACACAAAATGAAAGTCAAGATGTTTCTTGTGTACACTTCTTATGCAAAATAAAATTTCTGTCAAAAATATTAATTTGTTAACTTAAGCTTAGGTGAAAAGCCGATTTAACATGTCATAAAACATTATAACACGATTTAAAAGTTTAAATTTTAAGTAGATTATAACATTTGTTGTAGGACTCCAAAAACATTCTAATTAAAATTTTTAAATCGATTGGCAATAATTGACTTTGAACCGTTTCGTTAGAGAAATACCAATAGATGTCTAATAAAAATCCACTAAAGATTAAATAACTTTAACATGATTAAAACTGCGTTTTTACTAAAATAAAGTATCATAAAAATTCTAAAAACCAACTTCAATATTTGAAAAATAACCTTATAGATTTATTTAATTTACATGATGTAAAACAGATAACATCTAATTACATTACAACAGCTAATTATATATTAATAGAACACGGCATAACGTAGTGAAAATAAAACGTCAAAATATAACACTAATAATTGAACCAGTACATAAAAAAAACTCTTAATTGCGGAGACCAGTCAAATATATAACAAAACATAAATATAGACTTAAGAAAAAGATATTAATTTTAGAAATTATGCATACAAAAATATAGGACCCAATAAATAAAACCTGCTGAACAATAAATAAAACACGCAGAACAATAAATAAAACATGCAGAACAATAAATAAAAACATGCAGACCAATATAGTATAAGATAGTACAATCATTGACAACAGTACAGATACCTCAAGTTAAAAGAACCTAGCTCCTCGTGACTGAACCTACCCTGCGTATGAACTTTTCTACAAACACAGCGAATACCACTAAGAAGGCAAAAGTACTGTGTATAAAGGAAAGCACTGACACAAGGAGAAGGTGATGAATTGTGAAGACACAGTAGGCAGCTCAACATGTCATGGCAGTTTATCCTGTATATACTTCTGGTGATCCTTTCCTGGGACTGAATGGTCCTGCACACTTCTATTTGTCCTCGCAGACATTTACACACCTTTACTTCATAGTTAAAGCTATATGAAATTGTCTACAAGCACAGCGAATACCACTAAGAAGGCAAAAGTACTGTTTATAAAGGAAAGCACTGACACAAGGAAGGTGATGTGTGAAGACACAGTACAAGGCAGCTCAACATGTCATGGCAGTTTATCCTGCCATATATCCTGCTTCTGGTGATCCTTTCCTGGGACTGAATGGTCCTGCACACTTCTATTGTCCTCATGACATTTACACACCTTTACTTCATAGTTAAAGCTATGTTGTCTACAAACACAGCGTACCACTAAGAGGCAAAGTACTGTTTATAAAGGAAAGCACTGACCAAGGAGAAGGTGATGAATTTGAAGACACATTCAAGGCAGCTCAACATGTCCTGGCAGTTTATCCTGCCATATATCCTGCTTCTGATCCTTTCCTGGGACTGAATGGTCCTGCACACTTCTATTTGTCATCGTATACTTTTACACACCTTTAATTCATAGTTAGAGCCATATACGAGTACAGTGTAAGATTTAAATGCCTTAATTTTGAAAAAGGAAATATTTTAAAAGACTCTGTAGAGCATGTTTTTATATAATTCTAAAGTTTATTTTGGCGTACTTAGCGTTACCCCAACCAAGAACGGGGGGAAGGGCCCCCAAATGTTTTAAAAACAACCCCCCTTTAAAAGAAGAACTTTAATACATAGTCAACGACGTAGAGATAATTGTTTTTATCTCTACTAGTTTTTTTGAAATACTTATTTAAAAATTACTAGAAATCAGGTTAAATATGCTACATTTTACATACAGTTTATTTTATGGCAAATATTTCTTTAAAATACTTTATGGGATTAGGTTATAGTAATGTAATGTTTCCCTCGAAGAATTGTCATAGACAATTTGGCATTAAAAAAAGTTTGTTCGTGAAATGTGCCATTTAAACCAGATTTCTTGTAATCTTTAAAAAGGTACTAATAAAAACTAATCGAGATAAAAGAATTTTCTCTGCGTTGTTAAATTGGTATTAAAATTATTTTTCTATTGAGGTGCCACACAAAAGGTAGTTTTATTTAAACTGGTTTGGGTACGTATTTGCTGTTTTTAAGTCAACTGTTGTAGGTGTTGTGTAATGCTTGAATTTGAAGACAATAAAGCTTGTTAAGTGCTGGATTATCACATTAGTCAATATTTTATTAGTGTCCAACTACTTTTAGTGCAAGGTTTAATGAAAATCCTCTTAGTAACCACTCTATTCACTAGTAGTAAAGAATTTTAAAACAAATAGCCGCATTAGTAAAAAGATGTTACTAATGACTGCTTGGAACTGGATTCGGACCATCATTCGGACCTCCGCGCCCAGTTGGTTTTAGGGCATTTGGTGTGGGCTCTCCCAGGAAATATACGTTACATAGAATTAGACATATGATAGCTATTAGATGATTAAACAACTGGTAACAACCAGCTGGGACGTTAACGTAGACTAATTGAGAAAAACTTAACAGGTGTTAGCTCGAGAGTAATATCAAATTGTGTTAGTACTGAAATATTAAAAACATAATAGTCTTCAAATTGTGTTGACATATTGCTTGATTGTTCGATTCACTTCTTCTGGTTAAATAAACATATTTAAAGTGCAATCAAAGCTGCGACAATTATACTGTTGACGTATTTAAAGAATTACATTTTGAGTTAATAAAGAAGTCAATTAATAAAGAATAATTTGAAATATTAAATACAACTTTTTATGGACCTGACGATAAAGGCATTGTCTTTGAAAGACCTCGTCCGAAATATAAGTTATTAATATTGGTTTTGATTAACACTTTATTTAAGATTAGGGTTTTCTAAAAGGTTAACCAATATAAACGTAGGAAATTGTTTGAGGTAAAGATTTACTTTGTCCGTTTTGTTTTGCATTTTGAAAACAAGGTTTCTATCAATGCACTAGCAGTGTTTATGAGTGTTAAATATATTTAAGCACAGTCAAAGAACAGTCATATTAAGTTTAAAGTCATCAATATCCCATAAAGTGGTATTGTCAGTTACGTGAAAATGAAACCATGCAGATTGTAAACAACTAGCTTGGAACTTGAAGCTCGGAATTGAAGATACGGATTATAGTACTTGTTTTTCGTAAGCTCTAGTTAAAGGGGTAGTTCAAGACTAAAATAGCCTTGTAGGTTACACTTTTGTTAGTTCAAAACACACCATTTGGTTGAAACTAAGAACAAATACACAACAAAAAGAAACTAAGAAAAACCACAAACTATTCCGAGACGACAAAGTAATACAATACAATATACATTTATTGTCAAATTTTTACAATATAAATAGTTTCTATGACAAGAAAAAAAAGAAAGAAAGAAAGTAAAACGAAACAACAAAGACAAAACAATGTTAACAACACTGGTAAGACCAAGGGAAGTGTAGTTTTAATAATTTTCAATTAGCTAACCAAACATTCTTGTACGCTATAAAACAATCGTATTTGCTGTAAGTAAATGTAATACAAACCAATTTAATTGAACAAGATTTGTTGTAGATTGAACGGAAAACGTCGACGACAAATCTTTTTGATTCAACAATATTAAATGTTAAATAAAAGTCGAATTTTCTTTAACAAACAAAACTGTTTAAACTATTAACCCAAACATAATGTGGGCCTTATAGTGGTAGTTAATTTCATCCAATCAATTTTTTCAATCAATATATTAGTTTATGTTAAAAAAAATTGACTCTATTTTAACAAATGTTCGGAGAACTTGAGGTGGATTTAATGTGTGTTTTAAGTCTATGAGCATTTTTCTAAGCACTTAAACGTTTAAACAGGGAAAACCCATCTCCCACTATAATACATGTTTCGAAATGGCGATCGACAAAGTTCTGATGTGCGACCAAAGTGCCCTTAAGCGACATCAACATCACGTGACCTAGTTCCGAGATGGAATGGAGCATTTCAAAACATCAGCATTCCATATTGAGATGCAATCCCGTTCAACTAGATGTGTTTAGAGTTGGAATATTTCTCAATGTAAATATGAAAACGTTGTTCTAACATTTGGTTCTATGTCTGTAACGTAAAACGCAAATTCAGTATTCAACAGATGTTGATAAAATGTATTTAGGAAAAAATTAAATTTAAAAGCGAGATGTGTTAACAAACTAAGTGATACTACGAAAATACAATTGAATTAACAAGGTTTTTAGCCTATGACCTAGAAATTCAATTTTAACTTAGACTATTATTTTAGAACACGAACCAGAACTTACCACCAAAAATTTATATTTAGAAGAATTCTTTGCTTGAAATTTGCTGTTGACAAAGGTACAGTTTATTGAACTTTACATAAACATTCTCTAAAGGATTTTTACAAATATCTCATTTTTAAAAGTAATGGGTGGGGGTGTATTCAAATCTCACACTGTATATAACTATGAAGTAAAGGTGTGTAAAAGTCTGCGATGAGAAATAGTAGAAGTTCAGGACCATTCAGTCTCAGGAAATTTGAATTGAATTAACATTGAATTAAGAAGGTTTTTAGCCTGTGACCTAGAAATTCAATTTTAACTTAGACCATTATTTTAGAACACGCACCAGCACTTACCACCAAGAGGTTGATATTTAGAAGAATTCTTTCCTTGAAATTTGCTGTTGACAAATTTCAGCACAGTGTATTGAACTTAATATAAACATTCTCTAAAGGATTTTAAAATATTTCTTTTTTAAGTAATGGTTGGGGTATTTAAAACTCACCCTGTATATGACTCTAACTATGAAGTAAAGGTGTGTAAAAGTCTGCGATGACAAATATAGAAGTGTGCAGGACCATTCAGTCCCAGGAAAGGATCACCGGAAGCAGGATATATGGCAGGATAAACTGCCAGGACATGTTGAGCTGCCTTGTACTGTGTCTTCACAATTCATCACCTTTCTCCTTGTGTCAGTGCTTTCCTTTATAAACAGTACTTTTGCCTTCTTAGTGGTATTCGCTGTGCTTGTAGAAAATTGCATTTTATATAGCTTTAAAGTTATGTAATTTTAAAATAACCTTAATAAATATTTAAGGTTATTAAATACTAAAATTGATTATTATAACTTTTATGATATTTTATTTTAATAAGTATTATTTTAGGGTAATGTAAAAAAAACATTTTCGACCATCTTAAAGTTTTTAAATCTGTAGCGGATTTGTATTAGACGTTTTAAGCATATGCTCTAACCAAATTGTGTAAAGAAAGTTTCCAATAAATTGTTGTTGATATTTTTCTTTGGAGTCTTATGACAAATGGAATACATTTTAAACTTTTCATTTGCATACAATTTTTTTCTTTCTTAAAACGTGTATTTTAGTAAGTGAATCAATAACTCATTTTACGTGATGTGGTATTGATAAACCAATTCAATACATTAAACCTCAATAACTACTTTTAATTGTGGTAAATACTGGTTTGGTTTAACCGTTGCGCTTTATACAGTGCAGTGCAGTGCGGTTAGAGAGCGCGGCTGAGTGAGTTTACGTGCAGAGGAGAGCACTTAAAGCGCACGACACTGTAGAGTCAGAACACAGGTGGCGCGACTCTGGCGGAATAGTTTCACACGACTGGTGAACGCACCACTTTAGGATTATGATTTGTAATCAGCCAAACACACAAGTCAGTATTTTACACCAATAACGTAGATTTTCTTTAATGCTTTTCGTCTAGGTAATCACATTGACAACAAAGTAAACAAGGATATTTCTGCCTTCTGAATTTTCGTCGAACGCCCTTTTTTTAATAGTTGGACTGTCTTGCCTTACAATCGTTTGTTTAATTGTTTTATCAAGTATCTCAATTTTTATTTGAATTTTGGCAACAACATTCAAATACTTTTATACATTCCTTTATAAAGTGAGACCTAATCGTGTTTCAATGTTTTAAGACAAGTAAAAACTGCTTTTCAGCTAAACAAATACTTCATGAAGAAACAAATATTTTGTGAAGAACATGTTTTATTTTGCATAAGAAGTGTACACAAGAATCACCACCAGCTTATACAGTAAAACCGATTAGTAAATTGATACCTGAAGCAAACCCTCTACGTTGATGAATGAACTTGTTTCTATGCGTTTTTCCTACAAGATGTACGATAACCTAATAACAGCGTTAATATAACGTTCTGTGTTATTGTTAATCTATTGTGGGTTATTGTTTGAACTCACAACTACGCTTTATGACAAAATTAGATGCGTGAAAATTTACAACAAAATTGTTTAGTTTGTATATATATTCCGATTTCAAAAGGCTTATCACCATAAAGGATATACAGCTGAAGTTCTGAATACAAACTTTGAGCTTTCATCCCAAACCAAAGACTTTACTTCAAAACACCGACAAATCTCTGATTTCAAAGACATCTCTTTGGTTACAAGTAAATGTTTAAACGTGTTTCCCACAGTAAAGAAACATTTTATTCACTTTATGTCATTGCTTTGATACATTGAAACGTTTGTCAAAGACTAACAGTTTTGTTTGTTTCTTTGACGTGCCTAACTAAGTACAGCAAATTATATTGGCTGAATTTACTAAATTGAGGTTAATAAAATTACTTAAAGACTTTTTTAGAGTAAGATAAGCCATGTTTATTTAAGTAGTAAGGGTTCAGTAGTTTTACCTCTCAGAGCTTATAACTGATTAACTTGTAAATAACAAAATACCGGGAAAAGTTAAGCCAATTAGTATAAAAATGACGCTTCGCTTAATCCTAACAAGCGATTGTGCGTTACCAACGCAATTAGCCCTTTGTGAATTTAATTAAAACGAAAGTAATTGCATCAGGATTTGATTAAGCACAGAACTAATTTTAATTATTCTATTTGTAAAACTATTCTTAAATTCAATATTTCACTGAATATCGGAGATATTCTACTTTAATTAGAGATTACTATCCAAAACAATTAGGGTTTAAGGGGGTTGTTCTACTTAACTATACTTCCTTACGCATAACCCCATGCAGGATCTTATCTCTTGTATTTTAATTAACCAAAATTAACAAACTTTGATAAATAAATTCATTGTGATCAGCTGGACCTGTTTTAACTTGTGCTTTGAATCAACTATCTTTACACGTAATCAACAAAGATAGTTTGGGTCATTTTAAAATCAGCTGTTTAGCGATCTTTATTCCAAGTTTCTTCAAAATGTAAACAGCTGTTCCTCTGAGTTTGAAATATTATACGGACATTTCCATCGTTAGAGAACAAAAGGAATTCCATGTTTTGGTTTCTGCTATCTGGTCTCGTATTCAGATAACCTAAATAAATAATTTTCACCTGGAGACGGGATCAGATTGCATATCCCAAAACGTCGTGTTTTGTTTTCTCATTCACTAACGATAAAAAATGTCCACAATTATTTTGCAAACTCTGTAATTCTCCCATTGTCAACAACAAGCTTCAAACCGGAAAATCTTCTCAAGGTTGAGTTGAAATTAAAAGTCGCACTATATTTTCCCGAATAATGTTGTTACTTGAGTATTGCTTGAGAAATAATTCAAATATAAAAAATATTACACGAATAATTATTGATAAAAGCTTCCAACATTCCAAATAAAAAACCCATTTCAACAGTTAAATTGAAAGAAATTATTCATTTGTACGGGCTGATAGCATTATACTATACACTAGACGGCATCCAAACGCTTACACAAAAACCTTGTTAGATAAGATGTTACCAACCATTAGAGAAACTGGGTTAGGTTAGGTGATTTTGACGCCACTTAAGGGCACTTTGGTCGGACGTCGAAACTTTGCCAATCGCCCCCGAGAAACTTGTTCTCAACATCTCTTCAGCCTTAACGAATACTAATTGCTTTTTAAAACAAGCGCAATTTTTAGCTAACAAATAAAATGCTCGCTGGCTTAAGATTGTTTAAAATTCTACACAAATTAGTAAAATACTTACACAAATTAATTGAAATCAGAACAAATCTTTCTTCAAAATACCATATGGGGTTATGTTATAAGGTTCTGATGTTTCTCTCAGATTTTAAATTTTTTCGTATAACAAAGATTGTATGTGAAATGTGGCATTTTAAAGCTGTCTAAAAATGCTTTTTTTTGCCATGTGGCTTTTAAAGCTTTTTTTAAGATTTCTTGCAATCTTAAAACAAGTACTACTAAGTTTACTGTATCTGCGTTGTTAAATTTGTATTAAAATTCATTTACTTTTGAGGAGCCACAAAAGGGGGTTGCTATTTAAAACTTTGGGGAGCAATCCCAAATTTACTGTGCTTGTAGAAGGAGTCGAGGGGATGCAAAAAATAAAATATATGGTCGGAGGAAATGTTTTTTCCAGCCGGAAGTCTCTAAGTAAAAAAGGTATTTTTTCCAAAAACTTGACATTGCCTAGCAGGCGAAAAATATTATTTCTCCCGTCACATATGGTATTTTTGAAATCACCTCGACCCCTTCTATAATGACCGTGGAAATGGTAACGATTAGATCGTTTTTATTTTTCGGTCGAAATCGGGAGATTTTGCATAATATACAGGGTGTTTGGTAAAAGTGTTCCAATAATTTATGTAGTGATTCCTTGCGTCAAAATAAGCAAAAACGTTCCTATAAACATGGGTCCTAAAATTCTTCGTTGCCCCGGTAGCCACCATTTTGTATTTGTTACTTAAAAATTTATATCTCCAGAACGGTTTGACCGATTGCATTCAAACTTGGTATGCTGTTTATGGGTCACAAGGTAAATTTAAGACAAAATAATTATCTCATAAAACCTTACAGAAACAAAATGGCGGCTGTTTAAATTTTTCAAACTAAAATACCATGAAAATGGCGCATAATACAAAAAAGATTATAAGAATAAAAACATTTGTATTTTTTAATTTTACATAAAGGTACAAACTCATTTTTCCGAATCTTACATTAATACTACTTTTTGCGTCCTTTTACAACTGGTACATTACCAGTTGATCTTTGATGTTCACCTCTTAGGTGTACAAGTCGCACCTGTCAAACAGGTGAATAATATTTACAGTCTTATCCAAAAGTGAGAACTATTACCGCATTAGGTTTAAAAACAGCTGTTTTCAATTTTAATTGTTAACCAGCTGATAGCTAAAAGAAAAGTCAATATTTATTCAACCATAAAAATTGTTTTACGGTTTCTTGATTGATTTTACGTTATTGTGACTTTTTGGTAAAATGGTTCAGTACACGTATCAAGAACAATCGGGTATGATATTTATGTATGGGCGCGCCTAATGCGGTAATAGTTCTCACTTTTGGAACAGCTGACTGTAAATATTATTCACCTGTTTGACAAATGCGACTTGTACACCTAAGAGGTGAACATCAAAGATCAACTGGTAATGTACCAGTTGTAAAAGGACGCAAAAAGTGAAAGTATCAATGTAAGATTCGGAAAAATAAGTTTATACCTTTATAAAATTAAAAATACAAATGTTATTCTTATAATTCTTTTGTATTATGCGCCATTTTCATTGTATTTTAGTTTAAACATTTAAACAGCCGCCATTTTGTTTCTGTAAGGTTTTATGAAATAATTATTTTGTCTTAAATTACCTTGTGTTTCACATAAATTATACAGTTTGAATGCTCGGTCAAACCTGAAGAATATAAATTTTAAGTAAAAAATGAAATGGCGGCTACAAATGTGGCTTTGAAAATTTTAGAGACAATATAAGAACTGTTTTGGTTTATTTTGACGCAAGGAATCACTACATAAATTATTGGAACACTTTTATCAAACACCCTGTATATCGTGAAATATTGGCGATTTTGGCAAAAATAAAACTGTTCTGATCATAACCAAATTTACTGTGCTTGTAGAGGAGTCGAGAGGATGCCAAAAATAACATATATGGTGGAGAAATGTATTTTTCTGGCTGTAAGTCTCTAAGAAAGGAAGGTATTTTTAAAAAACCTTTATATCGCCTAGTAGGCGAAAAATTATTTCTCCCGTCACATATGGTATTTTTGTAATCCCCTCGACCCCTTCTATAATGACCGTGGAAATGGTAACGATTAGATCGTTTTTATTTTTCGGTCAAAATCGAGAGTTTTGCATAATATGTATCGTGAAATATTGGCGTTTTTTGGCAAAAATAAAACTGTTCTGATCATAACCAAATTTACTGTGCTTGTAGAAGGAGTCGAGGATGCCAAAAATAACATATATGGTCGGAGGAAATACATTTTTCAGATGTAAGTCTCTAAGAAAAAAATTTTTCAGAAAAACTTTACATCGCCTAGCAGGGAAAAATATTATTTCTCCTGTCAACATGGTATTTTGTAATCCTCTCGATCCCTCTATGGACCGTAGAAAATGGGAACGATTAGAACGTTTTTTCGTTCTTAATTGAGAGAATTTGCATACTATGTATCGTGAAATATTAGCAATTTTTGGCAAAACAAATTCTTCTGATCAAAACCAAATTTACTGTGCTTGTAGAAGTCGAGGGATGCCAAAAATAACATATATCGGCAGAAATGTTTTTTCCGCTGTAAATCTCTAAAAAAAAAGTATTTTTTTTGAAAATTGTTAACATTCCTTATCAAACGAAATATTTTATTTCTCCCGTCTAACATGGTATTTTGTAATCCCCTCGACCCCTTCTATAATGACCGTGGAAATGGGAACGATTAGAACGTTTTTATTTTCGGTCAAAATCGGGAGATTTTCCATAATATATCGTGAAATATTAGCGTTTTTGGCAAAAAATAAAACTGTTCTGATCATAACCAAATTTACTGTGCTTGTAGATGAAGTCGAGAGGATGCCAAAAATAACATATATGGTCGGAGGAAATATATTTTTCCGGATGTAAGTCTCTAAGAAAAGAAAGGTATTTTTTAGAAAAACTTAACATCGCCTAGTAGGCGAAAAATATTTCTCCCGTCACATATAGGTATTTTTGTAATCCCCGACCCTATAATGACCGTGGAAATGGTAACGATTAGATCGTTTTAATTTTCGGTCAAAATCAAGAGTTTTGCATAATATGTATCGTGAAATATTGGCGTTTTTGGCAATAAATAAAACTGTTCTGATCATAACCAAATTTACTGTGCTTGTAGATGAAGTCGAGAGGATGCCAAAAATAACATATGGTCGGAAAACATTTTTCGGATGTAAGTCTCTAAGAAAAAAAAGGAATTTTTCAGAAAAACTTTACATCGCCTAGCAGGCGAAAAATATTATTTCTCCTGTCACTCATGGTATTTTTGTAATCCTCTCGATCCCTCCTATAAGGACCGTGAAAATGGGAACGATTTGAACGTTTTTTTTTTCGTTCTTAATTGAGAGAATTTGCATACTATGTATCGTGAAATATTAGCAATTTTTGGCAAAACAAATTCTTCTGATCAAAACCAAATTTACTGTGCTTGTAGAAGAAGTCGAGGGGATGCCAAAAATAACATGTATCGGCAGAGGAAATGTTTTTTCCGGCTGTAAATCTCTAAAAAAAAATTTTTTTAGAAAATTTAACATTCCTTATCAAACGAAATATTTTTTCTCCCGTCTAACATGGTATTTTTGAAATCCCTCGACCCCTTCTATAATGACCGTGAAAATGGGAACGATTAGAACGTTTTTATTTTCGGTCAAAATCGGGAGATTTTCCATAATATATATCGTGAAATATTAGCGTTTTTTGGCAAAAAATAAAACTGTTCTGATCATAACCAAATTTACTGTGCTTGTAGATGAAGTCGAGAGGATGCCAAAAATAACATATATGGTCGGAGGAAATATATTTTTCCGGATGTAAGTCTCTAAGAAAAGAAAGGTATTTTTTAGAAAAACTTAACATCGCCTAGTAGGCGAAAAATATTATTTCTCCCGTCACATATAGTATGTTTGAAATCCCCTCGACCCCTTCTATAATGACCGTGGAAATGGTAACGATTAGATCGTTTTTATTTTTCGGTCAAAATCAAGAGATTTTGCATAATATGTATCGTGAAATATTGGCGTTTTTTTGGCACAAATAAAACTGTTCTGATCATAACCAAATTTACTGTGCTTGTAGAAGGAGTCGAGAGGATGCCATAAATAACATATATGGTCGGAGGAAATGTATTTTTCCAGCTGGAAGTCTCCAAGAAAGAAAATGTATTTTTTTCAAAAAGGCTTAACATTACTTACCAAACGAAATATTTTATTTCTCCCGTCTAACATGGTATTTTGTAATTTCCTCGACCCCTTCTATATTGACCGTAGAAATGGTAACGATTAGATCGTTTTTATTTTTCGGTCAAAATCGAGAGATTTTGCCTAATAATTATGTGCCGTGAAATATTGGCGTTTTTTTGCATAAAATAAAACTGTTCCGATCATAACCAAATTTACTGTGCTTATAGATGAAGTCGAGAGGATGCCAAAAATAACATATATGGTCGGAGGAAATATATTTTCCGCTGTAAGTCTCTAGAAAAAAAAGAATTTTTCAGAAAAACTTTACAACGTCTAGGCGAAAAATATTATTTTTCCTGTATAGGTATTTTGTAATTTCCTCGATCCCTTCTATAAGGACCGTGAAATAGTAACGATTAGAACGTTTTTATTTTTCGGTTAAAATCGGAGATTTTGCATATAATATGTATGTGAAATAATGGCGATTTTGGCAAAAAAAAAACTTTTCTGATCATAACCAAATTTACTGTGCAGAAGAAGTCGAGGGATGACAAAAATAACATATATGGTCGGAGGAAATGTTTTTTTCCGGCTGTAAGTCTCTAAGAAAAAAAATGAATTTTTTCAGAAAAACTTTACATCGCCTAGCAGGCGAAAAATATTATTTCTCCAATCATATATGGTATTTTTGTAATCCCCTCGACCCCTTCTTTAAGGACCGTAAAATAGTAACGATTAGAACGTTTTTTTTTAAACGATTAACGTATTTTTCGGTTAAAATCGTGATATTTTGCATAGAATGTATTGTGAAAAATTGGCGATTTTCGGCAAAAAATAAAACTATTCTGATCATAACCAAATTTACTGTGCTTGTAGAAGAAGTCGAGGGGATGACAAAAATAACATATATGGTCGGAGGAAATGTTTTTTTCCAGCTGTAAGTCTCTAAGAAAAAAAATGAATTTTTTCAGAAAAACTTTACATCGCCTAGCAGGCAAAAAATATTATTTCTCCAATCATATATGGCATTTTTGTAATTCCCTCGACCCCTTCTTTAAGGACCGTGAAAAGGGTGACGATTAGAACGTTTTTACCGTTAAAATCGTGATATTTTGCATACAATGTATCGTGAAAAATTAGCGATTTTGGCAAAAAATAAAACTATTCTGATCATAACCAAATTTACTGTGCTTGTAGAAGAAGTCGAGGGGATGACAAAAATAACATATATGGTCGGAAAATG